>JANRMT010062819.1:38108026-38124733 GCA_026402145.1 Polypterus bichir lapradei | reverse complement strand
AAAATAAATTATATAAGATATTAAAAGAATACCACCCCAGACCAGTTGTGGGTGCCATCATTGTTACTCCCTCCTTCACTTTGACTGTCCAGTATACGAGGACCTTTCTTCTTTCATTTCCTACATCTGTGACTGGGATTTTGCACCCTTGTGTGTTGTTTATTTTCCTGTCCTAGCCATCCATCATTAAACGGTGATGTTATCTGAATCTCCATCTCTTGCCATTGTTGAACCAGTGCAGAAAAAGACACAAAGTCAATCACACACTTAAAGACATTGAATACATGAGACAAAGCTATTGATAGTGGCATCAATAACACCTTTTTTCTGAATCTACCCTTGTTCACTTCATTGTCGCAGGCCGATGATTTTAGGTTTAGTAGTTCACATTGTGATACTGTTGCATAATTCAGCTGCAGCGTTCATGCCTATTTCACCCATTGGGGTATCCTGCACATGTTAAGGACCACACTTTCTGGGTTTATTTGCAAGTTCACTGTGATTTCAATTTAGATTGCTAGTGTATGCGTCTCTAATTCATTCTGTCACTACTTTTTACATATTCTTAACAGGTTATTGCTCTCATATGATTAATTTATTGAAACATTTAGTATTTTTTTTCATCAGTACATCAGTACATTCATTCATCAGAGGTTCATCCTCAGTACCTCCATTTACCTAAATCTTACATAACCAGTTAATTTAAGATTAAAAAGTAGGTGGATATATAAATTATATACAATAGTCTTTTATTCTTGAGCTTTCGACATCTATCAGGTATCATCATCAGAGGAAAATGATTAGACATGCAGGAATCAAAGGCAGTATATAGCAAAATGGGGGGGCCGGTAGTTTGGTGTAAGAGGGGAGAAGAAAAACTGGAAGTGTTCTAAAACTTTTGACTGGTAGGGTATATATTATCAAACTTGTGTCACAAAGTTGCACAGGAGAGTTCAGCAAGTTTTAAATGGAGTAGAAATTTTATTGCTGTTCTGCTGGTTACAAACACAAGTCTCTTACAGAGGCAATCCGGCCTAACAAGGACCAGCTGTCAATCTTGACTCTTGCTCAAAAGAACACAAAGTATTCTTCATCAAGGGGATCCAGCGGGCTGGCAACAATGGCCGAAGCGGAGGGAGTTTGGGGGGAAGAGAGACAGGAGAGTGAGAGACCTCAGGAAGGCCGTGGCTCAATCTTTTAAATGTTCATAGCCCCGAGCGAGGAGCACATCGCACAGCAAGCCAGCAGCTGCTCCCGCAAAGAGGTACTGTAAGAGTGTGTTTCTTTTCCATTGAAAAAACCGTTTAAGAGGAGGTTTTTGAAGGCCTGCCGCATCCCCCTGTAGCAGCAGTCACAATATATATATGAAATATACACCTAATTGATAAATTACTGTTTTTACTCGTGTACCACGCGGCTTCGTGTAAGAAAATCAAAGAAAATCGTGAAAATCATTTTGCCCCCGTGTACGACACGCGTTGTGATTGTATAGGAAGCGTTTAGAAAAAGAGAGAGAGCACGAGCGAGAGAAAAAGAGAGCATGAGCAAGGGAGCGAGAGAGAGAGCGCGAGCGTGTGAGCCCAAGCAGAAGAAGTAAACATTACAGAATGGCATTTCCTCGTGTATGACGCACACCTGATTTTCTAATGCTAATTTTCGGGAAAAAATGTGTGTATGGTACGCGTGTAAATACGGTAACTACATTCCATCTCAGTATATAAAAATGTCAAAATCAAAGAGAGAAGAGAGAGCAACTAGCATTTAAAATAGTAAAAAGAGTTTAAAGACAAAAGTCTTTCATTATAACCAATTATATGAAATTCAAACATTCAAGTCAATTTGTTTTGTTTAACAGAAATTCATTTACAAAAATAAAATGCTGTATACATTTGCAAAAGAGCATGGAATGAAACTGAAATAGCAGAGTTATCTGTCAAGCTAAACCATGTTGTGAATCTGAGTTCAGACATTAACATTAATATTCACTATATTTAGAATTTCTACACATACTTTTCTTATTGTTTGTTATATTTATTGTTACAATGCCTATGTGATGCAAATTGCACTTAGGGGACATCTTTAAGGCTCCAAAATCATGAGTAGGACCACCCCAAGCACAGAGGGGGCGCTGTCACCAACTCTCATTTTCCATAGGATGCTCCCCAGCAGGACAATGAGTGACTCTGCCTCTCCTTCTGTCACAAAGCCCCACAACTTCCTAGTCGTCACTCAAAGCCACTTATTTGATGACCAGCTCTTGAGGTGGAAACACACAGAGCCACCCCTACGACTACAAACAAAATCAAACCTGTCAGATTTTACCGGAGAGAGTCGCAGACTAGTTGGAGTGCATCACCGGGTACGACATATTAAGTAGCTCTCTCACATGAGCCATACTTTTGTTATGGTTGTCAGCAAGGCATTTGTCTTTTTGTTTTTACAAACAACAACATTAAACAAGATATGTTCTTGTTTCTTCTTTGATTACACCATCTTAGAAGGGAGCTCAGCTCCAAACACAAGCACTTTTCATGGATGTTTGGAAAGAAGCCCACACTTGAGCAAGGAATCTATAATTAAGGAATATTTGGTCTGCACACAATAAAAGTTTTTTGGGAGAATTACTGGCCATGGGATTGATTCTAAGCTATAGCAAAGAAAGCCAACAATATCCAACTGCAGAGCCACAGCACCATACATCACTGCACGTCTACACCAGAAGTTCTACACCAGCAGTTTCACGGTGGAAGTTGAGGTTATTATGTTTAGCATGTAGTATAGGATTAGGGGCAAGTTAAGGTTAGACATGCAGTGAAGGCACATCGCCTGTAAAGTTGCTGGTGAAGAACTGCAATGTGGTAGCTGGATGCATCTCAAAAAAGCTTCCACTTCTTGCGGACGCCCTTGGGGCCATCACTCCTATGATGTGATTGCTACTGAAATCAATGAGGTACATACTTCATAATCCTCAATTATCGGAAAACAGCACCCATTGTGGATACCTCTATCAATTTCTAAGAAAAGTAAGCATATCTTCTTACGATATAAGACACCCATCTCTTCTAGCGCTCCCGTCAAAAGACTGTTTAGTTATGGAAATGCTGAGCTCAGCTCACACCAAAGAGAATCCCCTGTTAGATTTCCATTTTGAAACACTGCTTCTTATATGAGATATAATAAATACTTCATATCTATTTCAAAGATTAAATATGAACACCTAGGTCCCTTGGGAGATGTCAGCTACTGTTGTTTTTTACTTTTGTTGACTAGGTAAATCATCATTTGATTGCAAAAAGTAGGACATCTGTCACATAACTTTGAAAAGTTCACAATTACCTATTATAACAGTGTCAATTTTAAATTGGCTATATTTAATATTCAATCTGAGGACACCTTCTTTGTGCCAGAGTTGAGCAGCGCTTGCCTAATTTAAGCAGCTAAAATATACTTTGTTGTGATTGTAGATATAATTGCTATTGTGTGCTTTTCTGTGAGCGCACATTCAATTCCAGATGAGTCCACAAACACGCTGTATTATTTTAAAGGATTTGCTTGTTTAATATTTTCTGAAAAACTTCTGCGAAGTAATGAAAGTAATACCATATGTAATATAATGCACTACTTAATAAAAGGTAATATTTTCAAAAAATTTATATTACTTTTTGTTGAAATAGTATGTACTATTTAATAGATTACATTTTAAAAGTAACTTACCCTGTTAACTCTGTTTGGGGAGTCCTCTAGTGGTGATACACTGGCTTAGAGTGAAGGGGTGGAAATAAAAGACAGTCCTGGTCAGTGAAGCGGCCTGCCATTAGAGGTCCCTGGGGTTGAATATGTGGGCTGCGATTTGGACATGGACACATGTGAGAGGTAACACTTGTAAAGCTTGTGGCATCCGGCCGGGGCTGGAGCCCGGCCGGGACGCCCAGGAGGACCGGAGGAGGGCTTGTACCTCCTCCAGACAGCGAGGGGGCGTCTGCCCTGGTTATGTTGGGGGCCACGGGTAAAGGGCTTGGAAGCCCAGCCCTGTAGGGACCCGTGGCCACCGCCAGGCGGCACCACGGTGCCTGAACAACCCTGGAGCCCAGCACTTCCGCCACACCAGGAAGTGCTGGGGGGAAGATGACAGGGGACACCCAGACGGCTTCCGGGTGCGCAGCCGGCTCTTCCGCCACACTGGGGCGTGTCTGCGGAGGAGTGTCGGGAAGCAGCTGGAGCCCATCCGGGTTCCTATTTAAGGGGCTGCCTCCCTTCAGTCGATAGCGGAAGTCGGGTGGAAGAGAGACAGAGCTGGAGAGAGGACTGGAGGCGGCCAGAAAGGCAGTTGGACTGTGTGCCCTGGACTTTGGGGAAACGGTGCAAAAGGCACTGGGGAATGCACGTGACTAATTGTAAATATATTGTATAATAAACGTGTGTTGGGTGCAAGAATGATGTCCGTCTGTGTGTGTCCAGGTTCAAGTCCACAAGCTGTTTTTTTTTTTTTTTTTTAAAATCATTTCTTCCTTTCCTCTATTAGGAAAATAACCCAAAAGGTTAGTTGGCACCTTTTGTATTAGGCACACATCACAGATGACCTAATAGCACAATAGAATACATGATCCTACATCTTATTTACAATTATGATTATTGCTGTCATGTTTTGAATTAACTTTAGCAAATTAAGTGATTGATTCAAACATCTTGACCAAGGAGCTTTACAATAGTCAATTCTTCTCGAGTCAAATGAATGAACTCACTTTTCAGGAAACAGCAGTTTAAGAAACCCTCTTAATTATGTAATAGTTTCAAGACAAGGAAAATGGAATTAGGAAAGTGTGGAAATGTGATAAGTAAAGTCCTTTGAGTTAAGCACCATCCATCTAGCCTTACTGATTCACCACTGCCTGAAAGAGCAACGTTTTTCCAAAAATAAAAACAAATTGGCTGATTTACTGTGTTACATCACTTATGCAGTCAATAATGGAACAGAAAATGTTTCACTTGGTTTAACAGATAAATAATTGCTCAGGGTCAACAGCATACTGTATGAGTGAAAACTAAGAGCGTGCTTCTGAACAACCTCTCATAATCCAAAAATGTGATGATCTTAGACTTGTCATTCAAAGGTGTCTAGAGCTCAGTGTATCTACAGGGTGGTCCGGATCTAATTATGCAGATCCAGATCATCTGGATGACTTTGATTTATGCAGGGACGATTCCAGTTCAGTGCAAAGACGATTCTTCATGTCGTCAGTTTGCACACTTCTCGATGGTCTAGGATTTTTCAGGTGATTTTCTATGTAATAAACTTAATAAGTTATAGCATAATGAAAATTGCATAATTAGATCAGGACCACCCTAGAGATGTTACACGGCTTTCTCTATGTTATTATTACAGATTACATACTGTATGTCCATGTTGTATTTTTTGATATTTTAATTTGTCATACCTATAATATTATATACTGTGATATCACAAACTGGGTGAAGGAACAACATTTCCAGTTCAACCTTCTTGTTGTTTTCACCTGTCTACATTTTCAGCACCCATCTTCATTCAGCTTGCCTCATTATTGCCAGGAGAATAAGCACCCACCAAGTTTGTTCACAACCTTCTGGTGGTGATTGTTGACCACTTGTTCTTCACTAACCACACTGCAATTTTCCCATGGCCTTGCTGATTCAAGCTACACAACATCTGCAGGATCAGATCATATCTGACAGAGTATGCAGCACAACTCCTGGTCCAGGCTTTCCTCTTCTCAGGTCAGGATTACTGTAACTTTCTACTGGCAGGATTAATGGTATTTGCCACAAAGTCGCTTGCAGATGGTTCAGAATGCAGCAGCACATCTGGTGTTCAACCAGCCAAGGCAGGCATACGTCACTCCTGTTTTCAGATCAGAGATCCCGGTAGAAGCACATATTAAGTGAAATCTTTGATGCTTGTCTACAGAGTAGTGAACAGGTCAGCATGTGCATATATGGAGACACTTGTGAGGTACTTATTTTCGGCCACTCTGGCCTGCTGATGAGAGACGTCTAGTGAGATCACCTCTGAGTATTATCAAGTCTCAATCCAGACTCTTTTCATGTGAAAGTTTTTGCTAGGGGAACGAGCTGCCCACCTCATTCAAAATTCTCACTCCTTCAATGTGTTCAAGGAGCATTTGAAGACTTTCTTGTTCTGTGAATTTCTGTCTAGATGATATTAGGTATTAGGTTTTTATAACATATGAATTGTAACTCGCTTCTATCTTGTTCTGAGCTCTTCACTTGTGGTGGTCAATTTTATAACCTTATCCTGTAACATTTGTTCCCAAACAGTCCCATAGACTGATGACTGCTTGATTATGTTGACCTCTTTTGTAAGTCGCTTTGAATAAAACCATCTGTTAAGCAAATAAATGCAAATGCAAATATAATGTACTATGTATTTTAGGTCAAGGCAAATGAAACTGAATACACAATAAATGATTTTGAAACTAAGAGTTCACTTGTCCTGTTTTATGCCAACTATAACCTAAAATTTATCAGTTTTGCAGTATTTATGGAAAGTGGTTAAAAAGTATTGAGTCGGAACCTTAAAGGCTATTCTACAATGTTGATTTTGTAAGTAGTTAATAACTTGCTCCTGTGTACTAATGTATATGAATTATAAGTGTGCGCCATTTATTGTTTATAGCGTACTAGCCATGTGCGCCCAACTACGTTGCGCGTGTTAAAATTGTCTGTGAAGGGCTCCCTGTTTAAACGCGGCTGCCAGTCGTGAACTGTGCCCTTCGTCGCACAGCATTATGATTTTTTATAAGGGAAGCAAAATTACAAAAGAAAACCCTTGGATATTGATTCGATAGGAACGGCCTACTCGGAATCACTGTCCGAATAGTAATTATGTGGTAGTGTAGGAGCATTTCTGCTTCTGTACATTCACAGTCCGGCTCGTTTTCACGACGCTGTCGTTTCCTCTCACGATCTCTTCTCAACCTTTCTCCAATCTCGCAGGTTGCTTTGTGGCAATCCAAAGAGTAAGGCAATATACACGGAGCAATGGTTATAAAAGGGGGACACATACGTAGGTATCCAGGCTCTTTAAAGCATAAATAGGGATCACTTCACTGACATGTGAGCAAGCCACGGTATAACTGTGAGACGCGCAGCACTCGCCGGCTACAACGTAACAATAATAATTTCCGGAACGTGCTGATACGTTGTCATTCATTTTACCCACTGTCTTTCTTTCATTCATATGTTACGTAGCCACGTACCTTTTATCTTCGGAAATCTCATTCTCTAACCAGGCCTCAGGAGCTAACCAGCGTAACACTGTCCACCACCCCTTTCGTTATTCCGGCACATTGTTGACATCCGTGAGTAACAACAACGTACTAAACTGGGAGGTGGTCTATGCATGCGTGGAATTCGCGGACAAACAAAGATTAAGATCTAACTGAAGATATCTTTAATAAATTTAAAGCACAACAAATTGTTTAGTTTGAATGTCTGTGTTTTGAGGTGTGACTGGAGTACTACAGTCTTCAGTAGTATAGACCTGGAGGAGATTTTTAATGCAATGCCTATGTTTTAGCTGTCTCTCTACTGCCATCTAGTGCTTCCTCTTCTAATTCATTCGTGGACAAACAAAGATCAAGATCCAAATGAAGATTATATATAGAGATGCTTCTTGTTTCCGGACTGATTCAACATGGACACTGAAAACGCAAAATCAAGTCCCATACTGTTATAGAATTTGCAGTGCTTGAAAACGATATAACTTCAGAGAGTGGTTGGTGTCTAGTCAATGTCTACCAGCGCCAGTCCTATTCATAACGCACAGTCAAGAGATGGCCATCTGTCATGGCAGGCTTCCTTTTGAAGATGACTTATGCTCTGGTTGGTCTCCAACACTGAAGACAGATGGAAATGTTGCCACTCTGGAGCAAATCATAACAAAGAATCAAAAAGTGATGGAGCATTAGATGGAAGATATTGTGCAGATTAGCGGTGGAAAAATTAAACATGAGCAAAGTCTCTATATGTTGGGTTCCCTGAATGTTCTCATCCAATGTAATGTTTCAGAGAGATTCTGGAGCTAATCAATTTAGACTGGAAGACATTGTAGGAAATATTTCATAACTAGAGATGAACCTCAAATACACCATTCTGGCCCAAAGTCAAGACAGCAATCAGAACAACTGAAGCATAGTGAATCTCCACCACCAAAGAAACTCAGGGTCCATAACAGTACCAGAAATGACAGGGCCAATTTGTTTATGATGTTAGGGGTGTAGTCCATATTGGTTAAAGGCCCCACAAGGACCACATAAAGGTCAATATTACAATGATTTGCTTTGGCAGTGATGAAAGTTGTCAATCATCTCCCTTCTGCTTCACAACAATGGCCCCCTTACACTGGATGTGTTTCAGAAGCTCCTTGGTAAAACTGTGAGTTTGATGAGAAGTCATGTCCAACCTGTTCTTCAATGAACTGCCAAAACTGAAACAGCAACAGCTCAAGTTTAGATAAAAATGACATTAAGGTTATAAAGGACAACCTACAATAACATGTAAGGAATACTTAAACTGCACACTGCATGACCAGTAGCAACACTAACAACTGTGTGACCACGTGCCCCTGTGAATGACCACCACTACCTCAAGGCCTTTGTTCCGTATTGAAAGACCAACACCTCACGTTGTGAATCAAATGAATCTGAGGTGAAAAAGGACATGCCATAGTAACATGGAAGGAATGCTTGAATTGCACACTGCATGCAACACTGTAGTAGAGATAACAACGGTGTGGCCAGATGTTTGCTGGTCAGCAGGAGGCCAGGAAAACATTGATAAAATGAGTTTCTACCTTCACATACCTGCTCTTTGAAACATGAACATCATAAAGCCGGCTTATTGTCTCTAAAGTGGGGAGAGCACCTACACAGCTTCCATGATCTCTTTTTCAAATTTAGCACGGTCCTCTGTGGTGGTGAGTGAAACTCAAGATGCAGAATAATGTCCTGTGGTTGACATATTTCTGATATTGATCTGCTTTCTTTTTTTAGTAAATTACTGAAATTACGTAAGCTAAGCTTTTCCTTCACTAGTGCATGCTACATGACCTTGGGTAGGAAAAGCTCAAAATGGAAGTGCAAATACACAATTGAAAAAAAAAATTAACAACTGGAAGCCCTCGTGTTAATACGGGCAATGACTTTCAAAACCCTTCGCTAAACTGGAAAGTTCACACACTCAAAGGGAAGCCAGAACACTGCAGGGCCAATTGGTCAGCGCCTCAGCCAGAAACAGGCTTGACAGTTTCTTATACTAGAAGAAGCAAGTAATTACATTGAAAAAATAATAACAATTTGGATTCTGAGGATTCTTGTAGACAATTTAATAATAAGTTAAATCACTGAGGGAAACTTACTACTTATTTTTCACAACATCCTAATCAGCTGCTGCCACATTTTGTTCATGTCCTCTTTCTAACAGAAAAGCAGTGGGTTATTCTTGTTCAGTTACAAGTTTTTCATTATAAGCACAGTAGACACATAAAATTCTCTCTGTCTATTTATTATATAGTGCCTTTCACATCTATCTATCTGCATTATAGTTTGATTTCTCTGCATTAGTTTTGGACACGTACATCCACAGAGTTTATTAGATCTATCTATCTATTCTCGTCAGTGCACTTTCTGAATAGTCTGAGAGTAAGATAGCCATGCAGATGTGATGCCAGGCTAGGCCCTGTAATTAGAAACACTACTCTGCGGTTCAGCATGTCACATAAAAGCATATACAGAGATTTGTAAAATGGACCACGAATCACTGAATGCTGTGCCCTTCTACTTTCTTAGAACCCTTTATGCAAACCGATTCATATGTCAGCATGACTGACGCAATGGTGTGTTACAATATTAGGCACTTCAGCCCTGGATTATTCAAATGGAAACTTTCACCAGGTGGCATTGGCTGATAAGCATGTCAAACAACACATGCTGGTAGTGGCACATTTCAGGGCTTCCTAAATGTTGTTGCCAGAACTCACAAGGGCATAGAGGTGACACCAAGCTATTCAGAGAATTCATCAATAAAAGGATCATGGAACTGAGTTGTGCTGCTTACAAGAGGCTAATGTAAGAGCAAATCTTAGCCATAAGAAGAGGGAGAAGACAATTGGGGCACAAGCTAGAAAGAAGCATTTGACTAGGGCAGGGGTCCTCAGTCACAGTCCTGGAGGGCCGCAGTGGCTGCAGGTTTTTGTTCTAACCCTTTGCTTAATTACAAAGCAATGCTTGCCAATAATTTAATTTCATGGCTTGTTAGTGATTTAACTCTACTATGTCAGGTAATTCTCATATCCTAGATTTTCTTACCCTTTCTAAGGATATCATCCAGATGATTTGAAGGCTAAAATGGATCAGTAATTCTCAGTCCTTCACTTTTTTCTCTTTACTTTCCTTCCATGTGTTTAATTAAACCCAATAATGCATGATAAATACACACAGGTATAAATGGTAACAAGCTAAATGGAGAAATGCTGGTCTCTTTTGTTGTTTGCATGTTATTGGTAATTAGGAGCAATACAGATGTTTAAGACTAAAATAAGCAATAAGGGTTCAAAATCTTAACGAGCGAGACAACTAAAGTGAAGCAGAAATGTTACTTGAGCAATAAGTGCTTCTTATTAAGCAGTTGGGTTGGAGCAAAAACCTGCAGCCACTGCGGCCCTCCAGGACAGTGACTGAGGACCCCTGGAATAGGGAGTGAAAGTTTTACGTGGGAATGCTCACAAATTAAAATCTGACATGTCAAAATTAGGGCATCTAAAACATAAAATCATTCTGACTAATCAGGACTTGAACTTAAATTAGAACTTTCAATTGAAGGCATGGTGTCATTGTATTTAAACTAAAGTTAGATCTGGAGATATCCTGACTTACACTTTGACAAGCTAAACTTGCATTTTAGTTACTGTATTTTTAACTCAACCCTGTTAAAGCAAGAGAGGAGGGCTTGGGAGCCTGGACTTATACAATGCGTTGCCGCACCCACCATTCGCTCCCAAATTAGGACTCGAGTGCACCACAATCGTTTGAATGAATTGGAACAGTGTTAGGTCTTTTTTTTCTTTTGTTTAGTGTGGCTGCACTGCCAATCCTGCCACCGACCCCCAAATCTTCTCTGAAAGTTGGAGGAAATGCTTGCATGGCTGGATGCAGGTTAACGTCATACCCAAGTCGGAGTAATTGCAGGTTGAGGGACTTGCTCGAGATATCCCTAATTTTCAGCTGATGACAGACATTTCCAGCTGAAAGCGTCATAAAAGTCAATAGAAAAGTCTGTCAAAACTCTTTAAAATGTCAAATTCAGATTCTCAGTAATCAAAATGTAACTGTGGATATCAAAACAGGAATTAGCATAAGACATTTCATATGAAAATAACTTGAACCCCAAGTTAGCAAGCAATGCCAGAAGAGAAAACACTGCATAGGGTTCATCATGTCAGTCAGTCATTATCCAACCCACTATAACCTAACACAGGGTCGGGGGGGTCTGCTGGAGCCAATCCCAGCCAGCACAGGGCACAAGGCAGGAAACAAACCTCAGGCATCATGTTTTTTTTGTTTTTTTTTATAATATCCATGGGTACTTAAGTGGAATTTGTGCATGTACAGTACATGGCCTCTTATCAGCAATCCAGCTGAAAGTCTTGTAGAAAAGTCCAGTGCCATTCAGGATGGCACCTCTGGAATATTAGAACAACACAAGTGACGGGGCGATCGCTTACAGAGTGACAATAACGGTACATACAGAGCAGAAGTGATGTGGAAAACGAATAAGAATAACCAAGCCTTCTGGCAGCTCTGCTTGAGTCACATGGTGCTGTTTAGACTTTGTTTCTCTGCATTTAGTGTCATGTATTCAGTATCCATGTCTGCAGCATAGCACATCTGCTATCAATCAGCTCAATCTAAGTCAAGGCTGTAAGGACCTGAGACACTTTTGGCCATATTTGGTACAAAGCCGGAACCAACTCTGGACAGCCTGCCAGAGTAAACACACACAAACCGCCTCTCATATCATAAAAATGTAGAACTGCAGAAATAGGAACTGGGCTCAGTTACCATCTCCCGGGTTGTCTACATGTGTCCCCTATGTCTGAGTGGACATTTTCTCAGGATTTACCTTCCAAGTTTCAAACATCTGCATGTTCAGTTGGTTGATCTCTGAGTGAACCTCGTGTGTAAGTGTGATGGAGTGGCACCATGTTCTGCGTTAGCTCCTGCCTTGAGCCTGATGCTGCCATGATGGGCTTCAGCCCAAACAACCTAAAGTGGATTAAGGGGGTTTTGTGATGGATGGATGGAGGTGTACTAATTGTTCAGAACTCCAGTTTTTCATTTGTTTGAGCACTACATGTAAAAGTCTTTAGCTAGTCTTCAAAACTCCTAGTGTCCAAACCACATCATACTGTTCAGATTCTAAATCACACCTAAGATTAAACAAAAAACCTGAAATACCTCAAATATAATTGTGATCTTGTCAGCATCTGAATGTGAAATGTCTGCAATATAATAATGACCAGTGAAAATAAAAATGAGACGTTTCTAGTTTAATATTGCCTAGTCAGAATGATATACACAATTGAGGGACTACACAATTGGCTCTCGTGAAGCTTTGATTTGACACTTTGACTACAATTACAGTTCAGATATCTAAACTACATTGTTTTCCACATTCCTGCTATTCTAATTTTGGCAAATATAAACACCTAGTTTCAGATATCTTAAAAGTTCAAACGTCGATCAGTTAAATTGCAGTTACAGTTATCACTCCATAGATGTCAGCAGGTGAAGTGCCTCGGCTTTCTCTGGTTAAAATGTAACTATAGATATCTTTAGTTAGAATTTCGACAAGCTGAAACGTAACTGCAGATTCATACACTAAGAATTTGAACAACAGGAATGAATGAACGATTTATATTCATTTTTTTTGTCATATGTTTATTGCATATTAATTGTCATCTGCTATTGCCTTTCATCATTATTTCAGTAACATCAGAAACATAGCAGTATTTAATTTCAGTTGTTCTTGTTTTGTTCTGATATATCATACATTTTTATTTCTTCTTGCTTTGGTATTTTATTATTCACTCTGTTTTTGAATGTGCACTGCCATTTTGTGGCCATAAAAGAAATGATTTGGCCTGACAATGTGTTGAGTACGTATGCTGTCATGAAGACCGCATCCATTCATCCATCCATTATCCAACCCGCTATATCCTAACTACAGGGTCACGGGGGTCTGCTGGAGCCAATCCCAACCAACACAGGGTGCAAGGCAGGAAACAAACCCCGGGCAGGGCGCCAGCCCACCGCAGATGAAGACCACATGCATAATAAAATGTCCAGACATTGACTAGCCAAAGGAAAGACTGAATTAGAAACTAACACTCAAACAACCAAAAGTGAACGTGAAGAACGATATACTGTGCACCATGAAATCCGTATACTGACTGTTTATTTTTTTAAAAATTCTGCTGACTCCTAAACCAAATCGCTGTCGTTTGCAAAGCACTTTTTCTTTTTTTCGTCCCTTTACATTGAAAATGTTAAAAACAGTTTCCAGTAGGCATTCCATAATTTGTTTTCTTCTGTTAGAAGTTAAATATTAATTTAATTCATTTACTAAAAGAGTGTGTCAGGGTAAATATTTCGGCTGCATGTTATTCAATGGATTTATATGTTTTAGGCATCTCTCAGCAGGACGTGAGATGCTGTTGCTGTGAGTCAGAATATGAGGGTTTGGTGGACACGAAAATGAAAAACTTCATACGAGTGAAAGTTGTTAGCTCTGTGAAATCCTGGACAATTTTTAATGCTGAGCAAAATCATTCCAGTAGAATTTCCTCTGCAGAGATTGATTTTATGTTATTTCTGTAGACAGTTATGCCTGGTGTAATGGTAGCACTGCTGCCTCTCAGGAAAGAGACTGGGGTTTGCATCCCGGGTCCTCCCTGTGTGGCGGTTGCATGTTCTCCCCGTGTCTGCATGGGTTTCCTCCCACAGTCTAAGGTCATGCAGGTTAGGTGGATTGGTGTGTGTGTGTGTATGTGTTCGCCCTGCAATGGACTGGCACCCTGTCCAGGGTTTCTTCCTGGCTTGTGCCCTATGGTAGATGGGATAGGCGCCAGCACCCCCCATGACCCTGTTCAGGACCAAGTGAATTAGAAAACAACTGACTGACAATTATGCCTCAACTGCAGCACAACTGAACAGACAGAATATCCGTTTTCGAACATGGCATGATTTTTTAAAAATTTCATTACACATATAAAATTACCTATAATATTTAATCATAGATTTAGGAATGGAAAAATCATTTGCTGAGTACATGATTTTTTCTGTTTTATTTATGAGGACTTTTACTTTATCCTGTACTGCATTTTCACAGAAGTTGTATTGGACATTTTCAACTCTTTTACGTTCTTCTTTTAAATCTCTCTATTAACATTTCTCACGATTTGCTTTTGCATATTCCTTTCGGTTTCCACTTTATGCCTTTATGTTTTCTTTTGTATTATGACTTCACAGTGGTACAAATATTAAAAACAACAACACAAATTAAACACAATACTTCTATTAGTACAATTTAAGCACGTCCGAATTAATATTTAGAGGAGTCAGAGTAGGGCCACATCAGAGTGTGAAATTTCGAGTTATCTGAGAGTACACACTTCAACAGAGGAAATTACATAAAGTGCAATGATACAGTAAAAAATAACAAAATATGGACAATTTAAATATTGAATGGAAATATGCTGAAGAATTGTAAAAATACATAGATTAATGTTATTTATTAATTAATTTGTTACCTTTACCACACCTTTTTTTTAATAGTTGCTGGGTGTGTCCCAAACTGCATTTTAACCCAATGATATATGAAATTCTAAAAGTTATTAAATACTAATCAGTCATAAAACATACTGAAGATAGGGACTCCTTCCTTCCCAGAAGTCATGTCTTACAATATATAAAAGCACTCTAAGCAGCCGTGAATGTCGTATTCCCGCCTAGAGTCAACATTTCCATGCAAACAGTGAGGCATTTTCTATTGCACTGCCTGGTACTGCACACTGGAGCTCAAAGAGTTCACAAAGCACAAAGCTCTGACTGGACTGTTTGATGGAAGTTTGATAAAATATAATTGCAAAGCAGGATACCTGAATTTATTCAAACATGGTCATGGCCACACAATAGCAGTGTTCTCAAGTTCCCCATTGTCCCGGACTTTGTGTTGTTCAAAGGCGATTGCTGCACAAAGCGATGTTAACATGCATGTTAACCTGATACTGACTGTTTGCTTATGGGTTACAAAAAAGCTGATTGTGAAAGGTTAGAATTTTTATTAAATGAGCACTAGAGCTGCTTGCTGTTCCTGGGACTTTCTGGTTCTACTTTGACACTAATGTCAATGACTTGTGTGTTATAAGGCAGAAATAGGGCTATCCAGATGCCAAGTGTCAGGTCTGAAACGGGTGGCTGTGACAAGCGTGAGGTCAAAGGCAAAAGTTTGGTTGTCATTTGGCCAGAGCAGACTCATGGAAGAACTTAACCTGAAAGCCCTTGGCCTTTTCTGCTTTACCTTTTCTCACTCTGTGATAAAAAGGCTCAGGAAGATGTGTTAAATTTTTGTGAACAAATTTTGCTTCTTAGGAGTGCCATCAGCTGAATGGTGGGCTTCTTGCTACCTCAAAAATGAGCTTCAGTCTTCTTGTCGACCAGAATCTATCTAGAGGTATATTATGAGGTGCTGTCACATTACACGACCTCTAGTCATGATGTATGTCAGATCTGCCAACCCGTGGCCAGACCATGTTACTTAAAATGACTGAAAAAGGAATGACTCATAAATGTGCCCATATCACGTCTACCAACTGAGTGCCAACCTTTTAGTACATTCCTAAAAGACAATGCCATGATGCCCGACAGGTTCACAGCTATGGCCAGTTCAGCAGCAATCTCAGCTCTTCTTTTCTTTTTACTTTCTCATATACAAAGTATGGGGAAAGTATTGTAATTGTCAAAAGATTCGATATCTAAATTTTGATGAATCTCAATGTTTTAGACCTCCCTGGCTCCGAAAATACCATTTTTGCAATTACATCTGTGTGTCTGTCTCTGTGTCTGTGAGTATGTAAACATGATAACCTGAGTACGCTTTCACTTAGGTCAACCGAATTTTATGAGTATGAGGTACAAAACACAGATTTCTATCAACTTTTGGGCTATTTCCGTTAACTGGAAGTGGTACTTTGTTCAATATATTATTAATTTGATTTGTTGTTAGTTCTTTAATTTACATAATATAAAATACTAGCAGAATACCCGCGCTTCGCAGCGGAGAAGTAGTGTGTTAAAGAAGTTATGAAAAAGAAAAGGAAAAATTTTAAAAATAACGTAACATGATTGTTAATGTAATTGTTTTGTCATTGATGTGAGTGTTGTTGTCATATCTATCTATATATCTATCTATATATATCTATCTATATATCTATATATATATATATATATATATATATATATATATATATATAGCAAAATACCTGCGCTTGGCAGTGGAGAAGTAAAAAGAAAAGGAAACATTTTAATAATAACGTAACATGATTGACAATGTAATTGTTTTGTCATTGTCATGAGTGTTGCTGGCATATATATA
>JANRMT010062819.1:38082877-38103026 GCA_026402145.1 Polypterus bichir lapradei | reverse complement strand
AGAAGTCACGTAATGTGACATTGGCTTAAGTAAACCATATGATCACTTTAGGATTGCAGAGATTATGAACTGTAGGATTAGTTTCACATGTCTGTACATGTGCATCACTGGAAGTACAAGAAGAGATTATGGCAGTATTGCTACAGTGAAGACATTGAGCATGTATGGTCAGGTATGTTCCACAGGAAGGGGAACTGTAACACACAGTCTGTAACCTTCTCTTACCTCCAACTTCACTTGCTACTGAGACACCCGTCCCACTCGTTATATACATTTTTCCATCTTACAAAATGGAGAGACATGGCTGAAGAGCTAACTGGTGACTTACAACAACCAGGCTATAGTGCCTGACATTTTGGCATTTCAGTTTTAGCTTCTGTTTCAGATTTTGCCAAAATTCAATGGGTATAAAGTCGTGACCCCAAATCTGCTTTTTGTATCTCGTCTCTACAACTCTTTTCAATACACCACATTAAGCAATGCTTTCCACCTCAATACAACATTGCACAATAACCTAGGAAAGTGATTTCAGACCCTGCTAAATCCTATGCTATGTCACACAGGTGGGTTATGGTCATTTCACTTTGACCAGTGCCCCTAGCGTAAAGGTTTAATATGACAATCATTTCATTGTAATGCACCATATGAGTGTTTATCCTTTCCAAGTGTCAGGCTGTTCACCAAGAAAGTGTTGTACTCCCGCATTGCTAAATGATGACCAGCCTCCCGTCAGCACACATACTCTGCTGCCTTTGTGAGAATTTAGAACAATAGCTTCTCTGAATATCCTTGTCTTTAAATTTTCTGATCCCACTGGCCATTCATCAACACCTATCTTATCAACGTTCTTTTACTAGAGGGCAAATAAGTTTACAGGAAAAATAGAAAAAAACTCATTCTCCTGTCCAGTAATAATCACTTAGAGGGAAAACAGCTGACTGTTATTTTTCTCCAAAATCAGCAAACTAGGTTTAAAAATTAAAATATGAAGTAACAAAACCTCCCTTTTGGAAGACAAGGCAATGACTCCTACGAGAAATATATGGTACCAGCTGTAAACGGCACAACTCCTCCACCTGCATGTGCACCACAGGCTGGCTCTTCCGGGATCCATCCTCGCTGATAACAATGCAGAGCCCGGCTTTCCTTTGTCAATAAATTAAATAAATGTAAACAGATGGCATAAAGTTGCAATGTGATTAGCTGCTTCAAATTAATGTGCATCTCTTGCTAAAAAAAATTATTTTGATGTTCACAGAAGAAATAATCCGCTTTCTTTGGTGGATCAGCAATTCAGCCAAAACACACATTTTGTAGCATTCTTAAGGGTGAACAGCTTGAAAAAGATTGGCACATTTTAGGATATACTATTGCATGAGATCATTCAGAATTTTACAAGCAGAGTTCAGACAGACTAAGTGAGTTACTCACTGAACCAGCCAGGGGACATGAAGCTTACACTTTTATGCTTTGAAGCTGTGACGGAGAACAGACATCCATCAATTCTGTGAACCGACATTCTTCATTAAAAGGTCAGAGGTCAGAGCCTCTGCAAGCAGACATGAGAGACTTCAAGTAATCCAATGTGCAGCATTTCAGGATATGAACACAAGCAGAAAATGCAATGATACTACGACAGATACTGACCAGTCCCTAAAGTTGTGAGATAGGGACGGCAAACAATGTGCTACCAAGACATAATTTAACAGGGGTCATGTGTAATAGTGTCATTAAAGGTATACACCTCCCAAAATGATACTTATTGCATGTACTTTGGAGTGGTGGCTGTGGAAAATTTTTAACCTCATCTTTTTATGCAGAATAGAGAGTAAGAAGTTTATGATATAATAAGCAGTGTAACGGCAAACAAAAACATAAATGGAGGAAAAACAAATCTCATTTTACTCGTGTCGCATACTCCACTTGTCTGTTACCCAGTCGTATGCTCAAGGCGTGCAAAATGTATGCTTTTTAGGTAAAAGCAGGTTAAATGATTTACTCCGAGGAATAATTATCAGCAGAAGTGATAAACAGGAAACCTAAAGGATTTTTTGAATTGAAGACAGGACTTTTGATAAGCAAACGATGGAAAGAGGTGGGTCTTTAATTGAAAAAGACCTTCCCATGCATGTTTTAAGAATGACAACTGGATAACTGACATTTGGATTATGAAACATGAATTTCTTTTCTTTTTTCCATGGATATTTTCCACATTGTTTGCTGTTATACAGCATTGGTTGCAATTGGCTTCTATTATGTCATAAACATCATTCTCTCCATACTGCATTAAAACGTGAAATTAAAAAGTCTGCTCAGTCACCACTACAAAATACATAGGGTAAGTAACATATAATATAAATATCATTTTTGGGATGCAAATTCCTTTAATGTCATGTATACAGAGTACAGTGAAGTTTAGATACAACAGTTGAGAAAACCTATCCATCCATCGACTCACACACATCCGTACTCACTCACACAGAGTCAGCAACTAAAGTAATAAGTACCCCTCTGGATTTTGGATGGAAAACCGAAGTACCGAGATAGATGACAACAGACAGATAGTGTCCAGGCCGAGGTTTGTAACCTAAAGCTGTACTCCATTGACCTATATTGGGATCAGAACCTGCAGTTTAGCCTTTTTCAATTTAAATTTCCACACAAGACTACAGTATGATTTAGGATGAAGCAGTGAGGCCTGGTACACTGTGCATGCATGATCAATGACCACCATCCTACTTTTGGCAAAAGTCATATTTTGTACTAGGAACTCAGAGGTGAGGATGGATCTCTAGGAAAGAGTAGACTAATCGTGAACTGTTTGAACTGCTTATTCCATTACAGGCATTGTAGTGTTCTGTAGACATGGAGGTAGAAGGTAATAGTTGAAAGTTGCCATTGTGTTCTCTTCGAGCTCATGTCACTCAGTGAGTATACCATGATTAACTTTTTAATTGAATTTCCTCATCACGCTTAATTAAAAAAAATCACAATATC
The DNA here is from genome assembly GCA_026402145.1 of Polypterus bichir lapradei. Lineage (NCBI taxonomy): Eukaryota > Metazoa > Chordata > Cladistia > Polypteriformes > Polypteridae > Polypterus > Polypterus bichir. Next base: position 38,100,029 of record JANRMT010062819.1, on the reverse strand, counting down.
TAACACAGATGAAAAATTAACACATCGACAGTCGTGATCACAAAAATATACTGTATTGGAAGTAGTGAACACTTTTTACAGGACTTAGTTATGGCTCAGCAATGGACTGGCACCCTGTTCAGGTGTCATACTATGGTTTTTAGGGTTTTTGATGCCAAGGAGTCTATCAGTTGCCTTCATCTTTTCTTTGTGACACAAGTTCTTCCACAGCACCATCTTGTTTTCTCTATAGACACCGGCATGTTGGAGACAGGTTCCTAGGACTTGGTGCCACATTGTGGGGTTAGGCCTCTCAGAGGCCATGTGCCTTCGTCACCACCACAGCATTTTAAATAGCTGGCGCCATACATATCTCATTCATCCAAGATTTGATTATTGGAAGAAAAAACTTTGCATCATTTCTTAGTGTTGGTTTTTGATTCTGATTATGGTTTACATCTTGTGTATCTTGGCTCTGGTTACATGTACCCTTTTTAAATTATGACTTACCTCACTGTTTCCTGACTGTTCCCTGACTATGATTCTGGCTGGAGTGTGAAGTGGCAGAAAAGAGGATCAGCACCTCCAAATCTGACACCATGGTCCTCAGTAGAAAAACATTGCACTGTCCTCTCCGAGTGGGAGGTGAGTTACTGCGTAAAATGGATGGGTCTAAATACCTCGGAGTCTTGTTCACAAGTGAGGGGAAAAGTGATGGTGAGATCGGCAGATGGATTGGGGCAGCGAATGCAGTTATGAGGTCTCCATACCTATCTGCAGTGGTGAAGAAGTAGCTGGGCCAGAAGGCAAAGCTCTCGATTTCCCAGTCGATCAACATCTCTACTCTCACCTATGGTTATGAGCTTTGGGGAAAGACCGAAAGAATGAGACCGCAGGGAACAAGTGGCTGAAATGAGCTTTCTCTGCAGGGTAGTTGGACTCTCCCTTAGAGACAGGGTGAGAAGCGCAGACATCTGGGAGAGGCTCGGAGTAGAGCTGCTGACCCTCTGCATCGAGAGGAGCCAACTGAGGTGGTACAGGCATCTGATACAGATGTCTCCCTTTGGAGGTTTTACAGGCATCATCAGCTAGGTTGGTGATTGTGTTTACAGACCGCAGTGTAGGGGATGGGGGGTTGAGTTATTTCAATGACATTTTGTGAATTTTGACTCCAACTATTTTGTGTATTGACTATGCAATTGACCTGGATATTGTGTGGTTCAATTCCAGGGTCAAATGTACAATGTCCACATCTATTCATTCCTTTACTATCCAAGTTTGCAGATAATCTAAAACAAAATTAAGAGAACCTTTTGTTATTTTGCTTCTTGATTGTTGTTTTTCCAGATTCTTAGACTTTGATTCTTGATTAGCGTTTTGGTCTTCTGAAAGAGAGGATGGATTTTTGTTTTGGTTTTTGATCTTTGCATATTTTCTGCCGTTTCTTTGCTGCTACCTCCATTATTTTTCGTACATTTATTTCTCTGATAAACTACAACACAATGGAAATGGTCAGTGTAGGAAGGGCTAAATGAAACAAAAAAGAGAGGAGAGGGGCAATTTAAAGAAAGAAGAGAGGGAGACATAAGACTTAGCCTTGATGACCACCTAATTATTCAGGACATCCTGGTGACCCCAAAATCTGCAATCTTTGTGCAGAGCGGGCTTGGAGGGAACCTACAGATATCTACTAGTAGGCCATTCAGGTTATGGTTGCCAGTTTTGAGAGCTTCTCTCTGCCATCCACTCTATAATTCATCATTCACAAATCAGACCACGTTTCTGCTGAGACTTCTGTAAGGATTAAAATTATTTTAAAAAGTTTGCTGTTATTGGATTTTCGCTTATTTATCGTTGATATTATCTTATTTTTTTTTTGTTTATCCATCGGGGTAATATATATTTCTATCTGGGTTTACAGATAGTTATTTTGACTTGTATGGCTTTCCTATCTTCTAATGTACAATATATTCATATTTTTTCACCTATCGTCATGTGTGTTTTTTCTGTATTTCAGTCTGAGATGATTAGGGAGGTAGAGTTGGTCACCTGTTTCTCTGGTTATTATTTCTGCTGCTCTAGAGCTGGTAGTGTATAATCATTGCTCCTTCTGTTTTGTTGTTTAAACAGGGCCTTACAACCTGCTTAAGGTCTCCCAGCTATGTCTAGGTGATGGTGTGACTTTCTGACCATATCTTCACTGAGGCCTGAGCTGTTGGCAGCTTATCATCACTCTTTTTGCACAAATGTGTAGTTCAGGGGTGCCCAATGCGTCGATCGTGATCAACCGGTAGATCGCGTTGCATTCAAAAAAAATTTTTTTTAAACGTTAGTCTATCATATATCCTCCCTATGGCATTTGCCACTTGATTGACATATAGTGTGGCCAGTCTGAGATCTCTTTTCTCCTAACACACTGGTCATCCCGTACGCACGATCAAATGTGCGAGCTACTGCAAAACTCTGGCTGTGACCTAGTTAGCCTGCCAATTTATATCGACTAAAGAAGGGATTTAAAAAAAATTGTTTGGGGAGGGTATGGCTGGATGTGGAATTGGAAGAGGATTTTTTTTCTCACAATGTCACAATCGAAGTGCATTTGTCTGATCTGTCAATCTATCATTGCTATTCCAAAGAAGGAAAATGTGGAAAGGCACTTTTGAACTGTTCATAAAAACTACGAAACTGACGTACTTCCAAAAAGCGATCTGAGCAAGAGAAAGGAGAGGGAACTAAACTCGCAGTTAATCGGACAGCCGTCATTTTTCACTCGGCTGAATTCAAAAGCTCCTTGACTGCATTATTCGGCTCTACTTATTTATGCGAGTCAGCCTTTTCCCACATGACGATTATTAAATCCAAATACTGTAGTGACCATAAATGTATTGAATTGTTATTGTGCCATAAAGGTTATTCAGTTATGCAAGGTACGACAACATACATTTCATGTATAAAGTGTATGTGTAAATATATATATATATATATATATATATAATTTTTAATGTAGGTAGATCATTTCAACCTGGTCATTTTAAAAGTAGCTCGCAAGTTGAAAAAGTGTGGGCACCCCTGGTGTAGGACATAAGGCATCAAACCAGAAAAGACAACTACAAAGCTGATCATTTACTGTTAACTAAAATCCTTCTGGTTTCAAGTCAACCTATAATCAATCTTATGTTTCAACATAATTATTGTTAAAGGACAATTGATGACAAGCACTCTTTCGATTGAACTTTTATATTCGTTCTTACGAATTGCACCCCTTTGGTTAACTGTATTGTTCCCTATGTGAAAACTGAAGTCTCCTGGTAGGACTAACAAGTCAGTTAATGGTGTTTTTTTCAGTACAGGCTCAAATCTATAAGAAGGATGAATGTTCCAAATAACAGCATTCAAACAAGATCCATACTTTTTCTATCTATAACTCAAAAAACATTTTGAAGGTGAAGTGCAAAACCTCTCAAGCTGCAACTCCAGAATAGGGAAGATGACATTGATTTAAAAGATTCTTGAGTGTAGAGGAGAATTTGATTATATCGAACCAGCTTCTGAGCTCTTCTGTGAAGTGACAATACACATCCATCCATCCATCCATCCATAATCCAACCCGCTATATCCTAACTACAGAGTCACAGGGGTCTGCTGGAGTCAATCCCAGCCAACACAGGACACAAGGCAGGAAACAAACCCCGGGCAGGGCGCCAGCCCACCGCAGACAATACACATTCCAAGACCAATTCAAAGATCTCCAGCGTCACCTAGAGCTGTATGGCCATGCTAAGGTAAGCAGATATCCCATATATCGAACAGAACAGAGGCGTCCCAACTTATTGTTTAAAAATCTTATTTCTGTTATATTTAAACATTACCCAATTTTCATCACAAAAGCTGATGCATATGCTGCACTGTGCACATCGTTACACACAGGCACACTGCTTGGTGTCCCATCAGTGCAAACAGTTAATCACCAGTCACACCAGTTTTATTTTAAACAAATAAAAGATGACCAATTAGTGCCATGTGATTGTGAGATGGCAAATGCATGATCACATCATGAGAAAAAGCAGAAGACTTACACAGAGGATGAGTTGCCAGACAGAGTTAATTTTTGTTTAAGGGTTTGTATCCTATAGGGTGGTCTACTTCCCTTTTTCTTTTTGGTTTTACATGTGTAAAGTGTTGACTACATGACACTTATTACACAGCCCATGTGACATAAGTACTGTAGTCTTGTATTGTGTGCTTTTAGTTATATGAAGTTGTCATATTGTTAAGGGTAACTTTCATACAAACAGGACGTTTTTTTTTTTCCCACACAGAGAACCACAGACACATGGAATAAGCTACCAAGTAGTGTGCTAGGCAGTAGGACTTTAAAGATTTTCAAAACTAGACTTGATATTATTGTGGAAGAATTAAGTGGAGAGGACTGGCGAGCTTTGTTGGGCTGAGTGGCCTGCTCTCGTCTAGATTGTTCTAACGTTCTGCTGTGTGGGTGATATTAACATGGGTGAAAGGTGCATATGTTTCTAATATCATCATTATAACAGAATATTAGAAAATTTGGAAAATTGAGTAAGGGTGGAATCTTTGCTTTTTTATTTGTTTTTCTCTTTTGTATTCATTTTATGGTAAATGGTTGTATCTGTTGTGTTATTATTATATATTTGATTGAGTAGAATGCCATTGTATTGTTCTGGTTTCCAAAAACAAAATAAAATAAATTTCTGTACCAGTTTTCATTGAACATAGGCCATATGTTCTTGATTGATAGAAGGATATGTACTGGTCCAAATTAGACCAAAAACATCAGGCCAGGAGCCCATAACTAGGCAAACACAATGCAATTTGAAGAAGGTTTTTTAATGTTTTTTGGAAGTCATTATTGTACATAGATTTCTGTGTTCAGGACAACTATCTCAGAAACCACTTGTTCTAATATTTTGTATCCTTCCCAGGATGTAGTCATCCAGGAGCTTTACACAATGCATCCAACAAAAATTGTAATTTTAAGAGATGAAAATAAACTTCAATTACCTTCACCTTATTTTCCTTTCAGTTTAAGAGAATGATTCACAAATTAGTACATCTGCTAGTATGGAGGACATCAGCATGTACACAAGAAACTATAACACTCAGAGGCCAGCAAGTGAAGCCAGTTGGCCTAGGATTGTTTTGGCAGCAACCATAAATCCACCACACATTTTTCTCCAGGACAGTTTTTAACAGGAGTTTTGTTTTCATCTTCTTTGTTGACTGACTGCACTTCACTTCCAACGTACCATTTTTGCTAGAATGACACCAATATTTATTATTTGAAAGTAAATTTTCATTGTACTGTTTGTGTGTTTAATTTTGTAAATGCTGCTAAGATTTTTTGCTATTGTACTGGCTTTGGACTTCAAAATGTGCAAACCTTTGTGCTCAGTGAAGAGTGTGATACAAGAATAAATAAAACAGAACTAAAGTATTTTGAAAAAAATAAAGAAGTCAAGCATGATAACACCTTTTTTTGGCTATGCAAGCTTTCGAGGCAACTGAGGCACCTTCTTCAGGTAGGTTGTAATCCAAAGAGGGGGCCTCAATTGCCTCAAAAGCTTCCATATTGTAATTGGTTAAGTTAGCCAATAAAAGGTGTCATCTTGCCTGACTTTTCATTGCATCCATGATGGCTAACATGGTACACCCTACTACTATAAGAATACAAAAGACGATAAGAAAAGGTAATTACACAATATTATTGACAGCTACCTAAATGAGCAGAACCCGGCCCTGCCATGTCCCATGCTGGTAACCATTCCTCAGGTCTATCTTGCAAGTGGTACTGTACCCAACCTTGCATCATCACCACGTAATTTTTTGGTCCTCACCTGGGCACACTACATGGGTCACTCAGTAAACAGGTGCTTACCTCATATCCTAGGCATGGCTTTAGGGAGAGGACTTGATTTGGGCACAAATCTTATAGTTATTATGTGAGTCATTTCTATATTGCTTTTCTGTTTTGCCCCTCCCAGTCTGCCAAGGGTAACTCTACCAGGCACACTAATAACATACAGTAGTTCAAAGTGTCCCATGTACACACAGAAAGGTAGATGTGGAAAAAGAAAATGTTTGCTTCAACTGGTAAGTGTAATGTAAATATAAAGAGTCTAAAGGAAGCTGTTCCTCCTTTCAGCAGATATTGTTTCAGATCAAAAAAACACACATGTTTATCAGGTCTACGGGGTAAAATGGTAGGCAGAGCAAATTTTTTCAAATGTCATTTCCTTTACGTTTTGTTTTTCCAATTTCCAACAGTATTCTCTAATCCACTCAGGTCATTTTCTTGGCCCTTCTTCAGGCACTGTATCTTAGTGTATGTACTTAATCACATATATTGCGATGGATGGCTTAGGCAACAGGCTGAGGCCCACCAAGACGCCAGGATAAAGTGGGAGGAATGCATTAGCAGTGGTGCTTTGCCACTTCCAGGTAACACTATGCCTTATACTGTATGTGTATGTTTTTTAAACAGATAGGACTGGCAGTCTTCGTTGGACTGAATGGCCTATTCTCATTATTTAATTTTAACATTTTAATCTAACACTTGCCTCAGAAAGACTAAGAACAGAAGCACCTCAAAGATAGAATGAGCTTGGGGACTATCATGTGGTGCTCACCTAGGATTTTAAACTCAGCATTTGCTAGAAACGTGTGGTTCTCCTTAATGGACGAGATCAAGGACAGGGAGGGTTGCACATAGGCTAACTTACCTCTAGGGTGAAAGATGGAATCACATGGGAGATGAGGGACAGGGGAGTTTATAGATAAGATTGTGAGTGTTTGTGGCCATTTATGATTGGCAAATCGGCCAGCCACTTCATCTGGAAGAAGGGGCTACACTTTTGTTGTTTAATACCCAGTGAGGGATAAACCTAAGCAGTCAAGTCAAGTCAAGTTGGGGAGCATGCACTGGTATGGTGCGTTGCCGCACCCACTACACGACGAAACAACTCGGGATCCCAGTTGGCAACAAACCCAGGCAGACATGCGGTCCAGTCCCACCCTCTGGAAATGACCCTCTATCTGCCGCAGCCAGGTGTTACGTGGGTGATTCCTTGGCCTGGTCCAGCCACTCGGGTCCCCAACAATGAGGATCCTACGAGCTGGATCACCCTTGGGGAAATGTGCCACATGGCTGTAATGCCGTAACTGACGCTCCCTCACAATGCAGGTAATGTGCCTCATTCGGGACTCCATGAGCAACCGTTCATTTCACACAAAGTCAAACCGACGGTACGCAAGGATTTTCCGGAGAGACACAGTACCAAAGGAGTCCAGTCTTCGTCCCAGGTCACTGGATAGCATCCATGTCTCGCAACCATATAGCAAGACAGGAACCACCAGGACTCTAAAGACTTGGACCTTCGTCCTTTTGCATAGATATCGGGAGTGCCACACACCTCTTTCCAGCGACCTCATGACCCGTCATGCTCTCCCAATCTGTCTACTGACTTCATAGGAATAGTCACCAGAGACATGAATGTCACTGCAAAGGTAAGTAAACCTCTCAACAAGGTTGACACTCTCTCCACAAACAGACACACTGCTGATGGCTGTGTCCAAGAGGTCATTAAAGGCCTGGATCTTGGTTTTTATCCAGGACACTCGCAAGCCCAGACACTCAGACTCCTTGCTCAAGCACCCCAAGCAAAGTCTTCATTGACTCCGCGAAGATCACAGCATCATCATCAAAGTCAAGATCCGTGAATCTTTTTTCACCAACAGATGCCCCACAGCTGCTGGACCCCATGACCTTGCCCAACAAGAACACAACCCTGACGAACCCCAGAATCAACTGGAAAAAACACAGAGGTTCTGCCTCCACTCTGCACAGCACTCATAGTACCAGTGTGCAGGCTGGCCATGATATCCAGCAACCTCGAGAGAATCCCGCGAATCCTCAGAATGTCCCACAGGGCAGCTCGATCAACTGAGTCGAAGTCTTTACGAAAATCGACAAAGGCTGCAAAGAAGCTCTGCCGATATTCACGTTTGCGCTCCATGAGAACACTTAGTGCCAGGATGCGGTCGATGGTAGACTTCTTAGGCGTAAAACCAGACTGTTCCAGTCGCTGGTAGGTGAGCAAGTGATCACGAATCCTATTGAGGACGACCCTAGCAAGGACCTTACCCGGCACCGAGAACAGTGTTATCCCCCTGTAGTTGCTGCAATCCAGGCGATCACCCTTCCCTTTCCAGATAGGGACGACAAGTCCCATTTTCCAGTCAGTTGGGATGATGCCAGTCTCCCAAATGGAAGCAAAGATTACTTGTAATGCCAGGAGGACAGCCTTACCACCAGCCTGGAGAAGTTCACCCCGGATACCACAGATCCCTGCAGCCTTCTCCCTCCCTCAGCTGGTTCACCACCTGTGCAATCTCAGTGAGATTTGGTGGTTCACAGCTAATTGGAGGGTCAGCCTCAAGAACCGTGGACCCAGAGATATCCAACGTCCTAGCCGGAGGATCAGCCCAGAGGGTCACAACTGCAATGTCATCCGTAAGGACTGTTCCATCAGCTGCCCTGACTGTGATTCTCCGAGGAACAGATTCAGATGTGCGTAATGCTTCGATTCCTCTGTAAGCAGGACGTGGGTCGCTAGACCACAGATGATGTGTCACTTGCTCACAGATTCCTCTAACAAACGCCTCTTTATCTGCCCTCAGAGCCCTTGCAGCTGTCCTTCTCACTTCCTGGTACAGACCAGAGTTGCCATTGAGCCGTGCGCTGCGACTCCTCTCGATGATATCCATAATGCCCTGCGAGATGAAACACCTCCTTCTGGGAACATCGGTAACACCAACACATCCCTCAGCATCCTTCAGGGTCTTATCATGGAAGGTCTCCCACATCACATTAGGATCAGCTGTCGCACCCAAATCTGCAAGTTCTTCACACAAACTGCTTGCAAACTCATCAGAAACAGCCTGATCTTGGAGTCTGGCCAAGTCCAGGCTCATTTTCCTAGTAGGTGGTAACCTACTGGACCTAAGCTGGATCCTAAGAGTAGCAACAACAGGTCTGTGGTCAGAATTCACAAACTGGGCACTTCTGTAGACCCTGCAGTTTTGCAATAGCCTCCAGAATCTGCCCATGAGGATGTGATTGATCTCCTTCACCGCACCACCACTATTGGAGTACCAAGTTCAACAATGCAGTTCTGGGTGCTGGAACCAGGATCCAGCGATTCACAGCCCCTGACCTTTTGCAAAGTCAAAGAACATGGCGCCACTTTCACCGCGGTCACCAAACCCATGTGGACTGAGACAATCCTCATAGCCAGCCCTGTCAGTGCCAGTGGTTGCATTGGAGTCACCCATGACCCACCCATGACCCACCTCGCGGACACCCATCAACCACCGAGCGAAGCTGCAAATAAAATGTCTTCCTCGCCGAAACATCACTCACCACGGTTGGAGCATACACTGAGACAACAGACAAGGCATCCAGGGAGTGCCGTAATCTGAGTCTCATAATACGCTCTTTGAAAGGAGTGACATTGGACACCATCGGAAGAACCCAATCCTCTATATCAACAGCTACTCCCTGAGTATGACAGCCATCAGTGATCCACCTACAGAGATTTGGCCAGTCCCCGGTCTGCGCACCTCAGAGAGTGATGCCACTGACATGCAGAGTTTACGCAGCTCCTCCGACAGCAGAGGATGGGTCGCCTCAAATTGGGACCCGAGTGCTGTCGTGCAGTGGGTGACGCCTCAGGACCACACCAGTCCCAATCCCCAACAGACTTGAACCTATTGGCTCTCCAACGGTTTCGACTAAGCAGTTTTGTATAAAAATACTGATGTAAATCAACTATGTATCCCAGCCTTTATTTTCCACATTGCCTTATGGCAATAAATAGGATTCTCCATCTTGAAGCCCCAACTCTTTTCATGCTTTTGCATTTATTTACAACATAAACATCCTCTTTTGTATTAATATTATTAAATAGTGCCTTCATATCAATCTATGTAGCATCCACTGACTTTTATATCTGTCTTTTTGATACACGGTTTTGTCCCACGTATTGCCACACTATGTTCATGGTACATTCCTTTACATTACTTTACAGTGATTTGACACAATATATTTAGGTTACATAAAACAGGAACCTACAATCCTTTAAACAATAATACATTCTTGTGCAGCACCATAATACTGTATGTCTATGTTACTCTATCTTTAGCTTGTAGTAAATCCTATTCACTAAAGGTCCAATAAAGGTCTCTATACAGAATTACATCAGTAGTGATTTTGCATTAAGGACCGATGGGGCACAGCCCCAAAAAAATCTCAATAGGAATTTACAGGAGAGATGTACGGATCCATAATAAATTGCAAGTGTGGTTTAGGGCTGTAGAGCCACTGCACTATAGCTCCATTGGCCAAATGGCCTAGTTTCAGGTCCATCTTCTGTCCAGATACATGTTGCATTGACTGTGGTTAGGCATTCTAGTTGAACTCCACTCTGTATATGACATACAATTACTACTACTCCTTCTAATCTGGTGCAATCTCACTGACTGTGGCACTGACAAGTGACAATGTGTTCCATGTTGATTAGCAGAAGCAGAGACACACTGAAAAGAAAATGGCACCTTAATAATATGACAAAGAAAACAAAATGCAATATTATAATAATGAAAATTATATGATATATATTATTCAACATTAAATACTAAATAGTTTAAAAGTAAAGTGCACTACTGTAACCAAATAATCATTAGTCAAATGTAATAGGATTCATTGGGTCAATACTATCACACATACAGAGTGCGGTGAAATTCTTAGTTGCATGTGAAACGTACAGTATTTATATATTCTTAGGATTTAGCCAGGACACTGCACTATGGTAGAAGTAGTTGTAGCAGTACTGTAGCATGCACAGAGTACAGTGGAATTCTTATTTACATGATTTCATCAGTAGATACGACTGTTGCATAGACAGAAAGAATACCGAAGCTAAAGGATATCATTGGGAGTCTGTGCTTGGGGAGACAAGGACTTGGAATCACCCATTTCCAGAGGTGGGGAAAAGCAGACCAAAAGCAAAGGAAAGATACGATCCAAGCTGAGGTCCGACACCTAGAGTTAGAGAAGGGCAAGGGCCATTGAATTTGAATCACAAGGAGCCTGGACCTGCCAAAATAAAACATCACATGTCCAGAACTTTGGAGGATGAAGCCCTTCTGAATTTCATTCCTGCTCCAATCAGTGTACGATACTCTGCCAACACTAACTAACATATACAGATGGGAGTAGGGGATGAGGGAAGACCAACTGTGCAAGCTATGCAGGGAGAGAGGCATGCTGGCATACATACTGGCAGGGTGCAAGATTGCGCTTAGCCACTGAAGCCAAGACAAGGTTCTCAGGCACTGGTAGATATTTAGGAGGAAGAGAGACAGAAAGAGCGTTCAACCCACGTAAGTATAGGTCCATCCATTCAGTACATCAGAGAAGGGGAGAAGCCAACCTCCTCCAAGATGACCAAGAAGAGCCAGTGACTTGATCATGAAAGATAAGAGTGGACATGGGTAGGAAGCTATATTTTCCCCAGGTTGTTCAAACAACTCTAAGGCCTGATATAGTCATATTGTCAGAAGAGGCGAAGAGGACCATTTTGATAGAGCTGATTGTTCCATGGCAAGATGGATGCGACGAGGCTTCGAAGGCCACCAACAATGCATGGACAAAGGGTGTCATGTCTGGGTGTTTCCAGTCAAGGTACATTACTGAGGTTTTCCAGAACAATTGGCGTGAAAGACGTTCACAACCCTGGGAATAGGAAGGAAGGAAAGTACCTGCTCACAGGCTGGGGGAGGCTGCAGAAAGAGCCTCTTGTTGGCTCTGGTGTAGGTGTGATGAGATGAGCTAGAAGCCAGGAGAAGATGGGCAGTGACTGGCCACCACTGCTGACTCACCAACTGGAGGATGTTGTGATTTAAGTACAAAACATCAATGAAAGTTGGATGCCACCTGACGACATCTTCTCCTAGGTGAAGGCCTCAGTCACAAGAGGTGATTGAATGTTTGGGTACTAGATGTATTCAATAGCTGTTCCTTATCTTTACTTGTCCACCTTCTTCATGTCATTTACTAATCCTAAACAAATAAAAGAGGTCAAGAACTACTAAAAATAGCATAAAAATGCACTTAAAGCACCCAACGGTGAGCTTGACATGTTTTTTATCACTTTTTCTTTGTACTACTTTTTTCGATTCCATTTTTGTCTACCAGAATATACTAATAATGTGCCTTGTCCTTCTTGGTCCTTAATTTGTTGCTTCTTTTATTTCTTTCTCCATCTTCACCCCTTTATCTTTTCTATCCTCACTATATTTTGTCAAATAATCAGTTCATTTTTCACAATTTATTGAATACAGTCATCTTTTTCATTTCTGTTTCCCTTTCTGCCTTTGGCCCTGTCCACATGAGATCTCATTCAGATCTCATTTAAATGAATGTGCTCTGAGTGACCTACACGTTTAAGGTGCGTTTCGTGGTGACACTTAATTGACTACAATATGTCATTACATTTGCATTTGCTGGCCTCTGGTAAATGACAACCTGCAGCCCAGATTGTAGTTTTGCGTATTTTCCTGTGGTGGACAGTTATCAGGCAGTCCAGAATGTTTTTAACCTGTGGGGTTCAAGGTTCATCCTTCATTGGATTCATGAAATATGGATCAGTTGGCTTTATTAGACTTGAACATTGACCTCCTTGAGTAAAAATATGCCTGATACGGCGACGTAGGCCGAGAAAACATTGTCGCCACTACTGGGTTCACCCTCTGACTGCACAGTGTGTGTGGAATCTATGAAGAAATGAGAGAGAAAAAAAAGCTGGTACAACACCATATTACACACCAGTCGACTGATATACAAGTCAGTGTTAGCCATTAAAAAGACTAGCTACTTGTCACCTTGAAGTAAGCAAATATACAAACAGTATTCGAATATGCAGTCACCCACCGGCCTTAATAATCCTCCGTAGCTAAAGTTACGTCATTATCACAGACCGACAAACTGTTTCAAATTCTCCATTATTATTTTGATGATAATGTGTGTAAATGTGTGTATGTAAGTATATGTATTATATATATATATATATCTTTCTGTCTTATGTATCTTATATATAAATATCCACGCATGGAACTGTGTGTGTCTTTTTGTCCGGCCCGGAAGTGAGAGGTAGAGTCGGGGTTAGGGCTCCACCTCCAAAGAAACAGAAAACTCGCTTAGCCGCTAATAACACAAGCGAGGCCAGCATGTTGGCAAAACGAAACTCAGAAGAAAGACAAAGTTGCTTAGGCGCTAACATCAGCAAAATGGTATGCCTTTTACTTTTCCTCTCACTCCTCTTCAGCAACACTAAACCTCCTAGGAGAGAGATGCCCAGAGTAGTTCCTTTCAATTACCTGACATCTCTGCATTTCATTTTTTTTTCAGATGATTTTAATAGTTTCTAGGACTCCTTGCTTTTTACAGCACGGGCTTACACAGCTAGTATATATATATTTATTTTGTGACAGAAGGATGGGTTGTGACTGTTTTCTGGGCATCACCTTCCCCGGGACACTAGAGGGCAATTGCCCTGGCTTGCTGTATGGCCTCGGGTTTGGAGTTTAGAAGCTCCACCCTGCTGGGATACTTTTCCCACACATACACAGTCTATTTGCTTATGTATAATTAATATTTCATGATTTATATTTAATTTCAATCGACCCATCCATTATCCAACCCGCTATATCCTAACTACAGGGTCACAGGGGTCAATCCCAGATAACACAGGGCGCAAGGCAGGAAACAAACCCTGGGCAGGGCCCCAGCCCACCACAGATATTTAATTTTTAACAGTAATTTTTTTTCAGCCCTACCCTTCTCAAAAAGTTTGCTAACCAAAAAAAATCACCTAAAATACTTCAATATGGTTTGTCAAGGAGATGGTCAGTCTGATGACTTCAATTCAAAAGCCCTCCAGCCCCTACACTCTTGAAGTGGAATAAACAGGCTTAATATTGGATGGATGATTGATTAATTGTTGCCATTGTCTCACAGACAATACTTTTCAGACTAGGTGCTTACAAGTGATTTGAAAGATATATAGCATAGCATTCTCAAACCCAACTCATCTGTTTAGGGTTGCAGAGACTGGAGTCTATCTTGGCAGCACTAAACTCAAGGCAGGGCACAACCCTGGACTGATTGCCACTCCATCACGGGGGAAAATGTATGTTTTTCTAAATTTCATACTAAGATGTAAAAATTTTTACATTTCCTCACGCTTACCTCGTACAGTTATCATTAGTATTTTGCCAAAAGGTGAAATTGCAGTAGTTGTACACTGAAAAAAAAAATGTGAATGATTCACACTTAATATTTTCAATCTGAACCAATATAATTCTTTTTAGCTTATTGATCCCACAATTTTCAAATTGAGGCAAATCATTTAGAGTTATTGGGTGCAATTCACTTGTTTTTTTTACTGAAGTAAATCTATTTTTTAAGTTGTTCTTCTTTTTTGGCAGTTGGAAAGCCATTAAACTGGAAAGTTCGACCGAAAGAATATACAAACGGCCCCCAAACACAGCACATGAACAACCTAAAATATTAAGTTAAATGAAATAGGATTTTTACGTTTATTCCCTCCACCATAACTTAATTTGGTACAAATTTTTTTAGTTTGATTAAGATCTGAAACCAAATATTTCAAGCTGCAACACTAAATGACTAATCTTAAGTTGCTTGAAAGAGAAAATTTACGTTGAATGAACAACATCAATGTTATACTTTTTTCAGTGTATAAATAAGGGTCGATAAGAAAAGATGTGTGTAATACAAACCCAGTTCATAAATTTGTAGGCACACAGATGTCACAACATTACCAGCAGTACTGAGATATAAGGGTCCCACTGTCACTTGCACCCACACAGGGCCATTTTGGGATCAACAATTCATTTCAAACACTTCTTTGTGGACTTGGGGAACAACATTTGAGCAGCTAAAGTAAAACCCACAAATATAAAAGAAACACAGACAATGACTGGGTCTGCAGTCTAATGTTACTTTACTGGGTTCTGATGTTCCTTGGGGAAACATTGCTTGACAAAGAACCAATTTAATTCTGAGAAGGCTTCTTTGCATATAAAACTGGTTCTTTGGGCTTTGAAAAGGACATGTGGACAAAATAGAAATCTTTAATGTATAGGAGGCTAACTGTGGGATAAGAGATCAAGAAAACCTGAACGTATCCTGAGTTAGTATGCCAGAAAGAGTCCTTTTGAAATCAAGAACCCATTGGTATTTTGCAACCTGTAATAATCTATTCATGGTTATTTTTGGAACCTGTTTTGGATTCAAAGAGAAGGTTCTTTCTGAGATATTCATGTGGATGGTTCATTTGGGAACCAATAATGTCTCCCTTATGGCATAGCTCTGAAGAACCACTTTGGCACCTTTTATTTTT
The DNA here is from genome assembly GCA_026402145.1 of Polypterus bichir lapradei. Classification (NCBI taxonomy): domain Eukaryota; kingdom Metazoa; phylum Chordata; class Cladistia; order Polypteriformes; family Polypteridae; genus Polypterus; species Polypterus bichir. The sequence continues at coordinate 38,084,532 of JANRMT010062819.1, read as the reverse complement.
AGAAGTGTGGGTTTCAAACCCTAGATACTGAAGCAGGATGGAGATGTGCTAACTGCTGCATCACCATGACACCCAGTGAAATATTAAATGACATTAGACTGTTGATCATTTGGAAAAATATCTCTATTAAATACATTCCATATTGTAACAATCAAATGAAACAACTGATGCATTCACCCTAAATTCTTCAGCTCACCTGCTTGCTCATTTCCTACCAAATTCTCATGGCTTCCCTTTCTGCAAAGTCAAAACCCACTCCTCTGCACCACAGGTCCTCAGAGGCATCACATAAAAGGTACACAATGAAATATAAAACTATTCTGCCTGTGAGATTTTGAAGTGATATAAACAAGATTGGAAATGTTGGCTAGGGCTGCCCCTGCTTTTCTCTTTTTGCTGACAAGAGAGTCAATTTCTGATTGAGAAAATGGATGGACTGGTGAGAGAGACCAAAATTCTCAGTGCTGTTCTATTGGGTGACTAGGTTACTTGAATGTCTTTCAAATGTATCTAAATCGTTTGAAGAAGTCTGACGTTTTATTAGGCTAGCATCTCTTTTACAGTTTCTAATGTATAAATGATAGTTTTTGACAAAAATGTGTAAGAAGCACTCATCACAAGGATTGCCAGCTAAGACGGATGCTTGCAGGCCGTGTTTGCTATGGCGCTTAAAAAGCTTCCTCATGTAATTAAGGAGCTGATGATGTGTGACGAGCTGAGTGCCTCTTTTTTTTAGACCACTTAAACTGAGCTACCTGAATCAAATATGAATGCAGTTGTCATGTTGAAAGTGACAGGCAAGAACACTTCAGTCTTGGGCTCTTCTTAATTTACTCCTACTAGGAGTGGTCATTTCATCAATGGAGGATGCAGACCAGTATACAAATGGATCGGGACACAGTGAAAGCCAGACGAAGGGAATGCAGCTGCTACCTGGAGGATGCTTAGCCATTATGTCAAAAAAAAAAACACAAACAAGACTGATCTCTTCATAAGACAATGAGGCATAGGAGGAGGACACAGGAGTCTCTGATGTCTGACAGATATACTTTGAAAGGTTGAGTGGACATAAGTCCATCTGGCTTTCCTTTAGCAATACAGGAAAGAATTAAAGTCTTCAGTTTTATGCAAAATGAGATAAACCTAAAACATAGAAGAACAACTACTGCTTTTTGGTGACCGTCCTCCATGAAAGCAGTGTGTGGTACACAACTAGAATGAATCACAAACCACAAAGTACAAATAAACATAAATAATATAATGATAGGGAGCCTGGTGAACAGGGAGATTGCAGATATGAAAGGGTGGCTCTGGGCAAGATGAAGCCAGAGCTTTGGTGGGACAGAAGACAGGACAAAGGACATCCATGGCCATATTCTATCAATAGCAATGGTCAGGCAAGTGGAAGCTGCTGGGAAATCAGTCTTTTTTGGAAACCTTACATACTTCTGCACAGACCTCATTCTCTCTCAAGCTTCTGGTTGTTCCCCTCTACAGTCCTTTTGGGCCATTTAACACAATAGAAGGACTTACATGCTATCTGTATCATTGAAGACAGCTGTACCTCTCCCCTTAATGGTTCCCCACTTTCCCATCTCCCATCCACTGATCTATCTATCTATCTATCTATCTATCTATCTATCTATCTATCTATC
>JANRMT010062819.1:38070690-38082867 GCA_026402145.1 Polypterus bichir lapradei | reverse complement strand
ATCTATCTATCTATCTATCTATCTATCTATCTATCTATCTATCTATCTATCTATCTATCACAAAACCATAATTACAATATACAGTATCTATGGATTGTGATTCCCAATCTGTCGATGTATATACAGTATAAATATAAATGCACTCATTTCAGGGCAGGCTCCAGTCTTAACAAAAGACACTCATACCAGAAAAGCAATACCAATAAACTTTTATTTTTGTAGCACAGGTTTCTACAGCAAATACCATCTTCTGATATTCTAGAAGTGTAACTGTACAGAGGTATTTGTTGTTGGTGAAACAGTGAATGAAGGAAGAGGAAAATGAACTGCCAACCTTGTATGTGAGAGTCCAGTATTTTAATCAATATGTCATCTTGAACAGATGGAACCTTTACTGGGCAATAAGTCCCATCTGTGCACAAATTAAAATGGTGAAGGTGGCAGTTCCTGTGTTTGTTGAAGTTCACAGTGGGGTGGAGGAGCACTTCCCTTCCATGAGGTTACTGACAATGCTGCTGTTTCCCTGCTTCAAGGATTGTACAATGCTGCTCGTTGTTGTCGTATCGGTGCAGTGTGTTCCTCTGTGTGGCACTATCAAGAACTTCCTGCTGGCACTTAACACATAGTACTTCACCAAATGGCAGGAACTGTCACATACTTTATTATTTAAGCTCACATCTACCCATGGTTGGTTCTCCATTTCCCTAGTGGTGTGCGCACATGAGAAAAACATAACTCAATCTAGATATTCTAAATCATTCTGGAATGTTCTGGTGGCCTATTTAAATATCTGGATGATGCTGAGAGATCAGGAAAACAGCAAAAAGAATCACAAATGTAAATCGATCCCTCCATCTGTTTTAATTTAATTCACATATTCCAAATGAGGTGAAAAGTCTGCCTTCTAACTTCTTAGAAATAAAAAAAAAACTCAATTGTGTTCACTTTCATTAGAACTTAAATGCAGAACTCATACCATTACTGTTTTGTAGGGTAATTCTATGCAAATATAATTTAGTGCTGCAAAAATTCTTTGTATTATTAAAGATTTGCATCCCTGAACCGAATTGAGGAATATTTTAAGACATTAAGATATGTATGTTATGGAACTAATACCACTGACCAGATGAAAATATAAATCATTGTCGATAAAGTTACGATTTAAGTACACCTATCATTTCACCTTGATAAAATTATTACAATTGAATTTGTGATGCTGCTTTCCAGCTCCCGAGACCTGGGTTCAAATCCCATCGGGTCAATAGTTCGGTCACAGGCCTATACTGTATGTGTTTCCTCTCACATAATAAGCACAGGCACATTCAGTTATGTGAAGACTCTGAACTTGCTTGGAGAGAAGGAACGAGCTCCATGCTACACTCGCGTCCCATCAAGAGGTGGATCCGCTCCATGCTACACTCGCGTCCCATCAAGAGGTGGATCCTGCCTTGTGTCCCATCCTGCAAACATGTGGATAAATGAATGTATGCACTTCCATTTACACCTTCATATTAACTGGAGAAGTATATCCTTAAAAAGAGCTTAATTCTATTCCTTAAAATAATTTAATTCTGCGATGAAGATGAGGAGGTTCAATAAGAAAGCATGTTCAAAAAGACAATTTTAACAGGATTTCAATTTTAATGCTTTTTAGCTAAAAATTCCTTATGTTATTTCATGCCAAAATGAGTACAGCGTCAATGTCATTAATAGAGTACGATTCTTATCTGCCAAATTAAAACTTTCTTTTTTATTAACACAATGATGGAGGACAGGACTTTCTCTGCCAAGCTACAAGGATCCTTCAGACTTCCTCCTTACTAGTGCTCCCATCCGCAGTATCGAGACCTTGACAAAAATGAATGCTGTGCATATCACAAGGTCTCACATCTGGAAGCTTCTGACAAACTTACCCCCTTTTTTCTTCCTTATGACTTCATAAATCAAGGCTGTTGTGTTCATTAGTTTTCCAAACAGCTGATTCAGAGAAACTGATAAAATGTGCTGAAAACTTGACCTTCCCAATAGACACAACATGGGCAGGACACGACGACAAACATCGGGAGGATCAGCACAACATGTCAGGCACAAGTGGAGCTACTCAAGCAAACACCACTTCCTGCCTTCAGTTTTATTGCTTGGTGTCATCAATTAAAAAATAAAAATCTGATAAAGCTATGTTTAATGATAAACTGATTTTGGATCCAGTGTTGACAAACTAGAAAAACTTAACCCATTTATAAATTTAATCTATTATTCATTAATTAGACACATTTAAATCTTAACTGAAGCAAACCGTCTTTCCCATGCTGTGCAAATTGTGTCTTTTAAATGATAAAAACTAATTCCCAAGCTGGTGTGAAACAAAAGAAACTTTGGCAAGATCTCCATACCAAGAATGGTGGCTAGTAACTAGGAGAGGTTTGGGGGTCAGAGCAAGGGCCTGCGCATGAGAAGAGGCAATAAGGTGGCACTTGGGTCACAGTGACATTTTAATTTATTTTAACAGTACAAAATAATAATAATAGTAAAAAAAATTGAGAGCTACATATGAATCATAAAAGTTCCGTATATATCAAGCAGCTAGTTTCTATATTGCATCTAAAAATGTAAAAAAAGAATTTTAATTTTAAAAGTTTCAAATATCTCAGAACTGCAATTTGTACCACATCACTGCACTGTAAACTTCTGAGTAACAAAATGGCGCATGCACATTTCAAAGTTACATCCGTCCATTATCCAACCCGCTATATCCTAACTACAGGGTCACGGGCGTCTGCTGGGGCCAATCCCAGCCAACACAGGGCAGGAAACAAACCCTGGGCAGGGCGCCAACCCAATGCAGGGCGCACACACACACCAAGCCCACACTAGGGTCAATTTAGAATGTCCAATCCACCTAACCTGCATGTCTGTGGGAGGAAACCGGAGAACACTGGGAGAACATGCAAACTCCACTCAGGGAAGCGAACCTGGGTCTCCTAACTGCGAGGCAGCAGCGCCACCGTGCTGCCCTCAAAATTACATGTCAGTACATTTTCTTGATTTTCATATATCATTGTGTAAATCTTGATTGTCATTTTGTAAAATTATTTTAATTTCAGGAATGTTTTCAAGGCATCAGCTACAGGTACAGTGTCTGTTAAATGTCTCATAAGTTCGCACCACACTTGTTTAATCAAGCAGGGCAGGCACCTTTTTTAGCTTGCAGAACACAGTTCTAAAACTTCATTCAAAACTTAATAGAAATATATATTTGGGTCAAATGGAGCAGGGAAGATTTTGCCTATTTGAATGCCTATTTTGAGTGTTTTCTTGATTTTAAGCTAATCCTTTTCATTGTTTTCACATATTTCCAGAATTAATATTATTTGTGTATTATTTTGCCCATTGTTCGGAGGATGTATTATATTGTGTTAATATTGTATTATGAAGCTTGTGATGCAATATGTATTGTATGTGGATTAGGTGTATGTGCTAATCAGAGGTGGGTAGAGTAGCCAAAAATTGTACTCAAGTAAGAGCAGCGTTACTTCAAAATAATATTACTCAAGTAGAAGTAAAAAGTAGTCATCCAGAAAATTACTCAAGTAAGAAAAGACTACACAAGTACTGAGTAACTGTTTGATCATAATAAATGATTTATTTTTTAGAAATGTAATAAGACAATAAAAATATAAAATAATGTGCAAATTCTGCTATTTCCAAATAACAAAATAAAAAATGAGTAAAAATAAATAACATCTTTACAAAATAAAGATGCACAAATAACACAAAGTTCCAAATCTCAGTTTTTCACAACATAGCTTTTGAAGCCGATACCTACAGTAGGTAACATGTACAAAGTATGTTTAATAGTGCAAACTACTTACAGTGACAAGATATCTTGTACACTGACAGTATAATACTGCATATTCACTTGCCCTCCAAGTAGCACAGCTGATAGAAAATAACATTTGAACAAGGCAGCTTGTGCACGTACAAGAAGTCTCACTTTACCACGACTGTCTGTGTCTGTGCATGTTTGGTTAAAACGTACTTGTTCTTCACTCAGTGAAGTGATGTTTAAGCTTCAGCAGGAGTTGGCTCTCAAGGTTCCTGCAGTGAAGCTGTGACCGTTTAGCAGTGATCAGGAGCCTTGTATGACTAAAACGTCTCTCACAGGCTGCAGACGCAGGAAGTTTGTGTGTGGTCATATGACTGCATGGCTATGTTTGATTAGTGAAACGGACTCACGTGATTATTGTTGCTACGTCTGTTTGGTGAAACGGAGTCATGTGATTATTGTTGCTTCGTCTGATTGGTGAAACAATCATTCAGTAGATCCTCTGGCGACTTCTCTCCGACTAAAATATAGCATATATAAATGTGTAAATGGAAAAAAGTAACGAGTCGAGTGTTGCCCAATGTAGCAGAGTAAGAATAGCGTTTCTTCTTCACAAATGTACTCAAGTAAAAGTAAAAAGTATGGTGCAGTAAAACTACTTGTAGAAGTAAATTTTTTTTTAAAAGTTACTCAAGTAAATGTAACGGAGTAAATGTAACTCATTACTACCCACCTCTGATGCTAATGCCTTTTTTTAACATTTTACTGAATTTATTAAAAGTAAGTACATTCCATACAAGCAAGTCAAACTTGACAAAACTAAGTTCAAATCAACCCCCACCCATGAGAAAGAGATCAAGGCCAACAGCCAGAGTAAAACATTAAGAGTAGTGGGGGGGATCCTTTTCCCCATTTAAATGCGAATTCTAAAATCTCATCAATTAGATCCTGCCAGGTTTAAAAAAGTCCTGCACAGATCCTCTAAGTGAGAATTAGATTTTTTCCAATATCAAATAGTATATAACATCAGTTACCCCCTGACCTAGCATAGGAGAGTTAGGATTCTTCCAGTTGAGCAAGACAATAGTGTAGTAAAGACAATCACAGTTTGTTTGTCCTTCTCCCCTTTAAGTCCATCTAGAAGAACACCAAACACAGCTGTTAATGGATTAGGAGGGATTATGACACCAAGGCTGTCTGAAAGGCATTTAAAGATTTTGGTCCAGAATGATGTTAATTTGGTGCAGGCCGAAAACATGTGACCCAGTGAGGCTGGAACTTGATTGCAACGTTCACAGGTTGGATCTTACCCTGGAAACATTTTGGATAATTTTAAACGAGATAGATGTGTTTGCTAAAAAAGATTTTAAGTTGAATAATTGGATGCTTTGTGCATATGGAGCTCAAGTGAATTCTGTGCATGGCTGTCTTCCAGTCCTTTTCTGAGATATTGAGTAAAAGATCCTTTTCCCACTGTACTCTGGGATCTTTGGAAGGGAGGGACTCGTAAATGTTTTTGTATATTACAGAAATGTTGTCCTAGTCCTCAAGAATGATCAAAATTTCTTCCGGAATAGAAGTAGGTGGGAGGTGAGGAAAATTGGGCAGATTTTGTTTAGCAAAGTTTCAAATTTGGAGGTAGTGGAAGAAATGTGTTGATGGAAAGTTAAATTTGGAGTGTAATTGTTCATAGGATAGATGTTATCTATGTTCTAACCTGTGAGTGATTTAATCCTGTATGTTTTCCAAACATTAAAAACTGTGTATGTTTGAGAAGGTGGAAAAAGGTGGTTATTGGGCAGAGGTGCCACAGATAAAAGCTTCTCTACCTTGAAGTACTTCCTACATTTGTTCCATATTGTGTGTGAATAAAGCACAATTGGGTTGTTAGTATATTGACGATAGATCGTATTCACTGGGGCACAAAGCAAGGAATATAAAGAAGTACTGCAGGATTTCATTTCTATTGCGCACCAAGCCTGAGTGTGTTCATCTATTTGTGTCAATGTTCAGGTTTTTATAGCTTGTATATTTGCCACCCAGTAATAAAATTGAAAGTTAGGTAGAGCCATGCCACTTTCTGCCTTAGGTCTTTGTATGATCACCATTTGAATGCATGGATATTTTGAATTCAAAATAAATGAGGTTATGATTGAATCTACCTTCTTAAAAAATGATTTGTTAATGTTATGGGAATGCTTTGAAATAGAAAAAGAAGCTTAGGAAGGATATTCATCTTGACAATATTAATTCTTCCAGCTAAAATGAGATGAAGGGTAAACTATCTATTCAAGTCTTGCTTAAGATTTCCCATACAGACAGCAACATTTTGTTGATAAAGAGCTTCATGTTTACTTGTGATGTTTACCAGTATGTATTTAAACTGATATGCAATGATAAGAGGGAAGGTGTCCAATCTGATATTGTATGCTTGAGAATTCACTGAGAAGAGCACACTTTTATTCAAATTAATTCTGAGACCAGAGATCTTTTGAAATTCTGTAAGTGCTGTTAGGACTCCAGGCACAGTATTTTGTGGATCTGATATATACAGTACCATATCATCTGCATATAGTGATATTTTCTGTTCAAGTCCTTCTCTGATAATCCCGATTTATCTGATAAGCATTTTGACAGTGAACTGCCAGTGGCTCAATGGCGACTGCAAATAGCGGTGGTGACAGGGGGCATCCTTGTCTAGTACCATGTACTAATGTCTGGTAAGGACATACATGGAGAGATCAGGCAGTAAAAATGTGCCTTGCCTCAGGCAGAATCATTTAATGCGCAGACCCTGGGAAACCCACTAACCTGATTATGAAACTCCTGGATAGAGCATATGAATCATCCCAGTGCTCCTAGATAAGAAACTCACCCAGTTCAATCTGCCATTGGATCACAGACTTTCTTAGGAAACAGTACGTGTGGTTGACCCATTAACCCTTAGTAATGGGGCATCGCAGGGATGTGTCCTTTCCCCAATACTCTTCTCACTTTATACAAATTACTGTACCTCTGGCAATTCATCTGTCAAACTTCTTAAATCTGCAGGTGACATAACATTATTAGGCCTCATTTCAAAAAAATGATAAGTCCATATATGGACAAAAGGTAAAATGTCTGACATTGTAGTGCAGACATAATAATTTGGACCTTAACATTCAAAAAACCCAGGAGATAATAGCAGATTTCAGGAAACGGTCACTTGCTTACCTATCACTTGCTATAAATGGCTCAGCCGTTAGGTTGACAAAACCATTTAAGTTTCTGGGCACTGTGCTGTCACAAAACCTTAACCGGGACAATAACATCACATGCATTATTAAGAAAGCCCATCAGAAAATGTTCTTTTAGTGTCAACTGAGGAAATTCAATCTCCCTCCAGCAATATTGGTCCAATTCTACACAGCCATCATCGAGTCCATTCTGACCTCATCTATAACTGTTCAGACTAAGGCCAATCTTCAACGCATCATCAAAGCCTGTGAAAGGATCGTAGGCTGTAACTTACTGCACATTGAAGTTCTATAAGAGTCCAGGGTAAAGAAGAGGGCCACAAAGATCATTGCTAATCCAGCTTACCCAGGGCACATAACCTGCTCCAAAGACCGAACACACATTACCTAAACATTTTTTTTTTGCCAGTTACTCTTACTAATCAGGTCTGAACAACTACTCAGTATGTATGTATACCTGCACACTAGACTGCTTTGACATTTTAACCCTACTATCTCCTTATTTTTTTGTATTGTCCTTGTACGCTGCATCATATTTTATCATTTTAGATTTTATCTTCTTATACTCATCTTTTTCATTTTGTGTTGTATTTATATGTTGCACCAAAGCAAATTGAAGCGGAGTGGTGGCTCTGAGGCTAAGGATCTGTGCTGATATCCCAAAGGTTGCCAGTTCAAATCCCTGTCACTGCCAAAAGAGGTCCTACTCTGCTGGGCCCTTGAGTAAGGCCCTTAACCTGCAATTGCTCCAGGGGCGCTGTACAATGGCTGACCCTGCGCCCTGACCCCAAGGGGTATGTGAAAACTAACAAATTCCTAATACAAGAAATTGTATAAGGCGAAATAAAGAACAAAAAAAAATTCCTAGAACACATTAGTGTACCTGGCCAGTAAAGTAAATTCTGATTCTGGATTAATGGGGCCTACTGGACCCACCGAGTTATGTACTTCCTGGTTGAGATGGAGAAACTACACACTTTATCTAGGACTGTAGAGTCAACAAAGATGTGAGCAGAGGTTTGCCCACAATAACTTGCATGTATTTGAAAACCACACTTTCATTCCAAATGTTTTGTGCCAACAATAGCATTTTTAGATCATCTGTAAAGTGGCAAAAATACAAATACTTTCCTATTTGACGTGCCCAAATTGTCAACCAAGAGCGATGTCTGATTATGGAGTAAATGGGAAGTAAATTAAAAAGCAGATAGAATGAGGGTAAACAATAAGCATCTAAAGAACAAACTGGACTTCTTGTCAGATGTACAGTTACTTTTAAAGGTTACAAATTAATACAAGGTAGCCAAAACTATTAAAAACATACAATGAGAGACCCAGGAAAATAAATGCAGCAAAATATTCAAGTTTTTCAAGGCACCATACAGGTTGACTAATGCAGGGAAGTTAGGAAAGGATTAACCCACAGTAAAGATGAGCTCACCAAGGCCTTATCACAGCAAAACTGAAGTTAGTGCTTGATAATCATTGCACATGATAATCACATGCTAGTAATTTCCTGAAAAGCTACATTTTCCCCATTCACACTACTACTTGTGCCCTGGAGTCTTGTTTATACAATTTTTCATGGATTCGAGCATTAAAATGTGCATATGCATTAAAATATGTGCGTGCCAAAACATGTGATTTATAAATCCTGGCATTTGAATGTTTCTACACAATTTGCCTTTATAAATGACGATTACCTTTTTAATATGCAAACCGGCGGCACGGTGGCGCAGTGGGTAGCGCTGCTGCCACGCAGTTAGAAGACCCGGGTTAGCTTCCCGGGACCTCTCTGCATGGAGTTTGCATGTTCTCCCCATGTCTGTGTGGGTTTCCTCCGGGTGTTCCGGTTTCCTCCCAAGACATGCAGGTTAGGTGCATTGGCGATTCTAAATTGTCCTTAGTGTGTGCTTGGTGTGTGGGTGTGTGTGTGTGCGCCCTGCGGTGGGCTGGCGCCCTGCCCAGGGTTTGTTTCCTGCCTTGCACCCTGTGTTGGCTGGGATTGGCTCCAGCGGACCCCCATGACCCTGTAGTTAGAATATAGCAGGTTGGATAATGGATGGATGGATGGAATATGCAAACATGAATATGCCTTAAACCCTGCCTGGTTGCTGACATGATACAAACATACATACGAACTTCACAAATATAGAATCACGATGCTACAAAACTTCATTGGCTGGTAGAGCATCCTCATTCGTGACACAGTGATTCAAGAGCGTCTGGCTATGCTCCTCAATTGAGCATACAAAATCGCAAGCACCATTATAGCGCTTCTCCTCTGCATCATGGGCATCGAGGAAAGGTGTAAGGTTTCAGGACCTGAGCGGGTAGCCTCTATCTCCTGGCACATGTAGTGACGTGATTGCTGTTACAATGAATAGTACAGGCCACATGAAAAATTGTGGGTTTAGGCAGTTACTTTATCCTCCATCTACTGCACCATTGTTTGTCAGTGCTACTTTGCCTTTAAAGAAATAAATGACGGGTTGAGCCAGGCCACTGAGCCACAACGTTTGTCAGTATTATCTAGGCATCATGGATGACTTATGAGTTAACAAAATGTTACTACTTATGGATAACAAAAGCAGCTTCATTCTTGCTAGATGTCCTTATTGCAATATGAGTGCATTAAAGTGCTTTGATTATGTTAGGAAAATGGGCACTGCTGCAAACTGCCTTTTTATGTTGGTAACAACATGTTATGTTTTATGTATGTGCACCCATATGAAAACTGGATGTAACACTTCACCGGTCAAATAACGGCTTCCAGAACAGCAGGCATGAAGGAGTGAAGCATGAATGAGATATTCCTGACCTGTCAACGGTTCCCTGAGACAACATCTTGAAAAGATTCATTTTCACTAGTCAAAAATGCAATTTTGGAGAGGGTGGAAGGCAAAGATACATTTCTTGAATTATCTGTGTTAGTTTTTCAAAGCCTGGGCTGGTGTTGTACTGAACAGCAGGGCTGCAAGGACATTGGAGTGTCGAGGATGAAGAAAATAAGAGCAAAAGGTAGGCAAAATGTTTAAAAAGTTTCCAACCTGCCATAGATTTAATGCAGCCTTGCCCATAAAAGAGATGGTACCAAGAACTTGTAGCAAGTATGACCAAAGAGCTGTGATAGATCTGATCTGATTACATCAACTTCTGTATGGACATTGTAGTTCCAGTAAGAACATTACGCTGCTATGCTAACAACAAGCCATGGATTACAAGTGACATCAAGGGCATTTTGAACCAGAAGAAAAGGGCTTTTAAAGGTGGTGATCAGCATGAGCTGAAGCGCCTGCAGAAGGAACTCCAAGTCCAGTTCAGGGTGGTGAAAGAGCAGTACAGGAGAAAGCTGGAGCAGAAGTTGCAGAATAACAGCATGAAGGAAGTGTGGGATGGGATGAAGATCATCACTGGCTGCAGTTCGAAGCGGGGTGCCACCATCGAGAGAGACGTGGCGAGAGCAAATCAAATGAACAACTTCTTTAACAGGTTTGACCACCCTAACCCACTCTCACCTCGGAGTACTGCATCCTCCACCCATCCTTCGCTGATACCAACATAGGAGAGACATCCCCACCCACAATTACAGCAGCACAGGTGAGAAGAGAGCTGAGGAGACTTCGTGCCAGCAAAGCAGCGGGTCCAGATGGTGTATCGCCACAACTGCTGAAGGCCTGTGCGTTGGAACTGGGGAGTCCTCTACAGCACATCTTCAACCTGAGCCTGGAACAGGGGAGAGTCCCGAGGCTACATTTTACATTTCTAGTGAGCTGAATGACTTCCGGCCTTTTGCTCTGACGTCACATGTGATGAAGACCATGGAGCGGCTGCTGCTTCACCACCTGAGGCCACAGGTCCCCCACGCCCTTGACCCTCTGCAGTTCGTATACCAGGAGAAGGTGGGAGCGGAGGATGCCATCATCTATATGCTACACCGATCCCTCACCCACTTGGAGAGAGGCAGTGGTGCTGTAAGAATTATGTTTCTGGACTTCTCTAGCACCTTCAACACCATCCAACCTCTGCTCCTTAGAGACAAGCTGACTGAGATGGGAGTAAACTCACACCTGGTGGCATGGATCGTGGACTATCTTACAGACAGGCCTCAGTATGTGCGTCTCGGGAACTGCAGTTCTGACATTGTAATCAGCAACACAGGAGCGCCGCAGGGGACTGTACTTTCTCAGGTCCTGTTCAGCCTATATACATCGGACTTCTAATACAACTCGGAGTCCTGCCACGTGCAAAAGTTCTCCTGATGACACTGCTATTGTGGGCTGCATCAGGAGTGGGCAGGAGGAGGAGTATAGGAAGCTAATCAAAGACTTTGTTAAATGGTGCGACTCAAACCACCTGAACACCAGCAAGACCAAGGAGCTGGTGGTGGATTTTAGGAGGCCCAGGCCCCTCATGGACCCCGTGATCATCAGAGGAGACTGGGTGCAGAGGGTACAGATCTATAAATACTTGGGAGTGCAGCTGGATGATAAATTTGACTGGACTGCCAATACTGATGCTCTGTGTAAGAAAGGTCAGAGCTGACTATACTATCTTAGAAGACTGGCGTCCTTCAACATCTGCAATAAGATGCTGCAGATGTTCTACCAGACGGTTGTGGCGAGTGCCCTCTTCTATGCAGTGGTGTGCTGGGGAGGCAGCATAATTAAGAAGGACGTCTCATGCCTAGACAAACTGGTGAGGAAGGCAGGCTCTATTGTAGGCATGAAGCTGGACAGTGACATCCGTGGCAGAGCGACGGGTGCTGAGCAGGCTCCTGTCAATCATGGAGAATCCACTGCATCCACTAAACAGTATCATCTCCAGACAGAGGAGCAGCTTCAGCGACAGACTGCTGTCACTGTCCTGCTCCACTGACAGAATGAGGAGATCGTTCCTCCCTCACATTATGCAACTCTTCAATTCCACCCGGGGGGGTAAATGCTAACATTATACAAAGTTATTGTCTGTTATACCTGCATTTTTATTACTCTTTAGTTTAATATTGTTTTATTGGATCAGTATACTGCTGCTGGATTATGTGAATTTCCCCTTGGAATTAATAAAGTATCTATCTATCTATCTATCTATCTATCTATCTATCTATCTATCTAT
>JANRMT010062819.1:38030356-38070330 GCA_026402145.1 Polypterus bichir lapradei | reverse complement strand
CTATCTATCTATCTATCTATCTATCTATCTATCTATCTATCTATCTAATCCAGTTAAGGTGTGCAATAGGCTGGAGCAGTGGCAGCAAGGCAGTCCACAGGGCAAGCCACCAATTCATCGCAGTGCACACCCACACACACTTAAACTCACCTGTCAGCCTAATGGTCAATTTATTGTAAATGTGGGAGTAAAACCATCATGTGGAGAACAACCAGGAGTGGGATTTAAACCGAGGATGCTGGACCTATGAGACAGTGGTACTACTCATTCAACTGCCACACATTATATTATACTATATTCAAAATTTCTAAATAAGTAAGTGTTTTTCAGTGGCAGGCGTTTCCACAAGACTAATAAAGAACACGGCCAAGGCAGTAAAAATTTGTTTACTGATCCCTTTGCAGATTAAAAATCACCTAGTTTTTCAGAGGGAGTGTCCTCTATGTTGAAATCAAACACAATTAAAGTCTTCATGGGCAGCTTCTGAGGATCATGTTTGAAAATTAAGGCAGTAAAGCTGTAAAGCTGGGACTAGTGTGGATTTTCCACTTGCAACCCAAGAGAGCTAAGTGCTGAAGCCCAGCCCACAGACAGATTTCTTGTGCTTTTACAAACTTGCAAATCATAGGTCCTGGTAAATTTATAACTTCAACATTTTTGTGAGTTCTGGTCTTTTTGCATAAAGGGGCCCCCTCTCATGACAGCAGTACAGGCAGTTGCATGCCAAGTAACAAAAGAGTATTTCTCAAACTGTTTAAATACAAAGGTTACTTTTACACCTGTCTGCATTGCTTAATGATCTACCACCACTCCAAACATCTCTGTATAACATCCTGCTGACTCTGAAAAAAGCCAACAGAGGAATGGGACAGCCACGGGCAATGTGACGAGGTCAGGAAATCAAGCTTCACAGCAACAGCAGCTGGATAACCTGCTCAAAACCTAAGATGTGCATTTCAGCTGGTTTTATAAAATATGGATCTTCACTGTGACATGTTTATTCTACCTTTAACCAAATTTTAAAGAATTAAGAACACTGAATATACATTGAAATCATCAAATGTAACCCTGCGGTGGGCTGGTGCCCTGCCCAGGGTTTGTTTCTTGCCTTGCGCCCTGTGTTGGCTAGGATTGGCTTCAGCAGACCCCCGTGACCCCGTAGTTAGGATATAGCAGGCTGGATAATGGATGGATGGATGGATGGATCATCAAATGTTGGTGTCTGGCTACCCACCGTTTTGCTATGAACCCTCAGAAAGTGCCCCTTTAGTTTCCTTACATTAATTTTGTCTTTAAAATTAATAGGTGGCCTTGTGGGAATATATGTTTCAGAATTTTCATGGCTTTATGTCTCAAATATGTAATTAGAACAATAAAGATGGACTCATTTCTGTCTGACACTGATATTTAATAGCTGAACAAGGTGGTATCCTTTGAAAAGAGTATCTGATCACAAATTGACATTTTGCAAGAATCGTGACTGAGTTTAAATCTTGAACTCCCATTGGACGATTTGTTCATATTGAGGTAAATTTCTATAAAACTGATGAAGCAATACAAGGAAGGACTGGAACCCAGGAACAGTCCCCAGGCAGATAACACTGCCACTATCCTACTTGCTGAGAATATGTTATGAATAATGTATTCCGGTTCACCATTTCCCTCAAGGAGAAAGAGCTGCAGTAAAAGGTGAATAAATGCTTGTATACATGGCTTTCAAAAAGAAAACTTGAAACAGCAGAGCTATACAATAATCCACAGTAACTTGAGTAACTTAAAACTTGTAAGTTGACAGACCTGTCTGTTTGATGATCTTAAAGGAACCAATATACTTTGGGCCTTTTTCCCATGACAGAACCCTCAACCGGAGACTTATTGTAGAGAGCCAAACCTTTTGATGAAAATTACGGCTAGAATCTTTCCTAAGAAATCAGTCGGCACATTTTTTTCGGTGATATCCTTGTTTTCTCACAAATTATGGCCCAGACTTTTTTTTCAGATTACACAGATGGTCAGAAACAGTAGGTACAAATAGATCAAATTGGTGGTTTATATCCAAACATACACTTCAATAGAGAATATGCAGTAAAACGAGATTTCTGGGCATTTCTAGAAAATTTGTATAAGGTTCTCCTTCAGTCTAATGGGCAATCATTTATTCTCTCTAAATTATGATTCTAACTTCCGAATGATGTCCAGATGCTAAATTTAACTAGCAAAAAAACAAACTACACCAAAAGTGAGATACAAATTGATTACATTCTGACAATATAGTTTAAGGAAAACCATATTTTTGAAATACATCAAAAATAAAAACTCATAATAAATCAAAAATAGTTAGTTTAGAAAATGCAGTTATCTTGTCTCAACCAGTCAACAGCAGATGCTGAGGCTGTATGCACCATGGCTGCTAAACTTTAGGATGGAACAGTCATTGTCGACATGGACCATGGTTTGCTGTTGTCCACAGGAACAGAGTACGTTGTCACAATACCCCCATCTATGTAGGAATCAAAAATAAAAAGATTAGAAGCTGAGGGAAACTTCTTCAAAGTAATAAAGTGTGCAGCATTATAGCATTACTTGATCTATCTTCTAAACCTAAAGTTATGATACATGCTTGAGAAGGTGGTAACCCTGTTGATTTATCACAGATCTACAAATGTGGTGTCTAAGGGATTGGTAATGGTTGAAAATGGCCAGACGTAAATGAGATAAAGGACTTTTATCTCATTATCTCAACATAGCCTATCATATCATGAGTAACAGCTGGCAACAAAACATATCTTCAAATCTTTGAAATACCTGCATGGCCTGTGGGATAGAAATCATGGCCCCTAACTTAAACAGCAGGGACAATAAGTAAGCCACCAGGAGTTCCTTTGTTTCTTGAGCTTCTACTGTACTTGTATACTGGGTGAGTGCCCTATCGGGTATTGCTTAAGGAAACACATGGAGAAAATGATGGCTGATGTACAGTCTCTAACCTGAGGAAAAGGATGACAACCCCCAAACAGCAATGACAACACTTTTGGTTTCATGCAGAAGCTCCATGGCTTCTGGTCAGACAATATAAAAAGACCATCTCCCCTGGAAGAAGGCATTCGATTTGGAAGTGTCGGCACAGAAGTGTAGAGCTCAACATATGTGATTAGCTGCCAGCTTTCAAGATTAAATGCTACCAGCCCATATTACCATTTTTTTTTTCTTTTCATTTTGCCATTGGCAAATTTAACAGGATTTTCTTAGCTATTTTCACATTCCTGTTATTTATAAATATAATTAAAATTGTATAATTCTATAATTACTAAAAATGCCTCTGTTGGTTTTCTGTTTTACTGTTTCCATTGGTTGAAATGAGAATGTTACTCTGTAAATCAGCCTCTTTATAGTTTAATATGTGAATCTTTGAGGAATTCAAATTTTACTGGTCTACAGAGTTGTCGCACCAGGATTGTTCCTTTAAAACAAATAGACAACCAAAGCTGTACTTTTTGTGGCAGACAATCTTTTAAGGAAAAAGGCAATGGCTGCTGAAATACAGAAGGTTCTATACACTGAACAGACAAACAACACATGACTACAACAAAAGGTCAGACAATCAATAACCAAACCCTAAGACCAAAAACACATTGCTTGAGAATCTTACCAATGACTTCCTCCATTTAGAAACAAAGTGCAGATACATTTTTCTTAGTACTTGGCTGGCTCTTTTAAAGAGGGCTGCAATGAACACATGCCGACCGTCATAGGTTACACAGTCCATGGCATTATAGCATCTTGTTCCAAAAATAAAAAAGCAGCACTTTATAAGACAAATAGCTAAATAAACTATATAAAAAACAAGAATATAGTGCTGTGCACCATGGTCCCATGCATTCAGATATGGAAACATGAAGACAAAAAAGTGGAACCCATTGTATTACTGTGTCAACACAAAAGACTTCTAATAACATCTGTTGTCAGTGGCAGGGAGAATGTGGTCTGCCATTAGCTCTGTTCAGAAGGTGTTGATTTTGTGGCTCCTTCAGTGTCATGCGGTTCCCTAGATCAGTGCTTGCGCAGGTGGATGTGGAGCATATCTGCAACTGCTTTAAATGGGTTAAATTAATGTGTGCAGACAGGTTATAGTGGCGAAGTTGCTGGATCATGTGGTGGGTTCTGAGTTTAGCTCTGGGGGACAGTAGAGCAAGTCCTGTGAAGAGAAGGAGATGGTAGGCATTCGATAACATCTCTTCTTCTTCTTTCGGCAGCTCCCGTTAGGGGTTGCCACAGCGGATCATCCAAAATTGTTATCCACATATTGATTTGGCAAAATTTTACACCGGATGCCCTTCCTGACATAACCCTCCCTATTTATCCGGGCTTGGGATCGGCACGAAGAAACACACTGGTTTGTGCATCCCCTGTGGCTGGGATAATAACATCTCTAAAAGCCAGAAATCATGGAATACAATCAATATAAGGCTGAAAGTAGAGCTGAGCTGTGAGTTCCTGAATAAACTGCATGGAGAGGGAAGTGGATACAGATGATTTAAATTATATTGTTCAAACAATATTGTTCTTTTTTTCTTTTTGAAGAATGATGCAGAAGACGTTTCAGAATTGTTGCAACCTGATCATTTGTTGTTTAAATATTTACATAATAAATGATAAAAAGCACCAATTTCACAATGATAATTATTTTGTTTATGGTATTGTTACAGTACTGGGGTCATCAATCATTTTAAAAGATTTTTGATTGGATATTTAGAATTGTTTAATAAAGACATTTATATTTTGGAAAATCCCCTCCTGTCTATTCTCTATTATATTATATATTATTATATATTATTATATAGTCTATTCTCTGACTCACAAGTCTTCAGTTATGACTACCAGACTGCTAAGGTTCTTGGCTAAGCTTGATGATACTTGTTTATTGCAATGACTTAAAAAGAAAAAGAACAAAATGATTTTTTTCTGAATTATGATAGACCTTTAAATCTTGACAATAGGGTGCAGAAGCAAATTTCATTTGTGACAGTAAAAGCATTCAAGAGATCAGGAAGTAAAGACGCAGTTTGTGAAGAAGAGTGTATTGGAGTGGGCTGTGGCTACTTTCCTGTGTCCCCTACCATACTGTTATGATGAATTGGCACCATTTTGATGTTCTGTAGATGTTGTGAAGATAACCTGGGTAGCAGTACCCTGATTGACTGTCAGAGGATGCTACCATCACAGCAGATGGTCATTCAAGACCACGTAGCTCATAATTAAAGCCCTAGTGCAAGGTTTGAAGTTCATCTGACCACTAGGGGGCAGTATGTTAAAGCCTTACAGGCTAGGCTTTGCTAGGGAGGACAACAAATCTAGCCCTCTCCAGTAGAGATGGATCTAACTGCAACCCACAATAGGTATGACATAGGTCACGTAACACCCAGAACATCACAGAATGCTAATAACATCAGTCACAAATGTCAGATAATTCTTCCACAACCCTAATCTTAATCATAGTGGTTGGTATTTCGAGACTGATGTTATGGGCATTACTTGATGTTGGGGCATTACACAATGGACTTTATAGGTATTGTGGGCTACAATTATATTCCATTTCTTCTCTATACACCTCTGGATTAAGGCTAATGTATAAGAATCTCTGGCACTGCTAGGTGAGTTCTACTCATATGACACCACAGACTGAAGACGTCAAACAGGACCCCAAAAGTGCTTAGAGCAGGGTACATGGAAGGTGGCTAAGGCACAATATAGTTGGGAAGCAGCAGGCAACAAAAGCTCAACTGGTCAGAGGTAAGCCAAAGTAGTGGAAGGTGAGCAGGGGAAATATATAACAGAGTAGCCAGGGGCACTGCCATATATTTAGGCCCTGAATGGCAGAGGTGTTTATTATTTTCTGTTCTTTATTATATTATTCTGTTTTGCTTATTTAGGTTTTGTTACTAAAGCCTTTTTTTGTCATTTTGGACTCCTGTGTTGATGCTTTGGAGATGTGACGCACCCCTTTCAGGCCACAACGCTTACCACATCACATTTTACATTGCTCTCCAATCTGTACTGCACACACATAAACATTTTACACTACATGAAACTGGATAGCAAAGACTTTATTGCCCTGTAAGTCAAATTCTTTAGTACCTCTTCATCAAGAAGCAGTATGTCAGATAAAATTAAATATATTAGTGTAGCATACATTTGATTATAAACTTCACACACACAGCACAGTTGACTTTGTGCCCTTTTTCTTAAACTTCATGCAAACATATTCCTTCAATGTGCTTTAAAATGTGGTTATTCTTAAACTTGAAAGATTTATTTATTAATAAAGACAAAGTTGACCTCAATATGATCCTGAAGAAAGATGAAATATCATGTAATGTCAGAAAATAACACACAGCCACATTACTGATCAGGCAGCATTGTAAAATGTAATGTAACGTATGCCTGTATGAAAATGGCATGCAGCTCAGATCAGGTAGTGACATGGGACAAACAGACAAGCTGCCCCCACAAAGGCTTGTACAAGTAGGCTAAAATGTGACTGCTATGCGTCTGTGTCTTGTATCCCCCATTATTAACCCTTACTTAACATCTAATACACACCTTCCCAGACAACGATTGACCCTTTTTGGGATAATACACTCAAGTAATAAACCCAATATTGAGACATTCTCTATGACCACATGCATACTTTAGAGAGGAACAGCAGGTAGACTGATGAATCAATCAGTAGATTCAGCTTACACTGAACCAGAGTGCAGATCACCTTTCCCACAGACAAACAACAAAATGTATTTGTTTTTATCAACAGCAGTTTGTGGGTTGCAGATCTTAAGTGAAAATTCATAGCATGCAGCTGTCGACTTGTCTCACTTTATGGCAGAGATCGTCTGCCTTGTCAAAGTGAGACAGTTAAGATGCTTCACCTCTATCAGCCAGTATTGTAGGATAATTTCATAATTTCCTGACCAAATTATCACCTGTAGATTTCCATTTTGTTACACTCAGGAATCCCAAAAACCTAACATGATTGGGCAAATTAGGTCAAACTCTCTCAACTGGCATCTCAACAATGTCTTAAATAGAAATTACTTAATCTTGTTACTCTCCTTAATTGTTAATTATCTCTCTATTATAAAAAAAAATCTTGGGGAGACAGACTAGGGAGATGAGACGTAATCTTTTCAGAAGACAATTTGAAGTCTTGTGAGAAACACTTTAACCAGCTCTTAAAACAATGACAAGCAACAAGCAAAACACGCAGCTCGCAGCAGATGATCCGACCACTTCTCCTTGCGTGCGTTCAGCCACCCTAACCCTCCCTCTTCACAACGTGAGCAGCAGAGACACAAAGTGGCAAAAAGGACAGTGGCTGTACAGGCTTTAAAATGATCGATGGGCAGCACGACAGCAGCTGCCCCCACTTCATAACGTGAGCAGCATTATACGTCCTGCGAGAAAGAGATTTAACCACTCCCGGGGCCGGAAATAAAAGACAAGTATTGTTTTTACAGCGTCACGTGAGACAAGGCAGTGAGCAATCATTTAAAACAAGCCCACGAATATCTAACCTAGCAGTTGTTGGATTGCTTTTGGCAGACATGCATCATGTGCTCCCAGCTCTTAAAACATTGTTGGGCAACCGGTGCGCTGCGGTGCACTGGTGCGCCATGGAATTTTCTAGGGGCGCCGCAAAACTTTTGTAAAATATTTAAAATTGCTAGTGTTTTTGAACTTTTGGTTGATTAAAAAGATAATATTTTAAAAAAAATATTTTATGTTGGAAAAACAGATAACGGAACACTTACGGAAATGAAGTCTAAGAAATACGAGAGAGACAAGGAAATGCGCGTCTGTCTTTCGAAAATTGATCCTCGCATCAATCTCATATGTGCTGAAAAACAATCTCAACGTTCACATTATTTAAGATTTATCCTTTGATTCCTTTATTAATAAAATGTCTTTCAAACTTGTAAAATTAACTGTTTTTATTGGCGATTGTCCATAGATTGTGTCGTCACAACTTTATTTATGGGCAGTCCCTCAGGTGCGCCGCGAAAGAAAAAGGTTGCCTTTCACTGTCTTAAAACAACGACATACTACAAGCAGAACAGGCAGCTCGCCAGCAGTAGAAAGACATCAGATGATCCGATGGCATCTCCTTAGCATGCGTTCAGCCACCACCCCTTCACAAAATGAGCAGCGTTATACGTCCTGCGAGAAAGAGATGTAACCATGCCTGGGGCCGGAAATAAAGGACAAGTATTGTTTTTACAAAAGTTTTTAAAGTTAAAGTGAAAATAATGCATATGTAACAATTCCCATGAAAATAACAATCTGTTTAAATTGTATATCCGGTAAACCAAACACGGGGGTGGGCGAGAGAAGCAAGCAGGGAGCGGAGTCCCCTAGTGTTTATTAAAGACAATTATAAACTTGAGCTATGAAAAAAGCTGAAAGTAACAAAAAGAACAAATTAGTATAATGAAAGCAGTAAAAAAAACTGTAAGAAGATTCACAAAGATACATTTATAAGTACAGTTTCGAAAAACAGAACTAGAAAATTAAACATAAACCTTTAAAGCTCTTGCAGTCATTATTAACCTCACCCACTGCATCAAATCTTCCAGGATGAAGCATAAAAACAATAAGGAACTACTTCAGTATATCTTTGTTCGGTAGAATGCCCAGAGGTCCTGAATGGTCATTTTGCCATGGAACCCCTGCAGGTTTGTTTTCCAGCATCTCACCAGATGGAGTTTTTATTTTCTGTCCTCCCTGGTCACCTGATAATAGCATTGGAATTATTATTATAACCTTTAGAGATGTAAAATAAATGAATTTGGCAATTTCATCCATCATTAAGGATTCTTACTCAATCTATTACTTGTATATCTGCACTATGTAAGTGTACATTGATTTATTCTTATTGATTACTTTAAATATTTATTTATTCTTATACCAATTTATTTCTAATTTATCATTTTCCTTTTTACTTGCATTCTTTTTCATTGACATATTTTAATACACTTTGAAATAAATGTTTTTTATGAAAATGTTCTATAGAAATAATATTGTTTTTGGAGATCAAAGTATTAAATTTAGGACCACAGGGCAACAATGATTGAGCAATGGTACTAATTGCCTTTATCTATTAGGTAACCACCTCATAACTGAGTGAGATAAAACTCAACTGAGAGGAGCTCTATTAATATATCATCCATAATAAATTAAATATCAAAAGCAAGTTGGGCTAAAACAGAATGAAAGCCATAAGTGTGGCCCAGTCCAAATAATCACACATTTTTGGACACATTCCAAACTATGTAGACATGAAAAAAATGAATATTTAATTTTAAATGTGACTCTTTTTTATTAATCAATAACACACATGACCTACTGAGCTATACCATTCAGGAATAATAAAGTTCACTTTGACATTGACCTCTTGACTTAACTGTTGCATAAGACTCTGCTCATTGACTTTCCTTGAATGGTATCCAGTTATCAATCCTTCTTGAAATCATTGAGCAAACACATTTAAATGACTTCTGGGCAAACTTTTAGTCACATATATAAACCAAAAAAGATTTCAGCATTTGATAGTAATACCACAGTTACTCCAATAAAAGGGTAAAAAGAAAATGTAGAGAGTCACAGGGAAAGGAAAACCCATACGGACTGTGCAAAGAAACTCACAGTACATTCTGAAAGTCGAGCTCCTCTCTAATGCAGTGTGGCTGAAGCTGCAAGAGGCCAGTAACATTTTCATGTTCAGAAAGTGCCCAGTATACAGTATGTGTAATTGACAAAGAGAAGTCTATGGGTGACTAGCAGGAAGCCGCCATTGTTCCTGAGAGTTTATAGTCTTAAGGTTCTTCTGGACACTTTCAAATAAAATAAAGAGCTTGGGGTGTAGTGAAACCAGAGGTCGTCCAAAAGCATCCTGATCTGATGAAATAAGCTCAGCCACTTTGTAGGAAGTTCAGTTTCCTGGGGGATAGTTTCAGAGCTGGCTTGGAAGTTACTCCATACTGGGATATAAGTGTATTCCTGGGATCATGGGGATTAGAGATATGTTAGAATAAAGTCTCACTGGTAAAAAGATAACAGTAGACATCACCAGAGATTTTTTGAGTTATGGCTGTGGTTAAAAAGGATGTAATATTTTGAAATGTGCAAATATGCTGGCCTTTTTATTTTTCGAATTAAGTCTTTCTTGTAGTACAAATAATCCTAACATTAAGAAGCAAAGGGGTAGCAAGGTATGATTATCTCCTGTGTTATGTATACTTTACTTGTTTTTCTCCTTTGTCCATTGAATCGGGAGTTCAGGTATCCTTTTACTCCATAAAGTTGGACCTCTTTAATGTCCTACTTTCTGTGTTTTCACTAACTTACACATTTCATCTGCTTGTTTTTGTGATGGCATAGGTCCTTGCTATTACAATTGTGACCCATTTTATTTGTTTATTTCTTAATTGTATGAATATTATACAATTAATATAAATGGTGACAATGTTTAAAAGTGTTGGATGACATTTTGTTTGTTACAATAGGTCACCGTATTGTGTTGATAACCAGGTTCCATTGCTATCACACAATTGTCAGTAAGGCGTCAGTGGCCCATGGCTTCTTAAACGTCCCGTGGTGTCAACAAGTGTGTTAGTTAGCCAATACCAGTACTCTTTGGTGTTCTATTCGGTTTTGCCTTCTGAATTTTGAACTTCTGATTTTTTACAATTGATTTTTTCTCTTCTTTAGCTTTTCTGGATTTGACGTTTGTGCTATGATTTATCAAACATTATTACTTTTTCTGGCATGTAGTAATTTTGTTCTGGGCTTCTCAAATTTGTTTTGAAGTTTTTTTAATATCAGGAAATTCAAATTTAGCATTGTTTTATTTATAATTAGTGTTTGTTGCAATTTTGTTATTGTAATGTTTCATGTTTTCTCACACCGCCATTATGTGGCTCCATTGCCATTACAGATCCACCAGTAGCTGGGACTTGGTGACAGATTACTGCCTCATATGCAGTGGTTTATAACCCATATGATCTGTGTGGTACAAGATTGTGGATATTCCCTCTAAAACTAATGTGTGATGTTCTAGGAAAATTGCTTTGTTATAATAACCTTTGGCTGGATTTGTTTTTGACTTTGGATTTGTCTTAATTTTTGGTTTTGATGATCATGCCATAGATCTGTCCATTTTGACCCACATTTAATTTCTGTGTAATATTTATTTGCTGGTTCTATCATACTGTCATCTTTCTGGCAGCACACAACAGCAAAATGGGTGAGGCCTTCAAAAAGATCCACAAAAACATGCCAGAAACCTCACTGGTCTGTCCCAATATACTGTAGGTCACACCCTGGCATGCCTGACCCTTGGCAAATGAAAGGCTTCAGTTCTGTTCAGGACCCAAAAAAGGGGAATGGGCTTTTAAAGTTCAAAAAACAAATATCAAGTGGTACCTTGATATACGTCTGCTTTGGAATAAGTCCAACTTGGTATACGTCCTGTTTGGATGCAAAAACAATTTGCCTGGTATACGACCTTCATTTGGAATACGACTCACATGCTAGAACACTGTGCGCTACCCTTGTTTACCTCTCTCGAGACAAAGCCACGACTGCCCACGAGCGTCAGTACGCCAGTTGCTAGCATTCAGTGAACAACCCGCGCTATAACTTTATGTGAATTTTCACGTGATTTTGTGTTTTTCGCGTAAATTTGAATTGATTCTTGAAAAGTATCAAGTTGAGATACGTATCCGGGACATGGCTGCTGCATACCGTATGCCGAGAATGGCGGTATCTACGATTGTGAAAAACAAAGACGTTATTAAAAAGTAAAGTGAGGTTAAATTTTCATTTATTTCATCTAATTGCTTTTGTATTTATGTATTTTAGTATTAAGCAGTGTTTAAATTATTTTATACAACCCCATCAATGTATAATATGCCAATAACAATAGGATTTTTTTTCATGGGAACAGATTAATCATTTTCCCTTTATTTCGTATGGGAAAAATTTGTTTGGTATACATCCTGTTTGGTATAAATCAAAGAATCTGGAACAGATTAAGGACGTATACCGAGGTACCACTGTATCTCAAAAAATCCCACGCAAGAAAGAAAACTGAAAGACTGTGGCTTGCAAGAGACAAGTCCAACAAGAATCTTTACTCACAAATGTAAAAAGTACAGCAAAATGCTCTAAAGAGCAAAACTCAGTCACTTGAACAATACATGTCCTAATACACTATCTGGAAACTGAAATCGAAAAAACAAACTGAAAATAATGAAAAGCAAGATAATCAAAATTAGAGGAAAAAACTCAGTGCTCGTAAGAAAACACCTAACAAATTCAATCAATCAAAGAGGGACACACTTTCCCGGCCGGCCTTTAAAGGCTATGGGTGGTCCCATCCCTTGGTATTCCACCCACAAAATACAAGGAACACACTAAAGTTCAGCAATACAAAATTCTTTTGCAGAACATGGTGCCTGCCTTAGACCACGATTTTGTCAAGTACTATGAATATCTCTTATCTTCTCCTGGTCCAAAACCTCAAATAATTGAAGTCTTTCACGTCCTGCACTTAACGCTTGCACTGCATACTTAATTACTAGGTAAACAGGTCTTCCAACATTCGGATAAACACCTGTCATCCACCCAGTGCTGGTGCAAGGTTATTTTGTGCCCTAGGCCAAGCTTATTAGTGTGTTTGTTAGCTAGCCCCTTTGGCTGGATACCCCTTTAAGATCTGTGCCCTAGGTGAATGCCTAATTTGCCTTAATGGTGGCCCTGGCACTGCATCCACCTGAAAGTAAAGTGATCAGGCTGTACCCGGCTCCAACACAGTCTCCAATGGGAACCCCGGGCACGGCAGTCCTTTTTCTCACTCTGCTGCAGAGTATACCCCTGCCTCACCTATTGCTGTGAATTGAAACCTACTCTTAATGCTCACTAGAGAAAAACTGGGTAAAGTAAAATGATTAGTTTCTTTTAGATAAATCTTACTACCCCAATTCCAAGAAAGTTGAGACAGCATGGGAAATGCTAATAAAAACAAAAGGAGTGATTTGTAAATTTACTTTGACTTTTATTCAAACAAAAATATTGTAAAGATAAAGTAATTAATTTCTACCTAATTAATTGCATCTTTTTTTGAAGATAATTATTTTGTAATTGATACCTTCAACACATTTCAAAACAGTAGGGACGGGGTAGTTTAAGACTAACAATGATGTGACAAGTTGAGGTAATCATGTTATAATATGTAAGGAGCCTAGTCCTACAAGAGCCAGGATGGGTCGATTCTCAATAATTTGCCAACAGATGCATCGGTGAATAATCCAGCACCTTCACATTAACATTCCCCAAAGACAAATTGGTGGGATTTTAGGCATTTCACATTTTACAGTGTGCAATATCATTAAAAAGTCAAATCTCAGTGAGTAAAGGGAAAGGCTAAAAAACACTTCTGAATGTGTGTGATCTCCGATCCCTCAGACTTCACTTCCTTAAAAACCATCATGCATCTGCACTGGATATCATGACATGGGCTCGGGAATACTTCAGTAAATCATTCACCGCTACATCCTCAGGTGCAAGTTAAATCATGAAGAAGCCAAGCATCAACACTGTTCAGAAGCGCCACTGACAAAATACAAATAGTTTTTGAAAACAAATAGTTTTTTGAAAAAAAAAAGAAAAAACCAGGAGGAAAAGAACCACCCAAACTGTTATCATCAACATCAGGTCCAAAACCAAGTGCCTGTCACGGTAGAGATATGTGTGTGGGTAACTTGCATGTCTGATGACAGAACCATTAAAGATTCATACAAACTTTGGAGCAACATATTGTGTCATCCAGATGCCTTCTGTTCTAGGGATGTTCCTGCATTTACTAACAGGACAATGCCAAACCACATTCTGCTTGGCTGTGTTAGCAGAGAGTGCAGGTGGCCTGTCTCTGACTGAGAATATCCATCCATCCATCCATTATCCAACCCGTTATATCCTAACACAGGGTCATGGGGGTCTGCTGGAGTCAATCCCAGCCAATATAGGGCGCAAGGCAGGAAACAAACCCCGGGCAGGGTGCCAGCCCACCGCAGGGCTCACACACACACACCCACCACACACTAGGGACAATTTAGAATCGCCAATGCCCCTAACCTGCATGTCTTTGGACTGTGGGAGGAAACCCACGCAGACATGCACAGAACATGCAAACTCCACGCAGGGAGGACCCGGGAAGCGAACCCGAGTCTCCTAACTGCGAGGCAGCAGTGCTACCACTGTGCTACCATGCCACCCAAATGAGAATATGTGGTGTATTATAAAACAAAAAACTACAACAAGACCTGCATAATGGATGAATGGAGGAAAATTACACTTGCTAAACTTCCCCAAACTTTTGTCTTTAGTGCCCAAATGTTTAATAATAGTTATTAAAAGAAATGGTAATGTTACAAATTGGTAAACACTCAGCTATCCCAACTTTTTTGGAGTGTGTTGCAGTCATCAGATTTGACATGAGGGTATATTTTCAAAAAAAACAATTAAGTTCACAAGGTAAATCATCAAATAATATGTTGTTGTACTGTTTTCAATATACAGTAGGACACGGTAAATATCCATCCATTATCCAACCCGCTATATCCTAAATACAGGGTCACGGGGGTCTGCTGGAGCCATTCCCAGCCATCACAGGGCGCAAGGCAGGAAACAAACCCTGGGCAGGGCGCCAGCCCACCGCAGGGCACACACACACACCAACACACCAAGCACACACTAGGAACAATTTAGAATTACCAATCCACCTAACCTGCATGCCTTTGGACTGTGGGAGGAAACCGGAGCACTCGGAGGAAACCCACGCAGACACGGGGAGAACATGCAAACTCCACGCAGGGAGAACCCGGGAAGCAAACCCGGGTCGACACGGTAAATAGAATTTGCAAATTACTCCTTTTAATTTTTTACTAGCATTTTCCATACTGTGCCAAGCTTTTGTGAATCACGGTTATAAATATGTTTTAGTAATCAATGCATATAAAATGCAGAAATATAAGATAGGGAGTGTTCTTATAAGAGAAAGTACACACATTTTGAGTTGTGATCTGCAATGTCAAATGACATAAAGAACCGAAAAGCTACCTGAGTGTTCAAAAACACTGAAGAAAACAGTCTTCTAATGAAGAAGGCTTACCTTGGCAGAGATTGAGGATGATGTCTTTCCAGCAAAATGGCCCCAGTATATGTTCTTGCATGTTTAGTTTCTTTGTGTGTACTTAGTTTTTGAGCTATAGGCTATGATGTCTTGCATGCATATACAGCACAGCTCACTTAAGAGAATGCTTCTCACTAATTTCTTGTTTTAATTTTAAAGTTATTTGGCCAATTATTGCCTAGGAGAAGCAGGCACAGTTGAAGTTGGATCATGCATTTAGTGTACTGTAGGTGTAGTCTAAAAATTAAACTTTGTTTATTACGCAGCAAAAACATCATTTATTAGAATGAGAATGGGCTTGGAACATTTGTATATATGTCTGAAATGGCATCTAAGACAACAGCACAATTATATCATTTATCCACACTTCAATTGCATTGTCATGATTATCATGTTTGCTAAGAACCATACAAAGTTCAACGTCCTTTGGGCAGCACTTTGTACGTAGAAGTATAAATGCACCTTCATATGAGGTATACTGCTGTAGCATTGTGGCAAGAATTGCTGTTCCATGGCTTCTGGGACCTTAGTTAAATCTGTGGGCCAGTCACTGTCATTTTACCTGTGCTCACAACCTTTTTTCAGGGCAGTTTAGCTTCCTCCCACTTCCCAAAATGTGTCTACCTATAGGCTGGCGATGTTGGAAAAGGAGTGATTGTGTGTGTATATGTGAGCTCCCCCTGCAAAGGACTGGCACCCCATCTTGGTTTGATAGCTGCATATTTGCACCCATTGGCACCCCTAACACCTTGTAATAGAAAAATAACAGAATGGCAGTTTATCTTAGGCAACACTTATGTGCATGCAGCCACTTTCAATCACTCAGGGGCAATTATTAACCTGAGGTTTGCTTGTTCTCTCCATGTTCATATGGATTTGCTCTTGCTCTTCCAGTCAGTGGTGCGGAGTTGCCTCCCTTCAATGGGGACTATTGTTTCTTGGTAGGCTCCGGGTTCAGGCCCATTGCTACTGGCTGTGCCTCTTGTTCTTTAGAACTCTGAATTACAGTGAAAGGGTTTGAAAATTAATAAATGGGTTTTAATCATAAAGCCACAGGGCTTTGTCTTGAGTAATGGAAATAAAAGGTAATCTGCACGACCTCTTTCAGGGTCATATGAAATGGAAGTTAAATAATGAGAATAAAGCTCTATGGGAAACTGCAGATGTTGATTTTGTCTGGCCAATAAAGTTAAAGTTTCAACTTGAAAGGTCGACTACTTGCTTATCATTGTAGCCTTGGGTCAATGGAAACTGCTCTGTAAAAAAAAAAATTTCACTTGAAAAGCAGACTGAGACATTACTTTCTTTAATATGACTTAGTTTCATTAAGGCCATTCCCACAAGTCCTCCCGTGCTACACTGAAAATGACCTGGGTGCAAAATATGAGTGCATCACAGGCACTTGTGCTTTAGGTTTTCATGGTTTTTTTTTTGTCTTTTTAGGGCCATCTCACATTACATGACTATTCCAGTAATTTCCAGTCACAGACTTTATATACTGTACATAATCTTAGCAAGTTGGGTCCATTTGCAGCACAAGCTTGTAATCAGCAGTTTAACATTCCCAGTGGCTCATCCCCATAGGTTTCATTTTGTCTTAAGCCATAGGGGTGGGCTATGTGTTCATGAGACTTGACAACCTATGAGCACTCACCTGGAAGTACAACACATAAACTGCAGCAATGAGGAAAAAGGAACACAAACATTTTGGACCTCACAAATACTGTAAAAGAGATGCTCATCTGTCCAATGTCCTGTGTTTTACATACAACAAACAAGAAAAAGGCAGATATTAGGGCTGAATGTGCCTGTAAACCCTTCGCACAAGCACCAGCTCCATCAGGCAGCATGTTACTGACTGTCATAAAAAAATGGTGAGTTGGCTAAACTTCAAACCATGCTTGAAAGTCGTCACCTGGTTGCATAATTTGACATCTCTAGTGATTACTAGTTATGTAAATGGACATACCCATATGTCAAGATCAGAACTGTAATCGTCACGTTTGACATCCCCTTCAACTTGAAGTTGTTTAATGTGACATCGGCTTTACTTCTGTTCCACTATGGCAGCCTTTTTCCTATTCTCCTATTCCACATCACTAGTGTCTTTTATGATGATTAACGACTCTTACTTGCTTGCTTGGTTCATATGATGATATTGCTCACAGATTACTTTCTAAAATGCTCCTGGTCAAAGTGATGCTCAAATCTGAAAATGCCAAGTGATTTCTGGTAACACTTTCTTTTATTTCTCAGAATATATTTACCAGACAAGGTCTAGGCAGTGTTGACCTGAAGACAAGAACTGACGTAGAATGGGATAGGCAGAAACTCCTCAACCACAAAACGAACAAAGCACTTTCAGAAAATATAACTTCTTGACACTTCCACATCCAAGGTTATCTCAAGAAAACCCATCTTTAATTATGTTAAAGAGCAACCAAGAGAAACCAGAGCTGCCATACTGAACATTTAAAGGGCAAAAAATAATTTCTGGCAGTTAAAACAAGGTGAGTGAAACTCAACCCTGGTATCTCCTTTAAATGTCAGTATGTCTGAAGCTCTTGTTGGAAGAACTCAGAATACTACTTAAGTGACCGGTAGGACAGAAGGCACAGATACAGAATAATTTGATGTTTGGTCAAAATAGATTGCTAATATTGCTGGCGTGACATTTCTTTTGAGGAGTACTCAGGATTCAAGTCCCCACTCTCTCTCTTGAGCTGTCCACTTTGAGATGGCAGAGGTGGGACACAACGTCACAATGTTGGGATTACAAGCTGACAGCTCTGCCTTTGTACTAAAGGACAGAAACTCTTAGGTTCTGTTTATGACAATCAGTTGGAAGGTGTTTTATTTTACTATGTGCTTAACAAATCTCTGTGACTATGTGTATACATTATGGCATTAGCAATTGATAAATTTTTATTTGTATTTTACCAGATTTCATGGACTGGGATCCTGGCTGAGATGGACCCTGCTTCCTTGCCTAGCCAGGAGGTCAGTATAATGGATGGTCTGGAAAAAAAGCAGCACATTTCCTGCTTGGTGGGTGAAACAGACAGACTGGCCTCCCAGCGGGGGTGAACAAAAAGACCATTACCTGGGTCGGAGGTCAGTATAATGGAAGGCTTGTATAATGGATGGAACATCCCATCTGGGATGCATGATGTTCCCTTTCCTGGTTCGGGAAGCCAAAAGAAATGAGCAGCAGCAGACGACTGCCTCCCGTCTGTATGTCATTACCCATTACACTGGGTGGCAGCATCACTCTTGAAGAGCACCTGAAGGGCAGCCTGGGAGTTATAGTTCCATAGGACTGAAACATTGGGCTCGAGGAGGAGGTGTCAGAAGGAGGATTTCCTGTCCTAAGATGGTTTTGCCCGACCCAGAAGTGGTTCAGCATCTGAAGTTCTCCTGGGTCAGGTTTAATAGAGAGTCCTCCATGGCATCCAGGGCGTCAGAGTCAGATGTGAAGGAGTGACAAAGCTCACTGAGGAGGAGGATAGGAGGACAAAAAAAAGAAAAGGATATTATTTTGTGGGAGAAGCCTATGAGAAATATATTTGTTTATTTAATTAAAGGGGGGATATGAACCTAGGACTGTTACATATGTACTTGTGTCAAGGGTTTAGGGCTCAGTTATGTCCCCTAGTGGCCACAGAGTGAATATGTTACATCCCTCTAAGCTTGCATTGAGAGAAGAGTGCTATACAAAAATAAACCAATTGAATTGGACTGAATTAAAGGGAAAGCTTCCCTAGAGGTTGGCAGATATGGTCACTTAGCCTGTCAGGTGGCTTTGTCCTGTGCAGCACTTTTATCTCTTAGGCGCTCCCTGCAAGCTGCCAGCCACAGCTGTGTCTCCCAGGTGAAGATGTGCAGACATTAAGCACCGTTCCCTGCTGTGTTGATCATATATTTTATCTAAAAGCTGCTCCATAGTCAGATGTCTATCAAAAGTACTATCACATCGACAGCATCCATTTTCTAATGTGCCTATCAAATATAAGGACATTAGGTGCTAAGGACTATCCTAAAAGTACCAAGTGCTTAGCAAAAATTAAACTGAGAGGCAGCAAACTAATCCCAGGGCAATCACACACATGCCAACATTGGACCAGTTTTAAGTGCTCATTTTGTCCTAAGAAACTTACTGTAACTTTGAGATGGAGAAGGAAATCCTACACAAGTACAAGCAGAATGTGCTAACTCCCAACACCAGCGAGAAATCACTCAGGGTCCAAGTGCTCTTTATCACAGGACCTCTGAATCACAAGGTTAACTTAAATGGAGCTCCCAGTTAACCAGGTGAGCTTCTGACATCTAAAGTCAATTGGAAGGGTGTCTTATTACATGGCAGGCTCTCTTTCTCATTTCAGCCTTGCTGTCCCTCACTACACCACCACACAAACAGTGCTAG
Source organism: Polypterus bichir lapradei (assembly GCA_026402145.1). Classification (NCBI taxonomy): domain Eukaryota; kingdom Metazoa; phylum Chordata; class Cladistia; order Polypteriformes; family Polypteridae; genus Polypterus; species Polypterus bichir. Next base: position 38,050,663 of record JANRMT010062819.1, on the reverse strand, counting down.
TGCCCGGGCCCAAGAGCTGAGCAAAGATTCTGAAGCTGTGCGACAGCACCGCACCATTATGCTACCCTCTTATGTGCAATGTTCGCTTTTATCAAAGTAACTCATAGGGACCCTGTAAGACCTTCTGATGCCAGCTAATTTCATTTTCCTTCAAATCATAGACATTCAACCAAAGCAGATATCCCCAAAAAATGATGAATGAATAGGAGGTGGCCTCTGTCACACATCTGGAGTACATCACCTGGTAGACATAATGAGGAAATTTGTGCTTGAGTGAAGAAGTGTGAAAAGAATTTTATAATAACACTAAGAGAACACTGATTCCAAAATATGTGGAATGTTTGATGTTACTTTCATGAAAAAATACCAATACATCTTGCCTGAAGAAGGGGCCTGAGTTGCCTTGAAAGCTTGCATATTGTAATCTTTTTAGTTAGCCAATAAAAGGTGTCATTTTGCTTGGCTCTTCTCTACATTTATAATGGCTAACACGGTACAACACCCTAGTACTACAAGTATTTAAAAGAAATATTCACATTCATATGGAATTCTCATTTTTAAAGAAGACTGAATGGAAAATACAATGTAACATTATAACAAAAATACGCTATTAGCCTTAAAAGGTTTAGAATATTACTTTCCCTTTAATGCTACCACATATAAGCACAGTGTAAAAGAATTGCTAAGACTGTCTTGGAGATCGGTCCCAATCATCCGTTCATTTTCAGAAGCTGCTTACTCCAGTTCAGGGTTGTAGATAGCCAATACCTAACCCAGCAGACTTCAGTACCGTCCTGAATAAGGTATCATTGCATCACAGGGGTCACTCACACACCCTGACACGGACATTTTGGGGTTGTCATCTCTTTGGAGTAATGCTTCTCTCCATGCATTATTTCCTGCATTGTGACTCATATAGCCAGAATAAACGATGGGCTCCTTCAGCACTTGAATTGGACTAAAAATGTTTGAAAATAGATGGATATACAAGTATAGGATGTGGAATGAATTGAAAATGCTCAAAGAACATGCAAACTCCAGAAAGATGGTGCCAGGATGGGATTCAAATCCACTCTTCTAGATCTGTAAAGCATCAGGGCCAACCAAGCCATATGAGATCAATGCCATCCTATTAAAAACCAAAACACTACTTTTATGCTCAGCTCATATGAGAATGAATAGACTGGATGTATTTGTAAACTTTGAAGAACACCAAAAAATTTAACATGATTACAAAATTACCAGTACTTAATAGGACCTCAGTGAAAGATGCAAGTCTAATGCTTTTAAATATCTTGTGCAAGACCCTTCAGTGAAGTGGCAGCAGGACAGAAAATGCTCAGCTTTCAAGTATTTTCTTTCATGAAGCCCTCTTAGATCAGAGGAGGCATTTATTCTAATTGAATGAAAGAGCCTGCTGGCGAAGCTGTGTAATTCCAGTGGACGGCAGACATCTGCCTGTCAGAGAACTGTAGGCTTGCCATAGATTGTGAGACAAACATAAGGGTGATCACTTTGTGAATAAGTTAAAAAAGGGGATGGGGGGACTTTTATTGCTCTATATATCACTCTTTTATTGGAAAGAAGCATGTTTTAAAGGCCTTTACAAGTCAACTTCAGTAAGAATTCCTGAGAGCACATTTAAAAATAAAGCGGAGAGCCAAGACGTGCAAGGCACCCTCGTCAAGGTCAAAGATAACCATACCGTACATGATTATTATGGCCTGGCAGTAGTATTACGCACACATGGTCTCAGTTTGCTTAATAACTTCAGATATGAGCTGCACCAATTTATAACTTTAAATAGCTTTGCTTAATGGAAATTTCAAATACTACCACATAAAACTCATTGCAATGAAGCACAGAATAAGACAATAAGCTCCAAGCAGCTGCCATAGAGAGCAACTGTAGGGAATTCCATGTGCCCACCTATTAAAGACACATTAGCTGAACTTTTTTTTTTAATGGACATGTTCATTATTTAAATGTGGGATGAACGTGGCCTGAAAACTTAATGCCTACATTTTCTATTAATATCAGTACATTAGTGACAAAATAACTATGAATTGATTGCTGTAGCAGTTACGTTTTGTTCCAATTGACATTCTCAGTTCACTTAAAGGTTGTAGGATATTACCCACAAATGATTTTATCTGTGTTAAAAATGGATAGAAAATACATCCATCCATTATCCAACCCGCTATATCCTAACACAGGGTCATGGGGGTCTGCTGGAGTCAATCCCAGCCAATATAGGGCGCAAGGCAGGAAACAAACCCCGGGCAGGGTGCCAGCCCACCGCAGGGCTCACACACACACACCCACACACCAAGCACACACTAGGGACAATTTAGAATCGCCAATGCACCTAACCTGCATGTCTTTGGACTGTGGGAGGAAACTGGCGTACCCGGAGGAAACCCACACAGACGCGGGCAGAACATGCAAACTCCCTGGTCTCCTAACTGTGAGGCAGCAGCGCTACCCACTGCACCACCATGCCGCTCTGATAAAAAATACAGAGAACCACTATTGTCTGATCTGTCATAGTGAATGTTTTTTTTTTCCTTTGGATATCCATCTTTCTGCCTTCATAATCTTTGTACCTACCAAACATCTATAATCAGTCCTCATCTATGAGTATGTCATTGTATATTTGGATTTTTGCAATTCTCCTTTCCACAGATTTGATGTCAAAAGGATTGGTTGATACCAAATGTTTTAAAATGTTGCTGCTAAATGCACATCCTAACTGTGTCTCCCCTCAGCTCGTCCAAGAATTTCAAAAGTATACGTTCAGTCAGAGCTGATCAACCCATTAGGCGGCATAGGCGGCATCTAAGGGGCAGCATTTATGAAAATTAAGTGGCATGTACACCAGATACAAACTCTGATGATACTGAGTGAGCACTGTTACCCAATGGGCGGTGTTTATGAAAGTAATAGTGCACATGCTTGTTAAAGTCCATGATATATACACAAAAAGGCACCATTCACTCTGAATACTGAGCGGTACCCAGCCCCTGGGGCCATCAGACTCTGATAATACCGAGTGAGCACTGTTCCCGTTTTTTAGGGATGTCAAACAATTACATTTTTTAATTGAAATTAATCACAAAGTTTTCCCCAACTAATCATTTGCTTAGTCAGGGTAGTTCAGTGATGTCCAGTAGTTCTGTGAATATAACTGTTCTACAACTTCTTAGCTCCTCAAACTGTTAAGACTTGTGTCTTTCATATAAATTCTTGATATCAAGTCAAGTCAAGTTGGGGAGCATGCACTGGTACAGTGCGTTGCCGCACCCACTATACGACGAAACAACTCGGGATGCCGGTTTGCAACCCCCCCAGGCAGACATGCGGTCCAATCTCATCCTCCGGAAATGACCCTCTATCTGCCGCATCCAGGTGTTACGTGGGCGACCCCTTGGCCTAAACCAGCCACTCGGGTCCCCAACAATGAGGATCTTACGAGCTGGATCACCCTCTGGGAAACGCGCCACATGCCCATAGTGCTGTAACTGACGCTCCCTCACAATGCAGGTAATGTGCCTCATTCGGGACACCATGAGCAACCGCACACAAAGTCAAACCAACGGTACCCAAGGATTTTCTGGAGAGACCCAGTACCAAAGGAGTCCAGTCTTCGTCTCAGGTCACTGGATACCGTCCGTGTCTCGTAACCATATAGCAAGACAGGAAGCACCAGGACTCTAAAGAATTGGACCTTCGTCCTTTTGCATAGATATCGGGAGCACCACACACCCCTTTCCAGTGACCTCATGACCCCCCATGCTCTCCCAATCCGTCTACTGACTTTACAGGAAGAGTCACTAGAGACATGAATGTCATTGCCAAGGTAAGTAAACCTCTCGACAAGGTCAACACTCTCTCCGCAAACAGACACACTGCTGATGGCTGTGCCCAAGAGGTCATTAAAGGCCTGGACCTTGGTTTTTATCCAGGACACTCGCAAGCCCAGACACTCAGACTTCTCACTCAGTCTCTCGAGCATCCTAATCAGAGTCTTCATTGACTCCGTGAAGATCACAGCATCGTCAGCAAAGTCAAGATCCATGAATCTTTCTTCACCAACAGATGCCCCAGAGCCGCTGGACCCCACGACCTTGCCCAACACCCAGTCCATACAAGCATTGAACATAGTAGGAGCAAGAACACACCCCTGACGAATCCTAGAATCAACTGGGAAAAACGCAGAACTCCTGCCTCCACTCTGCACAGCACTCACAGTACCAGTGTACAGGCCAGCCATGATATCCAGCAGCCTCAAGGGGATCCTGCGAAACTTCAGGATGTCCCACAGGGCAGCTCGATCAACTAAGTCGAGCGCCTTGCGAAAATCGACAAAGGCTGCAAAGAAACTCTGCCTATATTCACATTTGTGCTCCATGAGAACCCTCAGTGCCAGGATGCGGTCGATGGTAGACTTCTTAGGCGTAAAACCAGACTGTTCTTGTCGCTGGTATGTGAACGAGTGATCACGGATCCTATTATGAATGACCCTAGCAAGGACCTTACCCGGCACCAAAAGCAGTGTTATCCCCCTGTAGTTGCTGCAATCCAGGCGATCACCCTTCCCTTTCCAGATAGGGACGACAAGTCCCATTTTCCAGTCAGTTGGGATGATGCCAGTCTCCCAAATGGAAGCAAAGATTTCTTGCAATGCCAGGAGGACAGCCTTACCACCAGTCTGGAGAAGTTCACCCCGGATACCACAGAACCCTGCAGCCTTCCCCCCCCCCCTCAGCTGGTTCACCACTTGTGCAATCTCAGTGAGATTGGGTGGTTCACAGCTAATTGGAGGATCAGCCTCAAGAACCGTGAACTCAGAGATATCCAACGTCCTAGCCGGAGGATCAGCTTTGAACAACTGCTCAAAGTAGCCAGCCCAATGGGGCACAATTGCAGTGTCATCTGTAAGGTCTGTTCCATCAGCTGCCCTGACTGCGACTCTCCGAGGAACAGATTCAGATGTGCGTAATGCTTTGATTCCACTGTAAGCAGGACATGGGTCGCTAGACCACAGATGGTGTGTCACTTGCTCACAGATTCATCTAACAAACGCCACTTCATCTGCCCTCAGAGCCCTCGCAGCTGTCCCTCTCAGTTCCCAGTACAGACAAGAGTTGCCGTTGAGCTGTGCGCTGCGACTCCTCTCAATGAAATCCAGGGAGATGCCCTGCGAGATGAAACACCTCCTTCTGGGAACACTGGCAACACCAACACAACCCTCAGCAACCTTCAGGGTCTTGTCACAGAAGGTCTCCCACATCACATTAGGATCGGCAGTCATACCCAAATCTGAAAGTTCTTCACACAAACTGCATGTAAACTCATCAGAAACAGCCTGGTCTTGGAGTCTGGCCAAGTCCAGGCTCATTTTCCTAGTAGGTGGTAACCTACTGGACCTAAACTGGATCCTAAGTGTAGCAACAACAAGTCTGTGGTTGGAATTCAGAAACTGGGCACTTCTGTAGACCCTGCAGTTTTGCAAGAGCCTGCAGCGTCTGCCCACGAGGATGTGATCGATCTCCTTCACCGCACCACCAGTATTGGAGTACCAAGTCTAACGATTAAGTTCAGGGCGCTGGAACCAGGATCCAGCGATTCGCAGCCCCTGACCTTTTGCAAAGTCAAGGAACATGGAGCCACTTTTAGCATGGTCACCAGACTCATGGGGACTAAGACAATCCTCATAGCCAGCCCTGTCAGTGCCAGTGGTTGCATTGAAGTCCCCCATGACCAGAGGAGTGTCACCTTGTGGGCACCCATTAACCACCGAGCGAAGCTGTAAATAAAATGCTTTAAATAATTTTCCTCCTTCCTATATTTTGGAGCACCTGTCCCCTTACACTTACAAGTTGTAACTTTAGATCTTAGATCTTTTAATAAAGGCCTGCTTAAAATTCCAAAAGCTAAGCTTAAAAGAAGTGGTGAGGCGCCATTTTCTTATTATGTACCCAAAATCTAGAATACTTTAGCATTTGAGAGAGAGTATTTCAGGCTAACACTGTGGAACATTTTAAGAAACTCCTACAATCCCTCTGTTTTAATTTTGGTTTTTGTAGCTTCAATTTAGTTCTTCATATAATAACCTAGATATGCATAGAATTACTATTCTCTTCAGTTAATCTGCATTCATTATTAATCTTCAGCTTTCCCTAATTTCTTTTACAGTACTTTTTGGTGGGATAGTGATCAAAGTCCGCCACAGCTGTAGGTGAAGTCTGAATGAAAGCAGACATCCCAACTTATCACAAGACCCATTGTGTCAAATCCTCTAAGACAAATCCTAAAAAAACAATAAAGAACAACTTAAGAACATTTATGTTAGGAAGAATACCCACTGTGGGCTGGGTGATCCTTTGGCCTGGAACCCCTGCAGATTTTGTTTTTTTTCTCCAGCTTAACTGGAGCATTTTTTTTATTATTTTTTTCTGTCCACCCTCTCCATCTAATTTTATCATTAAACGATCATTTAGAAACTTAAAAAAACAAATCTATATTTAAGGACTCTTCTTCTCTTAATTATACGTTTTTATAGTGTAAGTGTGCATTATTTATTTTTTATATGATTTATTCATTATTATTATTCTCTAAATTTGATTTGTTTTCCTTTATTACTTCTTTTACATGTAAAGCACTTTGAGCTATATCATTTGTATGAAAATGTGCTATAGAAATCAATGTTATCGTTGTTCATTTGTAACACAATTGTCCCATGTGAATGCAATGTGTAATAATTGTCAAACTGTGCTGAATGATGTTTTCCAGCTATGTATCTTCAACCATATTAAGAGATCTGCAGTCTGAAGTGATCCATTTTGCAATAAACAGTGGTAGTTAATGCTTTAGATTTAGTTTCATTCATTGGCATACCCTGAGTTGTACATCCATTCATTGTAGTCCATAGAATTTGCTGCATAGTGTTAGTTTATTACACCAGTATCATGCATATTTTGTCCTTAAGCTATAAGCCAAGGATGTTGTAGTTCTGTAATATTTAAATTTGCCCACACTTGGCTTACAAGTATCAATTATTTTGTCCTTTGAACTGTCTGGAAGAATTTTAATTCAAAAGTAAGCATAATATATTTTGTCTTTCTCAGGAATTGTTAAAGGATATAACCTAAAATAGGGGGTTCCAAAACTTTAAGGCCCTCCAAAATGTCCTATCTGGCAAGGGTCCCCACTAATACAAACCCACTGTGATGAAGTGGTGAAGTGATCTTACCTCTTGGTTACTACTAACAGTAGTCACACTACATGATTTTATATAATTGTAGACCTGTTAATAAAGCAAATGCTAAACTAAAGCAGGCTACATAAGTAAGTAAATGTCATTGTGGTATCTCTAGGCCACTGGCTTTCAGGTTTTTTTCTTGGTGTGCGACCTCCAGGTATTGACATATTTTGAAATAACCTAATTTTCTGATATGTTCACTTTCACAGAAGTCCATCAGTCTTGGTGTGAGATATAGACGCAACAGGGAGCTGTGATCTTAGAGGCAATGTGAGCATTGGAAGACCTTGAGTTGGAAAGACAACAGTGGAGTGTCAAAAAAAGGGATGAAGTCCCACTTTTTCCCTTTATTTATTTATGTTCCATTGTGTGCCACCTGACAGTTAGTTTGTGGTTATGAAACTATTGCTGTTGTGTACGGATACATAGCTACATAACTACTTTCAAGTAAAACTGAATAACCTTATTTAGTTACTTATAAATTTATTTAGAAACTCTGCAATATAAAGACAATATTTAAAATGGAAATGAATTTTTTTAATAATGTCAACCTCAACAGAGCCATAGCCCTCATCTTAAAAGCAATGGCTTTGACAGTATGATAGCATGTCTATTAACACAAGTAAGGATAAATAACGTGTTACACCTTTGAAAATGAATCTCATGTGTTAATACATTAACTTTGACAGCCCTGTATATAAAGTTACATGTTCCTGATTGATGATAACCTAAGAGAAAAAAAATGTTTTGATTTTGAATCAATCTCATAGCCATAAGGCCCAGGAAAATCCAACCTCAGCAAAAATTTAAGTTACTCCTGAAAAAAATCAGAGAAAATGGTGATGTGGTTTTAGATTTAATTGTCAGAAAGGTAGATCTCAGTGCCGGTCTATGGCGAATGTGAAATATCACAGATGGTAGCATGTTTTATATATAAAAATATGTCATGTAATTTTCTAATCCACTTAAACCAGACCAGGGTCAAGGTAGGTGATAGAGCCAGCATAGATCCCAGCCAGCATAGGGCACAATGGAGGAACAAACCCTGGACAGTGTTTCAGTTCATCACAGGGTAAACACACACACACACACACACCCTAGAACAAATTTAGCAATCGCCAATTCACATAACTGCATGTCTTTGGACTGTGGGAAGAAACCAGATCACCTGGGGGGGATGCAAACTCCACAGAGGAAGGACCCGGGACACGAGTCCTGGTCTCCTTACTGCAAGGCAGCAATGCTATGCTACCGATCAGTCCTGAGGCACTATGCTACTGTGCCTCCATATAAAAATATATGCAGTGGAATAATTATTAACACTACCTAGGGACATCAAAATCAAAATATCAATTCTTTGCTCTTACACCCCATTCTTGTTTTTCAAGAATTTACAGTATATATGTTTAGGGATTACATATATTACTCAACAATAGTCTATTAAAATTATGTTATAACACTTTGCCATATTAATATCTTTTTGATTAAAAAAGGCATAGAACTATGTGGAACTCATTAAAATGTACTGTATTTTTAAAGAATATTTATTATTTTGCACAAAAATCTAATAATAGTGAACCTCTTCATTCCTTGGCTATTCTAGCCTATTAACTTTTTATGCCTTAAGGTTTATTTGCATTTATTTTGTATTATTTTATTGTCTGGAAGACTAAAACCATCACCTGATTTCCATTGCCATCTTCTGTATTCTATAATTTAAAACAATCATTTTACCAATCTCTCTTAAGAAATCACAACCATTGCCTATCCTTCATTGTCCTTTATTAGTTCACATGTTTGACTTCCTCGCTTCCTGGTAGCTTAAAATTGTTCATAAGTTCATCATTAGTATTCTATACATTTCTCTATTATTATATTGTAGGTGGCAAGGTGGATGGACTGGCATCATGACCAAGAGGTAGGTTGGTCCATTACCTGGATGGGAGGCCATAAGGGAAAGATTGGGGGCTTGAGAAGAGATAACAGAAGGATAGGGAATGACTGTCTATTGGGGTCATATTCCTTAGTACACAAGGTGGCAGTAGCTCTCTGGTGGAGCTCCCATTTGTACACCCACAGGGCATCTTGGGAGCTATAGTCCTGATGGAGAACCCTGTCAGGGTACTTGGGTTCTGCAAGAGGGAGCTGTGGGGACAGGTCTCCCATATGTTAAAGAAATTCTGTTTGACCTGGGAGTGCTTCCTGGTTGTAATTGAGACACTGGAAGTACTCCCAGGTCTGGCACAAAAACAGCCACTCAACCTAATCCTGGTTAGTCAAAGCTGGAAAGAGGTTGATGAGGCTACATGGGAAGTGTGGAAGGAGGGAAAAGAGCTTGTGACTTTGTTGTATTGTCTGAAAAGGAGGAAACTGGACACCTCTGAAGGCACTGGCTTTAACAAAGTTCCTTGTATTGAATCCGTGACTGTGTTGTGGAGCTGTGTCTGCTGTTTGGGACTCAGTGGCACCCCCACCACAGGGCACACTATCTACTATCATGAAAACTATGTTATCTACTTGAAAAACAAAATGGATGGCAAAAAATGTTAATTATTAACAATCCACCTTAATAAAAGGATAAGTGTCTGTGTCTGTCTGTCTGTGTGCCCGTCCAGTTGCTATGTCTCTATTATTTTAAAAGATGGTGCATCACAAACATTTTTAGTAATAAAATGCATTGCATTTGTCATTCTAACAGATGGTACATCACAGAAAATAACACTTCTTTTACAAATCCCATACCAAAAGACATATAACAGAGGCATATTCATTGCATACTGCACTGCAAATGTTAACACTAAGGTCTATGTTGATTGCTTCGATTTTAACCTGTCTTAGATAGAGAGCACAGCTAGAATCCTATGAAGATGCATGTTAAGTTGTATGATGACTCTAAATTGGCCTGACATATGAGTACAAAAAAAATACAGGCGTGCTGGTTTGTAGCTTTTCAACCTGATCTCAAGTAATGTGCCAGAAAATACACATACTGTATATAAAAAAGAAAATCTTAGCATTTCTGTTGCTTTGCTTAACTTGACCATTTTCCTCAAACTTCCCAGCCCCATCCTATCTCTGACGTCTGACAAGGCACGCTTACTTACAAATCTGCAGCCTGCTGCCATATTTCTATCTGGCAGTCTACTGAGACCCCTGGGAATGATTTTACATGACTAAATACAGCTTACTGATATCTTAACTTCTCAGGGAGGCTGAGCCTGGCTTTCTCAGGACTGATCGGCTTCTGATCGTCATTCTGCTTTCTTTAAACTAAATGTATGTATATATGTTTAGAGATTAGCCTGCCTTCATTTGTTTCAACCAAAGAATAAATCTCTGGGCATTGCATTAAAAATATGACTTGGCGACAAATGTTTATATTTGTGAAGTACTCTTCTCTTTGATCCCCAGTCTTTGTTTAATAATTTCCCATAATGAGAAAGTCTTCTTTAGTGCTTTGGCTTGACTTGACTTCCAGAGAGCTCTCCTTTGCTCACAAAGTCTTTCCAGCAGTGTAATAAATTATTTTGTTTCTTACAATCCTGCATTAATACTGTTATTTATAACTTTTTTCCCTAGTGAAGGAGGAGCTCTATTACAGTAGGAACTGGAGAAATATGGAGAACATTTGCGTATTAAAGGTAAAAGCTACTTTCTTGTTCTTTTAGTTTAATTTCATATGATGTCATTCTATATTTGTAAAGCCCCCAAGATGTTGTTTACTATAGTAAGGCATTATATGAAACAGTTTATATAAAAATGTCACTACAACATGAGTAATCTGTTTATTTGACTAAAGTTTCCCTCATTGCAAAAAAATAAGAAAGCAGTTAAAACCAGAGCAGTCTGTCCATATAAGAGTTCTTATATGTACAAATAAGCACCTTGAGCATGGGAAAGTTGCTGTATAAATAAAATGTATTATTATTCTTATTAAATGTATGGTAATTTCAATAGGTTACAATGTTAAAATGACAGGAAAAGCACAAACTATCACTGATTAAAGCATATTGGTTTAAGAATGGAGTCAAATTTGGATTTAAGTGATAGGACAGAAAGAGCTACGTAGATCGGCTACGGGAAAATGACTCATAATGTTAATGTGGAGTAGCTGTGAAACTGGATTCAGGGCATCAGTCTAATCTCACACTGGGTATAAAAGTGTGATCATAATAAAGCTGATTAGCTTCTAAATTGGAGAATGGTGTACAACAAGGAATACTGCTCAAAATAAAAAGCACAGTTACATTTCATACAGTATCTTTCAATGGTGAACCTTACGTCATGGCCCTTGCAAGTACAGGACGATGGTTCACATTGATATGTTACAACTTGAACACTGATACAATCATATGAAAAAGTTTGGGAACTCCTCTTAATTCTTTGGATTTGTGTTTATCATTGGCTGTGCTTTCAAAGTAGCAACATCCTTTTAATATATGACATGCCTTATGGAAACAGTAGTATTTCAGCAATGACATTAAGTTTATTGGATTAACAGAAAATATGCAATATGAATCATAACAAAATTAGACATTTGGAAACCCCAACAGAGATATTACATCAATACTTAGTTGAGCCTCCTTTTGCAAATATAACAGCCTCTAGACGCCTCCTATAGCCTTTGATGAGTGTCTGGATTCTGGATGGAGGTATTTTTGATCCCATTCTTCCATACAAAATCTCTCCAGTTCAGTTAAATTTGATGTCTGCTGAGCATGGACAGCCTGTTTCAAATCAACCCATAGATTTTCGATGATATTCAAGTCAGGGGACTGTGACAGCCATTCCAGGACATTGTACTTCTCCCTCTGCATGAATGCCTTTGTAGATTTCGAACTGTGTTTTGGGTCATTGTCTTGTTGGTATATCCAACCCCTGCGTAACTTCAACTTTGTGACTGATGCTTGAACATTATCCTGAAGAATTTGTCAATATTGAGTTAAATTCATCCAACCCTTGACTTTAACAAGGGCCTCAGTCCCTGAACTAGCCACACAGCATGATGGAACCTCCACCAAATTTGACAGTAGGTAGCAGGTGTTTTTCTTGGAATGTGGTGTTCTTCTTCCGCCATGCAAAGCACTTTTTGTTATGATCAAATAACTCAATTTTTGTCTCATCAGTCCAAAGCACTTTGTTCCAAAATGAGTCTGGCTTGTCTAAATGAGCATTTGCATACAACAAGCGACTGTCTGTGGTGTGAGTGCAGAAAGGGCTTCTTTCTCATAACCCTGCCATACTGATGTTATTTGTGCAAATTGCGCTGAATTGTAGAACGATGTACAGATACACCATCTGCAGCAAGATATTCTTGCAGGTCTTTGGAGGTGATCTGTGGATTGTCTGTTACCATTCTCACTATCTTGTGCATATGCCGCTCCTGTATTTTTCTTGGCCTGCTAGACCTGGGTTTAACAGTTAACTGTGCCTGTGGTCTTCCATTTCCTGATTACATTCCTTACAGTTGAAACTGACTGTTAAACCTCTGAGATAGCTTTTTGTAGCCTTCCCCTAAACCATGATACTGATCAATCTTTGTTTTCAGATCTTTTGAGAGTTGCTTTGAGGATCCCATGCTGTCACTCTTCAGAGGAGAGTCAAAGGGATGCACAACTTGCAATTAACCACCTTAAATACCTTTTCTCATGATTGGACACACCTGTCTATGAAGTTCAAGGCTTAACGAGCTAATCCAACCAATTTGGTGTTGCAAGTAATCAGTATTGAGCAGTTACATGCATTCAAATCAGCAAAATTACAAGGGGACCCACATTTTTGCACAGCCAGTTTTTTCACAATGGATTTAATTTCATACAACTAAAAACTGCTTCACTAAAAATCTTTGTTCGGAAAACACCCCAGTACTCAGATGTTTCTAGGAAATGAAAGACATACCACTGTTATCTTTTTTGTTGAAAGTAGAGTGCAGGCTGAGAGGGGTTCCCAAACTTTTTCATATGACTGTATATTATAGAGCCTAAACACTCCACACTGGCAATAGAATGGTTTGTACTGAAGAGCTCAGAACTGTTGCAGAATGTCATCTTTGCCACAAGTCAGCACAAGAAATTTCTGCTCTGTTAGATCTATCCTGGTCAACTGTAAGCTCTATCATTCTGAAGTGGAAGCATTTAGGATTATTGACAGCTCAGTCACAAAACGGTACACCACACAAATTCAGAACAGGGAATGCAGCGTGCTGAAGTGTTTACAAATCACCTGTCCTTTGTTACATCCCTCACAACAGAGTTTCCAATTGTCTCTGGAAGAAACAATAGCACAAGATTTGTGTGCCTGGATCTTTTTGAAATGGGTTTTTATTGCTGAGGGGCTACACATAAGCCTAAGATCACTATGCACAATGCTAAAGCCTTTGGAACCTGGAGCTGGGCAAACATGTCCTCTGGAGTGATGGATGAATCTAGGTTAGATGGATGCCAGGAGAACACTACCTTCTAGACAACATAGTGTTTACTGTAAAGTTTGGTGGACAAGTGCTAATGGTCTGGGGCTGTTTTTCAGGGTTTGTGCAAGGCCCCTTAGTTCCATTGAAAAGTACTGTTAATGTTAAACCATACATAGGACATTTTAGACAATTGTGTACTTCTAACTCTGTGGTAACAGTTTGAAGAAGGACCTTTTCTGTTCCTGCATAACTGTGCACAAAGACAAGTTCATAAAAACTTGATTTGACAAGTCTGGTGTGGAGGAACTTGAGTGGCCTGCACAGAGCCCTGACCTAAACCCTACTGAATAACTTTGGGATGAATTGAATGCTTATTTTTAATCAGGTCTTCTTGCCCAACATCAGCACTTGACCTTACAAATGCTCTTCTGGCTGAAAACAGCACAAACGTTTACAGACATACTCCAAAATCGTATGGAAAGCCTTTCCAGAAGAATGGAGTCTGCTACAGCAGCAAAAGAGGGTTTGGGTGACTCCATATTAATGCCCATTTTAGACCATTCTAAACCAGAACTGGATAAACTGAGATGTTGTAAAACTTTTGACTGGTAGTGTAAAAACAAATAATACTGTGTCAATAGTGAATAATGTTATTAAACTGGAATGTCTCTGGAGGACAGAACAGCCAGCAAAATAATTTCAAATGACTTAACTTTACCCAACATTCAAATTTGGGAAAACAAACATCCTGAAAAATACAATTTAGTGTACTGTAGATAAATGTAAAATGCACCAAAAAAGTAGGCAATGCTTGTTTAACGTAAATTCAAAATGGAAGAACATATATTACCAGAGGATCTGATCAAACTCTGAATTTTAAAAATAAGACTAAGCATTAAATTTTATATGCGTTGTTGCTGTGCCAGGATCTGCCAAAAAATGATTGACTTTAGACTTTAATCTGCCCTACTCTGAAAGATACAGAGAACAGGAGTCCTTTGGAGTTTATTAAGCAGAATTTAATGTGGGCCAAATTGCAATTTTAAATTTCTTAATTGTCAATTAAATAAAAAGCCGATGTTATATTATACAACTTTTAATCGACGGGGTATGTCTGACTTGCTGACTACAGTTGCTGATCTCATCTCTAGACCATGTCAGTTTACACAAATGAAAATTGCTGGGCATGTCACATTTAGTGACTATGTGCCAACCTTCCATCTCAGTCGTACTTACCCTTTTTCTCTGACATTTGATAGCGTGCTAACTGTACTAAGGGTTAACAGGTAGTAAATAGTAAGTTTAGCTGCAATGGCAGCACTTTTGCTTTTTTTTATTCTCTCATTGTACATAAAACATGAGACATCAGGCAGACAAGCGTATCTTCTGATTATGAGGTGCTGTGTTCCTTATTCTTCGTTGCTGCATTATATGAATTGCATTTCCAGATGAATACTAATTGGTTTTCAGGTCTCAGTTCATCTCTTTGACTAAAGACTAACTTTGTTGGAGCAAATTGTGGACTAGTTGGAGTGAATCACTGGGCATGTCAGTCTAGACGACTGCCTTTCACAGGAGAGTGCCACTAACTGCGTCTAACTCATTAAGATTATGTAAATGAAGGCTATGACTGAAAAAATCATGTAAGGTGTTAAATACTGAGGTCAGAATGAGTTTCACGCACACTTACCAGTCACATTATTAAGGTGGAAACTTGGCCTTTGTTTACTGTCTGATACCTTTAAGAATAAGCTGGTATGTATAAACAAGAATGGACTCCTCTTATTTTGAGTGGGCTTTTATACATTTCTACTGTATATTATGTTGTGCTTTCCAATATATTGGTGTCATTTGCCATTATCTTTAATGGATTGTGATTGGCTGAAGGATCTGTGCTTTGATCTTCAGTCTTTTAAGTTTTTTAGGCCACCTGGTTTGAAAGAATAGCTTTGTCTCCAGACATGAATTCACATGTTAAAATTGGAAATTGTGACCTGTAAAATAGGAAAAAAATAACTTACTGAAATTCTCTAACATATAAAACAAAGAAGATGCATATACAGAGCAGAAAATACATAAGGGACAATGTGTACAACTACCACCCCTCCTCCATAATTCACTTTATGCTGCTTGGGATTTCCTCTATTTACTTGATCTTTTCCTGATCGGGCCTTTTTAGACTTTTAAATTGTACCTTTTTTCTATGTTAAAGGCGACTTTTCCTTCCTTTTTGGGGATATCCTTATCGAACCCAGCAACCGGTGCTAGCGGCATAAATGTGTCACACCGGGCTCTGCCCTTCTACTCCTCTCATAGCAGAATCCATGGTGTCGGCTGATGTTCCAGGACGCTGCTGAACTTTTCCCTAGCTGATTTCACCAGTGGGAGTCAAATGTGAGACTCGAAGGCACTGTATTGAGCCTACAGCACATGGCAGAGCTACTGGTTTAGGTATTAGGGATGTTGATGGGGGAGGTGGGGAGTGTTGCTTTAAGTTTTTCTTTCCGAAACCAATTAAATATTTCCTGTGGTGTTGTGCCAACTCGGCTACTAGTACAAATGGTCAGAGTAAGAGTTGCAGATCTGCAATGTGAACTTTGCAAGACCCTAAAGCCTGAAAACGTGCTTCCTGTTTAAAGTCAAAAGAGAGCAGTAAATGCCTGGTCCCTCTTATACCATAAAATATCCCTGGCTGTGGTTGAAATGTTGTGAAGGTGACGTGGGTGAAACAGCCATAATGCCTAACAATGCCTGATACCTTAATAGATGTTTATTCAACTTTGATCCAGTTGTCAGACTTTGGTGTACTTCACTCCTTTAAAGTTTTGTGTAGCTGCTGACTAAGGACAGCTGGAATTTGGAACCACAGTTTTGTTTTGTTTTTTTATTCTTCATTGTTAAGTGGATATATTCACATACATATGCATAAAGAATGGCAGCTTTGGCACCAGTCCTTCACCACCCCAGACTGCTTTTAGATTTTGAAATATTCATTTATAACTGAATATTGTCATGTTCCCTAAATTCTAAACTTGTTTTGTCTCATTTGGGATTGAATAACACTACAGTTTATCTTTATTCCATTGTTTCTAGGATAATCTGCACCCTGACCTGGTTGCCATCTGAAAGTTGAGCTGAAATCCATGTTCAAACCTTTCTAAAAATGAGTTTCGAACCGATACATATGTCTTCTAAATGTGAACACTCACAAGAATGAATCCACTTCATGGTGCCGACTCAGTCCCCATGATCTCTCTCTTCTTTGATTCTATCATTTAAATCAAGAGTGAACAGCTGCCTCCTTTCTATTGTATTTTTAAAATGCAATATTGTACATTACATTTGTTATACTTCTGTTCATGCAATATATAAAATACAGGAAATATGAGCTTCCCAATGAGAAATTTCATTTGAACACCCTGCCAAGTGATGGCTCCCAGTGGGAAAATTTAGAGATAAATTTGTTATGTGAATTTGCTTTAATCCTGACATCTCATCTCCTTTCATTATACAAAAACTAAAAAAATTATAATATATGCAGCTTTAAATGGCTTTTTCAGCTTCAGTGTATTCAGAATGATTTGACAACTCTTTCATTGATATTATTTTATGTTCCTGCAAAATATTACAATATTCTTTAATTGTGCAAGTGTTGGCAGCAATTTTGTGCTTATTCCAACACTGTAACCTGAAATATACATGATGAAGAAAAAAGTGTGGCTCACAAAAGGTAACTCCATAAATTCCCATAGCATGTGAAGGTATTATTCATTTTAGAATATTCCTTGTGTTTCTGATGTCTTGATTTTTCCCATATTGTCATCTTTCATTTCTATACTATACTGTCCCATATTGTGTACATTGTTTTGTAAAATTTCTTTACTATTAAAGAATAACTGCTAAGTAAGAAAGACTGTACTTCTTAAAAAGACATTTGGTTCAAATGCAAATGAAGAATTGTGTGCAGTTTTGGTCGCCAGGCTACAAAAAGGACATAGCAGCGCTAGAAAAGGTCCAGAGAAGAGCAACTAGGCTGATTCCAGGGCTACAGGGGTTGAATTATGAGGAAAGATTAAAAGAGATGAGCCATTACAGTTTAAGCAAAAGAAGATTATTTGTAATTGAAGTGTTTAAAATTGTGAAGGGAATTAGTACAGTGGATCAAGACTTGTATTTTAAAATGAGTTCATCAAGAACACGGGGACACAGTTGGAAACTTGTTAAAGGTATATTTCGCACAAACATTAGGAAGTTTTTCTTTACAGAAAGAACGATAGACACTTGGAATAAGCTATCAAGTAGTGTGGTAGACAGTTAGACTTTAGGGACTTTCAAAACTTCGACTTGATGTTTTTTTGGAAGAAATAAGTGGATAGGACTGGTGAGCTTTGTTGGGCTGAATGACCAGTTCTCATCTAGAGTGTTCTAATGTTCTAATTTTAAAAGAATTGTTTTCTATGCAAATAGTCTTTTCATCCATTCGTTAATGCAGATACCCTTCCATATGTATATTCTTGAATCCAGCCTGAGATCATGGAGGGTAAGAGATACTCTTGCAGAACTGGACTTTAAGCAGGAACCAACTCTGGAGGAGATGCCACTACATCACAGGGTACCCACAGCACCCGCAATCCCTCATATCCAGGCAATTTAGAATAGCCAGGGTCATGTTGTATTTTTTTTTTTTAATCTGATGAGCTTTACGGCTTTGATATGCAAATCTAAATGACAGCTAAGGAGTAATGTTACAAAGGCTCTGGCTAATATTTCATAGGTTACATGTGCAAAGCTATGGAGGGCCCCCATTGATTTATGTAAGTCCAAACGGGACATTCAATTGATTGTGATTGAATCAAGCCACTGTCATTTCCAAGGACCCCCAACCCCCTTCCTCAAGGACTCGGTTCACAAAAAGTTTCTGATTATAAAAATGGCTTATGGGTTCCCCATCCAATTGTTTCCGGGTCCCCAGTCTTTGCAATTTCTGGCTTCTTGATAGGTCAGCTCTGGTTACTATGTTTGGACACCCTTTCCTGACTGTTAAGAAACAGCAGGTCACACATTGTATAGCTTTTTTCAATTATGATTTTCTTTGTAATCCTTTGGGATAAGATACACCATTTTGATAGCTTTTCATCTTTGTGAAATTGCAGTTTGGTGAAAGAGCAAGAAACTTTTTCATCTTATATTGTTTTATTACTTGGATGACAGTCCAGTTCTAAGTAGGGTTCTTTCTGTATGCAAGTTTCTTCCTGAGGTACAGGACAAAACATCAAATATCATGTCACACTGACCAATGGATCTGTTGCTTGGCTGTTGGCGGTGGAATGTCTTAAAATTGACTTGTGATGAGCCACCTGGATTGGGACCCGAGTGCAGCAGGGTTGGTTCCTAATTTGTTTTCCACCTTCCACTATCAGGATAAGCTCACTCACCCTGGATGGACAGTAGCAGCATATATGATATTAAGGATTTGGACAGTCTCCAATTAATTTTGAAACCTCTCTCTGATGTTTTTAGTATTTAGCACACTGAATCCATCCACATGGACAGTAGTTTAGCCCTCCGATCTGGTATGAGTGAGAATGTTACTTATCGTTGGCTAGCTCCCCATCCAAGATTCGTTCTGCCTTGCATGCTCAGTGCTATAAGAATGAGCGTTGGCTGCCTGCAGACCATGAAATGGACGTCTTGTCAAACCAAATAACTCATGAGGTGAATGGTATAGATCAGGAATAGCTTGAAAGAAAATAGCTTGAAGTCTGCCTGAAGTCTGATAACACTGAGGTTTGTACTCTTTCAGCAGTTTAAAGAGCCTAGGTGATCATCTTCAAAAGGACAATAGCAGTATGAGCTCCAACCTTGATTCAATAATCTAATCAGATGTTGGTTTAGTTCTTGATCAATGATTAAAAACTTTAATTTAAACAGCAACAGATTAGGTTAGATTAGATTAAGACATTTCTTAATCATCTCAAAGCCCTAGGCTTTTCGCATGGCATTATGAAGTGAAAGAGAGGAGGTTTCTTTAGTGAATGCTTTGTCATGGCAGATTAATCCAGGTAAAATTAAATTCTTATCTTTATATTTCATACAGAAAAAGTATTGAATTAAAATTTACTCAAAGATGTTTAATTCCCTTGGGTTTTTTTGTCAGATTGTTGCTATTTTCTTGTTCTTCTGTAGGCTTCATGTCTGCAAATATTGTAAACTGAACACTGTTAATAAAAGGACACTGCAGTCTGTGGTGTTGTTTTATCAATTTATTGATATCTAATCCTAGGTCACCTGGTGGGAAGGATTCCTTCTTCCATATCTGTATTTTGTCTTTGCATGTGCATGCATGTTAGGTTAAATGGTGAGTATAAATTCACCCTGCGGCAGTGAGTGTGCCCCAGGGTTGACTGGCATCCCATACAGGGCTGGTTCCTGCATTGCACCTAAAGCTGCCTCTATAATTTCCAGCCCCCCATCTCATATTAAGTAGGTCTGGAAATGAAAGCGAGTCCCTACAGCTGCGAGGCATCAGCACTAAACACTGCACCACCCTACCCGTGTCAATTACTACTGCTTGTCTTTGATTGGCTTAGATAGATAGATAGATAGATAGATAGATAGATAGATAGATAGATAG
>JANRMT010062819.1:38017069-38030346 GCA_026402145.1 Polypterus bichir lapradei | reverse complement strand
TAGATAGATAGATAGATAGATAGATAGATAGATAGATAGATAGATAGATAGATAGATAGATAGATAGATACTTTACTAATCCCAAGGGGAAATTTACAAAAAGTAGTAAAAAGTGTCCGGGGAACGAGTCCACATAAAAGAAAGTGATAGGAGTGATCAGTGAAAAAGAGAAATATAGAGAAAAAGGTAGAAAGATAAAGTCGTACACGGAGCTGCTGGAAAGGCTGCCACTCCTGCCAGTGCCTGAGTCATGCTCAGGGTACCGTGCCTAATATGAGTATGTGTTATATGAATAGCTGCTTGTGTTATAAGCAATATATTATATGCTGTTATAATAAGAATACAAAATTATCACTGGTGCTTCTATGCATCATGTGTTTGAAACATTAGGGGCTCATCAAAATTAAAAAGTATTCTTATTTATCTTTATTAATAACTGAAAATATTTAAAGAGGTCATTGTGTGCTGCTTATGGTTATATTTTTATTTGCTTAGTAAAGCACACTGTATGGCTCATGCTATAAAAAGTGTTTTCTAAAACAATGACTGGTTGATTGGCAATTAATTAAGACTTAAAAGTGCAGTGTGGGGTTTAATTTTAATCTACTGAAGAGTGAGTGCTTGATGAGTTCACAACTGCACTTTGGCACTATGACCAAGTGCAACTGACTAGCTGTGGGTACCTTTTCATGAAGTGGTGTCCATGTAGGTTTAGTTCCTGCCAGGGTAGGCACTCTTGGATGGATGGATGCATAGATAATTTAAAAAAAATTAAGCTGTGTAATTATTTACTTTAAGTAATTAGTTAATTTAATCTACTGACTATATAGGTTGTTAACTGAAAGGCTGCTGTCACAGTACACAAGTTCAAGCTGAAGACCTTGCCACACTTAACAACACACTGAGTCTCATTGCTTCCAGGTGTCAGATCACAGGGTATGAAAGATTACACGACTGCCTTACAACTTCTCAGTACAGTTTTCAAATTACCAAAGCATCTCAAGCTTGCGGCAACTAAATAGCTGATTAATGGGCTGACTCACAGCGAGGGTGAGTTCAGCCACAGTCTTGGCCCATCTTTTTCCATTCTGCCTTTGTACACCACAAAAGAGACATCAGGCAGACAAGCCTCTCTTCGACAGTCCAAAATGAACACATCTTGTGTTCATAAAAATTACTTTAAAATCACTTCAGTTTTTTTTTGTCCGGCACTTCCTGACTGACTGGTATGAGAAAAGCCCTACATCTGACATACCATTTGTCCCGTCTTGATGTCCAATGTGAACCCCTCCCCATTTTGGCCTATTAGACCACAAAAAACATGCATTTTTTGGCAATTGTTGGTCCATATTTTGTACAGTAAATTACACACTTATGATAAAGAGTAAACCAAATAGGCGTCTTCAGCAAAAATGATCAGAAGAACTTGTGCATGCCCCATCAACTGAGCCCAAGAGTTCACCCCCAGTGGGATATGAGGGATCATAGTTACTCCTTTTCACAAAACTTTAGATAAATAGGAATTGGATTTATAGGCATGTGGAGTGTTGTTTCAGCAATGTTGCTGATCACAAATATAACATTTTTGATGTTTGATTCCTTACTGGTGGTCCTGGTCCTCTAAGAGCCACTCCCAGAAAGTTAAAAATGACAGCTTTTAAACATACATGTGAGTTATTGTTTTAGACTTTTTCAAGGTTTGTAATTACCAATATGTTATTTTTGATCCTTTACTAGGGATCTTGACCTCTATGGATATATACCAGAGAATTAAAATGACATTTTTTTTTTACAATCAAGGATATTTACACATTAAACATTTAAACTAAAGCACACGTTTTAATATTTCAAACCTTTAATGGTATTGTTCTTGTTTATTAAGTACTTCTACCTCATGAAGTAAATCATTAATTTTCCTATGAACACCCTGAGTTAGGGCAAATTATGCTAATTCACACTTTTTCTTCTTTCTTTGGAGTCACATTGTATGCATTGTACCTCGGGGGGGGGGGGGGCGTCATGGTGGTGCAGTGGGTAGCGCTGCTGCCTCACAGCTAGGAGGCCGGGGTTCGCTTCACGGGTCCTCCCTGCATGGAGTTTGCATGTTCTCCCTGTGTCTGCGTGGGTTTCCCAGGGTTTGTTTCCTGCCTTGCACCCTGTGTTGGCTGTGATTGGTTCCAGCAGACCCCTGTGACCCTGTAGCTAGGATATAGCGGGTTGGATAATGGATGGATGTACCTCTGGGTGAGTGCTCTTTGGTTGTCAACTCTCACAGCAGAAAGAGTCTGTCCCTATGAATCAAACACTTTTAATTTCTTCTAGTCATTTAACTCTATATCCACTTGTGGGCACAGGCATGAGCTGTAACTGTTCACAACTTGATAAAACTTCATTTAAGTTCATCTGTTGGGATGACATAATCATTTAGGTTTCTGGGCACTGTGTTGTCACAAAACCTTAGGTTGGACAATAACTTCACAAACATTATTATGAAAGCCCATCAGAGAATGTTCTTTTTGTGTCAGGTGAAGAAAATCAATCTCACTCAAGCGATATTGGTCCAATTCTACACCATGATCATCAATCTCTGGTTTGGTGCTGCCTCTGTTCAGGCCAAGGCCAAACTGCAATGCATCATAAAAGCCTGTAAAAGGCCTTAGGCTGTAACTTACTGCACATTGAAATTCACTATGAGTCCAGGGTAAGGAAGAGGGCTGTAAAGAGCATTGGCATCACCTGTTCTAAAGACTTCCCTCTAGCAAATGTCTTAGTGCAGTGAAAGATAAAGCAACATCTCACCTAAACAGTTACCATTTTATTTTATTTTATTTTTTAAAATGTGCAGTTATACTTACTAATCAGGTCTGAACTTCTTCTACTCAGTATCTATGTATACCAGCACACTAGACTGCCTTGACATTTTAATAATACTATCTCTCTGTTTTTGTATTGCCTTTGTATGCCACATAGTATTTTATCATTTTATATTTTATCTTCTTTTGTATTTTGTGTTGTCCTTGTATGTTGCATCAATACTGCTGAGACAAATTCCTAGTACACTTTAGTGTACCTGGCCAGTAAAGTAAATTCTGATTCTAAAAAATGAAGGCTAAAGCTTAAAATTACTGGAAAAATCCATCCATTATCCAACCCACTATATGCTAACTACAGGGTCACAGGGGTCTGCTGGAACCAATCCCAGCCAACACAGGGTTCAAGGCAGGAAACAAACCCCGGCCAGGGTGCAAGCCCACCACAGGGCACAAGCACACACACACCAAGCACACCCACTAGGGACAATTTAGAATCACCAATGCACCTAACCTGCATGTCTTTGGATTGTTGGAGGAAACCCATGCAGACACAGGAAGAACATGCAAACTCCAAGCAGGGAGGACCCAGGAAGCGAACCCGGGTCTCCAAACTGTGAGGCAGCAGCGTTACCACTGTGCCACCGTGTCGCCCATCAGTGGAAACATTACATTGTATTACAGGGACTGGAGAGCAACAGTGACTGCAACGTTTTGTTCCAATCTAATTTCTTAGAAGATAAGTATTGTTGCTGAAACAATTATTGCTCAAACAACATTCTTGTGCTTCATTTATGTTCACTTGCTTGTTGACATTTGTTATCTATTTTAATAAAATATTTGGATAGAAATGTGAGAGAAAAAACATGAAGGACTGAGAAAAAGAAAAATTTACAATAAAACGATCTGGCAGAATGTAAACACTAAGAAGCCATCAAACTGAATAAGTTCTGTTATTGGTAAGAACTGTTTTTTATTTCAAGTAATTGGATTGGAGCAAAAACTAAACTTGAACACCCATGTAATGCTATAGCTATATTTCTAGTATATTTTTCTGCTAGTATAAAACCTCCATTACATTAAACAACTTTTCTATCGATTTTCATTCTAAGCCTTCAATGATACAATGTTAACGAGTCATGGTGAGTCGCGGTATGCGCTTGTGATCACAGGTCACATAGTATGAAATCCCCAGTGGCTCACTCATAGTGTATAATTGTGCTGCTAGTCACAGAGATTAGCCTCCTGTGTGCAGGAGAGTTGAGAGCCGACAGCCAATGAGTGCTCAGCCATAAGTACAATGCAAGGACAAGGAAAGAAAGAAAATGGGTGTTTTTGACCACTTAAACAGAATTTTGTCTGTTTGATGTCTTGTGTTTGTACTACAGTATGTAACCATGACAGAATGAAAAAGGGTAAAAATCTCCATACCATTTGTACAGCCACCAGTGCTGTCAGGCAGCATGTTAATGGACTGTCGAAATGTTACAGTCTCACAATGCTCTGGAAATTTGAAACTGTATTTAAAATCCAGTCAAGTTCCAGCACCTGTAATCATGAAGTTTGACCTGCCCTTCGACGTTAGTTCATGTACAGTAGGTCCCATTTTCTAAATATACACCTCTTTAAAAATTGTGCGGAACCCATGTAGTGCTTTATACAGATGTTCACTATGAAAGCCACTATATACAAGGCAAATTGCAATAAAGAGTGAAATTAGTCATTCCACTAGAATAAGTGCACTCAGTCACAGCAGTCCACATGCACCTAAATCTGAGAGCACTGCTTTAGATTAAACATTAAAGATGACCAGGATTAGACATATGGTTTCCTTTAAGTTGTCCTTGTTTCTATGTGCTGTGCAATCCGATATTAACTAAGCGCAGCTTTCAAAATTAATACACTCAAAAGAAGAGATTTAAAACAGGACTGGGAGATTCCTTAACTCTTCCACATAGAGTTCCTTGAAAATAATTACACTTAAATGAGATTTTTCTGTTTGATTATCCAAAACAGTGGAGCATTCAAATATTGCTGGGTGTAAAGTTAATCAAGCCTAATTATGTACAGGTCCGGAATTAAGCATTCACCTAGGGCGCAGATCATTAGGGGGGTGGGGGGACCCAGCCGCATGGGTTAGCTACTGAAGAGTCCGTTGGCACACAAATAAGCTTGGCCTAGGGCGCAAAATAACCTAAAGTATCTATCTATCTATCTATCTATCTATCTATCTATCTATCTATCTATCTATCTATCTATCTATCTATCTAACCTAGCACTGGCACTGATTATGTATACCAGCTTTCAAGATATACGTAGACACAGAGAGCTTCACTTTTTATATAAAAATATCTGATTGAGCATGAATACTGCCAAACACAAATGACTGGGTCAGTATTCCACTGAGAGATGTGACTAGGATTTAACATAAAAGGCTTGCCTTTCTGAGGCCGGCTCATACAACGTACACAACCACAGACCTTTAGCTTTCCCTGGATGCCTGTTTTTCTATACATCCAATTTCATTTATGCTTATAAACTATAGATTTAAAAAGCAAATGAAATGTATCAGTTAAAAAAATTAAAAATTAAGCCATTCTCAAAGATCGTCAGTGTTAAATTCCTTCTTTAATTAAAGGTTTGGTTTATGTTGCATCCAGTTTAAGTTATAAAGCCACGTTAACATCATTTCATTACCTTGAAGAAGCAAAATGATCATGAAACAGAGCATTACCAAACCCACCTAATCCAAATGAAAGGATCAGGTGCAAGACAGGACCCAGCCCAGGACAGGGCCCACTTGTTACACACACAGATTCATACACAGTCAAAATGGAATCGCCAAGGAATCTAACCTGCCTTGTCTTTGGGGATGTGGGAGCAAAACCCATGAAGACTCTAGGAAAACTGTAAAGTCCAAATGAACAGCAATTAGCTATGGGATTCAGACCCAGAAATCTGTATCCATGAGAGAGCAGCATTAATCAATGTGCCACCTTGCTACCCATGTTGTGTGAATAGCCATTAACTAGCACTGTTTTCACTTCAAAAAGTCAACATGCTTTGAAAAGCACTACAATGGAAATGACGTACGCAGATTTTGGCTATACCTTAAAGGCACCAGATACAAGTCTAAAAATAACCAAAACCCATTTTTATTTTCAAAATCAATTGCAGGGTTCTTTGTTGTGGTTCATTTTATTATGAAGTACTTTTTTAGAAAGCATGTAAATGATCTGTTTAATGAATAACTGTATCAGCATCAGTGAAAGAAGTTCTTTGGGTTAAGAGCATCCTGAAAATGATGATTAGATGTAAACATCAATGATGTCAGTCATGCGGTGATGAACATTTCTGCAAAACAAATAAGTAATCCAAAAGATAACTGAGGTGGCATCCAAAACCGGTAACCATGCAAGGTATTTGCTTTTACTCATGCAGGGAATAAATTGATCCCTAATACCCCTGGAGCTCAATCGTTGTGTCTGAAATGCAACTGCACTGCAATTAGCACTGAGAAGTTCATTATATACTCTTTAAAAAAATAAAACTGGTTCTTCTGAGTGAAGCCACAGAACAAACCTTTATAGTTCCACAAGAACCATCTACATGAATGTTCCAGAAATATTCCTTTTAGATTTATAACAGCCAAGAATAGATAATAACTGACGTGTGAATGCTAATGAGATCCTGATTTTAAAATGCATTGCTTTAAAATCACACCGGCTAAGTTCAGGTTTTTTTTGCTCTGTTAGTATCCTGCTATATAGTAGTCTACCATACCTTAAAGATTTATTTTTTTACTCATATCAGGAACCTTTTCAAAGTCCAAAGGACCAAATTCAAAATACCCTTCCCAGAATGAAATGAATCTTTGTCAAACAATGGTTCTGCCCCATAATTTAGTAAAGTGCTATTGCAGAACCGATATTCTTAAGAATGTAATGTGGAGTCCAGCTGAAAAAAGAGCGTTAAAGCGGGTACTCTGAAAAGGATTCATGTCAGTAATTCATATGACAGGAAGCACAACTAGCAGACATGGAACATGTTCTTCTCCATGAACTGTTAATGTGTTCCACACTCTTGACGTATTCATTCAACTGTGACTCTGTGTGTGTCGAGTGCTTTACTAGTGTTTTGTCCAAAGGTAACGTCTGCATTTTCATGAATGGATGTCAGCTTGTTTTTTTATTTTTAACCAAACGACCGCCGTCCAATATAACGATACCACATATCTTGCTACCCAGATAATGCATCATTAAACTGTAGACATGTTCCACTAATAGTACGAACATAATTATAAAAATTTATTATAATAAGTAAAGGGCATTATTAGTAACCATTCAAGCGTTTTGGTTTCGATCAGGTAAATGTTCTTTGTCTGAATTTGCATGTTATCTCCATGTTTGTTTGCTTACTTGTTTCTTTGTTTCTTTCCCATCACAATGTAATGACAGACATGTTACGTTGTATATGTGAGGCTGATGTACTCCATTCCAGGTTAGCTCCGGCCCTCTTACCCAATGATGCTGGAAAAGACAACACCCTCCCCAACTTGTGACCCTGGACTGCTTTTTCTTGCTGTATGGGGGTCACAATGGCACAGCGGCTATCTGAATCTCCACCGGAGCACTGTCTGTGCCGGCTTTGCACGTTCTCCTTAGTTGGTGTAGCTTTTACTTTGTATATGTTGGTTATTACTTTCATAAGACAAAGACGTTTCAGTTTGATCAACTGGGGGTCTCTGATCAGTTCTTCTTGGGGAGGGTTATTAGTTTATGCAATGAATGGCTGGAGTTCTGTTCAGAGTTGGTTCTCTAGTCTTGCATGGTCCTTTATTGGTAAGACAAAATAGTGACACTGCGGACTGAGTGATAAATGATTTTCTTACATTTGCTTCTATTGCTTTCGTTTTGGAACAGTATCGAGTTATTGCTTAAGTATCTGTTATTAGACCTTTTTTATTCTGCATCAGCCCAGTTAGTCTCTGTCATTAAGGGACAATGTACCAGATTCTCTCATCCCGTGTACTCCACTAAGTAGTAAATATATATTGCCCTATTAGCATTGTATTCGTCTGTACATTAGGGTTTCATATTAACTCGACAGCTATACCTTGCTTATTCTAGAATGATTCTTTTGATTCTTAATGTCACACAGGCTGTAGCCACAGCTCCATATAGTTGCTGCTTTTTTATGCTTTAACTAGGCTTATTGTTTAAATATATTATTTCCTCTTTTCTGCATTTAAAACTGCATATCATTAACATGTCTCGTTTTACTTTTTAGCATTAAAGCAAACGTGAGGGTTTCTTCTACATAAATTACTCTTTTGAATTTCTTCTGAAACAAATGTACAAAGTATCTACTTTAATAAGGAACACAGATGCCCAAATGGCAGTGTATGAGTTGCGCTTCTGGGAGTCGTGTATTTAAAACGTGCCTGTAATTTGTTAACTGTTTATGAAATTAGTCTTAACGTCTAAGTCTTTGGTAATTGTGTAACTTATTAATTATTGTTTTTACCTTACTTGTGTAACAGCAGGATATGATTACTTGCCAAAAAATAAATTACTATAATGTAGTATCGACAGCGAAAAATTATCGAACATACTAGAAAATGTCTAATACAATTAAACGTGAGTTTGAACGCAAAGCGTCATCAAGTATCTTGGCCGATCTGACTGACAAAAAAATAACCCTGACAATTACTGCAGTTAGGACCGAAGGCAGAAATCCCGGCTCATTTTCTCCTTTTATCTTATCCGTCCATTTAAATGTACTTCTCTGTTAACTCTATTGCACTTTACAGTATATCTGCTTTTGTGTACAGTATGTACAGTAACGGCATTGTTTAATTCAGCTTGTTCTCTAATACTGAAACCTGCTGTATAAAGCGCTACAAAGGACCTTTAACTGCAAAACAGCCTGCTGTTCATATCTTGTACTGGACTTCTCGCCTCTTGTGGTTTGAACAATATAAGATGTTACATCGGCGAAATGCCGCGGGCTGTCCTGAAATGAATAAATATGACAGGGAAAATGGGAACAGTATGGTTTCGGAAATAACACTGGTAATACTTCACCGCTAATATTCTGCGACCTTGTATAATGGCCAATTCATTTTTTCGATATGATAAGGCGGTGTTTTTTCGGTCTTAAGTTCTGAACGTCCCACCAGGTTTAAGTGTGCCACGCATAATTTGGAAGACTGCGGGGGTTGAGGGGGAGTGGGAGGGAGGGGATACGGCAGCTTGAAGCGGGTCAGCTTTTATTTATTTATTTTCTTAACCAATTAATTAATTAGGCGAGCCTGCCCACTCCGTAACTGTCTTGTAAATCGACCATCAGGTCCCATTTGACCAAGAGAGTGTTAAATAATAGCGTCCCCTCCAGGGCACTGGGTAAGCGGGTACCGAAACCCATCTCAATTAGTGTAACAAACGTCTACGCAGGTTTTATACAAAGATGTAAGAACAAAACTTAACATTAATGGCGTTTTCACGATACACTTTTTCGTGTAACAAAATTTGCAGCTTTTCATATAACATTTAGTTAAATATGACATCACACTTCAATATGTTTATTCCGTTTTGCTAATTATTTACTTAAAGGTTTACTATTTTGAATGTTTACGATTTAAGTAACAATCCACTGGCATTTATTTATCTATGACGTTGTTGGGTACATTTAAATATACGTTATTTAAAAACTAAAAAATCCATGCAAACCGTTTAAAAGAGAGCGTGAAACGTTTGGTTACAAATAATGTTTCCTGTAATATACATTAATATCGCATTCATAAAATAAACTGTCGGTGTTTCTGTGATTTGACCAGTTACAAAGTCTAAATGCGACAATGCACAAATGCTTGATTTAATTCCCTTGCAAGCTTTAAAGATGCGCGCCATCATATATGTATGTTGCTGAAACAGAGTGCATTTTTTTCTAAGAATGAACTATTAAAACCCACCGCACAGTCCGTTGAAAAAAATATTGAAAAGTGCCGAGCTTTTAGGGGGTTTTGAGTAAACAGACTATACCAAAATTACTAAAAAAAATGAGTTAACACAATGGCTTGTTTTGATAAAACGTACCTGTTGTGTTTGAATGCAAAAAACCCAGGTTTGTATTTGATTAGAAAGTATCTGTTTAAGAAAATAGAAAATGCTCACACACTTACAATAACAGGGAAGTGAAGTGACTTTTTTATCATCTTCAAATTAACAAATGCATATAGAATGGAATTCGTTAAAGGTATAAAATGCCTCTATATGCAGCATGATCAAGTATCATAATACTAACACATTTAAAAGACGTTAGTGTTCTTCTTGACTTGTGTGTTCCGTTTACACGCCCCGTAAAACGGAGTATTTAACAATTAACGACCGTCAGGCTACACATCATAACCACATACTGGTGTTTTTTACTGAGCTCCATTTAGACAACATTGCTAACCATGTAAATCTGCGTTCAAGGCGTACTTAATTACATTTAAATACACTTGGGTTTGACCTCAAATGTACACATGTACAGTAATTCACGGGCACAAGGGTGTGTGTTAAATGTGACTGAAAGGAAAACAATCTTAGAACAATGGAATTTTAAAAAGGAATCAAATTAAATATCATTGATAAAGTGTACCGACAGGAATAACCTTTAAAGTAAATTTCGATTATTTTAGAGGAGGGAATAAATTTGATTAAACATGTTAAGGATATGGAAAATATTGTGAGGGTCCATTCTAAAACTATAAACGTAACAAAAAAAAATGATGCACACTGTCAATCGCTTACTTTTAAACTAATTACCAAACTGGCGATTTTCGTGTTGCTTATGTCACTATAATAATAATAATAATAATAATAATAATAATAATAATAATAATATCGCTGATGTTTTATCCATTTATTCTAATTTAGGGTCGTACAGAGGCAGAGCCAGCAGAATCGGACACAAGGTAGGATCCAACATTATCGCGGATAATTAATTTTTCTAGTTTTGTTTGCTTCTTTATTTTGTACAAAATCAATAATAATGTTACAAAATGAAATCTACAAAAACGTTTGTCTACAATTGTCAAAAAGGTTTCGCTTTTATTTTTAATCAAATACCTTCAATTCTCCGTGTATATCTTAAAAACTGTTAATCTGTAACATCACGGTTATTACCATGGAAGTATATAATAGAACAATCACTGGTAGAAGTTGTATTTTAATATTGGAAAAGTTCATTTCAGCCGGTATATGCAGTACTACGAGGCGTGGCATGTCTTATCAGTGACTAACAGTAAATACACAATTGTTCACCTTTGTCTTACTCAGGTTGGGTCATTCATTGGATTCCCTTCCACTTTACGGACTTTGAGACAGAGATATATAACCCTGACTCAAAGTCTGATTTTATCTGTCAAATTTATGTTTTTTTGAGAGATATTGAGGATTACTGCTAACTGCTTCCAGTTGCATGATGTATTATAACTGACTTTAAAAATTAATATTCTGATAACCTAACTATATTAAAAAGTGTTGGGAATAAAATGCACGAAATATACTTACCTGTTTATTATTTCCCAATATATATACACGATATATTTTTATATGATTAAAATTTATATTGTCAAATATTTGGAACTTCATGCATAAATTACAGAAATGCATACAAACGAATTATGTGTTTTCATACCGTCAAAATACTCCGTATATTACAACATTAGATAATTTTAATGTGTGTAATCTGTACAAAGCGCCTATCTGAACATTTAAATACGTTTAGGCATCTTGCTGAAGTGTTTCTGCGTTTCTTGACTTTATAATTTTAAGTATTTTTTATTCTGTGTTTTAAAACACAATTCCTCAACATTACCATGTCCGAATTGCTTTCCATTAGCTCTAGTCCTGGAAAGTCCTAAACGTGATTGTAGTCGAAAGTTAAGAACGGCTCGGCCAGAAAACAGTAGATGCGTGCGTCTGACCCCCCGCTCCCGCTCCCCTTCCCCTCCCCCTCCAGTTTATCTGTCTTGCTGGTGCCAGTCCCGTTCAAGAGTCCTGCTTAATGTGAAGATAGTGCGTTTGGAGACAGAGAGGCGTCCGGCCCTCTCTCCCCGAGTCATTCTTTACCATTTACTGTCAGAGAAACACCCGGCGCAGCAGCACAGAGGTTCGCACCTCATTACTCTTTCCATCTTTAGGGGTGGGGGCAGTCCAGTGGTTACCGTTTGGGGACTGCAGTTTTTAGTGGAAGACAGCTAATCGGTGCTCGGCGAGAATTGCTAAACACACGAGACCGTACTATGACTTAAATCCCATAACTAAATGAAAAGATTTTCATGTCATTTTTTTTTAATCGAAGGCACTTATCAGACTGGACTAGTTAATTTTACTTTGTTCCGTGGTACCAAATATACAAATATAGACGCAGCTCACATGATTGCACTTTTTAAAATGACTTTAACTTAAATGTACGATATTTATAAGCTTCAAAAGATTAAGTTTCTCTGTTTATATAAAAATCAAAATATATTCATCAATGCTGTTTACCTGTTATGAAGTTAATCGCGCACGGTTCATATACTCGAATGTTTCTGTCTTAGATTTTAGTTCAAAACTATGAAGACAGACTAATTTATATAGCGTTCACGTAAGGGGTTCTTTACCAGCTTATAAAAATACATCTTGGCTAACTCATTTGCGTGAAAAACATACAATTAACACTTGCGCCCGATGCTGCCAGGATGGGGTCCGGCCTCCTGCCAACCTAAAATGGATAAAGTAGCTTTGAGAAGGATATCTTAAATAAAATAAGTGCAGAAAATCACACTTACACAGTGGCACATACCGTGTTTGATTCTGTTTTTTTTTTTTTTGGGATATTTCCGAGTGACAGTATTAGCTTTCACCCAGTCATAATTATAATTATTACCCTCCAATACAATATGCACCACAATTATCCAAATATACTATATTTATAACGCGCATTTCAAATAATTTTGCAGTCTAAGATGATTAACAGATTAGCCAACAGGAGTGAGGAAAATGTGCATAAATAATACAATAGTATGAGGTTTAACCATAAATTGAACATACCAACTAACTAAATACACATACCTACATACACACACTCATCCATCCATACATACATAGAGAATGAAACGGGCTTAAAAAGCAAATAAATCATTTAGACCGACAAGACGTTTCAGCACTTTTCACAAGCGTTCCCTATGGCTCCAAACAGATAGTTCATAAATACTGTTCAGTTCAAACCAACGGGAGTTCGATGCGCTGTCATTTTTCGTTTTTTACGGACAATAATCCAAGTTTATTCTAACCCTAGTTTAAGAATTGGTTTCGGGTTTCGGGAAATAATGGGATATATTATCACATTTTACTCTGATGGTCCCTTAGTGTATCAAATGCCAAAATAATAATAATAATAATAATAATAATAATAATAATAATAATAATAATA
>JANRMT010062819.1:37977824-38007740 GCA_026402145.1 Polypterus bichir lapradei | reverse complement strand
TATATATATATATATATATAAAGAGAGAGAGAGAGAGGAGTATGTGTAAATAAATTTGCTTTAGACTTTTAAATTTCCGTTTGGAATAAACAGCTATTATGTCACGTTTTCTTTAAGAAATCCATCCATCCATCCATTCATTATCCAACCCGTTATAGCCTAACTACAGGGTCACGGGGATCTGCTGAAGCCAATCCCAGCCAACACAGGGCGCAAGGCAGGAAACAAACCCCAGGCAGGGCGCCAGCCTTTAAGAAATACAGTTTTTTATTTATTTTTCTATTTTTTTTTTTCATAAAATTGTTATTTTGCACATTTTGGAATATCTTTTTTGAATCAAATTCTTAATTTAACATTGAAGCTAACAGCATTTTTACATGTAGCAAACAAACAAATATACATTATTATATTTATTATCAGACAAGAAAAAAGGTAAGTCATCTTTTAATAAAAGGGAGAAACATGAAATATTAATTTCTAAGATTAAATTAAACAGTACATGGCAACTGTCTCCAAGTAAATGGACGGTTGAACACAGGAAAGCATTAAAATCTTCCTAAATATTGCAGAATGTTTTAGATCGTTGCCGTGGCACAGTGGATGGCACTGGACCTTTGCCAGCTAACCCGATTTTGACTCCCGTGTGAGTGTGAAGTGCGCACTTTACCAGGTATCTTTTCTGTGGGATGACATTTTCTCTCTCAACGCAGTAATTAACCTTTCCGGTTAACAAGAGACTACAAGTTGCCCTGGTGTGAGTGAATATGCAATTGATTAATCTAGAACAGGTTCCTGCCCTCTGTCCAATGCTGGGGTATACTGCCACTGCTTATGACCTTGTATGGGAAAAATGAGATGAAAAAATGGATGGATGAGTGTCACAAGTCATGGGTAGAAAATATTACTTTGTCATCTCCTACTCACCACAGAATTTAGAATAATTTTAAGATAGTATACTTAAACAACAAACATAAATATCTACACGCATAAGATTATAAAAATGTTTACATCTATCAGTAAAATTCCCTGTTAATAACAGTTACTGTACATGTTTAGCTATTGATTCATAAAAATATTTTTGTTGATGTTTTTAATAAAAATGATGTTAAGAAATTCGAACAAGCTTTATTTTGAAGATTGCCATTAATGTCTTGTACCAACACAAAATTAACAAGATTGCAATACAGTATCCAATATATTTGTAGAATAGAACAATAAAATCTACACAGCCAATGTGAATGAGAATTTCTTATCCTTTACACACATTTAACTGATGTGTCTGGTGACTGGTGCAGTAAAGATGATTTTAGTATTTCTATAACTGACATATGGGAAAGGCAGTGACTTACTTACTATCCCAGAGTTACTTGCATCCATGTGGTTTATATAAAATGAAATAGCCAGTGCTCATTCTGCATACTATGTCTTAAGTCATCTTATAAAAAAAAAAATAAGTAAAACAGTAATATAAAATTTCTGTTTTTAATATTATATTATGTATTTCTAGAATAAAACAGTAAATAACTGCCAATTTATGTATTTTAGGTACCAAGACCACTTGCAATGAAGAAAGAAGGTATTCAGACAAGGAAACGAAAGCCAAAGAATCTCAGTAAATCAAAGACGTCATGTGGTAATTATTTACTTATACCTACATATGCCACAATGTGTATCTGTTTTAAGCTCATTAGACCAAATCACTTGAATATTCTATACATTCTCGAATTTACACACAGACTAGTACTTGGATATTGACACAATTTTCATAATTTAGTAATCATAATTTAATTTTCATAATTTAATTCTATATACCACCACATTGGTTTTGAAATGAAGAAATAATTACATGATTGAAGTGTAGGATTTCAGCATTAATGAAAAGGGTTTAACAGGAATATCATATAAGGTATTTAGGAATGACAGCCATTTTCATACATGGTCCCCACATTTTCAGGGGCTCAAAGGTATTTGGACAATTGACTGACAAGCTGTTCTATAATCAGGTATGAACAGTTTCCTCATTATTTCATTAACCATTAAGCAGGTAGAAGGTTTGGAGTTAATTCCAAGTGTAGAATTTGCATTTGTAAGCTGTCTTTGTGAACTCTCAATATGAAATCAAAAGAGCTGTCCATGCAAGTAGAACCAGTCCATCATAAGGCAGAGAAAACAAAACAAACCCATCTGAGAGATACCAGAAACATCTGGAGTGGTCAAATCAACCATTTTGTATATTCTTAAAGAGAAGAAACACACTGGAGAGCAACATGGAAGACAGATATGCTAGATGATCACAGAATTATTTCCTTGGTGAAGAAAAAACAATTCACAACATTTAGCCAAACCAAGAGCACTCATTGGGAGGTAGGCCTATCATTTTCAAAGTCTACAATGAAGAGAATACATCACAAAAGTAAATATAGAGGGTTTACCACAAGGTGCAAACCATTGGTAATCCTCAAGCACGGGAAGGACAGATTAGACATTACCAGAAAATATTAAAAACAAAACTATCAGTTTTGGAACAGTTTTTCTTGGACAAATGAAATTAAGATCAATATGTACCAGAATGATGGAGAGATAAGAATATGGAGATGACAAGGAATGACTAATGATCTGTAGCATACTATGTCATCTGTGAAACATCTTGGAGACAATGTTAAGACATGGGCACGTGTGACTGCCAATGGAAGTGGGTCACTGGTGTTTATTGATGATATGACTACTGACAAAAGTGGCAGGATGATTTCTGAAGTGTATTGGGCTATACTGTCTGCTCAGATTCAGAAAAGTGCTGCAAAGCTGATAGAACAATGCTTCTCAACACAGATGGACAATGTGCTAAAACATATTGTGACAGCAAACTAAATGCTTTTCAAGACAAAGAAGTGGAATATTTCTCAAAGGCCAAGTCAATCAAATTACATCAACCTAATTGGACATGAATTTCATTTACTGAAGAAAAAATTGAAGGCATAAAGTCCAACAAACAAGCAGCAACTGAAGACAACTGCAGTGAAGGACTAACAAAGCATTAAGAGAGTGGAAACCCTGCACTTGGAGAATGCCATTGGTTCCTGACTTCCGTCAGTCATTGACTGTAAAGTATTTTCAACCAAGTTTTGAAAATTATTGTTATATTCAAGATCATGTTAGTTTCACCAAATATTGTTGAGCCCCTGGAAAAGGGGTGGGGGTGGGGGGGGGGGGGGTCAAGTATAAATATTGCTGTCTTTTCTAAATGCCTTAAATTAAAACTACAAGTCTACACTTCAATCACATCTTGATTTCTTCATTTCAAATCCATTGTAGTGGCACACATAGCCCAAATTATGAAAATTGTATCACTGTCCAAATATTTATGGACTTAACTGTAGTTGAAGATTACAAATAGTCTGTAGGTGGCACGGCAGAGCAGTTGTTTGTACTGCTGCTTCTTACAGAATCAGAGTTCAGTTACACATCCACTTTATGTCAATGTGAAGGCCGTGTTTTCTAAAGCTGTGCTATTAGTTCATGTGAGGCAGTCCTCATAGATTAACTAATAACTCAAAGTGGTCCAGAATGAGGGTACGAAAATGCCCCATAACAGAATGACTGCCTGTCTGTGACTGATTTCCAATTTGCATCTAATTCTGCTGTAACATACTCTACCTGTAACCATGAAGCAGACCGTGACATTGCAGAGAATGACTGTAACTAGGCTGGTATAATCTAAATTTTATAGGTTGTCAAATTCAATCAATGTTCTGATTTTTTTTATTTTTTTTTTTTTTTATAAAGGTAATGGTAATGCAGTCCCCATGACTCCAACATCCACATCATCCAATTCAGATGACTGTATGAAAAATGGATCTCCTTCAAGTCAAGTGGCTAATTCTGGGGTAAATTAATATTTTAAGTATCAAAATTTCCTATACAAAATTCTAAGTTTTAAATAGATTTATACAGTGAAGTTGTTTATTTAAATTGTAATTAAAGGAACATTCCATCCCAAATTGATCATTTTTTAGGTTAAGTAAGTAAAATATAGATACATATAAATTTTATATATGAAATATATATAAAAAAAACTTTTGGGCAGAGTATTAATTTAATCCTATTGATAATTTATTAGAAAATTGTGAATTTTGCTACATACAGAAATTGTTACAAAATACAGAATAATACATTTTATTTATATAGCACTTTCATTTTACATATCATTTACATAAACGTTATCATGATGGTGATTATGACTTTAAACCTTTTTGATTTACACCTTATACCGATCTTAAAGCAAACAGCTGTTTTAACCACTTCATTTATTATTCCTTCAACTCACCTAGCATTTATCTGTGTGACTTGAGCCCCTTTACTTTCATTCTCAATAATTTAAAATTTTTACCCATATCAAAATAAAAGGCACAGCATTTGGTACATCATTGAAATTTATAATTATTAAATAATACAGTATTTTTTCTCACCATAACAGTCTC
Source organism: Polypterus bichir lapradei (assembly GCA_026402145.1). Classification (NCBI taxonomy): domain Eukaryota; kingdom Metazoa; phylum Chordata; class Cladistia; order Polypteriformes; family Polypteridae; genus Polypterus; species Polypterus bichir. The sequence continues at coordinate 38,003,262 of JANRMT010062819.1, read as the reverse complement.
ATTTTATGAGGGGGAGTCAAGCTAAAGTTAGATTTATTAAAAAATGGAATGAAGCTTAACAAACTGATAATGTCATTTCAAAATGTAGTCTCCACCCTTCTCAATGCATTTGAGCCACCAGTCTGGAAGTGCCTGGGTTCCAGCACAATAAAAGGTTTTGTCTTGTCCTCGCAACCACTTGTGCACCTGAATTATTGTCAAATACTACATGCTGAGGGGTACTACAGTCATTAGTGCAAGTTACTGTGACTTGCTGGAGACCTACGTGAAGCCTGCTATTTGATCCAAATGGCTGGGACTGCTGTCTCAAGGAGTCCTTTTGCTAAGACAATACCCACCCACACGCTGCTAAGAACACCAAGGCGTGTTTGGAGAAACTGAAGTTTGAGGTATTGCCATATCCTCCTTATCTGGCAGATTTGGCACCATATGATTTCCACCTTTTTGGACCTCTAAAAAAACATCTGGGTGTTTGTCAATGCAAGACAGATGATGATGTGAAATAAGTGGTGCATGAGTGGTTGTGAGGACAAGACAAAACCTTTTATTCTGCAGGAATCCATGCAGGTAGTGCAAGTGCATGGAGAAGGGTGGAGACTACATTGTGTTAATGTAACATCACAACTTTGATTGACTACTTTTCATACAAGCAGAAGAGAACTCAAACAAACAACTCTGAAACCTATAATTATTGTAACCATGCTTGAATACGTCCTTAATGGCTATACAGCAATCAGCCACAACATTAAAACCACTGACAGGTGAAGTGAATAACATTGTTTACCTCATTACAATGGCGCCTATCAAGGCGTGGGATATATTAGGCAGCAAGTGATCAGTCAGTTCTTGAATGTGATGTGTTAGGTAAAGGACTTTGCCACTTTGACAAAGGCCAAATTGTGATTGCTGGATGACTGGGTCAGTACATCTCTAAAATGATAGGTTTGTGGGGTGTTCGCAGAATACATTGGTTAGTACCTACTAACAGTAGTCCAAGAAAGGACCAACAAGAAGAAATCCAACAAGATCATGAACATCCAAGGCTCATTCATGTGCATGATGAGTGAAGGCTATAGCCTGTCTGGTCTGATGCTACAGAAAAGCTGCTGAAGGAAGAATTTCTGAAAAACTTAATGGCCATAAGAGAAAGTGGTCAGAAAACACAGTGCATCAGAGCTTGCTCATATGGGGATGCATAGCTGCAGACTGGTCATATTGACCATGATGACCCCCATCCACCATCGAAACTGCCTACAATGAGCAGGTGAGCATCAAAACTGGACCATGGAGGAATAGGAGAAGGTGAAGAATCACATATTTTTTTGATCACGTGGACTGCCAGGTGCTTGTGTGTTGTTTACCGTGAGGAATTTGTGGCCACAGGATTCACAATGGGAAGAAGGCAAGCTGGTGGAGCAAGTGTGATGCTCTTGGCAATGTTCAGCTGGGAAACCTTGGGCCCGGGCATTCATGTGGATGTTACTTGACACGTCCTGCCTATCTGAAAGTTGCACACCCTTGATTGCAACAATATTCCCTGATGGCACCGGTCCTTTTAAGAAGGAGAATCTACCCAGATGCACTGCAACCATTGTTCAGGAATAGTTTGAGGAACATAACAAAGAGCTCAAGGTGTTGACTTGGCCGCAAAATTCCCCAGATCTCGAAGCAATTGAGCATCTGTGGAATGTACTGGAAAAACAAGTCTGATTCACTGAGGCCCCACCTCACAACTCAGAGGACTTAAAGGGTCTACTGCTAACACCTTGGTGCCCCATACCACAGGACACCTTCGGAGGTTTTGTGGAAACCATACCTTAATGGGTCAGAGCTGTTTTGCCAGCACAAGGGGAGACCTACACAATATTAGGCATGTGGTTTTGATGTAGTGGCTGATTAGTGTATTTCTACTGCTATTTGGTTATATTTTTATTTGTATTTACTCGTAGACATTTTGATGGTACACCATATTACCTTGTGGCAACATCTCTAAAGATGTGTGCTATTAAAAATACAACTACTGGTAGAACCATAGCCTTGAGGCTTCCAGTTGAAGTTCAGAGCTGAACTCGGTTTAGAACATTACCATTGGCTTTCCACTAACACCAGCAACCATAACTTGGCTCATAGTCATATTTGGGGGTTTATCCTTATATGCAAGAACTCTGAAATAGACTCCTAAAAAACAAAAGATATGTTTTTTTAGAGTGATGCCATAGGGGAACCATTTTTAGATCCCAAAAGAACCATTCATAAGAACCTGTATTAATTTATATTCTTAATAATTAATTATGAAGAGATGGTAATAGATTGGTGAATTATCAGTGGGTTCATTATTTTAAAAGGACTCTTACTCCATACAATAACACTGGATAAGTTCAGGTTTTTTTGATCTCTTAGGTTCCTTCTGTTAGTCTACTATACATTAAAATTCTGCCATTCTTTCTTAAATTCTGTGAAGTGCCTAGAGTATGGGAAAGGCGCTATATAAATAAAATGTATTATTATTATTATTATTAAAATCCTGTTTTATCTACTTATCAGAAACTCTTTCAGAATCAATTTCATATCTACAGAACCCTTCCCAGAATAAAATAATTCTTTGTCAGGCAATGGCTGTATGAGGAACCACACAATCCAGCAAAATGCAATTAAAGGAGCGCTATTTTTAAGAGTGTAGATGGATTATTCTTACATTAATTACATTAACTGTACGTGAATGACATTTGAATGCTTGCCTACACAGACAATATGAAAACATGTGTGATGCAACATTTTTTTATTCTTATGTTTTAATTTTTTGGGCACTTTAATCTTTCGAAAATGCAATATTTGCAAGCATGTTGCCTTCCAGGTAACTCATTCATAATTCATAACTTGAGTTTTACACAAAGACAAGAAGAACATTCAGACCACTAAAAAGATGTTTTAAAGCCATGCTCACACTAATAATACTTTAACAACAATTTTACCTTCTGCCAATTGACATCACCTAAAATCAATTATTCACTAGAATGTCACTGAGGCACTGCAAGATTGGCATGGTTTCCAGATACAAAGAAGAAAGCAGTCTGGATAGAAAATTAGAAAAAAGCAGTCTAGATAGAAATTTCATGTTAAAAAAGTTTAAAAAGTTAAACCACAATCAGGCTTAGTTTACTGCAGTTATGCCATGCTCCTGGTGTAGGTGGTAAAGTGACAAATTTGGACTTTATACGTAAGATCTGCTTTATGACAAACAGTGGGAAACCCACAAGGAAAGCAATAAAAACACTTTGAATTCATTTCTAAAATTTTAAATTATTAAGGAAACTGGATGAATCTGACCTTAAATCATATTAAGTGCATTTGAAATGTGGTGTTGCGTACAAGAAAATGCCTAATTCTATGTTTTGTGTCAATCAATGGCTCGCCTGTCACTTACCCCTTGCACTCCTGCAGTTCTATTAAAGTGGCCTTGTGATGAGAGACCTACAGACATGTGGAAAGGTTTTCCTGTGATCTCCATTTCTAATAAAAGTCTGTCTTCAACAGGTTTACATTTGAGTGACTCAATACCAAGTTATTTATTTGATTATTCTTTTTTCTTATTTTTAGGTTACTTCTGAAATGCAGTCCCAAGGGGAGAACACAAATCCTGGAAATACCACATTGAAGTTTTCAGGTCCAGAGGGCCTTTATGGAGGAGTAAGCCTGAGCTCTACTGCTGAGGTCACTGCTTCAGTTCGTGGAGACACATGGTGTGCTTTGGCCCTTGCTTAATAATTCACTGGATGAAGGCTAATTCTGTCTTCTGTTGACTCCACCTGCAGTTCAATGGCCTTGTTACCTAACACTGCTGGGATAGAACACTACACAAGAATTTTTCATTTTTCTCTCTTTGGGTTGATGGATGAACACTAGAGGGTTTGATTTTTGGCAAGAATACACAAAATAAGATGAAACTTGAGGTTCAACTGGATAGAAGATATACAACTGTTCAAAGCCAAGAAACCTTTTAGTTTTCTTCTCCAATAACATGTGGAAAGTTTGGCTTGAAAACCCTGGCTGTGCTGCCTTTGATTTGCCTTAGCGTTATCTATTGTTATTATTATTATTTTTTGGTTGATCTTCAATGGGTACTTTCTGAATGAATGTTTGTTGTTTTTTTGTTTTTTGAAATCAAATACGATGACTGATCACTTCACAAACTGTTATTTATACACAGCAGGGTTCCATAAAAAAGTAAGGCTTTAACCCAAACCAAGTTGGCCAAAAAGCTGGCAGTGATGGGCATCATTCAAATCCTAAACCGTAGTTCCAGAATGTTTTGAGCAGTATGTTTAGAGATTATGCCAGTCTCATCTTTTTACACTTTCACCAGTTTGATCTTTACTTTTCTCTACTCTGGTGAAAGAAGGAGAAGGTGCATTTCCAGTCCAAGGCTAATCCTCGAGTGGATACTGCCTGAAGGCATACAGGCCTGGAGCGGCCCACCTGTGCAAAGTTTTACTTCTATAAACACCCCGTAAAAGAAGTGCACTCCTACAAAGGACTGGTTTCAAGGCTGTGGGCTACTCACACCTCTCAAACATAACCAAATTGTTTGTTGCTATGAAGTCTGTGCAGGACAAAAGAAAATTAACTGGATTCGCCTGTTCTTTTTCCTTGGTCAATAAACTGTGGTTCTGTTACTGCCAACTGGAAAACAATATAAAATGCAAAAAATATACACAGCTGGGATTTATTTACATTTTAATGGTGAGCAATGGATTGCTTTTAAAGGATTTATTTTGCATCAGTAAACAAGAAAGAATGAAACCCACATCCACACCGAGCAATGCCACAGCAGAACAGAACTGATTCATCCTTGGAGCTGGCATCGGAGTTCCTTATAAAGTTGCTAAAAAAATAATCTGCAATATTGAAAGTTTTTCTTGACATTATTGGTTGAAACAGGGTAGCAAACAACAAAATTTCTTAACTTCTGTTAGTTTGCATTTTATTCCATGTGCAATTTGTCTTGCAGCAGTCAGTGTTAAATCAAATGTTTCTGATTTAACATTTTTTCTTTACTCTTAATGGTACTAATCTAATTTAAAGAGGTTTGCTAAACAACTGCAAAGTGGTTGAGAGTTTTGGAGGTTAAAAGTTTATTCCAATCTTAGTTAAATTAACAGAAAAACAATAATATAACAAAAAACTGTTAAAGAACAAATTTCACTCAGGAAATTTTTACTGATGCATTTTTTTTGTAAGTTTGTAAAATATAAAGAATGAGCAGACAGAGAAAATATGCTCTGGACAAGAGCGGAACGTTTACTACCTAAAGATACCTTTGTAAATACTCCAAGGCGCATGGAGAAGTCTGTCAGGTTTATGACAACAATTTGTAAAGTAGATTTATGTATAGGTTGACAGGCACAATTTGTTTTTCAGAAAAAAATTATGCTTTTTTCCCGTATTGTTATTTGTCCAATAAAAATGATTAAAAAGTAAAGTTTTGATTGGTTTATGCTTTGCATTTAATTAATAAATCACAAAATCTGTCTGTATTTGAAAGACTAAACAGAAAATTGGCATTAAGACTGTTTGGAAAGGGATAAGAAGTAAAGAACGTTGCAAAAGTTTTAAAGTAAATATGTTAGTTTTATTTCTTGGCAAATGCAAAGTGCTGCTTGGCTGTTTTCTTTTAAAGAACCTGTTTCGTCTTTGATGTTCTCCAGGAGGAGTCACATAGATCATGGCACTGCTCAACATCACAATCACTGTAAACTAGAATAGTGGAAAGTATAATTGGCTCATAGAAGGAGTGCTAAAGCTAGACAATTCAGCTAGAGCTAAGAGCAGAGGCTGAAGGAGGTGAAACATTTCAGTTTGTGCAAACAGAGATTGCGAGATGGCATGACTGAAGGGTTCAAACTCATTGAAGGGAGCTAGTATAGTGGATACGAGCTGTTATTTTAAAATATGTTCTTTAACAAGAACATGGGGGCACATTTTAGTGCAGGGGTCCTCAATCACGGTCCTGGAGGGCCGCAGTGGCTGCAGGTTTTTGCTCCAACCCAACTGCTTAATAAGAAGCACTTATTGCTCAAGTAACACTTCTGCTTCACTTTAGTTGTCTCGCTCGTTAAGATTTTGAATCCTTATTGCTCATTTTAGTCTTAAACAGCTGTATTCTTGGTTTTCAATCGCTCCTAATTAGCAATAACATGCAAATGACAAAAAGAGACCAGCATTTCTCCATTTAGCTTGTTACCATTTACACCTGTGTGTATTTATCGTGCACTATTTGATTTAATTAAATACTTGGAAGGAAAATGAGGAGAAAAAAGTGAAGGACTGAGAATTACTCATCCATTTTAGCCTTGAAATCATTTGGATGATATCCTTAGAAAGGGGAAAAATTTTAGGATGTGAGAATTACCTGACATAGCAGAGATAAAGCATTAACAAGCCATGAAATTAAATTATTGGCAAGAATTACTTTCTAATTAAGCAACTGGGTTAGAACCAAAACCTGCAGCCACTGCAGCCCTCCAGGACTGTGATTGAGGACCCCTGTTTTAGTGGATCATGTTGCACAAACTTTACATTTGCATGTAGTAGACAGTAAAACATTTTGGAGGAATTAGCTGAATAGGATTGGTGGGTTTGTTGGGCTGAATAGCCTGTTCTCTTTAAAACTATTCAATTGTTACAAAAAAACGTTCATCTACTTTCCTTTGCTGTGCACTCAATTAAAAAGTTCAGGCTAACAAATATTCCAAGGTGTAGCCTTAACACTCTCTTTTTTTTTTTTTTTTTTTTTTTTACTGTACAGCTTCTTTGTGTTTTAATAAAAAAAGTGCCAAATAACTTCCTATTTATATGCTAAAAATAATGATAGAAAGTCCAGTCATTTGTGTGTCATTAAACTGAATTTAGGCGTTGACTGCTTTATGTTAAATAACTTTTTATGACGATCATTGTAAGAATTATCTTTAAAACTACTAAATTGTTCAGAAAAGTACATAGTTAAATCATAGAAGAACATAAAGAACTTTCTTGCTAAACAATTATATACACATATAAATCACATTTCATTAAAAGGCTAAATGTATACCTGACAAGTTCATAACATTCCATTGAGATTCTTTAAATGTTCTGTAGTTAAAACAGTGATAATTTAAACTTTTCAAAAATTTGCTTTTCTTGCTTGCTTTTCCCCACTATCATGACAGTTGTGCCAATTGGTAAGTCAGTTTTGGAATTTTTACATATACTGTTTGATCTGGTAGAGACCATTGAGATTGCCCATTTTCATAATTTCATGATTTTCTTTCAGTCATGTGCAATGTACTGGATATTGGGTTCCAGGATAACAAGAATATCAGAATTTTATTCAAATGCTAAACATATATGTTACAGCGATTACTTGATGTAAGTAGTGATTGTCACCTGTTAAACGCAGTGTTTTTTAAAATATTTTTGTCCATAGCTCATCATATAATGGTGTAGCTCTTTGGTCTTATATCATTATTTTAATTTAATGTAGACTTGTCAGCTTTTAAGAACTTGTGATTTTCGATCAATTCATGGTACACCATTAATTGTTTTTTTCAGCAGATACACATTATCAACTCTAGCCTAACTAACAACAAATAAATTCTTTGGAATGGTCACACCTAAAATATAAAACAGCAGCCAGTCATATTGTTTCATATATTTTGTTGCCCATTTAGGTCAGATTCATTGTTTGCATATGTTAGGCAGTATTCTTGCTGGAGTCACCTGCGTGGATGATAGTGATCATCAGCTTAATAAGGAGGCGGGGCATGGCAGTGCAGGACGTGTCAAGCGTCACCTTCCCCTTTATATTACTCTTCCACAGGATTTATTGGTGCAGTACTACAGGAAGTGCAGGCAGATCCTTTTGGGTTTCTTCATTACTGACCTTGTAATTCAGGGAGTAAGCTGTTCAATCGAACAGATGGCACAAGCAAACACAGAACAGACTTTACTGTTTTAATGCTTATATTATTTAACAGAGGAAATGAGTATAGTGAGGTTTACTAAATTATTATTATACTTATCGTGATTTTGCTAGGAATAACATTTTAATACACTATCATTTTTTATTTTCCAAGGGTGACATTTTTTCATGTTTTCATTTTTTCTTTTAGTAATAATAATTAATGATTTCATGTTTACTTACTCAGCATAATGTAAGCTACTCTATGAATGATATGGTGATCCTTGACTTTGCCCACTATAAACTGCAACCATTAGGATATGAAAGGCTCCCACCTCAGAACAGAAATTTATAACTGCACCATTAATTTTTATCCTGTATGCCTTTGTTCAAGGTAATATTTTATAAAAGTATTTTGTGTGGAAAATTTAAATTACAAATGGACATATATTATTACATTCTAAGAGCGAGCAGGTGAAATGTCTAATACACAACGAAAGGCATTTACATGCAAAAACATTCTCAGTCAGAAGGTGTTGAAAATGTACAGTAGCTACAGAGCATCATAGGATCTAAATTCCAACACAAAGTTGTAAACTTCATTTTACTGAGCTTTCTAACAGCAATGGCATTACTAGGGATATCAATTTTAATAATTATTACTTTGATTTATTTATCTGAGCTCAGAAGAATCCTGGGTTCTTCCTTGCATAATGACAGTCATCATTATCATTATAATTTTATTCATGAGGTTTCTATATGGTTTAGCATCTTAACTTTTTAATATGTTTCTTTCACTTTCACTTTCTATGTCTAATATCTAACTTAAAATAATTTACTACATTGGCTCGGGACATATTCATATAATGGCACTGACGTAGCTGTAGAAGTAGGGTAGTTGGGTTGTTTTCTTATAGTTTTTATGTGGCAGATCACATCCTGGCTGTGTTGACTTCTCTGTTAAGTTTATATGCTCTTTCTACACTTGCATGGGATTCATTTGCAAACTTCAGTTTACTCGCACAGTGACCCCTAACGGGAGCAGCCAAAAGCAGAAGAAGAAGAAGTAGAAGTTATGAAGTTTACTCTCACAGACCTTGACACGCCAAGCTATTACTATTAATTTGACTTGAGATGCTGTAATGCACTCTATTGGGTTGTTTTCTACTTTTTATCCATTTTGCCTAAAAAATACAGTGAATGTTGTCAGCCTGGAAAAGAAAATTCTGTTTTAACATAAATGTAACATCCATCTATCCATTTTCCCCAAACCACTTATTACAATAAATTGTCACGGACAAGACAAATGATCTGCTTGGAACATCAGGTGCACAATCAATCCAGGATAGCACTCCACTTCTATTAACTGATTGATTACTTTTTTTTAATTGTTTTTGGAACATCTGGGAAATAGCAGTGATTTTATTAGAATTAAACTATAGAACAAATATTTTTTTTCTAATTTTTTTTTTTACTTCTAGCAGTCTTTTGTTTCATTTGCAGCTGTAGGGCTAACATGGAGTCCAAATTCTTAATGTAACAATCATGTCTACCCAGAACTACCCAGAAATAAAACCATAGCAGACAGAAAGGCCTGCAAACTCACTTAAGCCAATGACTAGGCAAGAAATTAAAGGAGCAGTCCAAAGCCACAAGACAATAGTGCCACCCATTGTATCACCAATTATATTCATGGAAAAAAAGAAAACTTCATAAAATGTAAAAAAAAAAAAGGTGAAAGATGGTAATAACCTGCTCTGTTCTTTTTGGAGCCTGAGGACTTCAAGCAGATCTACTGATTACAATTTATTTTAAATTTCAAAAGGTAGTTTTTATCACACTGGTGAACAACAGAAGAAAAGGCAAGTCCTTCTCATCAATTCTGTGGGAGCTGACTAAAATATTGCCTCTGCCAGAGCAGTGGACAAATTCTCTTGTGTAGTTATTTGTGTGACAGATTTGGGAGGCCTGTTAGCCAAAAGACAAATTACAAACTGGCCTTTAAATGTTTAAGGGTAAGACCCTCTTAAAACCAAAAGTAGAACAAATATTTATCAAACAATTAATTTATGAAGAGTGTGGAGCAATAAACTATGCCACTTGTCTCCATGGAGCTTTCCTGAAGATTTACAAACATGACACCGATGGGGCTTGGAGACTCCTTAACTGAATAACAAAAAGTATAACAGTGAGACACAAAATAAATAAGACCCAATAAAGTCTAAACCAGAATCTGCTTCAGTTTAATGTGGTGCATATTGTGGCAGTTGCCGTTTGGATGTTTACTCATGTCATCAATATGGGTGCCAGCTGATTGTGACCTAAAGGCAGCAAGAACAACATTAAGTAAAAAATCTGCCTTCACTAGGTGTTGTTACCAAAGATGTCACATTCATTTTTAGCTGGGTGTTTGCAAAGAAGATAAATTGGTTTGGGGTCTTGGAAAGAAAAAAAAAATTCTCATAGTTAACTACTCACTGTAAATGGAGCAAGAAAAGTGACATTAATCAGCATTTCAATTAAAATATAAAAATAAGTAAAAAATATGGTAATATCTTTTTTCTTCATTTTCTTTTTTAAATTTGCCCCGATTATACAGTTTGAAATTCAATAGAAGCAGAAACATGTATCTAGTATTTAAAACAGAGGTATTACTTTTATTTGAATAATGGAGATGCCGATAAGAAAAACGTGGTAAACTGATTCCTATAATGGGGCTCAGCACTGTGGCTGTGGGTGATACTGGAAATCTGAAAATTGAAATAAGTAAAAGGGGTGCACGTTATGCTTGATGTAACATCTATGTGGCTAATTTCAAAAAGTAGTGGGTACAAATTTGCTGTTTTAACAAAGTAGGTAGCATGTTCTTGACAAAATGTATGCTTATGGTTTTTCAGTAAACTATGACTTTTGCTAATTCAATTTTTACTGTTTACTGCCATCCAAAATTAAAGAATTGCAAAGGGGCAAAGAACAAAAGGGTTAATCTTAAATGAATAAAACAAAGCAAGGGAATCAAAAGTCACATTCTTGAATAAAATAGTAATAACAAATGCAAAGGCGATAACTTGCTGTACATCCAAACTGAATCTCTAATATGGTATTATTTTTATTCTTTGAAGCTAAAATTATTTCAGTATTATCGTTTAGTTTTAGATGATCACAGGACCTATAAAAGCATGAAACCATTCTTTTTCAAACTACTGTAATGGTGAAAATTTAAACTCATGAGGACCACTACCTGGTTACTTAGGTCATGTTTAAAGTTTTAGAACTTTTATAACCACTTGGTCTCCAAGACAAATAAAAAATAGCAGAGTGTGCAAAGGTCATAACTCCGCGACGAGCACATCATACACCTGTTTTTCTGTTTCTGTAGGTTGAATTTGTTTATGAAAAACGTGTTTCCTCACTTACAAAAATAATTTTACTATCAAGAACTCACCTGGCATTTTATCAGTTATACCTGATGAAGACTCAATAACTGATACACTGGGCTGATTTTGGATTTCCCGTATAACTGTACTTTTTATTTTAACATAACCTCTTGAAACCTGCTTATTCCAATTTAGGCTTACAGTATATATTTTTTTCAATGACAAAATAACTTTCAGGTTTTTTTTTTTTACCATAGCATGTTTGAGAATGTTAGGTATTATTAATTAATTAATTTGTTTAGAGAAGCAAACAAGCACAATCCTTAGTCCAGCATCTTGAGGTTTTACTATTTACATCAAATATCCTGAAAAGGTGTGAAAGATGTAAAAATATATTATATATATATATATATATATATATATATATATATATATATATATATATATTGTGATGGATGGCCGGCAGCTCATCCCAGCCGAAACATCCAGAACGCTAGATGGCGTCTTCCCTGCAGCATAGAGGTGCCCCGGATTCCCACAGGGCATCATGGGAGATAGAGTTTGGCTTCACAGCCCTGCTGGGTACCGGTGGTGCCACCATATGACGCTGCAGGGAAACACGGGGAATTGTATTTTCCCTATAGCCCGGAAGTACTCCCAAGTCACTGGGACGGAAGAACAGAAGTACTTCCAGGCTAAAGAAAAATACAAGTCTTCATCTGACCCAGAAGTGCTATTGAATCACATGGACAGAAGGACAGGAGCACTTCCTAGCCAAGAATCATATAAAGGACTGGTCGAGACCCAGCAGAAAGAGCCGGAGTTGGGAGGGAGGGTGACAGAGCTTCTGGGAGGAGAGAAGGATATTTATTGTATTTGTGATTATTGATTTATTGTTTATTGTGCTGGTGGAGGTGCTTAAAAGCACAATATATCAAGAAGAAAAGAAATTGAAATATTTCTGGTGCTTTTACTTGCTGTCTTGGAAGTTTGTCTGTGGGGTTTGAGGAGCGACAGCACCCTCTAGTGTCACAATATATATATATATATTGTGGGATATGGCCAGCCATTCATCCCGGCCAATACTCCCACGCCGCTAGATGGAGCCCTTCCAGCAGCATGGAGGTGCCCCGAATTCCAGCAGGGCATCATGGACATTGGAGTTTTCCTTCACATCCCTGCTGGATACCATGGGGGCCGCCAGGGGATGCTGCAGGGAGGCTCAGAGACTTTTATTTAACTTTTAACCCAGAAGTACGTCCTGGTCACAGGGACAGAGGAAATAATGTACTTCCAGGAAGAAGAAAAGGAGTTTTCACCTGACCCGGAAGTGTTAAGAATCACATGGACTGAGCGATCAGAAGCACTTCCGGGTCAAGGACTTTAAAAGGATGATGGAAAATCCCAGCAGATTGAGCCGAGTTGGGAGGAAGGGTGACTGGGCTGCTGGTTGGATTGGAGGATTATTGTTTATTAAGATTAGTTTATGGTTTATGAATATTGTGGAGTGGAGGGTGCTTTGTGCACATTATTATTATAATAAATTCAATATCTGGACTTTTATCTGGTGTCTGGCGTCTGATCTGATGGTTCAAGGCGATGACAGCTCCCCCTATCTGTCACAATATATATATATATATATATAGTAATAAGGAAGGACACCAGACATTGCAAAGGTTTGGGGCAGCCACCCGTATAATGTGTTCCTGGCTGCAAAAGTAAAAGAAATTTAGAGTGAATAGGGTTTTCAAGACAGAGTCCAAATCAGAACTAAAATCCAGAGGAAGGGAGTGAGGTTTTATAGGGAGTCTGGAGGAAATGACGTCATCCTTGGGGCGGGGACCGGGAATGATGTCGTCCTCTGGGCCGGGACCGGAAATGTGTCCCCTGTTGATGTAGCGGCTCCTGTTGGGATTTCCCGGGAAAGACCTGCAGGAGACTTAGGAAAAGAGTCAGTGCGCCCCACTGCCCCCTGGGCAGATATGTTACTACCAGTCGTTAAGCCCTTCAGCTGCCTCCTATTCACACATGTGTGACAATATATATATATATATATATACTCCATCCAAGGAGACTTACATTTAAGATACAATTGGTTACATTTCTTAATTTAATCTCAGGGTGAATAGGAAACAAAATTTGTTTTAGCATCACTGAGTGTAAGGTACTCATGGACAAATACTTATCGGGCTTATGCATTTACTCAAGGAAACTTACAACATTTAGGAGACAAGTGGCTACATTTCAGTATTTTTTTTCTAATTGCAGCACAGACAGGCGAAGGCGAAATGACTTTCTCGTGGCCATACTGTATAAGTGACGGGATTTGAACGTACATCTTCATGGTTTAAGGTCCAAAGTCCTTACCCCTATGCCACACTGCCTGAGACCTGCTGTCACTGACTCATTCAAACAGGACCAATTTAAATATGGCAATTTACAGTGTTGAGTAGTAACAAAGTATGAATTATAAGAAAAGAATACTCCGTTCGTTCAAATGTTTCTGTTTTGCTTTGGTAAAACATTTTCTGTCTACTTTTACTTCACTGTAGTTCAAAATGCAAATGGCTAGTTTTACTCCAACATATTTTGCTACATACATTCATTACTGCAATATTTAACCAGAAAACTAATGTGTTACGCAAATAATCACAATTCTTTGCTCAGTCACTTATCTAAAATACTGTATGAAAAGATTTTCAAAAGCGCGCTGTGGGCGCGAACACCTCGTAATCAGTGAAGTTACTAGCAGAAGGGTTGCAAGATTTGACAGACACCTACAGACCAATCACAGTTAAAATCCCATCCAGTCTTACATACCTACACTTGTAATGGATAGTCCATTTCAAACAAGCCACTTACCGGCAAACCCCGAAGTTTTTTTTTCCCCGAGTGTCACTCTTCTCATTGGGCAATTAGTACTTAATTTGTAGGCGGCACTAGGCAGCTACATTTTGAGACAAGTAATTAATGGATGAGCTCCTTACAAGGTTGCAACCTACCTGAAGCCGATAGATGTATTTTCTTTAAATAAATATAATAAACGGTACAAAATATAAGATGAGAGCCCATTTAGTTAAGTGTATAGTATTTTTTCCTTTCATGTGAAAGAACATAGAAGAGTATTAGGGCAGGGCTGTGTCAGTATGCATCTACAAAAGAAAAAAAAGTTACATTTTAATTTCACGGTAAAAAGGTAGCACGTTTCAACTGTATGGACTTCATCAGGTGTGTCACCGAGATCTCTTCTCTTTTACCTTCTTTCCTTTTCATCGTTGATACCTTTAATTTGTTTGTCTTAAAAGAGCATTATGAAACCACTCAACTCAAAAAAAATATTCCAAAAACTATGGTGAAGAAGTATAAAACATTTTGAGCACACAGAAGCCATCTTTTTAGTATAAAGAAGAATTTAATGTTTTATTAGAAATTTATAACTTATTATTTGACTCACACCTTTATCCAAAACAACTTATTGGGATATACAATTGATTATATTTCTTTTTTATCTAGTTGAGTCACAGGCAGGTGATGGGACTTGCTCATGGTTACACAATATCAGTAGAAGGATTTGTACATACTACCTCAGGGGCTGAGGTCCGCTGCCTTCACCACTACGCCACACTGCCTGAAATATTACCCTCAAATAAGTAAGAGTAACCTACCAGCAATACCACAGACTTTAAACTTTATGCTGCATCAAAGAACAGAAGCAATCAATTGCTCTAAATCAGGATTACCATCCCATTCCTTTCAATACATTTTTTAAAAATACTTTTATATTTACCTCACAGCCTGACACAAAATGCTCCGACAGTAGTAGAATCACCATGGAAATACTCACTGTCCAGTTTATTAGGTACAATTGTTCAACTGCTTGTTAACGTAACTATCTAATTAGCCAATCGCATGGCAACAACTCAATGCATTTAGGCATATAGACATTGTTAAGATGACCTGTTGAAGTTCAAACCAAGCATCACAATGGGGAAGAGTAGTGATTTAAATGAGTTTGAATGTGGCATGGTTGTTGGTGCCAGACAGGCTGGTCTGAGTATTTCAGATACTGCTGATCTACTGGGATTTTCTTGCATAGCAACTCCAGGGTTTATGGAGAATGGTCTGAAATGTGGAAAATATCCAGTGAGTGGCAGTTATTTGGGCAAAAATGTCTTGTTGATGCCAGAGGTCAGAGGAGAATGGCCAAACTGGTTTGAGCTGATAGAAAAGCAATAGTAACTCAAATCACCACTCGTTACAACCAAGGTATGCAGAAGAGCATCTCTGAACACACAACACGCCAAACCTTGAAGCAGATGGGCTACAGCAGCAGTAGACCACTCTGGGTGCCACTTCTGTCAGCTAATAACAGACAACTGAGGCTACAGGCTCACCAAAACTGGACAACAGAAAATTGGAAAAATTTTGCCTGGCCTGATGAGTCTCGATTTCTGCTACAACTTTCAGATGGTAGGGTCAGAATTTGGCATCAACAACATGAAGGCATGGATCTGTCCCGCCTTGTATCAACAGTTCAGGGGTATATTTTCTTGGCAAATGTTGGGTCCATTAGTACCAATTGAGTATTATTTAAATGCCACACCCTACCTGAGTATTGTTGCCGACTGTGTCCAACCCTTTATGAATGCAATGTACCAATCTCCTGATGGCTACTTCCAGCAGGATAACGCACCGTGTTCTCAAAACTCAAATCACCTCAAACTGGTTTCCTGAACAAGACAATGAGTTCACTGTACTTAAATGGCCTGCACTATCACAAGATCTCAATCCAATAGAGCACCTTTGGGATGTGGTGGAACAGGAGATTCATATCATGGATGTGAAGCTGACAAATCTGCAGCAACTGTGTGCTGCTATCATGTCAATATGGACCAAAATCTCTGAGGAATGTTTCCACCAAATTGTTGAATCTGTACCAGCCCAGTAGTACTAAACAAGGTACACCTAATAAAGTTGCCAGTGAGGGTACATTCTGTCTCCACTCCACATACCTGTTTTAGACACACATGTATTCTTTTGTTTTCAGACAGACAATTTAATCAGTGATAATCTGTTGATCCCTACTGCAACGCACAATTTGATCGATAATTGGATGGAGTAGCTGTGACTGCAAGGTCATTGTTCGAATGAACTGTAAGTATCTGTGAAATTGTTAGGTTTACAACTTTAAATGAAGGTGGTTATGTGAATGTGAAATTTCACTGCCTTAGGTTGGCAAGAAAAAGACCCTACATGGGCATAGAAATGTAAATAGACATTTTTTGTTTTTACAAAATTGCTCACAATTTTAAGAAAAATTGTCCAAAATGCCCAAGTCAGTTTTTTTCCATGCACAAAGCTTTAAAAATAGCCTAATTGGGCTTTGAAACCACCAGTCTAGCCTCTAAACTTCTAATTACTACTCACCACAGCCCACAGAACAGGGATGGTCTGGCTGTTTGGGGTGAGGCTGGATGTTGGAGACATGTAAAACCCATCTCATTTACTTCCACAGTTGATGATGCTGCGTTCAGACAAAGTCAATAACGAAGTGAGGGTCAAAACCAGGAGAACAACAAAACGTTAACCAAAGGCAAGAAACACACAACAATAAGGTGGATGCTGCACACTGGTGGTGGTTGAGGAGATCCCCCCCCTTGTATGTAAAGCGCTTTGAGTGCCTTGAAAAGCGCTATATAAATGTAATTAATTATTATTATTATTAATATCCAAGTCAAGGAGTTAAAAATCAGAGAAACAAAATGAAAATAAAGAGTTTTAATAGTTTGAAGGATTCAGGTGACTGACAAAGAGAGGACTCTGATGACACGCCCACCCCATGGCAGGAGGAATCAAAATGGCACCATCGAAAAGGACAAAATGATTTTGATAAATCATATCAGATCAAAACCAGAAATTATTGTAAGGAATAAGTGAACTCTTTTGGATTTGGTTAGAAAAAAATGAATATCTGTAAAAAGCACAATACAAATATGGAGAAGAATTTTCAGGCTCCACACAGATAGCTTCTGGGCCATACATTTGAATCTACATTCTTAAAATAATGGTTCTAAATTGGCAGTATAATGGGTTGTGTGGTTCCTCATAAAAACATTCATTTTGAAAGGGTTCTTTGTATGTAGAATTGGTCTTTTCCCAAACAGAAGTCTTTAATATATAAGTAGGCTATCTAGTAGGACACGAAAAGAAAAAAAAAAACTGAACTTAGCCTGTGTTGTTTTATGCTGCAGGAGTCCTTTTCAAATCATGAACCTTCTGGTGTTGCAGAATTCTGTTATCACCTGCCTGTAGTTATTTATGGAGCATGTTACGGATCTAAACCAGTGCAGGATTTACGTATAAGCTACACAAGCTATAGCTTAGGGCCCCCGCCTTCTTGGGGGCCCCCAAAACAAATTGTCCGAGTGAGCAATTGTCATATATACTTAAATATACTACAGCATATTTGGACTTATAAAGGGCCCCATGTCTCAAATAGCTTAGGGCCTTATCAAGTCTAAATCCGGCCCTGATTTAAACAAACAAAGGTTCTTTCTGAAATGTTCATGTGGATGGTTGTGATAGAAATCAAAAATTGCTCCTCTATGGCACTGCTCTGAAGAACCGCTCTAGCACCTTTATTTTTAAGACTATAGGGTTCTGCAGCTGTGAAGAAGCAATGCCAGCCATGATGCCACCATGCTGCTCATCACCTAGAACAATGGTTACCTGAGAGCTGGGTAGCTGCACTTTTTTGTTTCATGCTTTCTTATAAAATGTAACTTCCTAATTTTATTTGGTTGTCAGCTTTAATTTGACTGCTCATATATTGTCATTTTGTTCACATTTCAGAGGAATTTAGCAAGTAGTTTCGTTTATCTTATCTCAGCTACTGTTTAATTCAATATGTTAAATATTTTTGTTTTTCAAGCAGCTGCTTCCTAATCATCACATAAGTGTAAAGGATACCAAATTAGCTGTTCCTTTCACATGCACTGCTATTTGCACCTGTGTGCGCTCTTTGTGAACTGTCAACACTTCAGAAAATGCAGACTGAGAAAGAAAACAAAAAACCGAGATTGTTGTCGTTTACTATAAACATTTTTCAGTTTCTTAAAAAAAGGATAAATTACACATATTTAATCTTTTGGATTACAGAATGTGGGCAGATGTGAAATGTATAGAAACAGGGTGTTCAAATAAAGATGCAGATTTCATAGCATTGTATGAAAAGAAAACTTGAAGCTACTGGAGTCAAGCAAGATAGACACTTAGAATAAATACTTCATAGAGAAATGTGTAAGGTTTGACAGCTAACCCTGCTGATTTTAATGTTAAACACACAACACCTTTATTTGTATGCTGCCTTTCTATAGTTTTCACATACAAATACAATCAAATAATTTACATGTATTTATGACAGTTTGAGCCCTGGCAAGTTAAGTTAACTCAAGGCCTAATTAAGACTCCCATGGGCTCTGGGGTTTTGAAGCTCCGAAGGCCCTCTTCACCTCTCCTTACCAAAGAACATCACATATGTTAGAAACAGAACTGGTACAGGAACCGAATGAGAAGAAAATCCCAGACTTCACATCGTGTTGACTTCACCATCCTTTTTGTTCATTAGTTTATTACAATGAACGTAACTCATTTATGAGTGCAACATCACATCTGCAGGAAATCCACTTTCTTTCAATAGCACAGTTAATGAACATCAAAAAACATTTTTAGAAAGTATGTGGCTACTTTGTGGCAAAAAACTTGACAGGTATGGAAATGCATATTTGCACCAAATTAAATAAAAGATTGGAACACAGATCCTTTCTTTGGTTTTGGTGCCTCTTATCTGATGCAGAGGTCTCACTGTCTAACAAACTGTTATTCACCTCAATCTTAATGTTATGGGAGTCTGAAGATTTGAACATTAGCCTTTTCCTGGTTGTCTATAAGATCACTCTCATTAGCCTCAAATGCAGTATTTATGGCTTGTTAAAATCATTAATTGGATTTATTTTTTGAAAATGTCAGGCATAGTTTTCATCAGTGTCTTTTATTTTTCTTTTTTTTTCACTGCATCACTAGGCTCTCATTTTGAATGACCATCCATATGGAGTTTTTCTTTTTTTTGGGGAACAGTAACATATCAAATCTACTGTACAATCTCATAAATGTGACCATTTAGACACCTACTCTGATCATTCATCACCTATACCAGACAATCAGGATTGATATTTTTCTTTTAAATGCTTTTTATTTAATTCTAATTGGATAGGTTTATAATCCTGAAGACTGAAGTTGGGTAGGGGTGTGTGCTGGGTAGCAGATTGCTGTAAGTGTCTGTACTGTCGGTAAAACAAGGACTTTTCATATGCAAAGCCCCCTTTTGCATCAGGGCCTAAGGTTGTGCATCCAAGTTGTCCTGATGCTAGATCCAGCCATGGACGTAGTCATGAAAATTCAGTGGGTCATACATAATGTGACAAAACTAACAGCTTTGGGGTTTAGTGCCTAGCACTAATTACTAATGATTGTGTTTTCAATTAAAAACATAGGAACATAAAAACTTTGACAGCAAAGTAGAGACTATTCAGTCCATCAGGCTGTACCTATATCTCATTGAAATATTAAAGGTTGTGAAGGTTTCTGTTTAAACTACATGCTGCGGCAGTTTGTTCCAGTTTCCCTCCACTCTTTGAGTAAAGAAGTGTTTCCTGGCTTCAATCCTAAATGCACTTCCCCTTAATTCCCAAAAGTGTTCACAAAGGACTTCAGTTATACAGACTGAACATGATATTTATAATGATTAATATTCAACAGGTTTTAAGATACAATTACACATTTTATTCACTTTTTCAATAACATCTATACATTGCTTAGATCAGGGACTCCCAAACTTTTGGACGTCAAGTACCACCTGAGGTTAAGTGAGTTGCGTTGCGTACCACCCGCACCTTGTTGAAAGGGAGGGAGAGCTGTAAGGGGGGGGGGAGGAGTTCGGGTCTAAACCGCCCCGAAATCTGAATAAAATTTAAAGAATTAGAAGAAATTATGCATAAAATTAATGAAAAAATTTGTGCATGTACATAAATTGATAAATTCTGCCCTGAAACTAAATCCTGCCTTCGGCCTGTATGTGACACAGTTACCAAAGACGAAATGGTATCGGCTTTGTGCTTAGATCTACTGACTACGATGCAATACAGCGGCAGTGCACATACAACAACAAACGCGAGCGGTTTCTGTGAGGCAGAGTTACCGAAGACTAAATAGTGTCGCCGTTGTGCTTTCATCTAGTGACCAAAAGCTCAAACAGTGAAGAAGTAGAAGTTGACTTCCGCGAAACGGAATTATGGTAGAGTTAAATGAATTAAATACTGATTCGAATAATAGGTTTTATTTATTCAGATGACGAAATTTCACACCACACTAAATTTGGGAATCCACGTATTATTGTATTTAAACAGTTTCATTGGTTTTTGCTCACAACAGGCTTGTCATAAAGGGTTTTGCACAGATAAATTAAATTTCAGGGACCGCGATGCCTACCACCTGAAAAGGCTCCGCGTACCACAGTTTGGGAACCGCTGGCTTAGATGATGAAAATGTTTCGTCAACATAAACCCCTAATAAATGTGTGCTTTATTTAATAAGCTACCATATTGGTGTTGTGTTTTATAAATGTACTGGAAATTATTTGCTAGCAGTTAAAGGAAATTTCAAAATATCTGTATTTGTGTTAAAATTTAACAAAACAATAGGCTAAGTTTAGAAAATAAGGAAATGAGTTTGTGGAGCGGCGGCACGGTGGCGTTGCTGCCTTGCAGTTAGGAGACCCGGGTTCTGGAGTTTGCATGTTCTCCCCATGTCCAAAGACATGCAGATTAGGTGCATTGGCGATTCTAAATTTTCCCTAGTGTGTGCTTGGTGTGTGGGTGTGTGTGCCCTGCGGCTGACTGGCACCCTCCCCGGGGTTTGTTTCCTGCCTTGCGTCCTGTGTTGGCTGGGATTGACTCCAGCAGACCCCCGTGACCCTGTACTTAGGATATAGCGGGTTGGATGGATGGATGGATGAAGTTTGTGGACTGCAGGAATCTTTTGTCTAGACTTCTGGATGCCCATTACTCTAAATTAGGTTAATTAGGCTCAGCGTTAATTGTGACTCCCAAATATTTTCTGCCACTAGAGCTGCTATAAATATATATTTTGGAATTACACATACTTTCAGCAGCCTGATAAGGTCATACTGTGAGTATTCCACCTGTGCATGTCAAGTGAACACAAGGGTCTCGCCCAAATTTCTTATAAGTGCAAAGCATACAGTTAGAAATACTGTATCTGATTTATAAGAATAGTGACAGAAAGAAATTTGCCTAAAGAAATAAATTAAAATAAATTAAACAAGTCTTCCATCCAGCCATCCAGCCATCCATCCATCTATGTGTAACTTGCGTGTCTAGTGCAGAATTGAAGAAAACAATACCTTTCCCATCACCACAAGGTGCAACATTCCAGTCCCACTCCAACAAACATCAGTCTGATTATTAAAAAATGGTTAGTGTTTCTGAGAAAAATGTTGAGAAGTCCAGAATGGAAGCAATAGTTATTTAATTCGACTTTTGGTGTCTTTCAGATGTTGACAAAGATTTGTACCTGTATTGCAGACAAATCCATGGAACAGCTGGAGTCAATCCCATCAATCACTGAGCACAAGGCAGGAACATCACCTGGACAGAACACCAGTCCATTGCTGGTTGAAGACACAAACAGCTACAGTTAATGTGTGACTAAAGCAGACATAACATCAAGCTTTAAAACATCTCTGCGTGAAAAGTGAGATACTGTACTCAGTATGACCCCTGAAGGTCCCAAATGGCCCTGAAAACATACCTGGAATGCTATTTGTAGTGTTCCTTATATGCAGCTCAGTACATAATGTGCAGTCTTTGTCAACCTTCTCATAATATACAATCAATCTCCCAGGAACACTGTAGATAATGTTCTCTAGAAGTCTCTTTGTAACATTAATCACCATTAATATTGCCATTAAACTCTAGGCGTACCTTTGTAGGACTTTCCACAATATGTTAAATGAGACATGAACTTGAATTATCACTCTGCACACTGATAATAAAAAGCTGCCTTCTTAGAGAGTAGCTCCAACTTCACTTGCTTATAAAAGCTAAGCTAGGCTCCCAACTGTAATGGTGTTTTAACTCTTTAGCAGGTTCATTCAACCTAGAATGCTAGGAAAATAGATAGTACTACTGTTATTAAACTTAATGCTATATCTCAACACACCCAAGTTCCTAGAGCTACTACTGCTTCCATGGATATTATATTGGTCAGTGGCATTGAGACCTTTTGGGATATCCTGAGAACATTATTGTTTTAATGAGGATGTTAATTTGCCATTAGGTCTCTCTGCTTGGCCGACAATTCTTCCTCTGAAGTGAGAAAAAGCACAATCCTCTTGGTGTAGCTCTTCCTGTTTCATGGCTTCAGTTTCTGATCATTCTGACCATGAATGTTTGTAGTGTAAAAATATTATGCAGGGAGCACTACCTGACTAACATAAAGTAGATCTTTACAAACCTTTTACAATAGATAGTTTCTGGATAGTGGAAAATTCTTGTTAGAGAACAAAGAGTCCATCAGGTTGCTAAATGGAATTGTGGTGCCATACCACACCATGGTTAGGTTCCATCAGGATAAACTGTCCATGGCTTACCATATTTTTTCTGTGGTATTACAATCCTGGAAGTGTAGAAGTACCTGAGATCATTATTGAAGTCGTTTGGGCTTTTTATTAATCACCCATGACCCTAGAAGTAATATCCAACTTGTACCTAGAAGCAGTAATGGGCCAGGGTCCTAAAAAAGAGCTCAATCCACTGACCATTTTGTTTGGGCAATAGCTGATGACAGGGGCTCAATTCGTGAGAGACAGGAAAGTGGTAACCCAGTGGGGCCAAACACAATGTTCCCTTACGTCTCATGTAAATAACATTTTTATAAGTATTGCATACAAGAAGCAATTTCTGCTGAAGTAGATGCAGTTATTGAAGCCAGGGCACATTTGTTGTTTTGCGTAGAAAATATGATATTTGTTGACACAATAGTCAGTATTACAGCTTTATAACTGCAGAAGAATGGGCTTGAACTCCAGCCTGTCTATGGAATGTGCCTGTTCTTCTCAGATGCAGTGAGGATTCTCCTCCAGACACATTTTTCTCTCACATCCCAAAGACTTACGTGTTTGGTTAATTGGTGACTAACTTAGTCTGCTATGAGGAATTGTGGGAGTGCAAGTGAGTTTGCCTTGTGATGAAGTGGCAGATTCATTCCTGCCTTGTACTCAGTGCTATTGGGATAAGCTTATGGCAACCATGAACTGTTTTGAAAATGGATGAATAGGTATTAAATAAATAATTGCCAAGTTCAATCTTTGGAGGTAATTTCTTAAATTAGGTGACATTTATCTATTGATAACATCGAAATGAGAAGGAGATATTCAACATGCACTGTGTTAAAATGTCTGGAAGTACAGTGACTTTCTCAGTGTACCGCATACATGACAGAGACACACTGGGCAACATAGTATGTTTAAAGAGCCAACGTTGATAGTGAAAACATTATGACCACTCATTTCAATCCCAAAATAAAGTTCCATCTACTTTAACATCTATCCACGTTCTGTAGCATCTTTTCGGTTTGCTTTTGGATTCCAGACTGCCACAGGGAGTCTCTCAAAGGTAATAACATTAATCATAAAGGCCAATAAAGTACAAGACACAGTGACAGATGGGATCCAAATTCCCCTTCTGGATATCTAGAAACTTAATAAAAACAGTTTGTCGTCATGCTCATTGCTGAGTACTGAAACTAACAAAAGTACAGAAAAAAATGGAGTGGGCGTGAGAAATCATTATTACATTGGAGTATAATCTTACATGACAAACACATTTACTATTTTATAAACACAATTTCAGTCAAAGTAAATAGAAGCAGAATTCTAAAAACTAAAATGAGGAAAGCGGTCCGTCTCTAATTGAATTCCAACTCTTATTTGCAAATTCCATACCAGGTTGGTGAATTGAATGAAAACAATTTTAACAATTTAATAAAATTAATTGTAAGAGTTAGTTGAAACTTTTTTTCACATTAGTTTAGGCTTTGTCCACTCTTCTCGTCCTCTAGGACAACTGTGTCAAGGATTAAAACCATCTCTTTATGGAAGGCAATGATCCCTTAATAAATTAAAACAAATGTGGCATGGAGACAAAATATTGGGCTAATTATTGAGCTTGAGCCTGGGTGCCAGTTGCATGTCCTCTTGGTGTTTCCTCTTGGCACATTGGTTTTCAATCACAGTTAAAGACATGTTATTAGGGAGACTGGTGACTAAATACCACTGTGGCGGGCGGCTGGGGGTGGTACCCAGCCGGGACGCCCAGGAGGACCAGAGGAGGGCTTGCGCCTCCTCCAGACCACAAGGGGTCGACCGCCCTGGTTGTGTTGGGGGCCACGGGTAGAGGGCTTGGAAGCCCAACCCTGTAGAGGCCTGTGGCCACTGCCAGGGGGTGCCCCGGTGCCTGAAGAACTCTGGACCTCAGTACTTCTGCCACACCAGGAAGTGCTGGGGGGAAGAAGACTGGGGACACCCGGAGGGCTTCCGGGTGCACAGCCGGCACTTCCGCCACACGGGGGTGTGTCCGCGGAGGATTGCCGGGAAGCAGCTGGAGCCCATCTGGGCTTGTATATAAGGGGCCGCCTCCCTTCATTCAGTAGCAAGAGTCGGGTGGAAGAGGATGGAGCTCAGAAAGAGAGGAGTGGAGGTGGCCAGAAGGAAGGCACTGGAAACTGTGAGGCCTGGACTTTGGGGGATCGGTGCTGGAGGCACTGGGCTGAGCACGACAATATTGTAAATAATTGTAAATAAACATGAGTGTGTTGGGTGCAAAACCGTTGTCCGTCTGTCTGTGTCCGGGTCCCGTTCCACAACCACATACGAGTATTAATTGTCATCTGAGGATGTATGAGCATACCTTGCCATAAGCTAATGTTGCTCATATGAAAGCTTCCAGAAATTTAAACAATGGATAGGTACAGTAAATATTACATACAT
>JANRMT010062819.1:37958044-37977814 GCA_026402145.1 Polypterus bichir lapradei | reverse complement strand
ATAGATAGATAGATAGATAGATAGATAGATAGATAGATAGATAGATAGATAGATAGATAGATAGATAGATAGATAGATAGATAGATAGTGGTGGGCCATACCAGAATGTCCCTATTTGTATCCAGACATCTCTAATGTAAACATTATCTTAAGTGACTATGTATCTATTCCTCTTCTGTTAATGAGTATGGAGACATGAAAGTTTACAAATCTTTAACAGAGCAAATAAATCAAAGTATGAGATGTGGATGCCTGGTCAGTCTCAAGTAGCATCACGTCACATCTCTGACTTCATTGTCCTCTGATAAACACATTAATATAGATATACATGATAAGCAAAGTAAGAACTTCACAGCCACCTGCTGCTCACAAAAATCTATTGACTATGAGTGGTCTAAATTGAAAATACAACTCCTCAAGTTTAGAATCAAACAGCTTTGATGTGACAAAGGATGATCCACAATAACAGGGAAGTAATATGCAACCTACACATACGGTACAACTCAAAGTGCACACTGCATGTCCAGTAGCTGTGCTAACTACAATGTGTCTAGATGTCTGATGGTTAGCATAAGGGCAGCAAACAATTAAAAAAAGATTTTCAATATAGATACCTAAAGTCTGTGCTTTTTTTGAAACAGGAGTATCATTCTGCTGGGTCCTTTTCCATAAAGTGGAAGGAGAACACATAGGCTTCCTGGTTTTTTTTTTCAAATTTAGCACAACTTTTTCAAATTTCACCCTTAAGAGAAAATCAAGATACAATATAATGTCTTGTGAAAGATGTATCCTGCGGTGGGCTTGCGCCCCGCCTGGGGTTTGTTTCCTACCTAGCGCCCAGTGTTGGCTGGGATTGGCTCTAGCAGACCCCCGTGACCCTGTAGTTAGGATACAGCGGGTTGGATAATGGATGGATGGAAGATGTATCCTTGGTACTGATCTGCTCTTCTTTCCAAGTAACAGTGTCTACGCTTAAGGGTGCAAATAGCACCAGA
Source organism: Polypterus bichir lapradei (assembly GCA_026402145.1). NCBI lineage: Eukaryota > Metazoa > Chordata > Cladistia > Polypteriformes > Polypteridae > Polypterus > Polypterus bichir. The sequence continues at coordinate 37,976,819 of JANRMT010062819.1, read as the reverse complement.
AATTTCTAGCCTATTCAGTGGTGTGTGTGCGTAATAAAAAAAAATAACAGCATCATGTGGCCTTCATTTTAATACAGCCAGTGTTCTTCAAGCCCCATCGCTAGACTGGAAAATTAACGTTTCACATACATTCACACACCAAAGGGAATAGAGGACACTGCAGGGCCAGCTGGACCAGCCCCATAACTGGAAACAACCTTGCACCACCTGACATAAAGACAATTTCACAAAAAGCAATATTTTTCTAGATAAGTAATTACATTGAGAATATGATAAAACATGTTAAAAAATTGCTTATAAATTAAAGAATGAGGGTTGTTAAATACATTTTAATAATAACCAAAATATCTGAGAGATGCTTATTTTTTTGTATAACATCTGGTAGGTTTGTGCCACTGGATGTAGAAACATCTCTGCTGGTCACCATATTAAGTGATGTTACAGGAAAGCAAACCTCTTACTTTTATTCTGCTTAACATGATGTTACAGTCATTTGAACAATTCACAGATAAAAAATTAGAAGAAATAGCAAACTTCTAGTGTTTATTTTATGCACGTTCATTCTTAAATTTGTTTTGAACAGATATTCTGTGTGCACAATAATATCCGTAGTAGTATATACATTTACATATGAATCAAAGTATTATAACTGCTGCCTAATGCTGCTGCTCCTTTGTGTGCTGCCAAATCAGCTCTGACTTGCCAAGGCATGGACTCTATAAGACCTCTGAAGGTGTCCTGTAGTATCTGGAACTAGGATGTTAGCAGCAGATTCTCTAACTGCTATAAGTTGCTAGGTTTCTGTTCCAATACATCCCACAGATGATTGCCTGGATTGAGATTTATGGAATATGGAGTCCAGGGCAACACCTTGAACTTTTCATCATGTTCCTCAAACTACCCCAAACAATTCATTCAATGTTGAAGGGTGCATTATACTACTGAAATAGGCCATTTCCATCAGGGAATACTGATTCCATGAAGGGCTGTACCTGGCTACAACATTGTTTGGGTTAGGTGATACATGTAAAATGAACATCAACATGAATGCCCAGACCCAGGGTTTCCCAGCAGAACATTGCCCAAAAGATCACATGCCCTCCACCAGCTTGTCTTTTTACAACTGTGCATCCTGGTGTCATCTCTTTCCTTGATAAACAACACAAACATAATAGGCCATCCACATGATGCAACAGAAAATATGATATATTGGACCAAGCAACCTACTTGCATTAATCCATGATCCAGCACTGATGCTTGAATGCTCATTGTAGATGCTTTCAACATTAAGCAAGGGTTAATATGGGCATTCTGAGTAGCCTGCGGTTATGCTGTCCCTTACCCAGTAGGGTTTCATGCACTTGTGTTGTGACACGTTACTCCCGTAACCATCTTTAAAATTATCTGTGATTTGTGCGACAGTAGTCCTTGTGTTGGTGGTTTATGGTTTTTCCTCCTTGGACCACTGTCAGGAGGTATTCACTACATCTGACCATGACTACTCTACAAGCCTTGTCTTTCCAGAAATGCTCTAACTCAGTCATCTGGCCATAATGATTTTGCTCTTATTAAAGTCACTCAAGTCTTTACACCTGCCTATATCATCTGCACTCAACATGTCAACTACAACTACTTAATTGCAGTTTACTGTTGTTGTGTTTTAGCCCGGGTATCCCTATTACAGTAGCTTGGGTTGAAATTCTGCTTTTATTTCTATTTTAATTCCTTTTTATTCCTTTGTTAATGATAATTTTATTTTTTGTTTTGTTTTGATGTATATATATCTACTGCTCTATTTTGTGTTTCTTGTGCGTGGCTCCCCATGTGGCAGGGCCACCTGTCCATCACCACAAGAGACTGCCCTAAACCCTATATAGGCCAAGGAAAACCCACAGTCCTTGCAGTTTATTAAATGCGCTAGCATTGGCTAGTTTTGTTGGATTTCTGTTTACTTTATGCTTCTGTGGATTTCTGGATTTTTTTTACCCCGTGCTCTGTTTTTGACCATTCTTTTAATCATGTATTGGAACATTGTTTGCTATGGGATAGCCTATTCAGGCAACTCCCTTTACCTTTTGTGTTCTTTAGAACTTCACTGTTGTCAGAGTATTTTTATGGCGATAAATCTTTTTTTTCGATTAAGATTCAATGTTTGCCCTTGTTGTATCTAGCAGGGGATTGGTGATTTACCCCACCTCTAGTATGATTTTTCTGAAATAGTTTAATAGTGTACGAACCTCAGGTTCGTAACAACTATTTAATATTTCCCTGGCCTCGACATGTGCCATTCTTATGAGATAAGTGATATCATTCACTTCATATGGAAGTAGTCATAATGGTTTGGCTCATTGGTGTATATTGCATTTTATTTCAAAATATTTTATTTGAGGTGGGCTGGCGCTCTACCCGGGCTGGGATTGGCTCCAGCAGACCCCCATGACCCTGTAGTTAGGATATAGCAGGTTAGGTAATGGATGGATGGATGGATGGATTTATGCATTTTAATAGAGAAAACTATTAGAGTTAAATATCTTCCTTAAACTTTTGTGATGGAGAATATTCCCTAAAGTCAGAATTTTCATCATTCCACAGAATTACTGCACTATTAGAAAAAATGTCTATCTCCCATTATCTGTTTTTCATGGTCCTTTGATTGACAACATTAAATTAAAATTTAAAATTGCACCTTATTAGCTGTCGGTTAAAAAGACTTTGATTAATTGATTTCTCATTATTTAAATTTGGCTATTTGTAATGTTGTTGCTGCTGTCATTCACAGTGAAACATGCTAATCAAAGATTGACAGGCACTTATTTTTAGTTGCACCTTTTTCTGGCTTTATTTATTCTTTATCCATCAGTAAAACAGAATTTTATATAATAACTTTCATGTTCATCACAGTCTTATATTGATATCATTTAGTGTCTTTCAAGGAAAATAGCATCTTAAGCCACTTTATATAATCTGGGCAAATCATCTTTTCTTCAAATTTTGTGTGAGGAGTAGGTGAGATTATATGTATTGTGTCACAGCCTGATGTCCTATATGGGGTCTGTTTAACAAGACTGTAAGCATGTGATACCTAGAGACATAGTAAATAACAACACACTTCTCTCATACTATTCACTGATTCTGGGAATTTTAGGGTCCCCCTTCATATCTATCTATCTATCTATCTATCTATCTATCTATCTATCTATCTATCTATCTATCTATCTATCTATCTATTTCTATATTTTATGAACAAACATATGCTGAGGCCCCTCGAAATGACTGAGTTCAGGTGTTTCATTGTTAACAGGAGCATAAAATCAAAGCACATGGCCATGCAACCTCAAACCAAAAACATTGGCAAGTCATACTGTAGAGCTCAGTGACTTTAAACATGGTGCTGTTATAGGATGCCACAATTGCCACAAGTCAGTATGTGAGCTTTCTGCTAATTTGCCCTGGACGAACTATAAGTGCTGTTATTGTGAAAAAGAAACATCAAGGAGCACAAACAGGTCAGCAATGAGTTTTCAGACCATTCAGACTCAAAAAGCAGGGCCACTGAGTGCTGAAGTGCATAGCGTGTAAAAATGGCCTATCCTCCAGTATATCACTCAGAGTGAAAAAAGAGTTCCATACTGCCTGTGGAATCAACTTCAGCACAGGAACTGGGCAAAATGAAATGGGGGAACGATGTAAAAAGTGTTATTAGTGCTCTACAAATGATGCTAGACTCTGGCACTAGCCTATCCTTGACCAAGATGGTATTTAATATAAATATGTAGACCCCACAAGCACCTTATTGAAGACCTTAATCCAGTTCAGCTTCAGTATCAGCTACTTAATTAGTCTATCACAGATCATTTAATGACACATTGATTACATTGAATTCCTTGCTTGACAGATATTGGATTTAATTGTGTTGTAAAATATTTTCAATTAGAATTTCCTATGAAAAGTGCTTTATAAAAAAAGACATTGACACATAACTCTGAGTAAAAATGGTGTGGTTGAACTCCGCTTGGCAGTTATAGTCAGCCTAGTGTCATATGCCGTACATCTTACGCTCCCATCTACAGTATGTGTCACAGTGGGTGGATAAATGGGAGGGAGATCAGGTGCGGTCCCAGGAAGAGGAGCCCCAAAATAAACTGCAGCTCACTCTCTCTCTCTTCAACTGTTCCACCCCGTCATTGCATCTTAGGGCCTCAGCTTCTATACATTATATTGAAAACAATGTATGGAAATTTAAAGCAATGTTATATGTTTTATTTTAGCTTTTATAAGCTTTTTCATTTCCCCATTAAGTATCTGTTGGTGGTAAGCAACCAGTTAAACAGTTTAACCGTGTAACATTTGGAAAAGAGAAAAGAGTGAAGCATGTGAAGTATATAACTGCTAGAAATGTTAAACGCCTTGCTGTTGAGTCAGAGTTGCCTAATCACAGCTTCCCATGCAAAATGCTTATAATTTCTCCAATAACATGAAATTATTTTTTGTAGTTAACATGCATTTTCTTCATAAATTTCTGTAATTCTTAGAAACTGAGTGAAACAATTATAATTAAATATTTTGTTTATTATTATAATAAAAAATATTCTGATACTGTAAGTGCAAAGAAATTTGGTACACTGAAATAAATCATTAGAAACAACAATACTTAAGGTACCACTACTTCTATTTGTAATAATAAAATAAATAGATGAATAGATGGATGGCATAATAATTATCCATCATCTAAACCTGATTTTTACATTAGAGGTGTATTTGTACCAAACACTATGCAAGAAGCAATGCACTTAAAACAGGAACCAACCAAAGAATGGATGTCTAATCATCACAGGTCACTATGATACTCACACACTCATTCACTCAATGCAAATTTAATATTGCCAATTGATTGAACTGAGGGAGTAATTGGATAATATTGAACCATCCATTTTCCTTTTTTTAATTTAATTGAATTTATTAAAATTAAATAATATTCCATACACATAACTCAAGTTCTACAAAAATAAAAATTAAAAAAAAGGTTTGAAACAAATCAACTCCCACCCCTAAGAAAGAGAGCTAGGCCAGCAGTGTAAAACCTAGTAAAGACAAATGAACAGATAAAACAATAAATTAATAAAGATAAATGAGGGGAGTAAAGAGGTTCCTCAATTTAAATTTAAATTTAAATTTCAATTTAAATCCTTATTCTAAAATGTCATTGATTAGATCCTGCCAGGTTTTGGAAAAGTTTTGTACAGATCCTCTAAGTGCGAATTTGATTTTTTCCAATTTAAACCATCCATTTTCCTGATCCACTCAATCCAATTTAGGGTTTTAGTGAGTCTATATCAGTCTCCCTTGGCACAAGATAACAACCAAACCTGGATCCAGTCCATCATAGTGCACACTTATTTACTCACTTATTCCACAACACCAGGCCAAATAAGAATCAGCCATTAATCGGTCAGATACCTGTTTGGGCCTTGGAAAAAAAAGAGAGAGGAAAAGACACACACACACACACACAGAGAAAACGTGTAATGTGTATAGACCTTGCTGGGGTTAGGATTCAAACCAAGCCTTCTGAAGCTGTGAAACAGCAATGCTAACTTCAGCAGCCACAGCCTTTCAGGTATCATTTAATAATTTACTTTAACTAATTTTAAACAGTACAATTGATGTAAGTTTGTTTCAGAGCACAACTCATATTCACAAATGCAAAGCAGTGTAAAAGTTAGCATAACATGACATACTATTCTCAAAACCTCTTTATTCTAACTCAGGATTGCAGTGGACGAAAGTTACCAAAAAGGCCTGGATAGCTTGTTATTCTGTCACTAGACCTTTTAAAGCACATACCCACACTCACCAGGAGCCTAAATAAGCTCAACTTGCTCAGTTTTGGTGAAGAAAATCAGAGAACCTGGAAGATAATCCACACAGACAGTGATCAGACACCAGATTTAAAAACCAGAACGCTGTATCTATGAAGCAACATTCATAATCACTTCTAAAAAGTAGTATATAGCACAAAAATAGCAAACACAAAACTATAATAGAGTGGTATATGTTTAATAAAGGCTTAATAACCTTATCAATATTATTATTATAATGTAATCTTTTTTATTTTATTTTCTGGTGAGCGTCACACTGACAATAGAGTAATGATGGTGATTGTTGTATGAAGACTGTCCATCTTAACATCTTGGGAGTCTTTCTGCTATTCCTCATTTTCAGAACTTTAGTGTTGACCCTTGCCTGCTTTTAGCTCTGAAGATTTGCAATGGAGTCAGAATTATACTAATGTGCCCAGTCCATATAATGCCCCCAGCATTCAGTAATACACTATGTCAAATAAGCTTTGTGGACATCTCACCATCACACTTATATGAACTAGTAGAACATTTGATTCCAAAACCATGAACATTAATATGGAGTTGTTTCCCCTTTGTAGCTATAACAATCTCTACTCTTGCCGGAAGGATTTTCTCAAGATTTTGGAGTGTGTCTGAGGGAATTTGTGCCCTTTCCATCAAAAGATTATTTGTGAGGTCAGGTACTGATGTTGGATGAGATGACCTGGGGTCTCATGCATAAATGATGCATATGCACAAAAATGTTGCGTTCGTCCCATGCTACTCACGTTTCTGCTCGGTTTTGTAAATGGGAGGCACCCAGCATCAAAGCAGTGCTACTGATTCTGTGTGATTTCCTTTTCTTTTATATATTCACATCCATAACTCTGTCTTTATCAAATATACCAAAATTAACTGCATATCATTTTCATATTTAAAGCACTTGACTGTAATCAATCTGTAACAATATAATGGTGCACAGAATGGCTAAACTATTCCAACTACCATGTCTGCTTTAGCGTTGTTAGAAGACATTGCAAATAGAAGAATTAGAAGAGAGCGCATATTTACAAATCATACTGATTTCTTGTCCCTGATGATGACTGGCTTCTAAGTGGATTTAGATTTCCAAGAGCTATCCTCTTGTGGCTGTGTGCTGAACTGGTGCAGGCTTTACAAAGGCAGACTTTAAGGAATAGCACTCTATCTGCTCCTTTGCAAGTTCTGTCCACTCTTGGGTTTTTAGCCACAGGAGCTTTTCAACATGATTTGGCTGACTAATTGTTTATTTCTCAATCATCAATGCATCGCACCATTCCGGCTGTCTGGGATGATATTATCTGTTTGTCATTCAGATATAAAAGATTTCCTTACACTGTGGTTGAACAGGCAAATATCAAAGCACAATTTGCAGCAACGTCTTGTTTTCCATATGTAACTGGAGCAATAGACTACATGCATATTGCTATAAAGGTGCCTTCAGGGAATGAATTGGCTTATGTAAATAAAAAGCATTTCCATTCAATTAATGTAAAAATTATCTGCAATGCAAAAATATCTCATTAATGTTCTGGTGAGATAAATAACTGTCCACCAATAACTGCAGCAGCTCGCTGCTGAAACAGTGTGAGCCCTGGAATTCTGCTACCTTCTTCAGCATGTTGACACTCAGTTGATGGGCTGCGACTTTCCTTTTCACATTGACTTTGATATCTGACCACTTCTTATTTACTTTGGGCACTGTGCAACTTTCAGAACTTGAACTTTTGAGAGCCTCCAACACATTGTGCCACTCCATCAATTTCCTTTTGTTGCTTATAACACAGCTAAAGCCACCCAAAAATATGTTTCATTCTTGCCTCCACTTCAGTGAGCAGGACCTACATTCTTCTTTGTTCCATATGCTTTTGCCATTGTCTTTTAACAAAATGCAGAATGGAAGGGGCCATTTATATTTATTTGCATATTCAAATATGCAAAATTCTGGGAGGAGTCAGGGTGGGGCTGTAGGCTTGTGCATGTGCATTCAAATTTACATTGATTGGGATTTATAAAGGGAAAGTGCGTAGAACTTTTCTTCCGCACAGTGTTATGCATCTAAATTTTTTTGTGCATATGCACAGTTCTAGTTTTGTCCGTACGCTATGTTTTAGTGTGAGTTCTATGAAAGGCATTATACATGAGGCCCCTAGCCTGCAGTCGGCATTCCAATTTATCCCAAAGGTGTCCAGTAGGGTTGTGATCAGGGCTCTGTGCAGGCCACTCAAGTTTCTCCACATCAAAACTCATCAAACCATCTCTTTATGTACATGGCTTTGTGTACAGGGGTACAGTCATGCTGGATCAGAAAAAATGCCTTCCCCAAACTGTTGCCACAAAGTTGGAAGTGTACAATTGTCTAAATCATCTTTTTATGCTGTAGTGTTAACAGTAACCTTGATTTTTGGCCATATAGTGTAGTTTATACGTTCCAATAACATGGCTGTGGTATACTGAACTCATAGGCCCTATGATGTCATGTTGCACAATGAGTTGAGCAGCAGAACTATCAACGTGCAAAAATTCCAGCAGTATCCTGAAATGTTATGGCTTACAGAGGAAGCCACACAGTTTGTATTAGTAGGTAATGGCTTTGCTTATTCCAGGCTCAAAGTCATCAATGCAGTCCTGCAAACAAGCTTTGAAACAGATTGTCTCCGTTATTTCATTGAAGTATCTGTGATGCATGAGGGCAAGTAAACGCTCAGATGCAGGGACAATTTAGTGATCAGCTAAGTTTACATATATACATAATGTATGGAATTTCTGTCCTTGTTGTATATAATTTCATAGTGGAGAAGAATGATTCCTTTTCCTTCACTGTATATTATCAGAATGGAGCCAATATGGAGATGATCTATGTCATTTATTCTTATTAGATGTAGACAACATGATCAAGTCACCTGGAAAGATTCTGTTTAGTCAAGATCTGTATAACTGCTTATGATAAACCCAAATTCAAGGTAAGTTAAATATACTGGTGTATGTTAGTTCTGTTTGTGGGCTGGTAAGTTGTTTGTGGTGTTGACCTTAGAAGTTGCACTCTTGTATATTTCATTGAACACCTTGGACTGGATTAACAATTTCACTGGCTAACAGACCAGACTGTCAGGTAGTATGGCCTTATGGTTAGTTACAAAGCTGCAAGACTATAGGATGAAACACCATTGCTTTCTAATTCTTTGACTCAGCAGGTGGCTAAACCCACATACATTCCCAAAGTAATTTTAAGCATCTCTACAAAATAGTGTTCTGTACATCTAATGCATTACACAAAAGTGCTCATTATGCAAGACATACAGGTTGTTGACTGCTTTCTGTGACTACTGGGCTCGATGTGATGCTTTGTCACTTAGCTTGATCACAGCTCCCACAGGCTAGCTTGCTATTTTGTCACACATCTATCAATGAGGTGGAGCTCCGCTCCCAGGGGACAGGAAAGGGAAGACATCTCTGACTCATAGCTAGTGATTTCAAAATAGATTAGTAATAAGAGCTAATAAAGAAGAAGAATAGAGTACGCAGGAAGGGCTCAGTGACTTAACGGCTTCTCAAAAGATGATGCAAGCTCAAGTTTAGCAGGTGCTCTTTAGACTATTCATGGTAAGGAATGTTGCCTAAGTTAACACTTATCCTTCCTCTATCTTATTACTGAGTATTCAGGTATTCAACTTTATTAAAAATATTGCTTAATGACTACTGAAATAATATGATTATTATTATTATTGTAATATGTGAGGTGGTGTAGCATAGCTGATAGTTTTGAAGCCTCACAGGGACTGAGCCTTGGCTAAATACTCCCCTTGGGTTCCTTCTACTTGGAGTTTGAATGTTTTCACTGTGTTTGTTCAGGTTTTCTCCTACTTTTCCAAGAAGTGAAATCAAGATAATTGGCGGATTAGTTGAATGGCATAATTGTGCAATATGATGGACTTTTATAACATTCAAGACTGGTATCTTTGTAGTGCAAAATGCTTCCAGGGAAGACTTTGATGCACCTTGATTCTGCATAAGATAAATGGTTCACAAATTGAATGGATGGCTTGATAAATTATTTCATCCTCTGGAATGGGGCTTTGTACGTCATGTAAAAACATTTATCACTGCATTAAAGGTGAGCAAACCATATGATAGGGCAGCCATTGATACACACTAACCTAACTAGGGCATTCTAACTTATCTGCTATAAAATGATTTATGCAGGAGGTTGGAAACCATATTGAGTTCTACAGTGTATTTGATTGATGTCAATGCCATTCTGAGAATAACATTTGCCTTAATTGAGAGTGAGGGGACAAAAGACAAAGACTTCTAGTGTCACTGCTAAGGAGTAATGACACTGGCAGATCCAGATAAGTGAGACAGACAACCACAGGATATCTTAACATAAGTATACTAAAATAAGAATAAAGAATAGGCAAAAAGTAAAAGCAGAGGAATTAGTAATGTTGTAGATTAAGGCATAAACACAAACAAGGAGCAAGTTTTTTTTGTAAAAAACTGTTCTCTTTAGAAGGCCTTTTGAGGCAAACAAGTAGCAAGTGTATTCTTGTGCATCTTTTATTTAATTTATCTTTCTTTCTTTAGCTTGGAGTGCCTAAGCCAGAAATATTTTGTCTCTCTGTTAAAAAATTAATGACCGGTGAAGAACTGACAGTACAGGCATATTACTAGTTTCGAGGTAAGGGAGTTGTTTCAGGTTAAGAAAAACCACAATTTCAAGGTAAGCTAGTTATACTAACTAATCATAACACCAGATAGTGATGACATGTTTAACTTTGATTTGCATGTGCAAGTAAGAATTTCACTGTACACAATAATGACCCTATAAACCTGTAATAATAATCTTCAACTCCAAACCTTCTCTTTATCAGTTGATGGTTAAGTAGAATTAAAAAGTAATTAATACAGCAATGTGACCAACACACTGACTCTGAACATTGCCAGCATACATGCCCAGACTCATTCACTGTGGTCAAGCACCAGCCGGCCTGACATCATGGCGTTGGTTTTTGGGAAGAAGCCCGAGACACTGAAACAAAACACCAAACATGTGAGTAGAACATGCAAACATCACAAAGAAGTCAGACCTGTCAAAAAACATATCACTCACAATCTCAGTAAAAGCAGCAGTGTGCTAAAATAATGCCCATTGTTAGAACTAGTATTATTGGTTTCTGCTTTGTTCTCAGTAATGTTGGGATATGCTGATCTCCTGTAAAATGAGTTTGAAATAATGGAAAGGTTTGAGAATGAATAGAAAGATATATTAGTAGTATTATTATTATCTGGTCATTTACTTTCTAGATCATTTCAGTCCATCATAAGGTTAGATACACCTGGTGTGTAGCCTGAATATAGCAGGAAGTAACTCTGAAAAGACTGACGTTTATATTACTATTATTATTATTATTATCATTATTATTATTATTATTATTATCCATCTAACCATTTACTGAACCCAGAGCCATCATTGGTTACATGGAAATAACCATTCTTTGATCGGATGTCATTCCATCATATTATTATTATTATCTCTCCTGGGAAAACCACATTTGGAATTCAGCAGGATGAATGCAGCTGCAGAGGTTATTAGGCTTGGTCTCTCTCTCTCTGTCTTTTTCTTTGTTTTCTAGCTGAGGTGCTCTCAGCGCTCCAATCTCAGGGTCCTGACAGAGTGTACAGACGTGTGGAGGGTGAAGTTCAAAAGTTACAGAGTTGAGCAGGTCAGCAGCGTTAGAGATCCAACATGTCTAAGGTTCAGCAGGTTTGGGTTTTTTCCAAGTGCCAGGGTGTAGTAATACTTTCAGAATTTTAAGATAACATCACTTTGGTACAATAATCCAATCAGTATTTAACTACAAGCTTTCAGTAGTTTTTCTAGAAACTTCTGGAAAAAAAAGAACTTTCTTAGCATTTCTCATGGCAGAGCCAAAAAGTACTTTCTCACAGACTAATGCAGCATAATAATTAAAACAAAAATAAGACTTTATAAAATATTACATATAAATATAAAAGAGGAAAAGCAGACATTGTGACATAATAATAATAGGTAGAAATAAAATACATATTGCATATGAAAGAAAAATATTTAATAAGCAGGTCATACAAATGAGTTAAAAGTTTATTAAATATATGGACTACAGTGCTACACTGAATATTAAACTGAACTACTTTGCTACCTACAGGTTATAAGGAGCTGGAGTGTGTCCCATGGAAGGAACAAGCCCTGCTTGAGATAGTCTGTTGCATTATTATTATTATTATTATTATTATTATTATTATTATTATTATTATTGCATGTTCTCCCCGTGTCTGAGTGGTACTCCGGTTTCCTCCCACAGTCCAAAGACATGCAGGTTAGGTGCACTGGTGTGTGCTTGGTGTGTGCGTGTGTGTGTGTGCCCTGTGGTGGGCTGGCGCCCTGCCCGGGGTTTGTTTCCTGCCTAGTGCCCTGTGTTGGCTGGGATTGGCTCCAACAGACCCCCATGACCCTGTAGTTAGGATACAGCGGGTTGGATAATGGATGGATGGATTATTATTATTATTATTATTATTTCCACATGCCTAGTAGCTCTAAATTGAAATACAGCTAAAGAATGAAAGATATTCTGGCATCTAAATGATTTCCATGTTCTGCTAGATTCAGCTGTTTTTATACATAACATAGAAAATCATCCTTCTCATAGTGATGAAGTATTTACTGATCATAGAACAAAACATTTAATATGCCATATCTCTCCACATGACCATAACACGTATGTTAGCACTCTTCACTGCAAAATGAACTTTTATGCTAATCATATAGTATATCGTTTTTCGTGAACTTGTTGCTGATAACTTGTATTTTTCAATGAACATTAACTAATAAAGCATGGAATTTACAATAATTTCCAATGTGCATTCAGCCAGGAAATATAAGATACAGCCAGAATATGGATGGGCTATTGCTGTTACTTGGGTCTAGCAGGGCAGGTATAATAAATAATAAAGCATAGAGTCATGGATCATACTCATAATAAATTTAGGGGAAATCCCTCAAGCGCTGCATAAAACCAGATGACAATTGCACGTGTAACTCTAAACAACATTACAGTGTACTGTTCTCTTATTATTATTAAATCCTAATGAATATGAACATTCACTAAAAAGTAATAATTAACTAATCCATTTATTTGCTCTTTTCTTATCTGTTTCTAGATGAAAAATTAGGGAGAAAAATATTTGTCATTTTAATGAATCTTTATTTAGTGCAAGCCTTTTATTATTGTAAATGTTAAATATATTAAACATTTAATTTGTAATGGGTCAATAAACAAATGAATGAATAATTAAGTTTTCATTTTTATATTATATGTAATTAAATCACAATGAATAAAGTGTGGCATTGTAATCTAACTGGTGGCACAAATTGTCCAAATAATGAAAAATAATAATAATTAATTGCATTAATGTAATGTTTTTCTAGCTACTCAAAGTGCTTTACATTTCAATCACTACTAATGTGTAGCATCCACCTGTGTGATTTGACGGCCGCCATTATTGCATCGCTCATCATACATTAGCTATTAGGTGGTGAAGGAGTCAGAGAGCTAAGTAGAAAATAAGGTACAGGAGATGATTAGGGGGCCAGAATGACTAGAAGGTGGTGGGCAATTTAGCCAGGACATCAGGATACACCCTACTGCTTTTGAATGACCTCTTTTATGTCAACAGAGAGTTAGGGCCGTGATTTTATGTCTCGTGGCAACACAAGCTTTCCTAGATGGTCTGCTATCCAAGTACTGGTCCGTCTCAAACATACTTAAGCTTCAGGTGGATTACCTGTTCTGGAGTGCAGGTGGTATGGCTGCTGGCCATACAGAGTTGTCTTAGAGTAATTAAACCCTAGTTGAGATTTTGGCACAACATTCCATTTTCTCTTCTTGTGAGTTTCCTTGAAGGATTCCATATTCTAAAGAAATACCACAAAGTAACTGGTGACTCATTGCCCAAGGCATGGGAGTGTGTGTCAGTCTGCCTTGCATTGACTAGATGACCCATCTTGAACTGGGTTACTGGGCACATTCCTGCATTATATATTAAGAGAAAGAAAGTATATAAATAAAAATAAGTATAGAAAACAGATAGGGGAATGATAATAATAATCATAGCACTATCAGGGATCATCTTGGGGTTATCAAGCTGTCGACTGGACAAGCTGTGGCTGCTCTAAAATAGCCTCGTGTCACAAACAGCATGCCCTTTCATTTGGTGTGGGCTTCTTGAACAATTTCCCAGATAGGCTCTGGCTTACTGAAATGAATACATAAAAATTATGCTGAAATATGGTTACAAAGGATTTTCATCTTAGTGACCAAAATGTCCAGTTGTCCAAATCCTAGTATCAACCTGAATGTTTTGCAGAGTTTTGGAACCCATAAAAAACAAAGATTTGGAATGCTTAGAGTAAGTAGACAAAGCTACAGAGAAATCACAACTGTATCAACTATATATAAAATATCACCCAGTTAATTAATTTACAAATTGGGACAAATGCAAAAAAAATAAAACAGTACAGCTTTAAATTCTTAAACATGACATTAAAATAAAGCTACTCCAAATTCAAAATCTATCTATCCATCCATCCATTATCCACTGCTTATCCGAGGTTGGCAAGGAGCAGAGGGGGTCTGGTTCAAATTTAAAAGGTGCACACAAAAAAGATTAATAAATGCATTCTTCAGTTTTCAAAATGGAAATAAAACACAGGCTAAATAAAACTGAATAATGTTTTACAAAAATTCAAAAAAAATTCACTGAACCTAACAATAAATAAGTGGTACAGAATATATCATTATCGTAATGCTTCCCTTTGCAGTGTGTTTGTGTTTCCTGTGCCCTACAGAATATTCAATCTTATTTATTCCAAAATGCCTCAATGACCAGTCCAACAAAGTTGCCTTTTAAACTTTTTGTCCAGTTTTGCTTAAATGAAAGCATTCAGTGCCAACCTACTTTTTAAAATTGTAAAATAAAGGTACAGAGAGGGGGTCAGCACAGCTTTCTACTACTTTGTATGACAATCTTTCTTAGATACATGTCTTAGTTCTTAAAACTTTTATTCTATTCTATACCTCTTGAGGTATCATATGTTGAGGGTCTGAAGGGTGATAACTGTTAAAAGAGGAATATCTTAAAAGAACGAAGGGAATAATACTGTATAATGGATCTGTTGTTTTGCTGTGTTTTTCAAAAAAACTCAATGGATATTATAGATTTAGTAAAAATACCTAGGTAATTTAAATTTGCTGAGGAATCCATGATAGATTTTCAGGGTTACATTAGTACCCTGGTAACTATAAGGCAAATTTTAATTTGTACTGCCTTCATTTCTAAATTCAGCCTTCACTTACTGAAGCCAATGAGTGACTGTAATATACACACTTTTGTATGTGTGTATTGTGCTGTTTAATTTTTATGCATATAATCTTATTTTGACAACATTTTTGCTTTTTAAATTTAATTTAAAAACTTGTATCTATTTACCATCCTGATTTTCATTATTTAAACAACATTCCAAACAGTGAAAATGTAACCTCCATGACATCTGGATGAGGCATATAAATATCCATCCATCCATTATCCAGCCTGCTATATCCTAACTACAGGGTCATGGGAGTGTGCTGGAGCCAATCCCAGCCAACACAGGGCGCAAGGCAGGAAACAAACCCTGGGCAGGGCACCAACCCACCACAGGGCACACCCTCACACACCAAGCACATACTAGGGACAATTTAGAAATTGCCAATTCACCTAACCTGCAAGTCTTTGGACTGTGGGAGGAAACCCACACAGACACGGGGAGAACATGCAAACTCCACGCAGGGAGGACCCGGGAAGCAAACCCAGGAAGCGAACCCAGATCTCCTAACTGCAAAGCAGCAGCACTACCCACTGCGCCACCATGCTGCCCGCATATAAATATGCATTTGTATTTTCAAGTTATCTTTTGGTGGAGGCAAAAACTCCTTCATGTTAGTGTCAGCTGGCGTTATTTAGAAGTAGGCCCTAGTGTTAGGTGTTTCATACTCTGGGTTCACCTCTTTGCAATAGTTTTGACTTTGACTTCATTTTAAGCTTTTTTGATCTTGGTGCTCGGTCTATTTTGATTCCCTGGTATTTTGACCTTTGCTAGCCCTCTGACTAGAAAATTTCTTATTTTAATTACTTTTTTCTCATTTTCTACTCATAAAAATCCTAATCACCATTTGTGTCATAACAGTGGCCTGAACCAAAAGTGTCACCTTTTCATCTGTAATGTATTTTGTTTTGGTTACCACTAAGAGGCAGTTTAGGATATCAACTGTTACCTTCTGACATCCAGATCAACAAATCCTATCTAATTTCTTGATGGCATGAAAATGGCACATTTTTGCAACTTTCAGCCATCATCTTTGTTCATCTTTGTACAGCTGCTGCTATTTTGTGTAAATGTCTTTAGGATAGTTAGGGTGTGTCCTTAGAGGTCATGAATTATCAATCAATGCATGTGATGGGTTTAAAGGTCAACAGAATGCTCACTTCACTATGCGATCAGTAGGTTCTAAATCTAAAATCAAATCTTTACTGTTCTTGATCTAGTAACTTATATTTGGCTCTGAACCTTCCTTGGTTCTGACTTTGGGTTTTGTATTACATTTTTGCATTTTGCTCTGTATTCTTTGATTTCCAGGTTTTGACCCCTCTTTTGTCTCACATCCATCTCCTGATTTTCCCATTAAAATGTTCTTGTCAGTTCACAAACTATATAACACTAACAATTTTAAACCAGACAAGAAAGACATAAAAGCCAATAAGGTTTCACTATAGAGATACAAGATACAATACCAAACTGAAGCACTGCACTATAGGCAAGTTTATAAAGTCCATGGCGTGGTCCTCCAGCTGCAATATCAGGGGGCTCCTCCCCCTTAGGATCAACTTTAAGAAAACAAGGCACATAACTTACAGAATCAATAAATACATCATTAACATAATACAAAATCAGCAATTGACAAATATTCAACAATACATTAAACAGTAAACATATTCAATAACATAAGTAGAAAATGTTCAAAAGATAAGAAAAAGAATAAAATAACACTTGAGCAGGGATGAAACTCTTGCCACAGCATAACACCGAGTTTATGGATACAAATGCCATAAAAACTTTGCTTTGGTTTGTGATTTTTTAAGGAAAATATTTATGTCCTGAGTTTTGACCTTTCAATGTTTTTATTTTTTGATTTAACTTTTGATTAATTTAACTGTTATTAATTGTGTCTAATTGCAAAGTGGCACTAGCAGAGAAAAGGTCTAACCCAGAGTTGAGGGGGAAAAGAGAAAAGGAAAGTAAAATGAGCTCAGTAACTAAAATGACAACACCTATGGAACATTCACAAAGGCAACACTGGAAAAAGACCATTCACGGACATAATTGCAAATCTAACAGTTCTCATGATCAGCTCCTATGTTGACCCTTGGCCTGTTGCTAAACTACATCATTATACGTTTCAGCCACTTTTATTTCCTGGTGTATTTTACTTAAAAAAATACCTTCAGATCACCTTCTCAGGGATTAATACTCCATTTTTTTCTGGTTAAATTATTCATGTCTATATGCCAGGGTGTGGACTCCAATCACAAGATGTATGTATTGTTAAATTTCAAAGGATGAATAAAATGACTGTGTTAAAAACAGCCTTTAGCAACTGGTTTCTAAAACATTGGAATAACTCACCTGTCAATATATTGCCAGGTATGTCTAATTCTTTTACCACACCTCTATCAGAGGAGCTGGCGATGAAGCAGATCATATTATGTTTTTGGATTGCTACTTCAGTAAAGATATATCTTCTTTCCTTGGATCACCGTTGACAAACTTAGCATTACATCTTTGTTGGAGACCACAAGAATTATGGACACTAGTATGTTTGAAACTGTAGAATCCCCAGAGAGGAGTTCAGTGACTACTTAGCCTGTTTCAGACAGAAACCAAAAAACCTGTGGACTGATTGGTTTATTTACGTTTAGAGTTTAAACTTTGGTAATGTCCCCAAGAAGACACTTTAAAGTGTCACTTAAAGTTCAAACAAATAAATTAATGTGTAAATGTTGCAAAACATGTTGCTAAAGAAATTGTTTGACATTAAGAAAGTGTCTAGACACAAGAAACACAGAAACAGGGAATTAAATGTAACAGGATGACTGAATATGAATGAAACTCAGTGCGGCATGAATAATGAGAAAGAAGAAGCAGGGCAGATATTGGAAAAGGGTAGAAGTAGCCTGCAAATTATAATTCTAATGTGGAGTCAGATTAATTTTGGAGTCAGATTTGTCCTCTAACAAATTGAATGAGGTCAGATTCAAAGGGTGACAAACAGTGGTTTGGAGATTTACCTTGGTTGCTTAGTCAGGATTGGCAAAACAGTACTACCAAAAAAAATACACAATTCTGTAATAATAACCAGTAAGTAATGCAAATTGCAGAGGCTATACACTAGCACGTTCAATGTGAATACTTCTCTGTGGAGGTAGGCCTAGATTTGGCAGTACTTCTAATCCACGAAGACAATAAAATCCCAGACTGTATAAAACTATAACAAAGTACAAATTTGGAAAGTATGAAGGTGTGAACAATTTTTTGATTTAATAATAGCTGGAAATTGGAGCTATTTATTGAAAAAAAAGCTGCTAAACTTTTTAAGGCTCCCTTTTTTTCTCGGAGAGGTCAAAGTCTATGCCACCAGCCTCTGGAACTAAATTGTAACCGATCTTAAATAGTAGGACAGGCCTTCACATGGAAGACTCATTCCTATCTATCTATCTATCTATCTATCTATCTATCTATCTATCTATCTATCTATCTATCT
>JANRMT010062819.1:37943621-37957944 GCA_026402145.1 Polypterus bichir lapradei | reverse complement strand
TGTAATCAACTGGAAATATTTCAGGAAATATAGGGAGTTAATCACTGATCACTAGTACATAATTTACCCCCCCATAATGGCAGAGATAGGGGCTTTCCCTAAGAAAATAGCATTAACAATGGAGCTCAGATGGTATGTTCCCATAATTAGTGTTTTCACACATTTAGCATTTATTTGGGTGCCGTTTTTGACATGAAAAGGTCTTTTAAGGCTATGTTCACAAAGTAGCAAAAAGTTAATCTATTCTAATTTTTTTTTTTTGACTGGTCATGTCACATGCAAAAAATGAATTAAGCAATTTTGCCAGACAGATGCATACCAAAAAAATTTGGTTGCTGCTCTACTTCGTATTATTTCTGTGCAGGATGTTTGTGCATTTGTAAGCTTGTGATGGCAAGGAAGAGAAACAATACACAAAAGATTAGCACTGTTGGTTTGAGCACATTTATTCTGGTGTTCTGGATACATAAACAAGTGACTGAAAGGACAGGAAACAGGACTGGTAAGAGCGACGCAGACAGTCTGGATACAGAACAGTTGTTACGAAAGTCATGTGAATACTTTCTGAAAAGTTTTGATTCCATGTTAGTTTTTTTTGCTGATCATACTTCTCAAAAAATCAGATTTGTGTCACATATGTGTGAGTAAAGTGGATTGAGCTGCACTGTGAACAGAGCTTTTTGTGGTTACTAAAATCAAATGCAAGGTGTAGGCAGTGGTTTAATGCAGTTGTTCATAATAACACAGTGTCATTAATGAAAAAAGACTAATGGTCTGAAATAATAGAAACAACAACAACAATGATAAGTATTTGATTAGATTAAATACACCAAACTGGATCATAACTATTGACCCTAAAAATAACTGTAGTGAAAATAATTATAAAAAACTAAACATAGAGAATCCATGCCTTTTTTTCTCTTTTGGCCCCTAGAAAAACATTACATGGTTGTTCTACTGTATTTCAAATGGATCTGTCCCTTCACTATTTGAAATAACATTTTTTAAACGATCAAATTATATTAAACCTGTGCTGTGCCTGGCCAATTTCTTGTAATTCAGAGAAACGGTGCTGTGGCATTAACATATAATAATGAAATATTTTGAGACCCCATTGCTATTTACTTATTTCTATTTAATTATTGCATTTTGTATCGTTATTTGTACCCGGTCTGGGTCGATCAGGTTGCTCATCACATCTTCATAAATAAGGTTGTTGTCATCTGCAATAGGAAGACATGAGCAAGCTGGAGAAAGAGAAGAAACTTTTTCTATCACACACACCACAAGCCTTGTTTCACATGGCTGACGTATTATACAGTAATCCATTTAGTTTACTGTATAGCACTGATAGCATTTTACCAGTTCCCTCTTCTACTGATGCTTTAAGCATAAATGTTATCTAACTAATCTGTTTTAATAGAATAAAGAGATTAGAACAAAAATGTTATCTTTGGTAGTATCTTTGTTCTGCCAATTGCTTCATTTAGGCAGTGTTTAGATGTTTTAATTTTCTTATCATAATGGACTTCTTTGTTGCCTATTCACTAACTTGTGGAGATTTTTACTGTCAGTGAGCTTGCCTGTCTGTTGATTGTAACATCATGTCACACTTTTTTTTCAAACATTTAATATATACTTCTGTGGCTTGCTGTGTGGAGGTCTGATGAATGGCTTTCCATCTCATAGAGACTGCAGGGACATCTACTACACCAGTGGTATTTGTCAATCAGTCAGTCAGTCAGTCAGTCATTAACCAACCCACTATATCCTAACACAGGGTCATGGGGGTCTGCTGGAGCCAATCCCAGCCAACACAGGGTGCAAGGTAGGAACAAACCCCAGGCATGGTGCCAGCTCACCACAGAGCGCACACACACACCCCCACACACCAAGCACACACTAGGGACAATTTAGGATCGCCAATGCACCTAACCTGCATGTCTTTGGACTGTGGGAGGAAACTGGAGCACCTGGAGGAAACCCTTGCAGACACAGGGAGAACATGCAAACTCCACGCAGGGAGGACCCAGGAAGCGAACCCGAGTCCCCTTACTGCGAGGCAGCAGAGCTTCCAGTGTTATTTATAGTGTTTTATGCACTACCGAAACCTAATTTCTAGAGGTAAAATGTGAGTAGAAGAGTTTTAAAATTGCAAATGTTTTCATATGTTATAGACTGGTATATGTTAATATGACTATAAGTGCAATGTAATTGTAAATAAAGGTCTATTTAAAAAAAAAAAATTAAAAAAATCAATTTATAGTGGATTCAGAAAATACAGGTGGAATCCTGTTGTAGCAAAATTCATGGGACCATAAAAATATTTAGTTGTAAGGGACATTTTGTTATGATGAATATGAGGAACATAAGCATACTATTGTGAACGGGGTCGCCAGCGATTCGCCATCTCTAATGGGAGCAAGAACAGTAGCTACTCTGCTGCATCTGATAAACAGTAAACCAAGGATGAAATAATTGGATGTCCTCTGCAGGATCAGGATACAGCATAATGTGCTTGTCACACGATGTTTAGAACATTTAACACGGGGCTTTAACCTGCACTTCCTTGCACTCTCACAGACACAAAAAATATTTCATTTGAAAATGAGACATTAGAGGACCCCTGTGGTCAATTTAATTGATTAGACATTATTAGGAACTCCCATAGCTGACAACTTGTAACAGAACCAAACCCAAGCCAAGAGGTCAAAGGAATTGCCTGGAAAGCTTAGAAACAGAATTGTGTCGAGGTACAAAACTGGGGACGGCTACAACAAATTTCTGCAACATTGAAAGTTACTAAGAGCACTGTAGCCTCCATAATTCTTAAATTGAAGAAGTATGGAAAAACCACACCTCACCTGGTCAAACTGAGCAATCATGGGAGAAAAACCATGGTAAGAAAGGTGACAAAGAACCCAATGGTCATTCTGGTTGAGTTCCAGAGAACCTTTGGGAGAAAATTCTAGGTCTTGTTCAGAAAGCGGACGCCACTTGAGACGGCCTTCCCCTCGCCCAAACACTAACTTTAAGGTCAATAAAATAGGTTCCTGATGTTAAGTCACTATTTTAGGGCTAGGATGATAATAGAAATGTGAAACCTACTTATATACCTAATCTTAATTATTGTGAAACAACTAAGTGGTGTCCGCTTTCTGAACAAGAGCCAAAATTCCAAATAAAAACCATCACTGCAACATTCCAACAATCTGGGCTTTATGACAGAATGGTCAGAGAGATGCCTGTCCTCCATAAAACACATATGGAAGCCTACATGGAGTTTGTAAAAAGGACACTTGGACTGTGAAAAACAAGATTATCTATTTGATTGAAACCAAGATTAGCATACTGTCTGGAGGAAACAAGGCACAGCTCACCACCTGTGCAATACCATTCAAACAGTGATGTATGGTGGTGATAGCAACATGCTGTGGGGTTCTTTTTCTGTTGCAGGGACTGGGAGATTATGCATGGATGAGAGAAGGCTGAGCAGAGCAAAGTACAGAGATATCCTTAATGAAAACCTGCTCCAGAGTGCTCTGTACCTCAGACTAGATGAAGCATCATCTTCCAACAGGTCAATAACCTTATGCCGAAGTGGCTTAGGGACATCTTTGGGATTGTCCTTGAGTTGCCTAACTCGAGCCCAGACTTGAGCCCAATTTCAGTTTTTTATTGTTAAGAATTAGC
This sequence comes from Polypterus bichir lapradei, assembly GCA_026402145.1. Taxonomy (NCBI): domain Eukaryota; kingdom Metazoa; phylum Chordata; class Cladistia; order Polypteriformes; family Polypteridae; genus Polypterus; species Polypterus bichir. The sequence goes on along the minus strand of JANRMT010062819.1, from coordinate 37,954,251 downwards.
AAAAAATTGTTTAATCCCTTTTTTGCTTTGTCATTCTGGGTTATTGAGTGTTGCTTGATGTGAGAAAAGGCCAAATATGGGAAAACCTGCCTGATTTAACAACAACATCACTTCCGGTTTCCAGTCTCAGATGACATCACTTCCGGTCCCACCCATTAAAAACCCACCATCTTCTCCACCACCAGTTCAGTTCAGTCTGGAGCTCAATCTATGCACATCAGTACTTTCTTAAAAACCCTTTTGCAGCCAGGGACAATATACAGGTGGCTGCCCCAAAGTTTTCCAGTGTGCTTTTCTATGCTATAGATAGATATGGCACTATATGATAGATAGATAGATAGATAGATAGATAGATAGATAGATAGATAGATAGATAGATAGATAGATAGATAGATAGATAGATAGATAGATACTTTATTAATCCCAGGGGGAAATTCACATACTCCAGCAGCAGCATACTGATAAAAAACAATATTAATTAAAGAGTGATAAAAATGCAGTGCAAGTTAAAAAAATACAGGGTGGAGAGTGCAAGGCAGGTATAACAGACAATATCATTGTACAATGTTAACGTTTACCCCTTCAGGTGGTTTTTGAAGAGTCGCATAGCGTGGGGGAGGAACGTCAGACTTAGTCTGTCAGTGGAGCAGGACAGTGACATCAGTATGCCGCTGAAGCTGCTCCTCTGTCTGGAGATAATTCTGTTCAGTGGATGCAGTGGATTCTCCATGATTGACAGGTGCCTGCTCAGCGCCCGTCGCTCCGCCATAGATGTCAAACTGTCCAGCTTCATGCCTACAATAGAGCCTGTCTTTCTCACCAGTTTGTCCAGGCGTGAGGCATCCCTCTTCTTTATGCTGCCTCCCCAGCACACCACCTCGTAGAAGAGGGCACTTACCACAACCATCTGATAGAACATCTGCAGCATCTTATTGCAGATGTTGAAGGACGCCAGCCTTCTAAGGAAGTATAATCGGAAGTACTGGGCTGGTAACAGCACTTCAAGAGAGGCCCACTGCATCAACAAACGGATTAAAAGGACAGGCTCAGTAAATGAGATGCACTAAAGACCCCCTGGAGGTATTAGCAATTGAGAGAATTAAAACAAAACTGAGCGCCATTATGAACAATGCTGCACATTTTCTCTCAGACACACCAACACTGAGCACTTTCAGCCAAAAACATTATTAAGCAGATGTGTGTCAAGAAACACTACTGGGGCTCCTTTATATGAACAGCAATATACTATCTACAGTACACCCGGAAAATATTCACAGCGCATCACTTTTTCCACATTTTGTTATGTTACAGCCTTATTCCAAAATGGATTAAATTCATTTTTTTCCTCAAAATTCTACACACAACACCCCATAAAGACAATGTGAAAAAAGTTTGAGGTTTTTACAAATTTATTAAAAATAAAAAAACTGAGAAATCACATGTACATAAGTATTCACAGCCTTTGCTCAATACTTTGTCGATGCATCTTTGACAGCAGTTACAGCCTCAAGTCTTTTTGAATATGATGCCACAAGCTTGGCACACCTATCCTTGGCCAGTTTCGCCCATTCCTCTTTGCAGCACCTCTCAAGCTCCATCAGGTTGGATGGGAAGTGTCGGTGCACAGCCATTTTAAGATCTCTCCAGAGATGTTTAATCGGATTCAAGTCTGGGCTCTGGCTGGGCCACTCAAGGGCATTCACAGAGTTGTCCTGAAGCCACTCCTTTGATATTTTGGCTGTGTGCTTAGGGTCGTTGTCCTGCTGAGGTCTGAGGTCAAGAGTGCTCTGGAGCAGGTTTTCATCCAGGATGTCTCTGTACATTGCTGCTGTCATCTTTCCCTTTATTCTGACTAGTCTCCCAGTTCCTGCCGCTGAAAAACATCCCCACAGCATGATGCTGCCACCACCATGCTTCACTGTAGGGATGGTAATGGCCTAGTGATGAGTGTTGCCTGGTTTCCTCCAAACGTGACGCCTGGCATTCACACCAAACAGTTCAATCTTTGTCTCATCAGACCAGAGAATTTTATTTCTCATGGTCTGAGAGTCCTTCAGGTGCCTTTTGGCAAACTCCAGGTGGGCTGCCATGTACCTTTTACTAACGAGTGGCTTCCGTCTGGCCACTCTACCATACAGGCCTGATTGATGGATTGCTGCAGAGATGGTTGTCCTTCTGGAAGGTTCTCCTCTCTCCACAGAGGACCTCTGGAGCTCTGACAGAGTGACCATCAGGTTCTTGGTCACCTCCCTGACTAAGGCCCTTCTTCCCCGATTGCTCAGTTTAGATGGCCAGCCAGTTCTAGGAAGAGTCCTGGTGGTTTTGAACTTCTTCCACGTACGGATGATGGAGGCCACTGTGCTCATTGGGACCTTCAAAGCAGCAGAAATATTTCTGTAACCTTCCCCAGATTTGTGCCTCGAGACAATCCTGTCTCGGAGATCTACAGACAATTCCTTTGACTTCATGCTTGGTTTGTGCTCTGACATGAACTGTCAACTGTGGGACCTTATATAGACAGGTGTGTGCCTTTCCAAATCCTGTCCAATCAACTGAATTCACCACAGGTGGACTCCAATTAAGCTGCAGAAACATCTCAAGGATGATCAGGGGAAACAGGATGCACCTGAGCTCAATTTTGAGCTTCAAGGCAAAGGCTGTGAATACTTATGTACATGTGCTTTCTCAGTTTTTTTATTTTTAGTAAATTTGCAAAAACCTCAAGTAAACTTTTTTCACGTTGTCATTATGGGGTGTTGTGTGTAGAATTCTGAGGAAAAAAATGAATTTAATCCATTTTGGAATAAGGCTGTAACATAACAAAATGTGGAAAAAGTGATGCGCTGTGAATACTTTCCAGATGCACTCTATCTATCTATCTATCTATCTATCTATCTATCTATCTATCTATCTATCTATCTATCTATCTAATTGTGTGCATAAATATGGCCTTAGAAGGACTAGTATGGCCTGTTCTATCTCATATTGGCTCCTGCTTTGTGCCCAGTGGTGGTCCGGCTCCATGTAAGTCTGAAATTGGCAACTCTAAATTGGCCTGACTTTACTAAGGGCTGATGTGTGCCACCAATGTAGCTGAGGTAGGTTATGCAGCCTTATACTGGAGGCATTAAAAACAAGTTCAATTAAAATAGGTAATGATGTGGAGCTTAAATATGCAGGAAAAAAACATACATACATGGGAAATTAATGAGCCACTAATATAAAACAATCAGAACAGCACACATAAACACACACACACACACACACACACACATGCACACGCACACACACTCACACACACACACATTCCCCAATGCACAAACATATAAACAGCTCAACAGAAAAACATGCATGGCCAACTGTTTGAAGACTTTTTTAGCTGCATTAAATATTATAGAGCCGCTTTGTTTGCCACAGTATTTGAGCTCATTGTGCAATCTAGCAATAAGACAATATTTGTGCAAGCATTAGAATACAGAGAGGAATTTGTTAAAGTCAATACAAATACAAAGCAATGGTAGTTGTAGCCTCAGTATGTTGCAAAATGCCCATTTTGTTTATAATGCTGATCAATGATTAAAAATTAAACTCATCTTAAATGCTTTTTATGATTGAAATATATATTTAAAATTTCACTCTGTAATATCTAGCCACAAAAGTACTGAACTCCAGGAAAAAAGCAAATTACATGAAACTGACTTATCTGGTGATGGGATCCCTACAAAAATGCCTGGAAGCCTCTGCAATAACCAATATTTTTCTAAAGATAAATAAAAAGACTGCTTGACAAAATAGGAGTGTGACATGGGGAAAGATTTCTTTTCCTCCCTTCAAATTTGCAGAATAAATTTTGGCTCGAGTAAAAAGTTGCATAACTTTCATAGTGAGAAGGAATGAAATATGAAGGGACCTTGTGCTTATGTGTGTGTGTGTGTGTGCTGACTGACTCCAATGAAATATTAACAGTGGAAGAATCTGCCTGAAAGGAAATAACTTCCATTTTAACACAAGAAAAGTAATTATTTTCTCATGTTGCACAAAACTGTTCATGAAATATCTTTTCCTTTACCTTTGTGGTTTTATTTATCTTGTTACCATTGGTAGATGCTTCTCAAAATGCACTTGGTAATTAATTATTCTGGTCTCTGGCCACATCTAAAATGTCTTTAGCTGCTGAGCCATTTGTTATCTTAATGCATTTGATTCAAACAAGTTTGACTTTTGATTTTGTAAACTTACCGATGTTTTGTTTATAGCTTCTTCCATTCAACATTTAGTGTAGTACAGCAATAATTGAAATTCTTATAAGAATGCAGGGAAAAGATTGAAAATATTAATTTTTCATATGACCTTCTTTTCTGCCTCACTCATCATCATCATCATCATCAGTAATGTTTAATTTTAGCAGCATACAGTATCTGTTGGTCTATTCATTTACCTTAGTAACATATCCAAGGTGATTACAACCTATAAGTAAATACATGAGGGGATTTCCAAGTACCAACTTTTTGACAGACTTGCATCCTCCACTCTCCACTGAGTTAATGTACACTAGAATTTATCAAAGAACAGCACACAAATACAACACAACAATAAACACATTCAAGGTTTTGAATACAAATTTGTGGATGCTATAAGCATAATATAAGAAAAAGCATGGAGTTTAGAGGCACCACCCAGAATGAGCCATCTGGGAGAGACTGCATGATGTACAATATATTTATATTGTCACTTGCCTGAACTGTACCTATTTTGGGCCTCACTCCTCCACTTAACAGTCATATTTAATTTTTACATATTGTGGCCTGTAGGGGACATTGCAGCACCCCAGACACAACTCTACAAACCCAGGTCTCAGGTTCAAATAAATGATTTATGTCAGCAATATCTCCAAACAGGGTGGCACGGTGGCACAGTGGGTAGCGCTGCTGCCTCGCAGTTAGGAGACGCAGGTTCGCTTCCCGGGTCCTCCCTGCGTGAAATTTGCATGTTCTCCCCGTGTCTGCATGGGTTTTCACCGGTTACTCTGGTTTCCTCCCACAGTCCAAAGACATGCATTGGTGATTCTACATTGTGCTTGGTGTGTGTGTGTGCGCCCTGCGGTGGGCTGGTGCCCTGCCTGGGGTTTGCTTCCTGCCTTGCGCCCTGTGTTGGATGGGATTGGCTTCAGCAGACCCCTGTGATCCTGTAGTTAGGATATAGCTGGTTGGATAATAGATGGATGGATATCTCCAGACAGGTTTCTTAACATGGTTTCCACAATTCAAAGTCTCTCTATTCCTCCCAGATGAGCTTTGTCCACTTCCACCAAACTCCAACTTGCCTGGGTAAGGCAGATTGGCTCCTTTTATGGAAGATCCAGAAGTAATTCCGGTACCAGGGAAAAGCCCGTTAGGAAGCACTTCTGATTCAGACAGAAACTTCCCAACGAAGGGACCAAAGATTCCTGTTGCACCCCCTTGGAACCCAACAGGGCTGCCAAACGTGCCTAAAATTCCCAATATACCCTGCAGGTATCTGTATTGGTGCAATAATCCAAGAGCTGCTACCATTTAGCATGACAGGGGAGTACCCCAAACAGGTGGCCTGCCCATGTGCATCTATTACACTGATGCCGAGTAAGGATCTTTGCTCCATCAGGATGCCAGCATATTCACTCTCCTGCCAATCTCCTGGCAAAGTTAAAAAACAGCCTGACTTTCTGCTTGGTCATTCAGTACTTCTGCTCCCCTGGCCAGATAAGATCTCATACATCATCCCAGCTCGGATGCCAGCCCATGCTTTCCACCTATCACAATATATAGATAGCCAAAAAAACATGGTAGGTTGTCCCCACTGGATGCAAGAGTTCCAAGAGTTCTCTAAGCTTGTTTATTTCAGAAAATACCTCTCAGTACTCATCAGTTCCAAAAATTTGATAACTTCACATCTTTTAAAAACGTCACATAACAGATTTTACTTGTCAGTCAAAATTCAGTTTAAAAATAAGCCAAGATATGGTAGCGATGTGTGAAAAAGGATTAAGTACAACCTTAGTGCACATTCCCCAATTACTATAGGATCCTCCAAATTACCCTGCAATGCCTGGCTCTATTTTATATTCTCATAGCATTGTATATTTACATAACATTGCGGTTCTCTCCTGTTAGTCCTCACAAAGAGTAAAGAATGAACAAAACGTGGAGTGAAAACTGTTGTCTATCTAGTGTTAATAATGAAAGAGATGTTTTATCTCAAGTACAAAGTAATATTAGAAATGAATAAACCAGCTGTCTGACCAATTGGAATCAAAAATGGAACTGTAGGCTTGAGTATTCAGCTCTGTCTTAGTGATTGCAGAAAATATAATTGTTAAACAGAGCATCCCATAAATAATGTTTGGAAATGATGGTTTAAGAACAGCAAATTGTCACATCACACAAATTTGAACGTGTCTTTAGGTTTCCGGCTACAGCTGCAAAACCATCTTCAGTGGTCTGAATACGGGCCCATGTTGCTGATTTCCATTCCTACATCAGTCTGCTAGACAGAGAGAATTACTCCAGTTTCTGTACTGCTCTGAATACTGTGAATAGTAACGTAATACAGAATACTGTGAATATTTCACATTTTCTGAATTCTGGAAATTTTAGCGCTTGCTCCACCCCAGGCCTATTTGTAGGTACAGTAAACAGCTAACTTTTCTTTTTCGGTCTTTCTGTTCACATATGGACATAAAAGAAAAAATCAGAGTAATGATGGCATTGAGTTCCAGCCTGACTGATATTCTGCAGGGAGGAAACTATATTTTAGGAAAGGTTAGCACAAGCCAGACACTGTATCAGCCTGATTCACTCATTTTTATTTTTGTAGCTGGCACAGAAAAGCAGAATCAATGAACAAAGAGGTATCGGCGTGTCTTTGTGCAGTTCTAGAAGCTGAGCTGGTCAGCTAAATGGTGTCACTCTCTGTTAACTTATCAGATAGCAAAGGTTGCTGCTGTTTGTAAATTACTAAACATATTAATTAATTAATTTACAGTACTTCTTATCCAGATGCCATTCTTATGAGGAATTTCTAATTTTGGAAAGCTAAGTTAAGATGATAGACATTCAAAAAGAAGTGCAGAAAAATGTAGAACAGTAAATAGGACAGTAAAACGTGTTTAGGTGAAATATAATGTAATAAGTTTTAATTAGGAATACAAGTAATCTCATATATCACAGAAACAATTCGGAAGTGTAGTTATAACCACACTAAATCCTTCACCTTTCCCCAAACTTGTCAGAATGACAATTCATTAACATCTGCAGCTCCGCTACAAAATGTGCAGTTCTATGCCATACCAGAAGATGGTGCTGTGCAGATCTCTACATCAATGCATGATTTCAGCTCATGTTCTTTATTCCAGTGTTCTGTCGGTGGCTTACAGGTCACCTTCACTGAGTTTGTAATCATGTTCATTTCACCAATTTGGAAAACCCCACACTATGCTCTTTTAATTTATTACATTTCCTATTTCTAACTGTGCTTGTTTCACCAAGGGGGTACCCAACCCCCATCCTCTGTTCTCCCCAATGGGGTCGTCAATCAACATTAATAGGTAAAACTGGGTCCCAAGACCAAAAAAGGTTGAGAACCACTGGTATATTCCACTTTCCTGCTTGTTGTTTGATTGCTAAAAATAACATTTGGGCATCAAGTCAAGAAAAAAATAATGTAATGTGGCAATATTAAACAACACAAGGCCTTCCATCAAATTATTCATTTCATTGAAAAAATTGGATAGCTATATAAAGCAATTGTCAATAAAACTGTTCAAATGTAATTTAAATCTGTCAGTAATGGAAGTTAGTATTTATTTTTTAAGTTTGCTCAGAGATAATGAATGTAATTGCTACAGTTAACTATATAGCAGGGTTAGTACAAAAGAAAAGCAAGGTATGTTCTAAACTCAGTGAAGAAAGTAGCAGGGACGTGCACAGCAAGGTGGCTACAATAGTTGAAGCCCCACCCCTTTATCCTCATTGGCTCAAATGGCTTGTTTTTTTAAAAAAATAAAAAACAACCAATCAAACAGTTTCATTTTATTTGAACTCTTCATAATTCTTCTTGGCGGCACAGTGGCGCAGTAGTAGTGCTGCTGCCTCGCAGTTAGGAGACCTGGGTTCCCTTCCAGGGTCCTCCCTGCGTGGAGTTTGCATGTTCTCCCTGTGTCTGCATGGGTTTCCTCCCGGTGTTCTGGTTTCCTCCCTCAGTCCAAAGACATGCAGATTAGGTGCATTGGCGATTCTAAATTGTCCCTATTGTGTGCTTGGTGTGTGGGTGTGTGTGTGCCCTGCGGTGGGCTGGCGCCCTGCCCAGGGTTTGTTTCCTGCCTTGTGCCCTATGTTGGCTGGGGTTGACTCCAGCAGACACCCGTGACCCTGTGTTAGGATATAGCGGGTTGGATAATGGATGGATGGATAATTAATTCTTCTTCAGTATTTACTGTAGTACGGACCTCCAGTTGGAACCTAATTGATTTCTTTCAAGCACAAGTGCCAATCTCTTCTTCACTGTAAAAAAGCAATGATAAGCAACGGAGCCTACTTCACCAGAGTGGAGGACTTGCTAAATATTCTTGAGGAGTGACAGTGAGAAGATAAGACAGATTTTTCACAAGGACTGCACAAAAAGCAGCATGCTACAGGCCACATATGGGGTGCTTTATATTTAAGTAAGACCTTTTTTTTCATTTATCTATTCTAATTTTGTAAACCAGCAAACTCACCTGTTATTATCTACAGTACCCAAGCCCAACAGGGCCTTCCACAGTTCTCATGATTTGACTGATATTTTTCTAAATGGGTCCAAGGACTCCAAAAATAATCTATGCAACAGTTTGGGGTTTTCTGAGACCCAGGAATTCAGTTGTCACACTCTTTTTATTCAATACATTGGCTTCCTCTAGTGGCACATATTAAGCTCAAATCCTTAATGCCTGCCTTCAAGTAGTCAATGGGTCACCACCATATATATATACAGTGGCAGGAAGCTGGGGGCCAGACCCAGCCGTGATGCCTGGAAGGACCGGAAGGCAATCTATACATCCCCTGGGCCACGAGGTGGCAACCGCCCTGGATAGGGAGGGGACCACAGGGAAGGAGCAGGGAGGCTCAAACCCTTTTGGGGCCCGTGGTTACTGCCAGGGGGCACCCCAAGCCTCATAAAGCCCAGGAGATCTGCACTTTCGTCACACCTGGGAAGATGGAGGAAGGACCTTCCAGGGATGCCCGGAGTGCTTCCGGGTGCTCATGCAGCACTTCCGCCGCACCAGGAAGAGCCGCCGGAAGAATGTCAGCGAGCACCTGAAGCATGTCTGGGTGACTATAAAGGGGGCCGCCTTCCAGAGTCCAGAGTCTGGAGCTGGAGGTGGATGAAGCTCCAGCGAAAGAGGGAAGAAAGGCAGCCCACGGACGTTTGAAAAGCCCGTGATTTGGGGTGATTGGTGTGGGAGCACTGTGTGCTGTGTGGGACTGTGTGAGGGACATTGCTCTTAATAAACCTGTGTGTTTTATAATAATATCAGTGTTTAGCTGATGGTGTTCGGGCTAGTTGTCACAATATACTGTATATATATATATATACAGTATACTAGGCTGACCCACCTTTTAAGGCGACCGACTTTTAAGTTGACCACTTCTTAAGGCAATTCAGTATGTAGATCAATTTGATATTTTATACAAACTCATTAATTTGGTTATATTGCATTTGAGCGGTATTACTTTAATACTTGTAGTTTCTGTTATTTTTGTGATGAAATTTAAACTTTTTTTCTATTTTGAGGTCGCCCTTTTGAACCCCCCTGATATTAACTACGGGGTGAGGCATTTGTACTCCATCAACATTAATTATTTCCAGAGACATAATTTTGTCTATTTTTCCAGCGCATCGCACACAAAAGCAAGGGAACGATGGGAGCACCAGAACTCTGCTCACATCATGTCGCTTCGTACCGCAAGCCGCAAGTAGTAAGTCTGTGATAAGCGGAATACCGCTACGCTTTCCACTCACGGGACGGAAGGACAATCCTGACCGCTTTTATATAGTCAGAAAGAAGAAGAAGATATCGCACAGTCTGGAGTAGAAAATCATCTTTTACCTGGAAAAACGAAACTACAAATCCCATCGTGCATTGCAAAATGGACGGGGCGTGTGTGAAGCTCCGCGTCTGCGTAGCACTCACGGGACGGAAGGACAATCCCGACCGCTTTTATATAGAAGGATATATATATATATATATTGTGAACGCTGGCCCGGACACAGACAGACGGACATCATATTTCACCCAACACACGTTTATTTACAATTATTTACAGTTATTTCTCACGTGCACCCAGGGCCCACAGTCTCTGTGCCTTCTCTCTCTGGCCGCCCCCAGTCCTCTCTCCAGCTCTGTCTTGCTACCTCCCGACATCCACCAATGACTGGAGGGAGGAGGCCCCTCTTATGGGAACCCGGATGGGCTCCAGCTGCTCCCCGGCAATTAGTGTTAGCCACACCCCTGTGTGGCAGAAGTGCCGGCTGCGCACCCGGAAGCCGTCCGGGTGTCCCCTGTCGTCTTCCCCCCGGCACTTCCTGGTGTGGCGGAAGTGCCGGGCTCCCGGGA
>JANRMT010062819.1:37930390-37943221 GCA_026402145.1 Polypterus bichir lapradei | reverse complement strand
TATATATATAAACATCTAGCCAGTCAGCAAGTTTCATTTTACAACTTGCATTGTGCCTCTTGATAACTCTGCTTCAATATTTAGATTGACTGGAACCCCAGTTGGGACATAACTGATTTATTCCAAACATATGGAGGTCCTATGTTCCTTCTCAACCATTCAGGTTTGGTAGTGAATAAGATCTGCTGATGCCCTGTGGTGTTGAAGGGGTCATCAGATGCTTTAACCCCTCATCTTTAAGTCCCAGGGGATCCTAATCAATAGTGGCAAGCTTCTGATCTTCTTTCCCATTGTATACAATATAGTCTGTGATCAATGGTGAATAGTTAAATTAACATATGCCAACAAGTCACCCGAATCCCCCACCCCTGGTTCTCGATTTTATATGTTAGATAGTTGATCACAAAACTTGAAGGACATCCCACACTCACTTTTCAAATTAATATGCTGGGTATTCAATAGACAATTGTGAAATTTCAACAGGTAACTCTTCAGTTGTTTTATCTGAAGTAGAACGCACGTGAAAGTCTCTGATATCTGCAAATCCTAAAGACGTCCCTGGTGATGCTATCTCTTTTCATTTGTAGTTCCTATGGTTGAATGAGCGGCCCCCTTCCATTCGAAATTCTGTCTCCTTCAGTGTGCTTAAGAAGTATTTGAAGACATCATGCAAACACATTTTGACCCAGTTAAGTGCATTATTCTGGCTTTCAGCCGACCCGCTCCAGCCTTTCACTTAAGTCATGGGCTAATGATACTCCTGCTGTCTTGATTATATCATTGGCTTGCTCTCTCCAATTTCGCTCTATCTCCTGATTCCATGTAAGTTTTGGGCCAGGACACTTTTTCAAATACAATCTCAAGCTCAGGCCAGGTTTAAGTTTGTTTTGTAACAAATGCATATGAATTCGGAATGTTTTATGTTTTAAACGTATTTCTGTTAGAGGAAATTGAGAAACTGTTTTACAAACTCATCTCAACCTAATTTGCTAGTCTCTTATATGTGTTCAACAGAAACATACCCTACTATAAAGTTAAGCTGGGTGGCATCAGCAGGCGCTGTCATCACAGCAGAGAGGCATCCAACACCTCATTGCTGTGTTTGAAAGTCCCTAGACACTAGATAAGTAATGTGCTGCAGCCTCACAAAGGTACAGGGGGGCATGGGTGTCCGCAGAAAACAAAAATGGCAGACCAATGTATCCATAATCAATGTTATGAACGGTATATGACAGACAGACAGGCAGACTGATTCATGCAAGATGAGAATCTAGTCTAAGTCTGCAATCCCTCGGCTAAGTCACAGTTTGAACAGTGGGTTACTAAAGAGGCCTTTGCTTGCACTCTGATTTTTTGCATAATTAGTGCAGTTCAGTCTATTAAACTGTAACTGCCACTTTGCTGAAATGGCATATTCCTGATAAGCAATAAATAATGGAGCACAAAGGGCATGGGCTCACCAAACTTTATTGATAATAATTGTGAACTTTGCACATCATAGAGGTCACTTTTAAATTATGCCAGTTTGTTTCCATTGGAATTTTGGGTCTTATTCTAAACAAAGGATGTCTTTGAATATTAACTCCTACAAAGTGTCAGAATCAATAAGATTTGAAGAGAAAAAAATCATTAAGAAAGCAGTTATACAAACGTGTTAAACTGTGACTATTTAAGTACAATTTAGTTTTGAGCATATTTATTCCAATCTCTTACTGCATTATATAAAGCAACAACAAGAAAAACAAACTCCAACTCTAACTGAAAATTCCCCAGTACTTTTGAAGTGGAGCAGTGCCTCATAGCTTCAGAAGACTGGGTTCAAACCATAAACTGGCCACTACCTGTGTGGAGTTTGCATGTTCTACTCTGTGTCTGTGGGGGTTTTTCACCAGGTCTTATTCCCACATCCTAAAGATATGCTCGTTAGGCTAACCGTAAAATAGCCTTGTGTGAATGAATTTGATGTTGAGTGTGAGTGTGTTCTCCAGCAGCTCCTGCATTGCTCTTAATACTGCAGGGGCAGACCCCACTCCCTTGTCCTCGAACTTGAATAGGATGGGTTCAGGAAGTGGACAGACATATTATTATAGAGTGACAAAGCTTTAAGAAATTATTCTTTTAAATACTTTATGCATTATGAATGTTCCACCTTTACTGGTTGTGTGTACACACGGTACTATTTACTGCAAAAAAAACCAAAAAACTAACTAAATCATATAATGCAGATACATCCATTGGGACTCATCATCAATGATGTATCCTGGGTCATTGGGTGTTTCAGGGCTCACAACATCAGACACCTTCACCCAGGCAACCCAGCCAGGGGTAACTAGTCCCCGACTACTATCCGAGTAGCTGTAGTCCATGGATCACCTCTTGTTATCCAGAGCCATTTGGATGCTCTTTCTGTGGCTTCCGTGATCCATCTAATGGCTCACCTCTTTAGTACCTCTGTGATGCCAAGCAGATTAAGTGATCTACAGAGTAAGCATTCAGAAAGACGTCTGCAATCCACTTCCAAAGGCAGACACAGAGCTCAACATTCTTGCCTCCGACACTAGAAGGTCTTTGTACTTTAAGTTCTTCCTCTTATATGCCTCCTTCATGTGATCCTCCCAGGCCATGGTAAGTTCTTCATGACTAATTGTTTTGTGGCTTTTGAAAAATAACAACTGATTGGACTCTGTGATATTACTGCACAGTGTGCCAGGAACTTAAGTTGTTTGCCTAGGTCCATGTGAGATCCAATGCCTTCTCACATTATTGGTTTGTCCTATCTCTTCAACCAGAGTTGAAAGAATGGAGTTCCAACCACAGGCTGTTTCTTGGATGCCATTCTGTCCAAACCCATATTCATCTGTGCTCTAAAAAAATAATACTCAAACAAAAACAAAGAATGAAGTCCGCCTCTCACCACTGATCGAATGTGATATCTGTGCCTTTTCACACTACTGGTTTATCCCACTGCTTGCACTAAATGTGACACCCCATTTCTTTGAAACCTGGCAACCACCTAATCTCAGGACATCTTGTAGTTCATGATACAGAGCTAAACCAATATGAGGGTAAGAGACAGAGACAAGAGGTATGGTAGAAACGGATGTTCTTTATTATTCCAGTGCCAATGAAAAATTAAAGATCAATGTCATGCAATCAATTATTAAAAAACTAGAGTGGAAAAATTCCCCTATTCCCTTTCAAAATGTTGTTTAAGAAAAACACCATACAACAAAACTATGATATATACTCACGTATAAGTCGGGTCCTGAAACTTGAAAGATCGATCATAAAATCAAACGTATACGCCCGTTCAAAAATACGACACTTACATTTTTTTTTACATCTTCTTGCCTCCTCCAATCTCACATCAGTTTCTCAGACACATCGAATTTTCTTGCAGCAACGCAGTTACCAATTTCTTTCGGTACTTCAACGAAATTTAATTTAAAACTAGTTTCATATTTACTTCTAACCGAATGTTCCATCGTAGATAAGGGATGCTTTAACAACAAAGGTGTATGAGGGTGTGAGATACAAAAAACACAAATCAGTGCAGACGTTGCTTTGGAATAGTTTGGGTACTACCGTGTGGTCACGTAGGCACAATAGAGAGACAGAGAGATAGAGAGAGAGAGAGAGAGGTTAGGAGCACACGCTGATACAGCACATTGCTGCACCCACAAAGAAAAAAAAATGCTCCGTGCTCTGTGGTTAATCTCTCAGGTAGGCATTAGCATATCATAATCTCTTGGACCAATATTCGACTTATATGACCGACATTATAAAATACCAGTAAAATCAAGTCCCGGCTTATCTGTGGGAGAACTTAACCGCGAGTATATATGGTATATACAAAAACGAATGTAACAGACTGTTAACTTACTGAATCATTCACAACATTTTCTCTTTAGGACCTTTATTCAAAACTACTGATATCTCATCTCTCATACAGTTTAGTCGACATTTATTTTCTCACCACTAGTCAACAAAAGAAAACCTCTAGCATCGTCTATCTCATTTTAAATGGCCATTGGATCATCATAACCAATCCCCTCTGACACTAATCCCAGAATGCAGGAATGCTGGCTACGCTACACACACCCCCTCCAACAGGAGCCCTATACTTAATTGCCTTCTCACTCGTACAGTCTCTCTGGAAAGTATTCCTATCATCTTTTCAGTGACTTCAAACTCTTAATGACTTACTCCTTGCTGGCAAACTAAACCTCAGCACTTATCCACAGAAGCAGTATAGCATGGGTTGCTAGCTTCACCTTCATCAAGGTGTGTATGGGCCATGTTATACCCCGTAGTCCCACACCATGAGCCTTGGGCCATGCACCTGTGCTGCTGCGTAGCTGTCTACCTACTGCCACCTCTCTGCTTTCCCTCTTATGGTCAAGTTAAGTGCTGTGTAACTATTTATAAGAGCGAATGACAGTTTATAAATAGTTTTATACCATAACAGTCAACTATAGTCTGTGACACAACCTGTCACAGTCCACTGTTAGCTGCTGGTCAAATGCAGTGTGAAGTAGACGTTCCTCCAATTTGAGCTTTGGCTGGAAGTGTTTTCCTGCTCTCACAAAGGTGATGTTCTTGCCTGGGAGATGATGATGCTTGTTTTTAAAACCTGGTGATGTCACTAGCAATAACAACCTTCTCCCAGGGCCTTTGGGCAGCTTCTTAAGATGTGTTCTTCGCAAACAGAAGGGGCAAAATGGTGTTTCATTTTTGAGCCAGATGTGGGAGTTTGCTGTGATGTGTAAGACATTGTAGATGGCTTGAATCAGGAATTTTACATGCTGGGGTTCTGCCTGCTTGATGTCATACCAGGGAAACTTCATCTCTAGCACAATCTCCTGCCTAGTCTAGGCTCCCGGCTGCCTTATTTCTACCATCTTGCTTATATGTGTCTCCTTCATGCCTGTTCACACTTCTTCCTAGATGAATTGTGACCTTTCCTTTCCCTGGATCTTGATATACAAGGGTCTAGGGGAGTTGCCTAGCCATACTCACCCAGTTGCCAGGGTTCCTAGTATTGCCCTATATCGAGCATGGGAAAGGTGTTATATAAATAAAATGTATTATTATTATTATTAAAACTCTACCAACTCCAGCTCATTGTGGGCCTTACACTTCTTGCATGTCTGAAACTCTATGCCTGCTTTTGAAACTTTAGGGTTTCTGGATTATCTGTACTGCAGTGTTGCCCTTCTGCAAGAAACTTTAAACTCCTCAGGGATGCCACCGAGTGTAAGCTTCAATATTTTATTCTTCCTATAGCGGATTGCACTGCTCAGTCTCTATGGCAAGCCTAGGTACCTACAGATGAAGCCGCTAATCTTCCTCTCCAATCTTTCAATGGCTGTAATTGGCACATTGTACACCAAAATATGCCAGATAATTCAGGGCAGAATGCTGTACTAATATAGTATATCCAGGATTTATAATCTGCCAAGCAGACCCGACTCCTCAACCTTTGACAGCCAAGCCTCAAGCCTCTTAATAGTTGTCCAGATGGCAGATATATCACGTAGGCTGCAGTCAAACACCTTTCCCCAAGATCTTGACCGACTTCTCAGTGATTGATACAATTGTAGTGTCATCTAATTCAAAGCAAACCTTGCTATTCAGGACAAGGGATCAGGGCTTGGCTGGCTTGAAGCTCATCCTTGCCTAGAATATGAGGTTCTCAAGGACCTGCTTGGAAAAGAAGTGGTTAATACAGTGAGGTTGTTCATAAAGGCTTTGATAGAGGGCCTGTGCAATTATCTCTGCTGTTTTCACTATCATATTCATGGCAAGGGTAAAGAGGCTGGTTGAGGTTGTGCCACCTGTGATGATGGCCTCCTTCTGATCTAGTCTAGTCTGATTTAGTATATAGAGAAGTGACTCTCAACTAGAAATTAGTAATCCTGGATTAGACCCTTCACCTTTCTGGTAGCACAGTGCTGGTTTTAATGTGATATGGAGCCATATGCATTGGCAAGGTCTAAAAACAACTGGACCAGATTTCCTTTTATTTCTCATGCCTCTCTGATAAGCTGTGTAATTATGTCCATTTGTCCAAAGTAGCCTGGCTTGCCTGGAATCCCACCTTTCTGTACCAATTTGCCAATGTAGTCCTTCTTAAGAAGGATGTTCATCAGCTGTCAGGAAAGTATACTGAAAAATATCTTGCATTCAATGCTCAGGAATGAGAAGGATCTAAATTCCTTGATGCATTCAAAGTTTTCCTCCTTGGGAATTCATTCTCCTTTTAGCAGTCTCCACTTCTTGGTAACACTCCCCCGCGCCATATGGTTATCAGAATTTTCCAGAGGAGGCAAAGAAATTATGTGCAGTACTTGTACACTTTATGGTGTACTCTGCTCGGTCCTGAGTTTGCTTTAGCCACATTGACCACCTCTTTCATCTCCTTCCAGGTGGGTTAACTCATTTCAAACTCCACCTCTGGGTCTGGTAGATCTATGAGAGCCCTGTGTTGTTCAAGCACCATCTCTCTAGCCAGATTACTGAAAGTTGCAGGAGTTTCGGCAACTCACAGGTAAGAAATTACTTTAATAGTCCAGGCAAAGTTTGAATTCTAAATTTGAAGCAAACATTGTGGTTTGCTAATTAGTTTTCATTTTGCCTGTAGTAGTGTCCAGGCCTTTTATCATTAGTAAGTGTAGTCATTAAAAGAAAAAAGTAAGGAATGGTGCGAACAGACAAAAGAAAGAAAGAAAGAAAGAAAGAAAGAAAGAAAGAAAGAAAGAAAGAAAGAAAGAAAGAAAGAAAGAAATTCCAAATAGTTTTACACCACTGCTATGTCTCAGGAGATTGCATTACATTGCTTAAGACTATTCATCCATTATCCAACCCGCTATATCTAACTACAGGGTCACAGGGCTCTGCTGGGGCCAATCCTAGCCAACACAGGGCACTAGGCAGGAAACAAACCCCAGGTGGGGTGCCAGCCCACCGCAGGGTGCACACACACACCCACACACCAAGCACACACTAGGGACAATTTAGGATTGCCAATGCACCTAACCTGCAGGTCGTTGGACTGTGGGAGGAACCCGGAGGAAACTCATGCAGACACAGGGAGAACATGCAGACTCCATGCAGGGTGGACCCAGTAAGCAAACCCGGGTCTCCTAACTATGAGGCAGCAGCACTACCCATTGTGCCACCGTGCCACCCAATGACAGCTGACTCAGATTGCCTTGAAGTTGGAATCTGACCCAGAGCTTCATTTGACTTGTGGGTATTTATTTTTCATAATTCCCATTTTTAACCCCACCTTTCCCATTACAGATTCACAAAGAGTCAGAGGAACATGGCGACAGCACTTGGTACTAAGCCTACCCTGGAGATAATGCCATGGCATACTCACAGACCTACCCACTCACAATTATATGGAACCAATTTGGATTCACAACTTAATCAAAGATATGCTCAAAATGCTTGAAGAAATTGGAGTTGAAAGTGAGGAACATGTGAAGTCACATGGACAATATGCATTGCTTGTCTTTGGTTCTGTGATGTCCATTGTTGTGATCAATTTTGTACCTTTGTCCTGTAACACTTGTTTTCCAAACAGTGTCCGAGACTAATGTTTACTCAGCTGTGTTGACCTCTTTCTTAAGTTGACTTGAATAAATGCGGTCTGCTAAAACTGATGTCACATTACATTTTGTTCTGGTGGCAATTCAGATTTGCTGATTGCAGTTGCTGATCTCATCACTGCTCCATGTCAAATTACATGACAGAAAATCACAGTTCACATCACATTTACCCACTGAGCGTCAATCTTCTTGTTGTGCTTGCCCCTTTTGCTGATAGCAGTTAGTGTGTTGCCTGATTCAGTGACGCTTTACAAAGAGTCAGCAGCAATTTCTGCCCTTTAATTCTTTTTTCCACTCTGTGATGGTATGTAAAATATGAGGCATCAGACAGTCGAGTCTCTCTTCTGTTTGGGACGTTCAAAACACAGTGTTGTCGCTTATTCCTCTTCAATACATTCTATGCATTGTACTTGTGGATGAGCATTCATTGGTTGTGAGCTCTCCAGCGTACACAGGCCGCTGTTCTGACCAAAGAGAAAGTCAAACCTGTTTGATTTTATCTTAGCCAGCCATAGACTGTTGGTCTCAGTTGTTGGATACGTCACATTTAATGACTGGCTTCATGGGAACAAGCCACTGACTGCCTTCATCTGGCTTAGATTATGTTAATTAAGACTACAAGTGAAAATCTTATGTGACATAGGATTATGCAAATAAATGTAAAATGTAAATGCAACCAATTTAACCAGCAGAATTTTAACAGTATGATACATCCATCCTTTAAGTTTGACCTCATTTACCCTACCAAAGCAGGTAACAACTGGAATAATCGGAAGCATATAACTGGGCATTAAAATCCGTAGAGTTGACTGTAATCAGCATACGTTAAAATTGAGAATAAATGTTATTTTGATGCATGGCAATTTTGTTCTATTAAATAAATTATTATCATACTGCAAATGAAAGATATCTATGAAAAAATTTCTGTACATAGTGAAAATTAAGCAAGTTGTAATGTAGCTTTGAAACAAATCTACACTACTTAGCAAGTTTAAGAAATAAAAAAGTACAGACAGTTTTGTTTAGAACTGAAATATTTGTAAACCTTCTTTCACCAGAGTGTTGTGAAATGACACACGCAAAAAGGTATGGGGCATCCACCCATATATTGTCCCTGGATGCAAAAGGTTTTTTCTCCACTACTCATGTGCATTCTGTTGAGTTCTCCACTGAACTGACTGGTGGAGGAAAGATGGCGACTTTACAAGCCGAAAGGCGGAAGTGACTTCAGTCGGGGGGCCTGAACCGGAAGTGTTGTTGAATCAGGCAGGTTTTCCCATTTTTGGCCTGTACAGATAACAGAGGTAGGTTCAGTGCACCCCACCACTCCCTGGCCTGGTGAGTAATTACCTCCACTTGGTCCACTCAGCTCACTCCTAGTCGCACGTGTGTGACAGGGTATAAAAATAGAATTAATGACTCCAGTTAACTTTGCTTCTGTAATGTCAGAGTCAAATTTACATTTTTTTGAAAAGATGTGGTGGTTTATATAAGATTAGTGTTGTGAAAAAGTAAAGATAAAGAAAAATGTATACATATAACAAAATCTGATTTAAACTCTTGTTTTTGCTTTCTTCCCCAGTGAAAGTAAAACACAGTGGATGAAAGAGACAGGAAAACAGGACGAGG
This sequence comes from Polypterus bichir lapradei, assembly GCA_026402145.1. Lineage (NCBI taxonomy): Eukaryota > Metazoa > Chordata > Cladistia > Polypteriformes > Polypteridae > Polypterus > Polypterus bichir. Next base: position 37,933,976 of record JANRMT010062819.1, on the reverse strand, counting down.
ACACACTACGCCCTATAGTGGCACATTCCTCTAAGCCATCAAGATAACAGTTCATTCCACTATAAACACTTCGGAACATGAATCATTGATTTTAGGGAACCTGGCTAAGAGTACAAACCTGTTTCAGGCAGGTAGGAAACAAAAACTAGAAAATTACAGATATGCTGTTGGTTTTGGAGAACCCAGGCTGATATAGATATTCAAAATGTACAAAAGATTGCCAAAGGTTTACTCCTAAAAGAGAGATTCTCCAGCAGTGTTTACGCTGTCTAAACAGGGCTCCACATTTTTATCTCCCTTCCTCTGGGCAGTTTATAATAATACTGTGAAAGTTTGATAATAAGCCTAATACAACAGTTAGATCCTCTTGAGACTTCCTTTTTTTTGGTAAAACAATAATTCATCTGAACACTTAGCAGGCAGCAAGCACTCATTAAGTATCACTTCCATGTGGTCTGGAAATATTAACTCATTCCCTCAAATTAAACAGAAAACCATTAGGGATTTTCCACTGAAATTCCAGGACTGAATATGTCCAAGCCATTTATGACTGAAATTATTGTAATATGATCAAAAATCAATTTAAAGAAAGAAAGAAAGAAGGTTCCATATGGGATGGATGAGCATCCCGACTAGGAGAAGAGAATGTCCCTTACCCATATAGGATGCCCCAGGTGGATGAACGGATATTCCAGTCAAGAGAAAGGACGGTTCCTTGTCCCGATGCGAAACCTCATGTGGATGGGCAGGCATCCTGACCAGATTTACTTACATACCTTACCTGGCCGGGATAAAAGGGAAGAACTTATTTAAGGGCTGTTTATTCACCCAGGAATCTAGATGACAGCAGCCCTGAAAATCAATACCTGTTCACACAACAGCAAGGAATGCCGAGACTTATAGTCTAGTAGCACAGTCCTACTGGGGTCCGTTAGTGCTGCAAGATGGCGCTGCTGGGAGTTACATTCCCTACTATTTGGGACTTCTGTACGACCTGGAAGTGCTTCCAATGTTTGAAGCCCTGACACCAGAAGTACTCCTGAGTCCTCAATAAAAGGGAACACACTGCCTTTTTCAGGCAAGTCAGAGATCTGAAGGAAGGAAGGCAACACTTGACTGGAGGATTGGCGGTGTGGAGGTAGAAAGAGAGAGAGAGAGGCACTGTATACATCCTTTGTACAAAGGTAATTTGTAATAAACACATTTTGATATGAACCAGGGACTTGTTTATATGTTTGTGGTTTGGGGCTCTATGGTGTCCCTAGCCTTCACAAAAGAAAGAAAATTCCAAATATTTCACGAAAAGGATTGTGTTCTTATATACTTGGCTAATTTATGTAAGAAACTATAAAGGCCATCTTATTCAAGTTTCGTGAATTATGAGAAATCATATGTTTTATCAACCATAATGTCTTTGTCACATTTAGTACACATCTAAGACAAAAAAAAACAGAAATACACCTAATCTGAAAAGTACCATATCCTAGAATTAGGACTAATTTCACTTATTCCTTCTTTGTTTCTAGCGTCCTTCATTAGATCACAAGAAAATGTTTGACCACGTCAAATAATTACTGGTGCGGAGGGATGAACAAAAGCCTTGGAACAGAAATGACCCCTCTGAGGCTACTGTGTCACACTAGAAAAAGCATAAGGCTTTTGGAACATTTGTTATTTATGAATTATAACATTTTTGAGACATGTATACTGTTTGATTTCAAACATTTTTAAGAATATTTTTAAAATATTATCTAAAGATTAACAATGATTTTTTTTCTAATTATTCATTCACAGAAATATTGAAATCTTTTGCAGATATTTTCAAATCATTGACAATACCTTCAGATTATTAAAAAATGATTTAGCTATATCTTCAACTGACAAAGTAGCTATTTGCCAAAATCTCTAATTTATTTACAGAAATCTAATGGCCTCATCACATGGGGTGAGGCCATCAGTAGAGTTCCTCAGGGGTCTGTCCTTGAACCGTTACTGTTTCTTCCTATATTAATGACATAGATTACAGTATAATTAGTAAACATGTGAAATTTGCAGATGACCCTAACATTGGAGGAATGGCAGACAATGGGGAGGCAGTATAAAGAATTCCAAAAGACTTTGACAAGCTTCAAAACTGAGCAAACACTTGGACAAATACAGTTCAATGTAGAAACATGTAAAGTTCTTCATGTACACAACAGAAGCTTAGGTTATAAATACAAGATGGAAGACACTGTACTGCAGGAAGCAACCTTTGAGATGGAGTTAGTGGTTTATGATGACACATTATTTTCATCAGATGCCCGGAAGCTTTTAAAAAAGCAAAGAAAATGTTAGGTTGTATCATGAAAACTATTGAATATAAATCAAGGGGTGTTATGCTCAAACTATATAATGCACTAGTGAGACCACATCTGGAGCCTTGTGTGAAGTTCTTGTCAGGACACTACAGCACTTGAAGTTGTGCAGAAAGCACTTCTTTATGCAAAGACTTATGGGAATCTGGAACAAACCACCAAGTCATGTACGTTGTAGTTGAAGAAGAAACCTCAACAAACTTTAAGAAGTATCTGGATGAGTTATCAGGACAGCTTAGCTACATATTAGCTGTAGAAACAGACTTGATGAACTGACTGGTCTCTTCTAGTTTGTGAAATGTCTTATGCTCTAATAATATTTGTAGAATTTAATATCTCTATAAATTGCTAAAAGTAACCTTGAAATGCATTAGATATCTTTCATTTAGTGGTACACTTCAAGATATCTTTAACTAATTTAATAAAACAATTTGGCTTGCTTTAGAACCTGAAGGCTCTTACAATATGTGCTGAAAACATCTTATTTCCCATCCTTTTCCAAACTTAAGGCTGTGGTTACAGGAGTGTGTTTCAGTTATTAATTTTTAAGTGAGCTGAAGTTTGGTCCAGTGGGGGACAGTGTAAATGTTCAAACTTAGTGTATGCCTTAATGTAGTTAATATACCATGCTTTGAAATTAAAACGGCCAATTTCACCCCTCAAGGTGAGAGGATGGACTCTAGCATGTGATGTTTTTTGATTGGTGAATCGTAGAATAAATATGGTCATCAACAGCCACACTTACAGCAGATACTTCAGCAGACTACTGATGATGAAGAGCTTCTTGAACTAAAGTAGCTGTTTTATACAGTCATTCTGGGTAACGTTTTCTTGCAATCACATCTGCTACAGAAGCAAAGAATCACAACTTTGAGCAGGTGCTTTACAGATGACTCACCAATCAAGACGAGGACTCACTAGAGCCCACCCTCTCAACTTTGATGGCTGAAAATAGCAGTTTTCATTTCAAGGCATATTTCATGTTGCATATGGTGCCACTAAAATAATTAAATGAAGCAATAAATAAGCAACTATAGACATTTTTAATGACACAATAAATTATTTATGCTTACGTGTCATTTTGTTGTTATTTATGTATTGCCACATTTCACAAAGTATTTGTTTATTTGCTTATTTATTTATTCTATTTTTGTCCAAAATATTCCTCCATATATATTAAGGTAGATAGATAGATAGATAGATAGATAGATAGATAGATAGATAGATAG
>JANRMT010062819.1:37907719-37930380 GCA_026402145.1 Polypterus bichir lapradei | reverse complement strand
TAGATAGATAGATAGATAGATAGATAGATAGATAGATAGATAGATAGATAGATAGATAGATAGATACTTTATTAATCCCAAGGGGAAATTCAAACCCTAACCCTAACCCTAACCCAGCAGCAGCATACTGATAAAAAACAATATTAAATTAAAGAGTGATAAAAATCCAGGTATATAAAACAATAACTTTGTATAATGTTAACGTTTACCCCCCCCCAAAGGGTGGTAACAGAACTACAGAAAATTCCTTGGTGCTCACAATGTTTAGGTGTAACAGCCAATGGCCTGAACATCTAAGACCACATCCTCCAGTGTTTCTGCTGCAGCAGCAGCCTTGCCTAATGTGTTAAACTACCTTATTACCTAAATATTTTCATTTTGCAGTTTAGAAAACAAAGATGCAAAACCATTAGTAATAATGTGATTATTTTTGATTAAAAAGTTTAAAAATGTAATCATATAATGTATTATTTTACATGATTAACAATGAAGGAGGAGGAGAAGGTTGAGAGCATGCACTAATACAGTGCGTTGCTGCACCAACCTCAGGATCCCAAATTAGGACCCGAGCACAGCCATGCAACGGGTGACACCCTCAGCACCACACTAGTTTGAATGGAATGGAGCAGTGTGAGGTTTTTAACAATAGCTGGAGTGCCAATCCTGTCACCAACCTCCACATTTTCCCTGTAAGTTGGAGGAATGGCTTTCAGGGCTGGATGCAGGTTAACATCATACCAGTTAAGGGCTTTACTCAAGGACCCAATATAGAGGAAGCACTTCTGGCATTTAAAAGAATTGGAACTGGCTAAAAATAGGGGGCATGAAATATCATTAAAAATATAAGATGAAATATTTTTGTAAAGTAAAATTATGATTTCTGAGGCACAGAAAATGATTAAGTTACTGTTCAGTAATGGTTTCCATTTCATTAAAAGACCACAACATTTACAACCTCTTAATGGAAGGAAGCAGAAGTTTGCCAACAACGATAAACATTTGAAGGTCTACATATGTTCCCTTTAGCCAGTGTGTCTCATGTTCATTGTAACTTTAACACTTAAAAAATGCACCGTAACTGTGATAAATGTCAAAACAAACTGTAAGAGCTCTTGCCATATAGGAAATGATGCATTTAATTTGCTAAGCCTGGAGAGATGTTCTTCATGTTAAGTAGTAATGTAAATAAAGAGGCCAACATTACATTTTCAAACTGTGATCAGTTAAAGCAGAGTGATAGTCACTCTGAGCCATCATAGGCCATGGAGGTAACCTTCAAAAGCAACTTCCATTTTAATATTTTAATGAATTTCAGTTTCATAGAATTGTTATTTTGATTAATACAAACAGCTCTGCTTGTAAAAATTAAAACAGCATCATTCTGATCCTTTCCAGTGAATTTTAAATGCTGTCACGTGTGTGGTCATGGGCAACAGCTTAAGTGCTCAGGTAGTGGGTATAACCCGCTGAACTAGGTGTTGATGCTGTGGTCTAATGCAGCGTTTCTTAACCTTTAAGTATTTACGACCCGAGTTTTCATAACAGTTTTAATTATGCCCCCCCTAACATTATTTTGAAATGTAGATGCATATTTTATTATACCTACTTAGCTTTTATCGACATTTATCTAACTCTATATTTATTGTTCTAGTATCAGAATGTAGTTTAAGTTAATTTGTTTTGGTTTCAACAGATGTTTTTTTTCATATTTTTGATTCTTGCTTTCTTTTTTTCACATCTTCGCGCCCCCCTTTTTGTTACTTCACACCCCCCTAGGGGGGCCCGCCCCACAGGTTGAGAACCATTGGTCTAATGTCTTCTTTCTTCCTCCATCCGCAGAACAGAAGACTGACAGACAGTCAACCACTTATGTCATTTCAGGTGTTCACCCTCCTGGAGCTGGCCATCTTCTGTTCAGTTCTGTTCTGAGCTCACATCTGGAAAGATGTCTCCGGAAATTATTGTGTGCTGTATTATTGTGCATTCCTTCAAATTATACAGGGGCACTAACTCTTTCACTTGTGTCTAATTTTTACAGTGCTAAAACAGATAATAACTAATTCCAGTATTACCATTGTCCAATGTCACATAATTACTTTAATGAAGCCAAAACAATATAAAATAGCAGTAGTGCACATGAGTTCAAACTAAATATACTTATCTCTGGGAATTCCTTATTACAGTTCCTAAGAAGAACTATAACATGGAAAGAAAAATCACTTAAAGAAAACAGGTGATTAAGTGATTGTATTTAAAAATGCACCAGCCAGGAGAAAGGTACAGTATATAAAAGTCTATCACAGTTAATTATGCTGAAATTAAAAACTGTAATCATTGGCAGATTATTCATACAGGTAGTGCCACTCTCAGTTGCACATCCTCACTTTTAAGGGAGCTAATAATGAAGTTGTGCAGCTGGATTTATTGTGCACATTACAGCTGGACTGACCACACGAACTAAAGAAGTACTCATTTCTTTCTAGTAACCAAATGGGCTTTTGACTGAGAGGACACCTTTTTTGCTGTAGGCTCTCCATTTCTCTCTCTCTACACTGAGCCTCAACTGTGACTCAATGTAGTTATGGAAGCCACAAAAATTGAGTGCAATAGCTGACAATATTAGTATTGTACAACTAAGATAAAAAAATGCATGTGGCAGCTATGGGACACACATCTGAACTTCAAAGTAGTGTCGAAAACTCGAAAGCCATTATTAAAAAAAAGCTGTCAGCCAGTCTTAACAGATATGTGGGATACTTAGAGACCAAGTCCAATGAGATTATATTATCTTATGAAATCAAATTAAACGTTTTGGGCCTCAAAATGAAACATTATGTCTGGCACAAATGTGATGCTGCTCTGTATCTCAAGAACACTAGTCTTTCTGTCAAATGTGGATAGAGAAGCATCATGCTATGCAGATGGCTCCCTCTGTCAGGGACTAGAAGACTTATGATAGATAGATAGATAGATAGATAGATAGATAGATAGATAGATAGATAGATAGATAGATAGATAGATACTTTATTAATTAATCCCAAGGGGAAATTCACAAAATGATAATAGGCAGGAAAATAAAGAAACTAAAGTACAGAGAAATCGTTATAAAAAAGTCTGTCGCTGTCGGCAAGGGAGCTGGGACTTGGAGGATGAGCCTTCACAGGATGATAATTTGAAGTGGCTTAAAATGAGAAAGCTCAGGTCACTGGAGTGCCTTAAGGAGTAGACATCAATTCAAAAGTTAATACTGCCAGGGACTGAAGGTGTGCACCTCTCACCTTGAGTTATAAATCAAGAATGTACTGGCGTAACACGTTTCCCATTCTGGAGGCGCATACCTTTAACCTTTAATGGCAGGAATGAGCGAAAAAGCAGCTTTCCCTATGTTGTTAAATTGAATTCGACGAGTTTGGAAGCATTAAGCTGTACCTTTCGGTTGGCTGGGTGCTTGTCAAAAAGCTGTTGGTCTACACTTAATGAACCAAGACATGAAACCGTATAGCTATGAGGAAGTTTGTTTCAGAAGTGGAGCCAAAAAATAGACACATACAGTAAATAAATGCATGATGTTGGAGAATAAAGCAATTAATCGGACTAGCTGAAGAGTGCTGTTCTTAGTCTAAACCTCTGGCCGCTGTGCCACACAACTTGCCCAAGTTCACTCAGCTCCCATGGAGAACTAAACTCTGGGGAACTGAGTGACCTATAGCAATGCTTCATTCAGGAAGTCTGTTTAAGAGAAATATATATATATTTTCTGTAAATCTACTCTTTGAAAGTACTTTTAAAAATAGAATAAACATTTTAAATCATACAACCCTAGCGCCTGAGGTTCATTGCCAATAGCCTGTCTGCAGGAAAGAGGCCTGTACTATTTATTGAGCAAATCACGTCGAGATATATTGAGCTGTGCTAGAAGAGCAACCTTGTTATGTAGTTGTGGTACGTCCAGTGCACTTCACACATGCTTATCATCACCCGTCTCTAGCTGAGTGTTGCAAACAAAAACTCCCACGTATTCCAAATGGCCTGCAGTGTGACTAGTAGAGTGTAATAATCATAAAACTGTGAGTGCTGTGACAAGTTCTCAGGTAAAATTCAAGTACATGAATGGAGTATGAACAATACTTTCTAGTTAGATACTGTAAATGGTGGAGTTAAGGTTCGATGTAGGACAAGGAGATGGAAAAGTCGAAAGCATAGTTAAGAACAAAAACAAATTCTGAAACATTGAGTTTGGTTTGGCAAACTGACCAAAACGCCAAGTCAAACTCAAATTCATTAACAACAACAACGTTTATTTATATAGTACTAGGGGGCTCTGCCCTCTGCTCGCTTCGCTCGCAAACCCCTGGGCGGGCACTATACGCCAGCCACTTTGCGTCTCTGCCACTAGCGTATGTGGATTTCACTTTTACCAAACAACAAATCTTTTAATTCTCGCAGATATGCCTCTTCATTGGGAAGAGACAATACTTTACCCTGATGGCAAAACAAATTAGACGATCTACAAGTCTCTGACTTAAAATTTAAAACTGAACAATATCTACTTTCTTCTGTCATATCACCTATGTCCATATATTCAATCTCTTTTTGCTGTTCCATTACTTCACAGAGTAATAATTTGCGTTTGTTAGCGCTAATGTAATCTTTACTATCAGTTTTTTGAGACTTTTGAATTTTAGCACTTTCATAATCTCTAACCTGCTCTGCATGTGTATCGCGCAAACGTTTTTGACCCTCATTACAACGTTCTACTTTGTCTCCTATTCTTTGTCTTTTATTTCCGTTTCCGCTTGGAGCTGAGAGTGCAGGAACTGTGTCTGACAATAGCATTCACATGAATGAGAAGTGATTGGACCGTGGGCGTGGTTGTAAATGTTTGAGAGGAGGGCGGGACTTGTCAAAATCTATTGGCAAAAACTCTCATCTCATGGGACCTGAAATTATCTCTTGCAGGAGTTGAAATTATCTCAGAGAATGCCTTGTCTCAGGATTTCCTTTTATAATAGACATTTTCATACAAACAATGTAGCTCAAAGTGCTTTACAAAATGAAATAAAAGGAGGCTAATATAGAACAAACAAATAAGATTAGGCAATAATATTATGTAGTATGTAACAAAGAAAAAAACCTTCCTTTAGGCTGGTGAAAAAAATCTAAATCTGTAGGGGTTTCAAGACCAAAAGACAGTCAGCCACACTGGGAAAGGCAAACCAAAAGTCTTTTAACTTACTATGATCTTTAAGTATAGCCTACTAATACCGCAATCAATTGTTTGAAGCACTGGATTTGAAATCTTGAATGCCAGAAAGACCATGCAATACCCAAGTGTGAAGTAACAACACACAATTTCTTGGCGTGACATGGTAGCAATATGGATGCTTTGCTGTATACACAAAATGGAGGTGCTTTACAAAATCTGGCTAAAATGAATGAGCCAATAATAAAACAGTTAACAATAGGCAGCATAATAACAAATGACTCCAATATGACAAAAAATGAAAGAAATCAACATGTAACATAATAAGAATTAAATGAGTATGAAAAAACAATTGACTGTCGTGGACTGGCATCCTGCCCGGGGTTTGTTTCCTGCCTTGCGCCCTGTTTTGGCTGGGATTGGCTCCAGCAGACCCCCGTGACCCTGTAGTTAGGATATAGCGGATTGGATAATGGATGGATGAAAATGAATTGATCAACATCAATACATTATTATTCCAACAACAGCCTCTTTGATTAATTTTTTCTTTCACCTTCTGATTTTTTTAGCTAAGTTCAACCCTTTTGTAAAATACAAAAATAATTAGAAATGTAAGCAGCTAGCAGCTTCACACCATTCACTTCATTGGCCCAACTCCTTTGGCAGAACTCAACCCGCTGATTCTAGCATGCGTGTCACACTCCCATGTAGGATAGTTAAAAACCAAGATTTACAGTGCAAATTATTTTTAAAATGTGATCAAAAGAATAAATACAAATAAATTTGAAACAAAAGAAAAAAACAGCATTGAGATTGCATTATCCAGCCGTGGGCATTTGTAATAAACAACTGTCAGAAATGCGGCTAACACCCTATGGATTTCATTTCATTTGTACTCAGTAGGGAAATATTAGGTGTTTTTTTGGATATTCATAAAGCATACTTTAGGATATTTATTTATTTTATTTTATAATGGAGATGTCACTAAAGGCACCATTTTGTGTTCTGGTTTTCAGAATGATAATGCCATTTTGTGATGGTCACGGCCTTGTTACTTTATTTACTGAGTCATCAGTTTTTCTAGTGTTAGTGAAAAGAACAAATGAATACTTTAGAATAAGAAGTCAAAAATAATTAATACTTACGTTTTGTTTAGGAAATTTTGATTTTGGTTCTTGGTTTGGTCTGTTCAGACCTGCATATATAATGAACTACTTGCCTTACCCCTTAGCCCTTTATGATATTTTTTATCTCCCAGTGTAAAATCACCATGCTTACCAACATCTCTCCAGACCAGTGGTTCTCAAACTTTTTGGCCTCTGGGCCCCGTTTTGTTATTAGCGATAATTTTAATGTAACCGAGCCAACATTTTCACCTGAAAGGCACACATTAACAAATAACAATAAATACATGTGTATAACATTTAATTACAGTATACGTAATAGATGAAATACACACAGTACTGATAAGAATAACTCAACACACAGGTGTTTAATATGGAATCAAATTTAGTATCCATTTGTCTTTTTAATGGGTAACCTGAGCTTATCTAATTTTTTACAAGTTGGTCGAAATTGGGGCAAACTAAGAGAGCGCAGAGAGGAATATGTTTTAGTTTACTGGCAGTTGACTCATCCAGAATTTTGGTACAAACATCTATTGCACCATGCACAGCCAGCTGTTCTGCAATGGTGTAAGCCAAATTTTTTTTTGTAATGCCTCATGGGTTTCATCTTTTCAATAAAAATGTCAGACGATTTACTTCTGTAAGTAGCATGTTCCTTTTCTATATGACTTTATAGTTTATTTGGAAGGCCTCCTTTCTTTGGTAGTATCACACAGCAGAAAAGCACAACGGCTGCTGCTAGCCACACTTAACTTTAAAGTAAATGTATACTTTAGAAAGTGTAGGTTGTATGTTCTTCTAACTTTCCTGTTTGGTTCAGGTTTTAGGGATGAATCTTGTGAATTTAATACAGAATTTAAATATTTTTAAGTAGGCATTTGAGGAACTTGCCCATGTTCATTAGCTTACTTAATGAAGCGTGCGCTGTATAACTGGATGTCACCTGCTCATAACTGAACCTATGGCAGTCGTTTCAATTCTCCAATTCGTAAGAGCAAAACTGTGTGCAAAACTAAAATCTGTAGCCCCCCCCCAAAACATTAAGTCAATGGTTGATATGTATGTTTTTTTAAACTTAAGCTTGAAATCCATCTAGGGTGTCCAGTGTCCCACGAGTTAAGAAACACTGATCTAGATCAATATCTTGTCACACACGTGCGAGTAGGAGGCAGCTAAAGGGCCTGAGTAAGTGTAATGAAACATCTGACCAGGGGGCGGCGGAGTGCGCTGACTGTCTTTCTCAGTTCCCTACAGACCTTTCCCGGGAAATCCTGCAAGGTTCCGGCGCCTCAGAAGACGTCACTTCCGAAGCCGGCCCCTTTGCTGACATCGCTTCCGAAGCCGGCCCCTTTGCTGACGTCACTTCCGAAGCCGGCCCCTTTGCTGACATCACTTTCGAAGCCGGCCCCTTTGCTGACGTCACTTCTGGTTCCGGCCATTTTGATGACATCAGTTCCTCTCCAGGCCTTTAAAGCCTCAATCTTGGGATACTATAGCCAGTTCTAGTTTGGACTCTTTGAAATGCACTGGATATTTATGATACAACAAACCCTTTTGCAGCTGGGAAAAACAATATATGGGTGGCTGCCCCAAACCTTTATGATGTCTTTGGCGTATTTTTATTACAATCTAAAGTACGATTCACCACACCTTGAAAATGTATTTCTCCTTAAATAAATTTCAATGTGTACTTCTTGAAGAGGTTCTTGAGGGTTTTGAACATGGCGAGTTCACTGCTACTGTTTAAAGTCCCTTCATAAAACATGTTTAACAAAGCTAAACAGTTATTTACAATGCCATATTGTTTTTACACAGTTTTATAGTACTGTTGTCTTGATGCGTTGCTAGAGGTGTAGTTTTGGAGATTCTGAAGTCAGCATGATGGTATAAAAGCCTGCGTTAAAGAAAAAAAAAACCTGCATAACCTGGGATTATTGGATAAATCCTAAAATTTTGTCTCTTTGAAACAATAATAGAATTGTCAGTTTTTTATCCATAGCTTCATCTTTTTGTCCAGCTTTTCATTTTAATGCCTAATTTAACGTTTACCCTGTTTTGACCGTTGCTCATTTTTCTCAAGTTTTTCTCCTGATCCTCCTTGATAACTTTTGTCCTGGAGAGCCTGTCATCTTTTGCTTAATGTTGTAGAGAACTATCAAAGTATTCATAACAACAAGTATATCATTGTAATACCGCAAGGTCAATATCTCAGCTGGAGGCAAACGAAATAAACTGGTGCAAAGCCGACAGCATGTCGTTCCAACACCTCCTTCCAGACTAAGCCTGGGAGCTTTCAAATTATTGGGATTACATGACAGCTAAGGCATATCTTGTTAGACAATGTGCCACTTCTCTCTCATGCTGGTGTGAAATGTACAGTGCACATTTTAAGTAACTCTTTATAAGAAGTTACCCGTCACCTACCAACTGAGTACATAAATACTAAATTTAACAAGTCATCAACTATACATTTCTATACAAGGCAACTCAAAATATAAAGTAAATACCAGAGTCCATGGAGTACATGGGGTCATAGGACATTCAGCAGTATGAACACTGATTTTAATCAATATTTTATTTTCTGAACGCTCTATATTATAGTTATGATTGGTTGCACGAAGAATTAGGGAAGCCCTAATTATAACCCTGTCCTGTGACTGGCTGGCAACACTTTTTACTGCTTGATGGCACGGCCATTTGCCACACCTGTCTCTGTGTCTCATGTAACTTAGAACTTTGGAATGTAAAGAAATACCAGTCTGCTGATGTCAGCTTTTTATTAACAGAATATAACCATTCCATCAATCTGTAGTCACATTTTCCCTAATTAGGGTTTGTTTTAAAGCTCAATCACATCTTACCAGCAAAGGCTGTAACACAGGATCCAACAGTTGGTGGGATGCCAGGCCATCACCGAGCACAACTGTGTGTGCACACCCATTCTCACTAATAGTGGGGCCCTTTAGAACCTCCAGTTACAGTGACACTGTGGCTTTGGACTGGAGAAGAAAGTTTGGGTCCTCCAAACACACAGAGTACATGCAAACCCCACACGGGATCTAAGCTCTGTCATCCAGTTTTCAACATCCGCATCTTAAGTTTTATCCAGATTTGGTTCAAGTAGCTTTGGTGCAGTGCAATGGGAGGCTCAAAACAGGCAGAGACATTTTCATTTTCTCAGTGCAAATTTATTTAAAGCTCTTTGATGTCAACACTAAAAATGTATCCTTACAAGGAGGCAAAATATGAGTACTTTCATGATGGTTTGAAATGGAGATCATGAAGATGAATCAAGAAATACAGTGGATTCAAATTCCTTCAATTTCTGCATTGTGTTATAAATTTATTATTTGTCATTTTTGCCCATCAGTCTACACTCAATAACCCATTCTAACCAAGTGAAACTTGTTCTAGAAAAAATTTCTAATTTATTAAAAATCAGAAACTGAAATCTATCATTCATAAAAGTATTCAAACCCTTAATCCAATACATTATAGAACTCCTTTTGGCAGAAATTACAACTTCAAGTCTTCTGAATTTAGGCAAATTATCCAATTCTTCCTGGCAGATCCTCTCAAGCTTCAAATTAGACTGGATGGGAAGTGTCTGTAAACTCCCATCTTCAGGTCTCTCCGTCCATATTCTTTGAGGTTTAAGTGTATTCTTTGGCTGGGCCACTCAAAAACACTTGGAGATGGCAGAGTTAGAGATGTCAGAGTCAGACACCTGTTCCGAAGACACTCCAGAGTTGTCTAGACTGTATGCTTAAGGTCATTGTTATGCTGAAAGGTGAACCATGTCCCAGGTCTGAAGTTACATACACTCCAGAGAAGGTGTTTCTCAAGGAACTCTCTGTATTTGTCTGAATTCATCCATACTTCAATTCTGCCAATTTTTCTTGTTCTTGCCCCCAAGAAGCACTCCCTTAGGATGTTGCTGCCATCACCATGCTTCATCAAACATAGTGCTTGGAGTTCTCCCCAAATAATTTAATGTTTGTCTCATGAGACCATAGAATCTTCTTCATCATGCTTGCAGAGTTCTTTTAACTGTTAAATGCATTTTACTCAAGAGTGGATTTTGTATTTCTACGCTACCATTAATGCCTGATTGATTGAGTGATGTTGAGATAGTTGTCCTTCCAACAGGTTCTCTCATCTCAGCAGAGTACCCCTGAAGCTCTGTCAGAGTGGCTGTTGGGTTCTTAGTCACCTTCCTGACCAAAACTCTCCTTGTCTAGTTTCTTGAACTTTTAATGGTTTACAAATGGTTTTATACCCTTGCTGATCTATGCCTCACTACAATTTGATTGCAGAGGTCTACAAAGAGTGCTTTTGTCCCAACTTGCAGTGTAAACTGAAATACACAGATGTGTGCCTTTCTAAACAAGGTCCAGTCAATTCAATTTGCCAAAGGAGGACTCCAGTCAAATTCTAGACATCTCTCAAGGAGAATTAAAGCCAACAAGATGCACTGGACCACATGCAATTTGGACTGCCACTGCAAAATGTCCGAATGCTACTTATATAAATGAGTAGGTTCAGTTTTTGATTTTTAATAAATGTAGAAACCTTTCTAAAAAAGTATTTTCACTGTGTCATAATGGGTTACTGAGTGTAGATCAATGGTCAAAAAGGCAAATTTATTTATACAGAACTAAATCTACACCACAATAAAATGTACAGAAAGTGAAGGGATCTGAATACTTCATGAATCACTGTATATGATTTTAGGACTTTTAGCTCTGTATTCATTCCTGAATATAATCCTTTGTGCTTTCATGCAATCATCTTTTTGCCTTATTATTGCTTATGAGTAATATTTGAAAATTGTTTTTCAGAAGGAAAGAACTGAGTTAAACTAGGACTCCATGGTGGTACTGCAGTACATGCTGCTACCTGGCATCTCCAAAGGCCTAAATTTAGCTCGCTGTGAAGTCGGCATGTTCTCTTCATGTTTACATTGGTTTTCCTGGATGTTCTGGTTTCACCCCATATCCCACTGAAATGTATGTTAAATCATGTATGAACTGAGTATGAGTGTTTGTAAGCAAACACACAATGGGCAGGTATTATACCCAGGGCTGGTTTTGGCTTTTTAGAACATTAGAACAGTCTAAATGAGAATAGGCCGTTCAGCACAACAAAGCTCGCCAATCCTACCCACTTAATTCTTCTAAAATAACATCAAGTCGAGTTGAAAAATGTCCCTAAAGTTCTAGTGTCTATTGCACCACCTGGAAGCATATTTCATGTGTCTATGGCTCTTTGTGTAAAGAAAAACTTCCTAATATTTGTGTGAAATTTCCCCTTAACATGTTTCTAACTGTGTCCCGATGTTCTTGATGAACTCATTTTAAAATAGCAGTCTTGATCCACTGTACTAATTCCCTTCATAATTGTTAACATTCAGATCATGTCTCCTCTTAATCTTTTCTCATATTTCATCCCATGTAGACCAGGAATAAGCCTAATTGCTCTTCTCTGGACTTGTTCCAGTGCTGCAATGTCCTTTTTGTAGCCTGGAGACCAAAACTGCCCACAGTACTCCAGATGAGGACTCACCAGTGCATTATAAAGTTTGAGCAGAACCTCATTGGACTTGCACTCTATACATTGTGATATATAACCTAAAATTCAGTTAGCCTTCTTAATGGCTTCTGGCAGTTGATAGCATCGAGTGCACTATGACTCCCAGATCCTTCTCATGAAGTGTACTTTTGATTTTCTGACCTCCCTTAAACTCAATACTACGAGGATATGTGATGAACATTAAACATCAGGACTGCTATTTCAGTTCCACCTCTGCGTCACTGAGTGACCATGAGAGAATCCCTTACCCTGGCTGTGTTCCATAATATAAACAGTGTAGCACACCATAAACTTCTAAGTTGCCTTGGATAAGGGCGTCTAATATATAAAAACACTAAAAACTTGATAAAGGCTCAAAAATGAATCAATGGACTAATGTTTATTTTAACATGCAGAGCAAAAATTCAATTCAAAGTGTGTGGAATGATTATAATTCCACAATTACCTCTTTAATTGTGTGTTTTGGAAATAAAATGTAGCAAGAGAGGATGACAATGTTTTTTGTTTTTTTTTGTTATTTTTTTATGTGCTCACAATGCTGCTGACTGTCTGGTCATCTGGTCAGTGATGTGCTTCAAGGAAGTAATGTTGGCCATTTCCTTTGTAACAAGAAAACATGTGTGCTACCAAACAGGAGACAGCAATGTTTTGGGAAGAGATGTGTGTTTATGTGCATTAGGAATGAAACGGAGCACAAACACAAAAATGGGAGAGTTTTAGTAATGCGGGGGTTGATAGTAGACAGACAGGGGACAGAGGAATTATAAAAGGAAATGCTTAAACAGTGTGGTTTCCAATACAGAAAGGAAATCAAAACAGGAAGAATCCTGCCATGTTGCTGTCATTTAAAACTGTCATGGGTGAGGGGAAAAAATAAAAATAGAAAATATCATCTACGCAAGCAAAAATGCTCAGAATCTTACAACTTTTATTGCAAGCATCAGTAATAGAGGACAGCAGTAACCTCGGAGTAGGGTTCTCCTTTAAGGGTCTGGTTTCCCACTATGGCTGCTGGCCTTTGTTCAGGTTAATGTCTGAAGTGAATTCTGCTAATTGAATTTATCATTTGTTTACATGTTTAGTTCCAGCCCTGTCTGCCATCTGAGAAATAACCAATAGCACAGGCTTTACTGCTCTATAAATAGTCAATGATTAAACATGAAGCAGTCTAAAGTCTTGACTTAAATTCTCCTGCTTGTCAACACTGAGCTTCCTTCAGCCTGCTATCAGTGAACAAAAAGGAGCACTCAAGGCAGACAGCAGTGGGGCTGATAATGTGGCCCATCACTAGTTTGTGCCCAGCATAAAAAAGGCTCCTAAGTAAAAGGTTTAGGAAGAAATAAGAGAAATATAATGCAGGTACATGTCCATTTGAGGGCTGAGGAAGGGAAAATCCAACACTCAGCTATTTTAGTGAAGCCATTTATCTAAAGACTCTTAAATGATGAGACATTGGAAACATAATAAAATCCACATAGTGTCTGGCGGCTAAAAAGAAGGACCTAAAAGCTATTCTCACCCCTGTGCCACCTAGTCCAAACTGTCTTGATGCCAGTAATGCAGTATAAGGTGCCACATGAAAGGTTGGGCATCGATCTGCCATCTTCACCTTCTCTACTCCTTCAGAAAGACAGAGCAGTTAACATATCCAATGCTTGATCAGTTTGAATTGCAGATGATAATTAAACCATTTATTTTTTTTCTGTGCTTGCGTTTAGGGAGTGACAAAAGATTCTCCATTACTAGAGCAGAATGACTAAAGAAAAACATTTACAAGAAAGGAATACAATTGGAAGATGCACAGTGGATGTTTCTAAGGAAATGTGAGGAAAAATTTTTGACAAAGAATGTGAGATCATTAGACAGTAGCTTTCCTTGTCGGGTTAAGGGTTCAGACGCAGTAAGGAAGTTCAGGAATGCAAGTAATAGGAGTAAGCCAAAAGTAAGTCACAGTGAACGTTAGCACTTGGAGATCCACCCAAGGAGAGTACCCAAAACCTGCCGACTGGATTTTAAGATAAGTAGATGAGAAGTCTCTGCCACATCAGGCCTGAGTAATGAAATCATTGAATGTTCCCTGATTGAAGAAGTGCCACCAGGTAGCACAGCTAATGCTATGTTCATGTGACACTGAAATTATTAATTTTCCACTGGAGTTCTTATCATGAACAACCTATGAGACTCGAAAGTTGAAGAAAATTTTGTTACCTACATTTCTGATTTAAGGTGTTCACCACTGACCACTTGCCTCACTTTCAACTTCCAACACTGTATATAGTGAATAAAAGAGTCTACACACCATCTTAACACAAAAACATAAATAGAAAAAACTTGCTTCAGACCTTTTTGTCTCATTAAGATCATGGAACCAACAATATTTAACTGAAACAGACAGACTCCATGCAGTTGAGAATTGAAGCTCTTTTTATTGTTCTCACTGTAGAGAAACTACTTATGAAGACCTTTGTAATATAGATGTTGCAAGTTCACGGCTGACCACCAACAGTTACTACAATGCAAAATGTGCAACCTGAATGAATTCTGGTGTGATTCCATGACAAAAAAGATCTCCACAATTAGTTTCTCTCTTCTCACTGGCTGCTAAATACGATTTCTTAAATTAAGCATAAGGTGTTCTGTTTTAGTGATTTTTGCCAAAATGCTGCTAGCATCCATTTAACCATTATTGGTTTAGTGACACCATAGAATGGTAATGATGGTATTCGGCTGATCCAAAGTATATTCAGTTTGCAGGGCTCTTATTATGCAACTATCTACATTACAACAACAACAACATTTATTTCTATAGTACATTTTCATACAAATGATGTAGCTCAAAGTGATTTACAGGATGAAGAAAGAGAAAAGAGACAAAATAAATAAGAAAATAAAATTAGGGAACACTAATTAACATAGAATAAAAGTAAGGTCCGATAGCCAGGGAGAACAGAAAAAACAAAAGAAAAAACTCCAGACGGCCCAAGGAAAAAAAAAAAATCTGCAGGGGTTCGAGGCCACGAGACCACCCAGCCCCCTCTAGGCATTCTACCTAACATAAATGACCTCAATCAGTCCTTATTGTATTCAGGGTTCATATGGAAGAACTTGATGATGATGATCATGTGGACTTCTGGCCTTTAATCCATCAATGTAGGACATCACATTAATATGTTTTACTTTTTTTATTCAGTTGTGCCAAACAATATGGGTTTGGGTTGGTGCAGGTTAGGGACAAAGGCAGTCAACTATAATCCACGCACACAGTGAATGTATGAAGATGTCTGCACCTCATCAGTGGATTTCAGTTTCACAAGATATTCTTAGGCTGACCTGTACATGTATAAGAACTTCTCTTTCACTAGAAGACTGGTGATTCCAAATGGTCATTGCTTAAAAGAAACATCTCCTGGTGTAACAAATGATGCGAGCTTTGCTGTCTTCCTCAAGCTGAAGTTTATTACCATGTGTACACAGTACAATGTGATACTCTCTTGCTTATCTCTCCCAGTCTAGTGACAGTAACCTACAATAACAGAAAATACAGTAGAATACAGACAATGAATACTACTCGTATGTTCATTTTTAAGAAAAGATCTTGGATCATTTCAAAAATTATAACGCTAAATCATTCTGGACCAAAATTTTTAATTACCTTTCAGACAGCCTTGGATTTACAATCCCTCCTAAACAGCTGTGTTTGGGGTTCTTCTAGATGGGTGTAAAGTGGAGAAGGACAAACAAAATGTGATTGCATTCACTACACTTTTGGCACGCAAACTTATTCTGATAAACTGGAAGAACCCAAACTCTCCTCTTTTAAGTCAGTGGGAAACCGATCTGTTATATTATTTGAAATTAGAAAAAATCAAATACTCAGTTAGAGGATCCGTACAGACTTTTTTCAAAACATGGCAGGATCTAATCAGTAACATTTCAAAATAAGGTCATGAAGCACAGAGAATTTATTAATTTAGGTATGTTTACAAGCCTTAAATTTCACGCCGTTTGGCTTGCTCTCTCTCTCAGGGGTGGGGATCGATCTGTTCTTAACTCAATTTTTCTTTTTCTAAAAACTTGATTGCTTTGTATGGATTGCAATAAAATTAATAATAAAAAAAAAATTATAACACTAAAAGTCTTTGGTTATGGAAGTACCTTTTAGGCTCTGCTACATTACATCTTTCTTTTCCCTCAGTGACTCAAAGATTGGATACTTTCTTGAGGGAACTGCCATGTTTTATGAAAGTAATTTGATGACATCATGTGTCATGCCTAGCAAATGGTGTTGTTGCTTCTAACAACATTGCAATGCTACATGCAAAATAAAGCACAGATCCCTTTAAATAAAATGGCAATGTGATAGTGTCAGAAAAAAAAATGAAATATAATAAATCTTAACAAAAATAAAGAGGTTCTTAACAAATATAATACCAGATTGTATATATAGCCCGTCACTATATATAGAGAGTAAATAAGCATGCATTAGGTATGCTTTTGCAGTCGTTAGTATGAGTAGGTATTGAATAGCCTTATAACCTCAGGCTCTCCATGAACTCGGTTGCGTGAGTGCAAATGGCTCTGTACTGTTTGCCATAAGAAGAATAAATGTGACTATACAGGATGGTGGAATTCTTTAATACCTTTTTGTCTTTATAAGACAACACATGTTATATACAAATGTCCAAAATGTTCTGCAACATATTCTATATTTTAGTCAAAATTAACAGGAAATGTATGCAATTTACTCAGTAATTAATTTGTAATATCCTGTTTGCTACTGCAGTGCTGTAGAACAATTTGTTTCCTAATGCGTGTCCAGTTGGCCCTCAAAAGAGCGTTGAGTGGTGATTTAAACAAAAGGCTCTTATTGAATTTCTTTTAGCAAAGAAAGAATCATTAACAAACACTCATAAGTGGGTAAAAACGGAATTTCCACCTCCTTGGAGCCCTCAAAGATGCCGTCTGTGGGAAAAGGTTTGGGACTGATGACAAGGTTATTAAAAAAAGTGAAGAAGTGGGCACGAGAGCAGGATTCAGACTGGTGCAAGAACGGGATACATGCTCTTACTTCTCAACAGCATAAGGATGTTAATGTCGAAAGATTACGTAGAAAAATGAGAAGTGTGGCAAATACACCCAGTTATTGTAATGAATGCATGCTTTGGTCAACCATGGTTTGAGTTGTACTATTTTGGAATTTCTGAACATTTATTTATTTATATTTATTCATTTATCACTATTCTAATAAATCCATTTTGTTTCATATGGTTTCCATGTTGTTTTGTTCACTGCTTACAAGTGCTACGTTGATGATGTGTTATGCACTCTGCCTATTGAAGATGGTAGTGCCTAGCAGTTTGCTATTTATTCATTCTTATCTGTTTATAATTTGATGTGTTTTTTCTTGCAACTTTTTTTTTTACCTCTAGTAAATCACTTTGACTGCATTCTTTGTATGAAAATTTTGTATTTGGCATTATTAATGTAATTCACAGAGCAATTATCCAAGTTAGTGTTAGAACTTTTCCTATGTTTCTTTTAACATAATAATTTTGGTTCAGCATTTTGGTTTTGGGGCGGCATGGTGGCGCAGTGGGTAGCGCTGCTGCCTCACAGCTAGGGGACCCAGGTACACTTCCTGGGTCCTCCCTGCGTGGAGTTTGCATGTTCTCCCCGTGTCAGCTTGGGTTTCCTCCCACAGTCCAAAGACACATGCAGGTTAGGTGCATTGGCGTTTCTAAATTGTCCTTGGTGTGTGTGCACCCTGTGGTGGGCTGGCACCCTGCCCTGGGTTTGTTTCCTGCCTTGCGCCCTGTGTTGGCTGCGATTGACTCCAGCAGACCCCTGTGACCCTGTAGTTAGGATATAGCGGGTTGGATGATGGATGGATGGATTTTGCTTTTGATGATTGGCTCTGGCAAATTATTGAGACTAACTGTAGCCAGCTCTCTGATGTTAACTGTTTGTTCATTAAAGCCCCTTCAATGTTCTGATTTTCCTATTGTTTACAAATAAATAAATAAATAACAAAGCCCTGAGCACCTGCTTATCTCCATGTGATCCTTGAATTTGTGTTCCTTATACCAGGTCATAGCAGGGATTGCCTCAGATTGCTGTCTTCCGCCACAGATTTATAATATAGCAGCTGTGTTTTTATATTGTAGGAAACATTTGAAACTTCTGTAAGTCATCACTCAGACCACACTTTCCACTGTCCCATAACAATCTGAAACAAAAGTAGTGAGTGCCACACTTCAGACTACTGGTCAAAAGGTCTAGAATGCCTCTTTTTTTCCAGTTTATCTTCAGATTTTATCAGTTGCCATACAATGAATGACCTAAAATGGTGAATAGGTAACCAGTAAACTGACAAAGGTATAAATTTAAAGTTTTTGTTAGCAGAAACTGAAAAGAAGAAAATTTCAGAATATTATGACTGGGCCTTCTTCAGGGAACAACCAATAGGTTACAGCCTACAGATGTTGCAAGTTGAAGCAAACAATTTGCAATGGTGTCCTAACTTCTGTTGATTACTTTAAAACCCTCTGTCGATCTTAAAGCAGACTTGGAACAGACTGTGTTACTACACCCTCTGAAGTACTACTTGAACAATATTACACTGTAGAAAGCTGTAAATTACAATAATAATTGTAAGAAAATGGCAATAAACAAATGAAATGAAAAGAGTGTCATTACCTTTAGAAGTGTAGGTCTTTCATTTAGAGAAACTGCAGTGAGTAACAGTGGTGTCCTACACAATCCAAAGGCAACTGGAAACTGAAAGAAACTCTGATAGAAGAGATCTGGCAGAACCAAAGTCACAGCCAATTAGAAGACAAGTTTCTGAGGGTCAGCAGCTTGCATGATAGGCGCCCTACAGCACAACAGCTTCACGCACAACTTAAATCTGGAGGAAAAAAGTAAGTTTTGGTGTCTACTGTAAAAAGGAGACTTTGTGCTGCAGGTTTGAAAATGCGAGTAGCTGTAAGAAAAGCCGTTCTTTAAAGGACAAAATATGGCCTTCAAATGCTAGCTGTGGAATGCTGAAGACTGGAAGAAAGTCTTATGGACTGAGGTATCAAAATTTGAAATGTTTGGTTCATCACACAGGGTGTTTTTATGTCACTGAGTTGGTGAAAGGATGGTTTCTCAGTGTGTGACACCAACTGTCAAACATGGAGGAGGAAGTGTGATGGTCTGGAGTTCTTGCCCTGGATGCAGAGCTGGGGCCTCATGTATAAACGGTGCGTACGCACAGAAATGTTATGTAAGAACTTTTCCACGTTCAAATCGCGATGTATAAAACCTACACTTGGCGTAAAGCCACGCACTTTTCCACGGTACCTCATACCTTGTCGTACGCAAGTTCTCCGCTCGGTTTTGCAGACTGGCGGCACCCAGCATCAAAGCAGTGCTACTGTTCCTGTGTGGTTACACCTTATTTTCCTGACGCGGCTTTATAAATACACTGAAACTAACCGCATATTGTTTATTATTGTAACGCATCTGATTGTAATTAACTTGTAACAATATAATGGTCCAGGGAATAGCCATAGTATTCCAAATACCATAACTGCTTTAGCGTTGTTACTCTCACTGCACCTTCTTCTTCTTTCAGCTGCTCCCGTTAGGAGTTGCCACAGCGGATCATCTTTTTCAATATTACTCTCACTGCACCACTCGGAGTATTTATATCACTGTATCTGAGTGGGGAATCACAGCAGCAGCTGATCGGAAAGAGAATTATCGGTATACAGCATCAAGCCCACGCTGCCTCAGCCACTGCAAAACGTTTTAAAGCCTTTCCTGTACGGACCTTGCGGTTCAAAAACAGTTTCATCCCAAGAACTTTAAATGCATTCAATCAATTGCACCTTGTAGAACTGTTTGTACTTATTTGTACAATCACCCCACTGTAAACTTGCACTATAGATATAATATCGCATAACCTGAGCCACTTTATAAAGCGCGTATTTACATATGATGACGATATCATTTTTAAGGTGAAATGCAGCAAAATATGTTGATTATATTATACAGATAAAACTTTAACTTCATTTAAATAATCTATATTCTTCACTGGGAGTGTCGTGAAGGATAGAATAATTAAACATGTACTACGAAGATATTTCAATGTTCCTTAAACGTTTTGAATAATCGGCGCTAAGCTTACAGATGGCTTAACTTCTATTACAGAGCTGATTGTGTGGCGATTGGTTACTTGGGGAAAGAAAAGCAAGGACTGCAGTGGTGGCTACGCCAATATATATTTAATATAAAACAGAAAGAGAAAATAATAACACAGCTAAAAACACAGCGACAAATTTCGGCAAAAGTTAAATGCTTGTGTCATGAGCACGAGGCGGCTATGCAGTGTTTGCAACGGACGTGGCCATCCACCGTGCATAAGCTACCTTACTGATATTGGCGGAGCCACCGATTCTTCCTCTGCCCAGTGCCACCACAAGCCTAGAGCCGCCCCTGAGTACTGCTGCAATAAATTATTTCATCGAAGTGAAACACATGTTTAATAATGTGCTTTAACTCCTATCATCATAAAAATGATATCACGTATACATCTCAGTATTTTAGTTATTCAGAGAGCTGTAATATCACGAATGTAATGGATTCTGTGTCCAGTTGGAGGAAGAGAGCCGGTTTAAGAAGCAAGTAGTGATTCACACACATAGAGCACATAGAAGATCAAATACAAAACAAAGCATTTAACGTGCTACTTTAATTACGATGTGATTTGAGAAACTGGTTAATTAAACGATTTTAAGATGAAGTTTATGATGTTCTACTTTAATGACAAAATAAACTACGTGATTAAAGTGGAAATGTCGAGATTGAAGTTGACATTTCGTGCTTTTTCCCCACTGTGTGCCTTTTTTTTCTCTGTACCCTAATAAGCTTTCATATGACACTCAGACAGTGGGCCTCGCCTTTTCACGGAGACTTTGATATGTGAGTTCTTTGTGAGCAAGGAGGAGTCAGGAGCCAGGAAAAGGTTGTTGTACCACCCCAGTAACCCTGTTTAATCAAAATGAATGTCCAACAAAAAAAAAAAAAAAAAACAATTGCAGAATAATACAGATAAGGTTGAACTCACAAGATGCTTTAAACATGTCAGCATTCTGTGGATTCTGTACTTTTGCTTGCTCTATCAGTGCTTTGCTTCTGATCGGGCTGAAGCTGCCACCTTTTCTGGCTCATCGCTTTTTAAGACGGAATGACTGGAAGAGGCGGAACTTGTTAGTGACATCACAGCCGGTTGTGTGTGCCCTTGCTGGGCATCTTTTCTGGGCTGTGGAGAAAAACAGCACCCCCTTCTCATCCCAAAATAGTAGTGTTTACTTCAGGCGAGCTTGTCAGGGGATGCATGAGCGTGCATGTGTGACACTATGTTTTTATTTATTTCTTTCAATCAGGGGCTCTTGGCTCTTAATTGACTAAGTGTTCTCTCATCAGGTAGTCATTTGTGCTACAGAGACGAACACAACTGCTCATAATGGGGCAGTGTACAGCTACCAATTGAAAGCAACATGAACTTTAAACAAGGAGGGACTTTAATTCAGAACTTATTTAGCATGTAATATGTAATATATCCTATATAATATAGGAACGATATAAGAAGGGGCAGAGGAGGCACTTTTTCCTTAGGAAACTGCATTCCTTTAATGTGGTGTCACACATGTGCAACCAGGAGGGAGCTGAATGGACCAAGTGGAAGTAAATACTTGCCAGGCCAGGGAGTGGTGGGGTGTGTCAAACCTTATTCTGTTATCTCTGCAGGCCAAATATGGGAAAACCTGCCTGATTTAACATCAACGTCACTTCCAGTTCCAGCGCCAAGAAAGAAGTCACTTCCAGTCCCTGCACCAAGAAGGACATCACTTCCAGTTTCCTGCCTCAGATGACATCACTTCTGGTCGCACCTGTTAAAAAACTACCATCTTCTTCACCACCAGTTCAGTTCAGTCTGGAGCTCAATATATGCACATCAGTGCTTACTTAAAAACCCTTTTGCAGCCAGGGACAAAATATGGGTGGCTGCCCTAAATGTTCCAAGTATGCTGAGACTCTTTCTTTCACAGAGGTAAGTAAAATCCTTTACATCTTCTATACATCTGTGATGGCCAGTGAGAGTTTCTATGCTGTGGTGTTCTGGACTGCTAACAACATTTCAAGAGAGGCCCACCGCATCAACAAGCTGATTAAAAGGGCAGGGTCAGTAAATGGGATGCACTACGAGGAGGTATGCACTACCCCTGGATGCACTACCCCTGGAGGTATTAGCAACGGAGAGAGTTAAAACAAAACTGAGCGCCATTATGAACAATGCTGCACATTCTCTCTCTGAAACACTAACACTGAGTACTTTCAGCCAAAAACATTATTAAGCAGATGTGTGTCAAGAAACACTACTGGGGCTCCTTTATACCAACAACAATATACCTGGATAATACCTCACTGTGACTGTAACTGCAAAGTGAGAACTTTTCTTTCTTTTGAATTTTCTTTCTTTATAGTTATTCTGGTGTGTGTTCAGACCAAAGTGTGTGTATATTTATTTACTTACTTACTTACTTACTCACTTATCTACCTATTTATGTTTTTATTTATTTAAAGAGCATCTGCAAAAAGCCACATTTCTCACTGGTGACAAATGAAGATCTATCTATCTATCTATCTATCTATCTATCTATCTATCTATCTATCTATCTATCTATCTATCT
>JANRMT010062819.1:37813038-37907709 GCA_026402145.1 Polypterus bichir lapradei | reverse complement strand
TCTATCTATCTATCTATCTATCTATCTATCTATCTATCTATCTATCTGGGTATATTTACTGTATATATCTACGCTGACTGACAGGCAAGCTAGACACAAACAGTGTATAAAATGCGTTTTCTCTGCTTATCAAATAACACTGACCCAATACCACTGTTACTTTAGAGTCAATTTAGAGTTTCTCCATACTGTATATCATCCCAGGTACTAAAATCGTGATATTGTAATAAAGGTGACCCAGGTCTAGAATTATATTTAATTTAATATAAATTCTTTATATTCCCTGCTTTGTGCCCCAATAAATGCAAGTTATCGCCAATATACTAATAACCCAATTGTGCTTCACTCACTCAGAATATGGAGCCAATGTAGGAAGAATTTTAAGATGGAGAATCTTTCATCGGTGGCACCTCTGCATCTGAACCACCCTTTTCAACCCTTGCAAACATATGCAGTTTTTAATATCTGGAAAACATTTGGGATTAAATTACTTAGAGATCTTTATATAGACAACATCTTTATATCCTATGAACAATTACATTCCAAATTTAACTTTCCAGCAACACATTTCTTTCACTACCTTTAAATCAGAAACTTTGTCAAACAGAATCTGCCCGATTTTCCTCATCTTACACCTTCCTTTATGCTGGAAAACATATTGATCAATTTGGAGGACTCAGACAGCATTTCTGCAATATATAAAAAAATTCCCTTTCAAAGATCCAAGAGGACAGTGGGAAAAAGATCTCTCACTCAACATATCATAAAAGGAGTGGAAGGTAGCAATGCACAGAATTCATTCGAGCTCCATATGCACAAAGCATACAATTATTCAACTTAAAATTCTATATCGAGCACATCTGTCGCGCTTGAAATTGTCCAAAATGTTTCCAGGGCAAGATCCACTCTGTGAACACTCCAATCAAGCTCCAGCCTCACTGTGTCACATGTTCTGGGTTTGCACCAAATTAACATCATTCTGGACCAAAATTTTTAAGTGCCTTTCAGACAGCCTTGGTCTCACAATCCCTTCTAACCCATTAACAGCTGCGTTTAGTGTTCTTCTAGATGGGCTGAAAGTGGAGAAGGACAAACAAACTGTGATTGCATTCACTACACTATTGGCACTCAGACTTATTTTGCTAAACTGGAAGAATCCTAACTCTCCTCTTTTCAGTCAGTGGGTAACTGATGTTTTATATTATCTGAAACTGGAAAAAATCAAATTATCAGTTAGAGGATCTGTGCAGAACTTTTTCAAAACCTGGAAGGATCTAATCAATAATATTTTAGAATAAGCTCTTAAAGCACTGAGGAAGTAGATTCTCTTCCCACTTTTTTTTATCTGCCTATTAAACTCATCAATTTATTTATTTTGATCAGCTTTAAGTTTTACTCCGTTGGCCATGCTCTCTTTCTCAGGGGTGGGGGTTGGGTTGATTTGTTTTCAATCCTATTTTTTGTAAAAATTGATCTATCTGCATGGAATGATTACAATAAAATCAATAAAATTAAAATAAAAAAAATGATATTTTATTTATTATTTAGGTTCTATAAAGGGAAACATCACTTGAAGTGAAAATAGTGAGCAGCACCTGTGTGTGAGGATACTGAATTCTTCATTTATTAAAATACTGGCCAGCAAATCTCAAATCTCATATTTAATTGTGCATATACTGCATGTATTAATTATCCTACAAAGTGTATAGTCTAATGTGGCCGGCAGTCATTGTGCTAATTAAAAATGCTGATAGGCACATTAAGGATTCCTGGGTATAGTATGTCCAGCGGGTGCTTCATGTATTTTTATTACTAATAAAAATCTATGGTTAGATATATTGATTGTGTGTTTGATGTTATTTGGGTTCCATTTTGTGTGTTTGATTTTATTTAGTTTCATTTATAATTTTGCATTCTTTTCATCATCACTGACTGAGCTTACTTAAAATCCAGTTACTGTAGCTCAGACTCTACTTTTACTTTAACTATAATAAATGAAAGACTCTCCCCAAAAGGAATTACAAAGAAAGTTAAAAAAAATATATATATAATTACAGGTTTCTAAGACTACATTTTTACTAAAATTTCCTCAATTGTCTGACTCTCGTTTATTTCAAACCTGACATTTCTATGTAACATTTTCAGATCTTTGCCACCTATTATTTCTTGGACATTTTAGAGGGTCACCTTCTCTCCTTTATAGCTTAAAATTATTTCAATAAGTTACAAGCAGAACTTGTTCCAAATGCAAATTGGTGCCTTGTTATTGCACAACGGCTATTTTTTTTCTCTTGTGTGTTATGCCAGTAAAAAATAAAGTCCTTTGTGTGTCTGTGTCTGTGTGTGTTTATTTAACATATTGCAAGTGAAGGGGTGCCATCACAGTCTTTGAGCATCTAATATTGATTAACCAGTGTCATCTTCAGGGTCTGTCCCTATTAAAATGAGGTCTGCATCTCTGAGACCCTCGAATGAAGAAAGCAGACTTAAAATCATTGGATAGATGGACGCTACCTTTAATAAACAGCACCTATAAAAAATTTGCTCCTGTTATACAACATTAAATCTCAGTGGATTTAATTTGGCTTTTTTAACACTGATCAACAGATAAAGACTCTTCAGTATCAAAACAAAAACAGATCTATGCAAAATGGTCTACCTTAAGTTCAAATATAAAACATAAAATAACTGATCACATAAGTATTCACCTGCGGTGGGTTGGTGCCCTGCCCGGGATTGGTTCCTGCCTTGCGCCCTGTGTTGGCTGGGATTGGCTCCAGCAGACCCCCGTGACCCTGTGTTCGGATTCAACGGGTTGGAAAATGGATGGATAAGTATTCAGCCCTGCAGGTCAGTATTTAGTAGATTCACCTTTGGTGGCCATGACAGGCTTGGGCCTACGTGCACAGATCTCTATTAGCTTTGCACATCCGGACATTGACATTTTCAACCCTTCTTCTTTGTAAAACTGCTCTTTTTCTGTCAGTTTGCATTTTGATCAGGAGGGAAGAGCCTTTGTCAAGTCAGCCACACATTCTGAATAGGATTGAGATCTGGATTCTGATTCAGCCACCAACTCCAGGACATTAACATTCTTGTTTTTAATCCATTCCTGTGCAGCTCTGGCTTTGTTCTTGGAATTGTTGTCCTCTCCCAAGCCACAAGTTTCCTTCAAACAGCATCAGTATTTCCTTTAGGATTTCCCAGTATTTTGCTGCATTCATTTTACACTGTATCATCGCAAGCCTTTCAGAGCCAGCTGAAGAGAAGCGTCCAAACGTCATGAAGTTGCCAACACCATGCTTCATGGTAGAGATGATGTATTTTTGATAATGTGCAGTGTTTGCCTTGAGACAAACATGACATTTAGTATGATGGCCAAAAAGCTCAATTTTGGTTTCATATAATAGAACAGTGGGTGGGCAGTGTCAGTCCTGGAGGGCCGCAGTGGTTGCAGGTTTTCATTCAAACCCAATTTCTAAATAAGAAACCAATCCTCGCCAAAGTCAGACCTTATTTACTTTTATGGCTTGTTAGTCTGCAATGCTTGGTTCTTTTAGCATACATTTTGTCCTTCCCAAGCATATCATTTATATATTTATATATATTTATATTAATTATATATTTGAAGCTCAAAAGTGATAATTTTCAGCCTGTCACGTTCTTTTCTCAAGTGTGTTATTAAACCAAACAAATCATAATGAATCCACGCAGGTGTAAATATAAACAAGTTAAATAGAGAACTGCTGGCTCCTTTGATATTTTCATCTCATTGCTAATAAGGAGCCATTAAAACAGTGAATGCCGCTGTTTAAGACTGAAATAAGCCATTAAGGGTGGGGAACCTTAACAAGCGAAACCACTAAAATGAAGCATCAAAATGTCACTTGAGCAATAAGTGCTTCATCACCAATAACTGACTTCTCATTAAGAAACTGGGTTGGAACAAAAACCTGCAGCCACTGAGGCCCTCCAGACCGACACTGCCCACTCCTGCTATAGACTCTTCTTCCGTTGACTTTAGGATCTCCCATGTGCTTTCTGGTTAAATCAGGCCGAGTTTCTTAACAGTAGCGTTCTCTATGCCATTCCCCCATGAAGCTGTGACTGGTGAAGCACCCAGATGCTGTATGCACTGTCTCACCACTCTACAGGCTCCACTATACAGTTGTGCTTGAAAGTTTGTGAAACGTTTAGAATTTTCTATATTTCTGCTTAAATATGACCTAAACCATTATCAGATTTTCACTCAAGTCCTAAAAGTAGATAAAGAGAAACCAGTTAAACAAATGAGACAAAAATGTTATAATTGATCATTTATTTATTAAGGAAAATTATCAAATATTACATATTTGTGAGTGGCAAAAGTATGTGAACCTCTAGGATTAGCAGTTAGTTTGAAGGTGAAATTAGAGTCAGGTGTTTTCAATCAATGGGATGACAATCAGGTGTGAGTGGGCACCCTGTGTTATTTAAAGAACAGGGATCTATCAAAGTCTGCTCTTCACAACACATGTTTGTGGAAGTGTATCATGGCACGAACAAAGGAGATTTCTGAGGACCTCAGAAAAAGAGTTGTTGATGCTCATCAGGCTGGAAAAAGTTATAAAACCATCTTTAAAGAGTTTGGACTCCACCAATCCACAGCCAGGCAGATTGTGTACAAATGGAGGAAATTCAAGACCATTGTTACCCTCCCCAGGAGTGGTCGACCAACAAAGATCACTCTAAGAGCAAGGCGTGTAATAGTCGGCGAGGTCACAAAGGACCCCAGTGTAACTTCTAAGCAACTGAAGGCCTCTCTCACATTGGCTAATGTTCATGTTCATGAGTCCACCATCAGGAGAACACCAAAAAAACATTGCTGCTTGTCTGCAGTTTGCTAAAGATCACATGGACAAACCAGAAGGCTATTGGAAGAAGGTTTTGTGAACGGATGAGACCAAAATAGAACTTTTTGGTTTACATGAAAAGTGTAATGTTTGGAGAAAGGAAAACACTGCACTCCAGCATAAGAACCTTATCCCATCTGTGAAACATGGTGGTGGTAGTATCATGGTTTGGGTCTGTTTTGCTGCATCTGGGCCAGGACGGCTTGCCTTCATTGATGGAACAATGAATTCTGAATTATATCAGAGAATTCTAAAAGAATATGTCAGGACATCTGTCTATGAACTGAATCTCAAGAGAAGGTGGGTCATGCAGCAAGACAACGACCCTAAGCACACAAGTCGTTCTACCAAAGAATGGTTAAAGAAGAATAAAGTTAATGTTTTGGAATGGCCAAGTCAAAGTCCTGACCTTAATCCAATCGAAATGTTGTGGAAGGGTCTGAAGCGAGAAGTTCATGTGAAGAAACCCATCACCATCCCAGAGCTGAAGCTGTTCTGTACGGAGGAATAGGCTAAAATTCCTCCAAGCCGGTGTGCAGGAATGATCAAAAGTTACCAGAAACGTTTAGCTGCAGTTATTGCTGCAAAGGGGGGGCACACCAGATACTGAAAGCAAAGGTTCACATACTTTTGCCACTCACAAATATGTAATATTTGATCATTTTCCTTAATAAATAAATGACCAAGTATAATATTTTTGTCTCATTTGTTTAACTGGTTTCTCTTTATCTACTTTTATGACTTGAGTGAAAATCTGATGATGTTTTAGGTCATATTTATGCAGAAATATAGAAAATTCTAAAGGGTTCACAAACTTTCAAGCACCACTGTAGCTTGTATCACCCTCAGTTCTCATAGGTCTGTTGGTGGACGCCCTGACTCGTCTTCTTCTTGCACAATCACTCAGTTTTTGTGGATGGTCCGCTGTAGGCAGATTTACACCTGTGCCATTCTCTTTCCCATTCTTAATGATTGATTTAACTGGAATGTAAAGAATTTTCAGTGACATGGATGTCTTCTAATCTCAGTCTCCTGGTTGCACTTTTCAATCACCTTTTCATGGAGTTGCTTGGAGTGTTCTTTTGTACTCATTGTATAGTTTAGGCTATGATACTCTCTGAAGGTGCATTTAGACTACAGTCAGTTGAAGCCCTCGACTACAGGCAGGTGATCTCCATTGAATGAATTATGTAACTTCTAAAACCTACTAGCTGAATCAGTGATGATTTAGGGTTGTCATATTAAAGAGAGGGCGGCGCAGTGGGTAGAGCTGCTGCCACACAGTTAGGAGACCCGGGTTCACTTCCTGGGTCCACCCTGCGTGGAGTTTGCATGTTCTCCCCATGTCTGCGTGGGTTTCCTCCGGGTTCCTCCTACAGTCCAAAGACATGCAGGTTAGGTGCATTGGCGATACTAAATTGTGCTTGGCGGGTGTGTGTGTGTGTGTGCCCTGCGGTGGGCTGGCACCCTGCCTGGGGTTTGTTTCTTGTCTTGCGCCCTGCAGACCCCCGTGACCCTGTAGTTAGGACATAGTGGGTTGGATAATGGATGGATGGATATTAAAGAGAAGTAAATTCTTAAGCAATCAATTATTTTATGTTTTATATTTGTAACTAGATGTATTACCCATTTAAGGTGCGTCGAAATCTAATTAATCAACCTTGACCTTAGCATTAACATTTTCAGTGCACCATGCAATACATATGTCTCTGTTGTATGTCACTTGGTTTGGGATTTGTAAAAGTAGTGTCAATGTTTGAGATGTGCTATATGTTGGAATGATAAATGCAATGCATTTTATTACAAAAATTGTTTGTGATGTGCTGTCTTTTGGAATAATAGAGACTTAGCAACCACACAGACACATAAACAGACACACTTTTATTATGGTGGATTCATTTAGACCAGTTTACAGAGGTCTATTTTCACTTTGACATTAGGGAGTGTTTTTCTGTTGATCAGTGTTAAACAATAAACTAGAAAATGTGCACACTTCCAAGTGATGAATACTTTTAATAGGCACTCTGTATAAAAATATCAAAAGTGACAT
This sequence comes from Polypterus bichir lapradei, assembly GCA_026402145.1. Taxonomy (NCBI): domain Eukaryota; kingdom Metazoa; phylum Chordata; class Cladistia; order Polypteriformes; family Polypteridae; genus Polypterus; species Polypterus bichir. The sequence goes on along the minus strand of JANRMT010062819.1, from coordinate 37,900,767 downwards.
ACGTCTATCCAATGATTTTTGGGTCTACTACTTTTTATAAGCACTGTATTTGCTTCAGTGTGCACTGGTGTAAGGATCCCAAAGATGTTAAGTATATTTTTATTAAGCAGAAACCTAACATATTGTTAGGTGCTTTTGAAGGTAATTTTGTAAACATGGCTAAAAACGTTTCCCTGGAAAAGGAACAAAATGCTAGTCTTTCTTCTACTAATGGACTGCAATGATTCTATTTGGAAAAGTCAATAATGGTCACACACAGCAAATGCAAAGCAGGTTAGCTATGTGCCATGATCAGGAAATGGCTATTTGCTTTCTCTTTATGCTGCATTGTGCTACCAATCTACTGGCTAGCACAGCACTGGTATTTTGTTTTAATCAGTCACACAAAGTCATAATGAAAAGAAAGGGCAACATTCATTATATAAGTGGAGCTCTTGTTTGCACAGTTATAAACAAATCAGGTGACAAATCTTACTGAAAAGGAGTCCATCAAGAACTTTTATTGCCATCCAAATCTCATTTCTGCTATTTTCCTTATGATACTTAAAGTGATGAAATACTAGTGAAATACAAACTCAGCCTTCTGTTCATTCATTTGAATATTGTGCATTGGTCCAAAGCATCTAAACAATGCCAGCTTAATTTGATTACATTGCGCATAACAAAGTGTACTCCAAGCCACCTCTTCTTTCATAGCTAATCACCTGACAAGTCTTTTAATGGGGAAAAACAGGTTATTTGTTTGGCCAAAATTCTAGAGCAATATTTTATCTTTCTAGCACCCTGCCAAAAAACAAATGTTCTCCTGTTGAACATTTTATAATATTTCCAGCAGGATGTGATCTGTTCTACTTCTGTCTTCAAAGTACAAAGTGGATTGTAGAATTTCTAGACTTGAGCATGCCAGTAATACACTGATGGTGCTGTTGCCTCTTGGGCTGCAGACGCCTCAGTTTGATTCCAATGCCTTGTCACAGTCTCGGTGGACTTTACAGGTTTTTTCCTGTATCTTTGTTGAAATGTAGAGAAATAAAGTCCTCATATTCACTGGAAGAACTTGTAAACTGTACACAGACAGCAAACAGGTTCAGGATTCAAATCCAGCATGGTGGATCCGTGAGGCAGCCACACTAACCACTAAGCCATCAATGCTTTAATTAATTTAAAGAAATCAGATGGCAATCACTTATCATTTCATAGTGCTGTACCATGAAGTATATACCACTAATGTAAAACTTACATTTTTTCATTATTTTTAACGTATTAATTAAGTATCTGAATCCATACACGTACTGTATTTTCTTTCAAGATTATGTTGGCTACCAGGTGGCATATGGGTAGCAGTGTTTTTTTTTACATGGTTTTCTTATTTACCATAAACACCATAAATGTTTTCATTTTTTCTGCACTGAAAACACATCTAATCGATACGCAGCAATGGCACATATCTCTGATTTGATTGTGTCTTTTTCATGAACTTTTTTACTAGATGTGCAAGTGCAAAATAATTATACCATATATACTCGCATATAAGTCAGGTCTTGAAACCCAAAAAATCAATCACAAAATCAGACCTCGACTTACACGCCCATTCAAAAATACAACACTTTAAATTATTTCTTTTACATCTTCCTGCCTCCTCCAATCTTGCATCAGTTTCTCAGATGCATCGAGTTTTGTTGCAGCAGCGCAGTTACCAATTTCTTTCGCTACTTCAACTACTTTTAATTTTAAACCAGCTTCATATTTTCTTCTGATCGAACACTCCATCGTAGATAAGGGATGCCCTTACAGTAACGGTGTATGAGGGTGTGAGATACAAAAAACACAAATTAGTGCAAATGTTGCTTTGGAATAGTTTGGGTATTACCGTGTGGTCATATAGGCACAATAGAGAGAGAGAGAAGTTAGGAGAACACGCTGATACAGCGCATTGCCACACCCACATAGAAAAAAAAAGCAATGCGCTCTGTGGTTACTCTCTCAGGTAGGCGTTAGCATATCATAATTTCTTGGACCAATAGCATGAGTTTTCTGCATTAGACTTATACGACTGACATTATAAAAGTATATGGTGAAATCAAGCCCAACTTATCTGTGGGAGAACTTAAACACAAGTATATACGGCAATTCGTTGAAACCTAAGACTTTGGGAGTCTCTCTTGGTTTTTTCTGAGTTTATTTTAATATATCAGAGCACCGATGATATACTCTTGTAAATTTTATTCCTTTTCACCTTTTGAGGATAGTAGAGGGAAGAACCCTCTACTGCTGCACCCACCAAACAACGAACCACCTCATATTAGGACCCAAGTACAGCCATGCAACAGGTGACATGTCTCTTCCACACTGGCTGAAATAGAATAGAACAGTGTGAGGTTTTTTTGCAGTGGCTGACAACCTCAGATGAGGAAGTCTATTAGATATCAAAGTGACAGGAACAAAGCCATATACAAAACTGCAACTCAGTCAACACCAAGAAACAAGGCTGGGTAGATATAAATAGACACTGGAGTAACTCATGGAAAGATGCCTCTCAAGAATGGGACTTGTCCAGGTTGGTGGCACTTATGGTGAAAAAAAAACCAGCAGGCAGACTGGAAACCCAGGAAAGGTGGTTGAAAGAAGAAGAAGGAAAAAAACAAAGAGACAGCAGAAAAAAATGTGTCATAAAAATTCACAAAAGGTCCTCATTTGCATAAAGTAGTTGAAGTGATCTGTGATTGGCCAGCTCTGGCATTGATTTAATGCGATCTGTGATTGGCTGGTGCTGGGAGTGGCTTAAAGTTATCTTACATACACTTGCTCAAATAGAATGTAACAGTGTGAGGATTTTTATGTTGGCTGGAATGCCAGTCCTGCTACCAACCCCTGAATTTTCCTTGAAATTAGGAGGACCTGTTTGCAGGGGTGGATGCAGATTAACATCATACCCAGGATGAAGCAATTGCAGATTAAGGGCCTTGTTCGAGGGCACAATGGAGTGGAATCACTTCTGGCATTTGAACCGGCAATCTTCCAATTGCCAGCACAGATCCTTAGCCTTAGTGCCACCACTCTGCCTACAAGTTCACTAGTAGGGTGGGTAAAGTATAACCAAGTGCCACACACTTAAGATTTATAATGCATGCCAGGAGTACATTAACGTGCTTGACTGACTGGTCAGATGCTTGATAATGTTTCTGTCAAGCCATGATATCAAGCAAAGTAAATCAATGATTCATTTCTAACAGTTAGAGAGACCTGAGAATGAAGTATACAGAATGAAAGTATCAGCAATACATGGGAATGGTCAATGGGCAATACAAGCAGAACGATGGACTGATTACTTTGAAACTTGGTACTTTTGGAGTCTACTGTTATAATCAATTAAATGTAAATATGAAGTATAAATATTTTAACCATAAAATTTGTACTGGAAATAGTAAATTTAAGGAGAGCATGATTCTGTGGGAATGCTCAGCTGGGAAGAATACATTCTTTCTGAGTATATTTTCAATCTATTCAGGATGTGACTCAATTGTAATACTTCTGGCTTTTTCCTAAAGAGAAAAAGGAGCACATCACCGAGACATTTAGAATTCCTTGTTTTTTATTTTTTTTCTTTCTCATGCACCAGGCTGCTTCCTCATGAGGTGATGAAGAAAGCTGTGACAGGAGGGAAAACGGAGACACAACATAATAATTACAATGGGGGATTCAGGATTCATATGTGCATGGACCCTAATTACAGCCCATAAGCTAAGAGTATAAAATATTTAAAATACATATGATGAAACCCCAAACCCAATACTGGGTACTCTTACTCTGTATTTCTCTCTCATTTTCTCACCAGTCAAAGATGTCCCAAACTTAACTCGCCATGGTCACTGAACCACAGTTACTTTTGTCGACCTACCTGTGACAGCATATTGCATCTATCTCTTGTTCATCAGTAATGTCCACTGAAAGTCCTGGTGCTGTCTCCTTGGAGCTCCATTTATTGACTCTAAGCTTTTTAAAAGGCCAACAGTATTCCATCTGAAGCAGCAAGGGTCCTAATCCGATGTACAGGACCTCTTTGCTTTAACCTATCAAATAGGGTTCTTTCTGTTAATTTACTGCTCACTCCCCTCCATCCATTCTTTACTTCAGTGAAACCATAAGGAAAGAGTTTTGGAGTATGCAAGTACATTCACACTGCAGCACAATTCCAGCTTTTTCACTCATATGTCACACAGACCCAAACCTTTTCCTAAAGTGTGAACAACAAACATGCACATGGAACATGCACTATTTTTAATTTATTATTTACACTTCGTTGTTACGCTGTGGACCCTGAGCTTCACAATTTCGTCTATCGGTATACTTGTATATGGTTGAGATGACAATAAAGTTCACTTTGACTTTGAAACAGAACTTTTCAGAATGGATTTGCATGTGGTACTAAATTATTATTATTTATTTAGCAGACAACTTACAAAGCAATCTATAATACATATGAGAATGATTAGGGGTAGGATTAGGGTTAGGGTCAGAAAAGGCAGAGAACAAGGTAAAAATGAGCAAGAGGGAGTTGTATTACTAAATAATTATACCTGCAACTAGACTAACAGAAACACCTGAACAGCAGCTATCCTGTAGAAAAGACACTAAGCAGTTCTAAAATATTTAATGACCAGTTGCATTTTCAAATGAAGCCTAAACATGAGTAAATTGGGTATTCCACAGCTTTGGAGCAAAGTCTTGGCACATCTGGCAAGAGGAGGGATGGTCCGCAGACAGACAGAGGCAGTAAAGACTTTTGGAAGGGACTGTGAAGAGACCAAAGACTGGAGATGGAGCACAACCATTCAGAGAACCATAAGTCATGATGAGACTTTTGAACTGGATCCTTACAAGCAACAATAAGTCAATGAAAAGACCAAAGCAGAGAAGTAGTAACAGTGAAACGAGGAACAGAGAACGCCAGTTGGGCAACTGCATTCAGGAGGAGCTGGAAAGGTTGGATAGCAGCTGAGGGAAGCCCCACCAGGAGAGAGTTGTAATAGTACAGCCCAAGAGCGAACCAGTGCCTGAACGAGGGGTTGCATGGCATAATTAGTAAGGAAGGGTTGACTGCTATGACTATTATGAAGAAAGAAACAACACGATTGGGTTACTGAATAAATACATTTAATTAATGAAAACAATGAGCCCAAAGTCATGCCAGTGAAAGGGTGACATCTTCAAGAGCAATGCTTAAAAACAAATCTGAGGAAGGAGAATCAGATGGCATATACAAGATATCTGATTTTGATAGGTTAAGTTTAAGGTGATAAGCATTCATCCATAATGAGAATGCTGAGATGGACAGCTACAGGTCTGGGCTGAAACCTGTGGGTTGTAGTATCTGAAAGCAGTGCAGTCTCAGCAGAGTGACCTTTGCAGAATCTAGACCAAAGAGGATCTAGTAGGTTGTTGTCAAAAAGATAACAGGAGAGTTCTTTGTGGAGTATTCATTCTAAAGTCTTGATCAGGAATGGCAGAAAGGTGACAAGACAGTATTTTTTAGTGAACATGGGTTGAGAGATGCTGAAGATACCAGATGTTAGTGAGGCATTACAAAGATAAGAAATGTAGAGCATCAAGGAAGAAGAGATGGACTCGAGAACATGTGAAGGAATAGGGTCCAGTATGTCTATAGTTACAGAGCATGTTAGAAATGTCAGACTAACTCAGACAAATGAGACTTGAATGTAATCTGCATTTGAATGCTTTAATTGAAATTCTTTGAAACTTCACACTGCCCAACCAAATGTACTTCATCGTTTGTGCAACAATCATGAAATTTCTGCCTTTAAAATCAACTTGGGCGACTATACCAACCTAGCGTGCCAAAGGATAGAAAGTAAAGTGGCAACCTTAATACGTATTTGGGGCTTGTGTCACCAGCGTTCAAATGATGAGTGGTTTCTGATGGTAGTGGAACACTGTGAGTATGCATTTTTTGGAGAGAATCTTGTGAAAGTACTTCCACATATGTAATCAAACCCACCCCTGACATTTTGAAATTGTCAAACCACTGCCTTGCACTTATAAACCCTCCCTATGTCACTCCAACCAGCACTCACCACTTTCCTACATTTACAGGTATCCTCATATGGATACAGCAGTGAAAACTGCACTCAAAGCATCAGCTATTATTTTTTTGTTTTTTTGTTTTCTTTGCTCTTCCTTGCTATTTTCAGCTGATTAATTCCCAGATGTCCTACATTGAAACTAGTGTTAAGTAGTGCAGTAGCCAGCACGCTGCTGGCATTCATGTTGGACTACCAGGTTGCATCTGTCTGATGCATTTGATTTTGTTCATTTTTCCTGTGTGGGTCACATTTTGTACACACTTGAATTGGCTTTAAAAATACTTGCAGAATTAATTTGAAAGATTCGATTGGAGATATGAATCAAAAAGTGGAATTGAATTCCTTTTAGCTGCATTGAGAACTTAACTCTACCGTCAAGTTTCTGTCCTTGCAGATTTGTGTGTGAGCGTGCTCTTGGATGCTGCCAACTTTGGTCACTGCTTTGTACAACGTCCCCTTGACTGTACTGCTCCTACTCACATGCACATACATCACACTTGTCAAAGTATTTATCGGTTACTAGGGATCCATAGGTAAGGATCTTAAATATACAAATACATTTCAATAAGTAATTCAACAGAAGAGCTTGGAATCATAAATACAGAATACCTTAAAATGTCCTTTGGGACACTAAAACTTCAAAAAAGGACCACTCATTACATTATATATTATATGAACCTAAAACAAAGTGAAAATGAGGTCGGGTAGTGTTTAACATAAACTGTTAACAGTTTCCTTTTGTGGATACTATTATTTTTACAGATAGTTTTGCTGCCATAAGTGACTATATGACAACGTAGCACAAGGTGTGTTTTATTTTTAAATAATTATTTCTGCAGTTATTAACCATTTTATTTTTACTTACTAAACAACTCTTGTAGTGTGACACCTTTTTGTTAAGCTATCGCCAGTCCTTCTCCTTCCTGCCAACCTTTCTTACTGGAGGAAATAAATTGCAAGTTCATAAAATGATTCTTGCTTTGCAACTGTTGCAATTGCAGCTCCAACCTTAACCCTTATACGTGACATAAAAACACAAATTAAGCCACACTTGCACTGAACTTGACATTCTTGGATACATAATTTTGCTTGAAAATCGAATTGGCCAACGCAAAGACTACAAAAATGCTTATTTCACATATTTCAAAAGTTATTTAAAGCACCTGAAACAAATTACCATAATAAATGCCATGATGAGAGTGTTTATCCTTGGCCATTCTTTCAGTGAAAAATGGTTATTTTTTCTTTTTTATGATGATGACAGTGCAGGCAGCATACTTTCCACTTTGGTCACTATGACTTCTTACTTTACAGTCTTTTCAGAGCATGCTGACAAAACAAGGTTAGCTGGCCAAATGACTCAGGATGAGTGAGCTGAAACCATGAGTAGGCATAGTTGGGAGGGTTGTGATGAATGTGATTTACATTTGCACCCTCCCAGAGGCAGGAACCTTGAGCATGATTAGAAAAAAAACAAAGACAAACGCCCAAATTCTTATTTCCTTTCAAGCAGTGGTGCAGAAAGTCAACTTAAGAACAAGTAAGACAAACACACACGAGAAGTTTCCCTTACGGCACACACTCTATCAAGTCACGCTACCTTATACAGCATATTTCTGGGCTCAGGCTTTTTTTACTACAGTATGTAAGATACAACTTTGGAACTATTTCATGTATGAAACTCATAGCTTGGCACATTTTTTTCAGCTTTTCAAAATGAAAAGAATATTATTAACATGGTGGACATCTACTTTGGCATCTAATGGTGCTCCTCATGAAGATACACAAAGTGATTTCAAAGGAAAAAAAATATTCTTAACCTTTGCAAAAGTCTGGGCCGGCTCCATGCTCCTTTATCACATCTGGGAGTCTCTTCAACCCAGAAATGTCGATAGTTGTGAGCCGAAATGAGTCGGGCAAAAGAGGACACACACATTTACAGCAAGGAGTAGGTGAAAAAGTGTCAAGTGCTTTAATTGCAATTCAAAGAAAACATCAAAGTGCAAATAGTGCAGTGCATCATCCATAATAAATAAATAATCCATAAAAAAAACACAGTGCCCATGTGGAGGTTAAAATGCTGTAAATAATTCCATAAAAAAATTAGGTTTAAAAGTCACGGCAGGAAACTGTTCTTCAAAAACGCCCAAACCCTGATGCCTCCCTGGTTTACTGTCTTCGGATCCCACAGCACAAGGAGACTTCCTACTACTGACAGGCACAGCCAACCTTCAAAATCCAGGCTCAGGTTCCTGCTGCCATCTGAGGCCCCTGGCATGGTGCAGCACTGAGCCTCACTTCTCCAACTCCCACTGCCACTCCTTGACCATCTTCAGTCTCTTTGAGCACCTGCCATACGATTCTCCTTGGGGCTCTGCCTCCACTCCGCCACACAAGGTTTTTATGATCCTGCCGTCTCCGCCATTTCTTCCTTTCTTCTTTCCCCTTAAACCTCCATTTCTCTTTATGTCTCTTTTTTTTGCTATAATTTATTTTCTACCCCACCCCAAGATCTCTACTGTGCAAGGTCCTCCCCTCCACCCCTCTGCCCACTCCAAGGTGTGAATGCAGCACCTGACTGATCCATTTGCACGTGAGTGTGCGATCAGCCAAGCACTACATTCAACCCCTGAGCAGAGCCGTCATGTGCCCACCTGCACCCGTTCTGAGCCTGCATGATCTTGGGACTCGATTATTTATTTACAAACCTGTTCTATGCCACAGACCACATATCACTCTTAGCATATGGAAACTGCTAGGAATTAAGACACTCAAAGATTGTTATATAGACAATATATTTGCATCTTATTAGTAATTATGCTCCAAATATAACTTCCCAGCTATGCTGTTCTTTTCCTATATACAAATTAGAAATTTTGTTATGAGAAACTTACCCAAGTTTTGCACCCATATCAATTGCAGAAAATATACTGATTAGTCTTGATGAAAACTCAGATAGCTTTTCAATACTATATAAAAATATTTATATCAAAAGTAATCAGCTCTCTACAAAGAAGAGACACCCTTGAAATCAGAAGCCCATTACCCACTTCAGCTGAAGGTGTTTTTCTTTGGCTAGAAATGGCTGTTTTCATGCTCCACGTGGAGTGTAGACCTGAGTTTGTGCTGCCGGAGTCTGGTGGGGATCCACAATTAGGAGAACCTGACTACACGAGGGCCATGACTTGAACATGTGCAGGATGGGAGGCGTGAGAAAGGCCTTAATATGAAAGCCAACAGTCTATAAGGTGAGAATGCAGAAAGGATCAAATGGGGAAAATCTGCTGTGAAGAGGAGACACTCTTACATTCAGAAACCTGATTATTCATCGAGCTGATGGAGTTGTTTATTCGCTCAACTGACTAAAGTGGTGCAGATGCAAGTTTTTGAGAGTCCAGTGGTAGCACTCTGTAAATGGATAACCTAATGAGCAAAGAGCACAGTGGTTAAGTCAATGCTGGTATGATAATAGAATTTAATGATATCATGATGTCTGGTAGAAACTCTGAGCAAAACCACAAGCTATATAAAGGTAACATTGTAATGGCCATTTCAGTCCTTCCATAATACAATATGGAGAAGGGAGTCAAGCAACAAAGGGTTAAAGGTAAGTGAAAACAAGTATACCAGTGACTGTAAAGGTTAAGTGCAACAGAGTAGAGATTTGCAAATTAATTCACAAGGAAAAAAACTTCAATGATGCTAAACGATCAGTGAGTTAAAACCCAAATCTATTTTTTATCAATCCAAGGATTAATAAAATAACAATTGGAGTTCCAGCTTTTAGTTACAGGGTCCTGAAGCTGTGGCCCTACAATAAGAGGTGCCTTTTCAGTCTCAGCTTTTAAATCCTGGCTGAAGACCCACTACTTCAGTTTAGCATACCCTGACTAGAGCTGCTGATTAACTGTGCAGACTGCATCTATGTTGTTAGTCATCAGTACTAAATATAAAATTAAAATAAAATAAAATCATAATCAAAATCATAAAATATTATGATATGTATAAACTGTTACTAACCCTTCTCAATTCTGTTTCACTTCTCAATATCCTCATTTTGCACTTAGTACCACTGCTGTATTGCCATGGAAAAGTTATCTTGGTTAAAGGAGCATTAGAATCATCGGATAGAAAGGTCCTTTTATTAGATTGGCTGGCCCAGCACTGACTTAGCTGTAAAATGGCCAATAGGAGGGAGGCGGCTGAGGTCACCAGGAGTTTGACTGTGTCTGACTCCTTTTCTACAATCTGGCAGTTGTTCAACAATTAAGTGATGGACAGATGTTGTTTTTCATTTTTGTTATTAGCTTCTACTTTGTTTTTAATGCATTTGAACAATCTGTACACTTACATGTGGTAGTTCTGTATTTAGTGAGTGGTATAATCTGTTATTGCGTCTTACTTTGAGAGCTATTGCAGCACTCTGTGCCTGCACTTGGTAATAAGGAATGCTGTGAAGAAACAAAACAGTTTGTACTATTGTACTGTATTTCTGAGGTGGCCAAGATAGAGGATTACTTGTGCTCTCTATTTTGTGTATTACAAGGCCAACCTGCCTGGAAGTGGGCCTCTCTCTCTCTTTCTCTGAACTGCCTTTCCCAAGATTTCTTCCATTTTCTTTTACAATATGTTTTTTTTCTTAGGGAATCAAGGCTTGGGGGTCTGTCAAAAAAACAGGACTTATTAATGCCCATTGGGGCATTCCTTGTGTGATGTTGTGATGTTGGGCTATACAATAAATAAATTGTTGTTGTTATAAAATTTTCCGCAGCCCTGCAATCAGTAAGTGCCAACAATTGCACATTGTTAAGAATCGTAGAAACAAAAATAACACTTTACAGAAATCTTGGTTGCCTAGGCTCATGTTTTCCAATACTAATCGAGTTAATAGCTGTCACACTCATATCTACACGTGAGTTTGGCTCCCTTCTACTGCCCTTCACTTTAATTTCTTTTGCACTTTTTTAACTACTTGCAGTATTTTCTTCCCCTCCTTAAGCAAATTAATTTCACTTCTTAGGGAAAGATATCACGTGCGGTTTGCTACAGCAAACATATTTTCATATAGGTCTGTGGTAATATTAGAATCTTTTTTCCGCAAGTTACAACCTATGATTTCTTTAACTGAAAGAAACCTGATTCATTTCTGTGGTCATGCATTTACTTTTGACCCACCTTTTTGTCCAGAAAAGAAAAGAACAGAGACCATGAGAAACGCATAGTCAGACAGAGGTGAAATCCAGGAGTTAGAACCAACCAAATCATAAAAATACAGATCACAGAGATAGAGAAGCAAGGGCACAAAGCCAAATATCAGGTGAACAAAAAAACAGATACATAGGACAGTCAAAATTACAAAGTACACTGAGCACATAAAAGTTTGTTTAAAGTTATATGTCTTTTGATTGACTTTAAAAATGACAAAGACTGTCTAAGATAAAGAGGCAGGAAATTCGATAATCTGGGTGCTGTAGAATTAAAAGCTCGATCACCCGGTGTGCGGGACAACAAGAAATTCAACATTGGACGACCATAAATTATGACTAGCAATATAGAATTGTAACAATGTAGATAGGAACGTTGCCTTAAAGACCTTGAAATGTTAACAAGAAAATCTTGTTAGAGTTCTGATATTTAACTGGCAGCCAGTGCAAGGAAATCAGTGAGGTGGTTATATGTTCCCAAGGTTTAGCACATGTTAAAATTCTGGCTACAGAATACATGTTGTAATCTATTTAGCACTGTGAAAGAAGCCCGGACACAGACAGACATGACACCTGATGTCCACAAACACACGTTTATTTGCAGTTCTTTTCTTAAGCACAGCACACACGGTACACTAATCACCACAACGATAGGTCAGTCCTTTTCTTCCTCCTTCCATTACTCTTTTCTATATTGCCGCCCTCACTCCTCCAGTCTCAAGCTCTGTCCTCTGCCTCCTGACTCCGGCTCATCCAATGTAGTGAGGCGGCTCCTTTTATAATGCCCCGGATGTGCTCCAGGTGCTCCGTGATGATCTTCTGGCGGCACTTCTTGGTGTGGCGGAAGTGCTGCAATCCAGGGCTCTGCAATACTCCTGGTGCCCCCTTTTAAGCTCTAAACCCATGACCCCCATACAGACCAGGGTGGCAGTCCTCTTGAGGTCCAGGGGAGGTATTGTCCCTCTTCAGGTCCCTCCAGGCGTCCCGATGTCCCTTTGCTGCCTGAAGCACCAAAGAGTAGAGCATTACAATAATCAAGCCAAGAGGTGACAAAAGCATGGTTAAGTGTTTTATCGTCTGTATGAAAAATAAAGAAAAACAAACAATACAAATGGGAGGAAACATACTCCTGGATGGTGCATACATAAACATAAAAGAGTGCAGTTTCTATACACAGTTTCAGAAACAAAAGTAAGAAAGGAAAAGCTCCCAGAATCAAAAAAACACATTTTACAGTAAGTGTGTCGAGCAGATCTTATTAACAAGTATATAAAAATCATCATATTGAGAGTAGGCAGTTACTGTAGAGAGCCTCTTTTAGGTCGTTGATATCAGCTACTTTAAAAGTAAAAATTAAAAAAGCTCTTAAACTCTGCTCATCCCTCCATTGGATTTATCACCCTGGTTGATAGCTCCAAGCTAATGACATGTACACTCAGTTTATTTAGTTTTGTTGTTTATGATATTGTTGTAAGCAATAAAAATATGCTTGTAAACCTTTATGCTAAGCTGCACGACACAGAAGGAAGGACCAATTATGAAGCACTCTTAAAATAAAGAGCAACAACCTAAAAGCTTTCCTCTTTCCTCTAGGAATTAGATACTATTTTTAGGAGTGTTTTTTAATCATTTCCCTTTGATATCTTTCTCACGCTCAATCATTTATCTTTTCCATGGATTATCACCTCTTGCTTAATTTACAGTCTCTTTTGCTGCAGATAATAAAAGATGTGTTTACATTTGATGCCATAAAGGCTCAGGAAAGATTATTTTTGTTGTTTCCATGTATAAAATGTAACAGCACTCTCTTATTATTGAAATCTGAGCAAAATAAGACAATTTCTGTGAAATATAGACAAACTCTAGAAAATATGTTTTAGGGATAATTATGTGTGGGACCACCCAATCAATGGGGCTGTGCCAGGCACTACCAGGGGAGTATGCTGGAGAGGAGTGATCAGGCAGTGATGCAACAAAGCTCAGAATAGAATCCTGCATAGGAAAGGGCTGGCATGACATTAAACCTGAGGTAAGCTGTTATTCTTTCTCTCACCATTTTCCATATTTGAGACTTGGTTGAGAAAAAAAAAAAGTCATAGATTTAAATGCTGTACTTGCTCATTCCATGGTCTTTTCTCTGTACTGCAAATTTTGTCTCCATTTATTTTCTTTTTCTCACCCTACATTACACTCCATTCAAAGCCTCCTTCACGCAAAGCACTTGCTAAATCCTATCCCAAAAATTTCCTGGGACTTTCTCATTCACATACTGTATATCTTGATTTTTTTTGGGTCAAAACACATTCATAAAAGTGTCATCCCAAAACAGGGAGCAGGGAAAGGTAAATCTGTTGGAAAAACAGTGAAGCAGAGAACTATTTGATCCCAATGTACTTAAAACACAAAGACATTTTCAAGACACAAACCAGGAAATGGATAACAAAAAGGGAAAAATAGTAGGCCAAAAAATAAGAAGTATGCTGCTACAGGACATACCGAAAGGATTCAGAGCCTTTCACTTTCTGCACACTTTGATGTGTTGTAGATTTCATTTCAAATGATAAATTTGCCATTGTTGCTCATCGGGTTACACTCAATAATCCATAAGGATCAAAACATGTTTTCAGAAAAGTTTGCAACTTTATTAAAAATGAAATACAAGTATTCAGTCCTTTAGCTCTGGTACTCCAAATCGCAATCAGGTACATCCTGTTTGCTTTAATTATCTTTGAGATGGGTCTGATTTGATTGGACATGATTTATTAAGGCACACGCCTGTGTATATAAGAACCCGCAATTCAAATCTCATTCGCAAAAGTCTGTTTATGGTGTAAACTGATTTTTCTGGGAGTAACCATTAATAATATTTTATTTTAAAATGCATGCGTTCTACACTTTTTGGGCATATGACTGCCCAATGGAGAAGTGGATTATACAACACTCGTAACGTGAGAATTTTTTTCTATTCTCCATGGACATTTTTTACATTGTTTGCTGTTGTACACCATTGGCTTTTATTACCTTATAACCATTTTTATCTTATTTTGCATTAAAGAATTTGAGCACAAACCATACTGGGTATGTAACACATTACACCGAACCACCATACTGGGGTAAGGAAAATGAACACAACATTTAAACTTATTAGAATTTGGTAAAAATGAATGGTTTTTGTAGTCTAAACATTGTAAAATCGGAACAAGCAGAGAACTATTTACAATGAGTTACTACCCTCCATAAGGAGGAGGAAGGTTACACACACAGAAGCTCCTACATTTAAGCCTCGGAACAAATCATAAATGTCTTCTATAACCACTGTGATGTTCTCCCTTGAAGCACACCTGCCTTCCGTGGTTATCTCCATCCAAGAGTCCTGCCGTCTTCCATCTCTTTACGACATGTCTACTCTGACGAGCTTCATTCTTCCTTGCTCTGTGCTGCTCATTCCTTTTAAAACTGTCTCCTCTGGAGGTTTCCACCCCTCAAAATATCTGCATGTCATTATTTGCGCACTCACCAGCCATCCCTTGCAATACTGTCTCCAGCTCTGCAACATTGACTAGCATCTACTAAAGGCAGCTGATCAAGTGTACTGAGATCCATCCATTTTCCAACCCGCACACAGGGTCATGGGGGTCTGCTGGAGCCAATCCCAGCCAACACAGGGCACAAGGCAGGAACCAATCCCGCCGCAGGACACACACAAATACACCCAGCACACACTAGGGCCAATTTAGAATCGCCAATCCACCTAACCTGCATGTCTTTGGAAGGAAACCGGAGCGCCCGGAGGAAACCCACGCAGACACGGGGAGAACATGCAAACTCCACGCAGGGAGGACCCGGGAAGCGAACCCGGGTCTCCTAACTGCTTGGCAGCAGCGCTACCACTGAGCCACCGTGCCGCCCATTGTACTGAGATGTTACAATATAAAAAGATTATAATTTTTGGGTGGATTATTCCATTATCCCTTCCACTGAGACAACAGCTTAATGTAGCGGAGTGGTGTGTGTGATCAATGATCCCCTGAGTGATGTCGTAAGGAGTCGTATGCTTCTGGGTATGGCCACCCATGACAGCAAGGTCAGAGGTGAGGTCCCGACTAAGACTGACTGAACTGCCCCCAACTCCTGCTTCCGCCAAGGGTCCATCCAAAGTGGTACATCTTCCTACAGTCTTCAGCTTGCCTTATAGAGTCCCAACAGGAAGTGAAGTCATCGAGGATTGCACACCCTCATTGTCACTGATACTAACAACTTCTTAGCACAAGCTCTTCCTTCCATATGGAAAAATGGATGAACAGCATCATCTTTGGATCAACCAACAGCCATGACATTCCTTTAACACAATTACAGCGTTGATGTCTGTGTGTGTGTTAGTGGCACATTAACTCAAGAGCGATTTAACTAATTATGATAACATTTCATTGTTATTACAATCCTGAAGCACTGGAATACTACTGATATACTGAACAACATTGGCTGCCTTAGATTTCTGTTTTACTGGATATGATTGACATTTTCATCGAAAGTAACCTTTGAAGTATTTTTCTCCCAAAAAAGTCACATTAGGCTAAAATTGTAACACATTTCCTTTATAATCTTTTCTGGTATGTTGTCATTTATTTACCCAAATGTTTTTGCTGTCTTTGGCACTGTAACTTTGTTTTAAGAAAAAAATAAATAAATAAAAGTTTATAAACAAATCAAAACATTATTTGTTTGAAATGTACAGTAGGTCTCTGATCTGTAATCCAGCACTTAGCATATGTTTATGTTGCATGTAGCGCTGTCAAGTGAGCACTGTTGTTGAGTTTCATATTTGTAAATACCGGCAAAAAAGGAATGATGTGATCAGAGTGAGGAGAACATGAACTAGGATGGAGTTTTAAAAAATCTTTACAACCGAAGAGGCAAGGGTATGGTGGTGTTGAATCCAGTCTAGTTTTTAAGCTATTTTCTCTTGTCGTTCTTTCACTCTGCTAGATACCAGTGAACAGTCCACTATTCCTCTCTGTCACCCTCTTTCAAGCTTATTAAGGCAGGGGTCCAGTTATTTCCTCTTCTGTAGGTCACTGCCTTATAGATGCGCTGATTGCGGGCTCCTGATTTTAAAAGTCCAGGTAGCCAGGACACCTATCTTTCCATCGACTGACCTATTCCATTGCTGGCTGCTTTCCAGTCCGCACCTGTGAGACTTCATCACTGTGTTTTGTGATCATTTTTACTTACTGTTAATGATAGACAAGAAAACACACTGAACCTTTGAGTTTTTTGGTTGTGAACTTGGATGAGAAAGTTGAAAAATATTTAAGGGAGCTAGCAAAATCCCAGCAAATGATATATAGCAAGTGTTCATTGACCAAGCGAGAAACAAACACACGGATTGAAATGAAAAATCATTTAACAAAAATCATTAGACCAGCAGCCTAACCAAAAAAACATGAGCACACAGAAAGACTAAAATTTTTTCATTTTTCGAAAACTAGAAATGCCAGGTCGCTATCTTAAACAGCCAAAACGTGATAAATGTTTGTCATGTAATGGCAACGATTCTAGTGACAATTACACAATATTGCTGCGACCATCAGAATACAACAAAACATGGTGGCACAAATGGCTTCCAAAATATCTGCGGAATGCTGTAATCATTTTTATGAAAAAAATCAAATATTGTAAAAACAAATATTATTTTCAAATAACACACAGAAACCATGCAAAATACAAAAATAATAAAATGCACAAAACTTTTCTTTTGAAATTGATGCTTTGCCAAATTTTTCATAAGAATATAAGAAATCTGACATCAAGCTCCTTTGTTTAACTAATAGCTAAGCTGTCCCAATATCTTATCCAGATACTTATAAAGGTTCTCAAGGTTTCTGCTTCAATAGTTTTTTTTCCAGATTCCCACAACCCTTTGCCCAATGTAGTGTTTTATGGCTCCACTCTTAAATGCAATTCCCCTTCATTTCCATGGGTGTCCTTGTGTACATAAATCACCATTTAGTTGAAAAAATTCTGCTGGATCTACAGCTTCAATGCCTTTTCAGGATTTTGAAGACCTGGATCAGGTCACCACAGTCTCCTCAGCTAACAGATTTAATTCTATCAGTCTGTCAGAATAGGACATGTCGTTAAGTCCTCGGATGCACATGGTTGCTTTCTTCTAAACAACTTCAAGCGTAACTATGTCATTTTTGTGGTGTAGAGACCAGAACTGCACACAGTAGTCCAGATGTGGTCTCACTAGTGCATTATATAGTCCAAGTATAATGTTCCAGTTTACAATTAACAGTTTTTATAATATAACCTAACATTTTATTTGCCTATTCAACAGCTTCTGCACGTTGCTTGGATGAAGAGAATGTTGTGTCAACATAAACTTCTAAATCTTTTTCAGCGGTTGCTTCCTGTATGGCATTGTCTCCCATCATGAAGTTATAAATGACGTTCACTTTGCCCTCATGTAGTACTTTAAATTACACTGCATTCTCCAAGTATTTGTCCATGCCTTTATGAATTAATTTTTCTGCCCCCTTGGTATCTGCTATTTCTTCAATGTTGATATAATTTCACAACTTTAACAACTATACTGTAATCAATGCCACTAACATAAATCAGAAAAAAATAGAGATCCAAAGACAGACCCTTGAGGGATCCCACCGATGACCTCACCCCACATGCAGCATTCCCCTCATGTCTGTACTCTTTGTCTCCTGACAATCAATCCACTTGAGATTGAGTTTTGTAGGTTACCTCTGATGCCAACAACTCCTAGCTTCAAATGCCACTGTGACATCCCTGAAGTGGTTATTTAGGTTTGTGTGTGCTGCGTACATGAGAGCACATGCATTTCATTGTGTCCTGGAACACAAGGAGGTGTATAATATTACAAATCGCATCTTGTCATGCATGTATGTCTGTAGGTCACCCTCCAGGCTCATCTGGAGCAGGTACTACCACCCCGGGTTGTGAGAAGACACTCGTGCTAAACATCTTCTCCCAGCAGCACTGAGAAGACACCCAAATGAGGGCAATTGACTCTGCCCCTTCTGGTCTCCTACCTCTAAAGCTGGAAGGAGGCGATAGGTTGTGAAGGTGCTACATTGTAGAATGGAGCTCCCTATCACTTAAAAGACAACATTATCACCGCCAAACAGCCTTCTTTGTTTCAACAGTTTCTTTTCTTGTTCCTAGTAGCATGCATAGCGGGCCTTTTTTTTGTTATTCGTGGCTGAATTAAACAAGGCCAAGAGGGCTGGTGCCCCAATAATTACCTGTGGGCTCCTGCGGTGCCTTACTCAACCACAGTCTGTAAAAGGGCCTAGAATACAACTAGTTTTCATCAGGCTTTTCTGAGTTTCTTTTGGAACTGCTTGATGCTCTCTTGGTCATCTTTTTCTCTGTATTTCATAAATATGTGGCTCCTATTGCTCGTAGTTGTAGTTTATTATTATACGTTGTTCAACTAATCACTTTCCCTGTTTTGCTCCTCTTGTTATTTTATTGTTTCTTTTGATAACTTTTGTTAGGGCTCCTAAAAACAGGCTTGTGGTAGGACTTGCTTAGGCCTTGTGGGGTTCATGAGGCTTAGAAAGTCTTTGCAGGCTACTTTGTAGAGGACCTGTCGCTCCTTTCCTATTTTTTGACTGAGTGTTATGGCTTCTCCCATCACACTCCAACAATAAACATTTAACAGCATGATTCTACTGAGCCAGAGGTATTGTGGCACTATCACCTAGGAATTCCCAGAAGATGAAGAGATGTGTCATTTTAGGCTCTTAGCTCATCTTCTTTAATCTACCATTTAACACTACTTTTGGTACATAAGCATTTGGTATACTGCCCCCATGTGGTCCTTTGCCAGGAGCCATACCACACTCACATCAAAATAGGTCATCCACCTGAAGCTAAGCACATTCAGGCTCGTCAAGTACTTGGATGGGAGGCCATCTAGGAAAAGCTTGGGTTGCCACTGGAGGAGATGTTGAGGCCCTTACCCTGTGGTCTGTGTGTGGATCCCAATACCCCAATGCAGTGACGGGGACACTGTGCTGTGTTAAAATAACTCCATCCTCCAGATGAGACTTGAAACTGAGGTGCTGATTCTCAGTGGTCATAAAAGTTTCATGGGCAACTTTCATAAAGTGTAGGATTGCTTACCGATGTCCAGGATAAATTGTCCAGCATGGCTTAGCCATTCTGTCCCATAAACACCCCCTGTCTCTAATTGTCACTTTCTCACTACAACGACAACAACAACAACGTTTATTTATATAGCACATTTTCATACAAAAAAGTACTTTACAAAATGAAGAATAGAAAAATAGAAGACACAATAAAAAATAAAATAAGTCAACATTAATTAACATAGAGTAAGTAAGGTCCGATGGCCAGGGTGGACAGAAAAAACAAAAAAAAAACTCCAGAGGCTAGAGAAAAAAAATAAAATCTGTAGGGATTCCAGACCAAGAGACCACCCAGTCCCCTCTGGGCAATCTACCTAACAAAAATCAAACAGTCCTCTTTGTATTTAGGGTTCTCATGGAAGGACTCGATGATGATGGTCACGTAGACTTCTGGCTTTCAGTCCATCAATGTTGGAGCATCAAACATTCACCACCTACAGTAATAGCTCATGTGTGGTGAACATACTGGCACAAAAATGGCTGCCTTCACATCGTCCAGGTGGATGCTGCACATGGGTGTGTTTGAAGTGGCTCCTCATTGAACATGTTGAGTACTTTGAATAGTGGGAAAAGCGCTATATAAATGTAATGTCTTCTTCTTCTTCTTTGTTCTCGGTCATCTCTTGTCACTGTTGAATTTCATAAAATGCATTCTTTCTTTTCTCCTGCCTAGCTATTACTCTTGCAGTGGTTAGAATGGTATGCAACAGCAAATATATAATGAACGAAACAAAGGAAGAAAGCCACGACTGTGCAGTGAGTCGAAGTTCACAACAAAAGTCTTTACTAGGAATTCACTGTTACTTACATGGCCTGGTGATCAGAAGAAAGATGCTTATTTACAGGCTTAAAAATAAAAAGATACTGTCAGCCAAAAACGGAGAGTTACTGAGCGGATCTGTCCAAGGTGTGTATGGCTTATAATACTGTAGCTTGTTCTTCGAGAGTGCTTCTAAACAGCAGTGGAAAAAAAAGAAAAAAGCTTGGGTGGAAAAATGCCATAGTGCGAACATTGGGAAGGTTCTTATTTTTCCTGTCCTGGTCTGGCCGAGGGTGGGTGTTGTCAAGAAGTGTATTTTGGACTGGAGAACGCATCAGTCACTGGCTGGTATCAGTGCTTTGGCTCCAGAGCGGCGGACTGAGCTCAGTACAGAGCCAGGCTGCTTGGGGTCAAGTACAGGTTGCAGAGTCTGGGGGGTGGGTGCCGGTCACTCCTCCTCTTTCTGCACAGTGCAGGGAATGTTAGGGCTACTCCAGCTTTGTGGTATGTCTGTATAAACATCATTAGCCTTCAAGGCCTGACACATTGTAAATTTCCATTTAAAGTTACAAATTGGAACAATAGTAGATTTCAGATGCAATGCACACTCTGGCACTAAGAGTTTTCCTCCGTCCTTTGTCGCCCCAACTTAGCCACTGATCAGATCTCAGTATGGGATGAAAAGATATAGTGTCTGATCTGGGAATGACACACAAGGTTCAGTCTGAATTTGTTCATGAAATGGTTAACAGCCCAAAGACGTTTCGAGATCTTTGCCCCATTAGAAAAGATTTGAAAAAAGACGGGCATACAAAGAGGCAATGTGAACAGCCCTGCAAAATCTTTGGAGTGCAATATCTGACCGTTTCCCAGCATACATTTTTTGTTTCTGGAAGAGAATAATATGCAGTAAAACAAGTAAAAAAAAACACTAAGTGTTGAATTATGAAAAGTAGCCCATTGCTTGACATCAATTGACAGGTTTAACTCCTGGCAGACCAATTAATTACAGCTATAGATTTCAAATTTCCTGTTTTTTCCTCTTTAATTAGCTAATCTGGGTCAAGCTTAAAAAGAGAGGAAATACCTAGAAATAGTGCTCATTTTCAGAACATTCAATTATTTTGCACGGAGCGTAGATCGTATCAGGCAGTGTTAATGCAAAGCTCAACAGCGTTTGATCACAAGGAAATTCTGTCTGTCATTTTTTCCTGTTTCAGGCTTATTAATGTGGGAATGAAAGCTACGGACTCGCTGTAGTAGACATAGCTGATGTCTCACTGATCATGTACGTGCATTTCTAAAGTAGTGCACTGTGCCAGGCTTACAAGCTCTGCAGGGACAGTCGCAGCATTCACCCACATCTCCCAGCACTCCATACCAAATAGTTTTTTGCTTGGATTTTGGATGTCTCATTCTCAAAGCAGCGCTAGTGTACTCACTGTACCTAAATACAGGTTGGTAACTATGGGTGGCAGAGCTTTCAGAGTGATAGCCCCTAAAATTTGGAATTCTCTCCCTCTCAGCCTTCGTGAGGAAAAATCTATTATTAATTTCAAACTTCTGTTAAAAACACATCTTTTCAATGAGTTTTCATGTCTGTAATTTCTACTGTCTTGTTATTGTGTGTATTGAATTGTAAAGTGTCCTTGAGTGTATGAAAGGCAACATAAATAAAACTTATTATTATTATTATTATAATGAGACTTCATTTGCTGCATTTGCTGAACCACTATAGCAACTTATGCCTGCAGCCTCGACAGATTTTGTGAGGACCGCAATTCAATTGATCCTCAACTTGCAGAAATTTGTGTTACCCCAAAAAGAAGAAGATTTGCATCACATTACCTTTGATCCTTCCATGCATTTATCAACCATTAAAAGACATTACCAGCGTTGCCAGGACAGGCAAATCATGCTGTTAGCTGTATGTCAGGAATCAACCCTGAACATATTTGAATATACACTCACATTCACTCACCTAAGGCCAGGTAAACTGTGGGAGGAAAACCAGAGGACTTAGACATTTAGACACAAACCAACATACTATAGACACAGGGAGAGTGAGCACATTGTTCAGAGACACTGCTTGGATCTTCATCTGAGGCCAGAATTTGGGAGTCAATGCGACAGCAGCTTTATTCCACCACCATGCTGGTACATTAAATTGTATCACAAGTTAAATTTGTTACTTTGACACAGGGAATGCCCAGGGATTACTGTCAGCTGAAGAAAGACTAGGCGATGATCTGAACACTGAGCAGATGTGGTCAAAAGGGAACAGCACAGGACAAGAGCTAGGAGACAAACCGATAATCAGCTTTTAAAAGCAGAGGGAAAAACGAGAGTTGAGATCAAAATGGAACGAAGATCAAAACCAGAAAATCATAAGTTGGTGCTAGAGTATGATGACACTAAAAAACACTGAGACATTTTCATGGAACCTACCCTTAGTTGACTGCGTGCTGTAACATGACATGCAGTAACTCAGCCCTATACACATAGACGCGCCAAAACAAATCTACAGTGATCAGTCAGCTCACCAGAATATCCTGCCTACTATACTTTTATGTTTCCCTTATGTTTATAAAAATAATTATGGAAATTACAAACACATTAGGCTATCACCTTTATGTTTTTTGTTTTGATGATAATTAGGCACTGTTTATTTATTTTCATTTACTAACGTTACATTTTTGCTGTTGCCTTTTTTTGCATTTTGTGCATTTTGCTTATTGGCAGGGCTGTATTGTTCATAGCAGCTGCCAGCATAGCACGTGATGTCCTTGCACTGCCATCGTACAAAATGGTAATGTCATACAACACAAGTTCTTGCTTTAAGGTTTAAACAATTCAAAAAAACATATTTTTGTGTTTTTGAAACATTTGTAGGGAAAAGATTCCAGTCCAGGGCCTTTGTTTTGTGTTTTATGTTTGTTTTTTGAGTAACCTTTTTGTCTGTCATTGTTACTTTAACATTAAGGTATTTTTTTGACTAACTGGCACTGACCTCTGTCTGCCCTTTGACTGTTCCATTACCTTCTCCATAAAGAAAGCCCATCAACTCCCAGTCTTTTGTAAATTCCTACTTATTTTTTTTCTGTTTTGTTCTTAATCATTTCTCAGATTTGCCATATTTCTAGCACAGCCACAACAATGGTCATATATTTACAAAAAGGACACTTCTCCTACTCTCATATAGGACCTATGATCACCCGATCATTTTATTGACTCTTCTTTTTGCCCTTAAACTAAGGTCATTGGAAAATGAATGCAAGAAAATCTAGAGAACACGTTTATTACGCCCTTACTTTTATTCATTGGTGCTGGCATTATTTTGTTAAAAACATACAGTGCATCCGGAAAGTATTCACAGCGCGTCACTTTTTCTACATTCTGTTATGTTACAGCCTTATTCCAAAATGGATTAAATTCATTTTTTTTCCTCAGAATTCTACACACAACACCCCATAATGACAACATGAAAAAAGTTTACTTGAGGTTTTTGCAAATTTATTAAAAATAAAAAAACTGAGAAATCACATGTACATAAGTATTCACAGCCTTTGCCATGAAGCTCAAAATTGAGCTCAGGTGCATCCTGTTTCCCCTGATCATCCTTGAGATGTTTCTGCAGCTTAATTGGAGTCCACCTGTGGTAAATTCAGTTGATTGGACATGATTTGGAAAGGCACACACCTGACTATATAAGGTCCCACAGTTGACAGTTCATGTCAGAGCACAAACCAAGCATGAAGTCAAAGGAATTGTCTGTAGACCTCCAAGACATGATTGTCTCGAGGCACAAATCTGGGGAAGGTTACAGAAAAATTTCTACTGCTTTGAAGGTCCCAATGAGCACAGTGGCCTCCATCATCCGTAAGTGGAAGAAGTTCAAAACCACCAGGACTCTTCCGATAGCTGGCCGGCAATCTAAACTGAGCGACTGGGGGAGAAGGGCCTTAGTCAGGGAGGTGACCAAGAACCCGATGGTCACTCTGTCAGAGCTCCAGAGGTCCTCTGTGGAGAGAGGAGAACCTTCCAGAAGGACAACCATCTCTGCAGCAATCCACCAATCAGGCCTGTATGGTAGAGTGGCCAGACGGAAGCCACTCCTTAGTAAAAGGCACATGGTAGCCCATCTGGAGTTTGCCAAAAGGCACCTGAAGGACTCTCAGACCATGAGAAACAAAATTCTCTGGTCTGATGAGACAAAGATTGAACTCTTTGGTGTGAATGCCAGGCGTAACGTTTGGAGGAAACCAGGCACCGCTCATCACCAGGCCAATACCATCCCTACAGTGAAGCATGGTGGTGGCAGCATCATGCTGTGGGGATGTTTTTCAGCGGCAGGAACTAGGAGACTAGTCAGGATAAAGGGAAAGATGACTGCAGCAATGTACAGAGACACCCTGGATGAAAACCTGCTCCAGAGCGCTCTTGTCCTCAGACTGGGGACGACGGTTCATCTTTCAGCAGGACAACGACCCTAAGCACACAGCCAAGATATCAAAGGAGTGGCTTCAGGACAACTCTGTGAATGTCCTTGAGTGGCCCAGCCAGAGCCCAGACTTGAATCCGATTGAACATCTCTGGAGAGATCTTAAAATGGCTGTGCACCGACGCTTCCCATCCAACCTGATGGGGCTTGAGAGGTGCTGCAAAGAGGAATGGGCGAAACTGGCCAAGGATAGGTGTGCCAAGCTTGTGTCATCATATTCAAAAAGACTTGAGGCTGTAATTGGTGCCAAAGGTGCATCGACAAAGTATTGAGCAAAGGCTGTGAATACTTATGTGCATGTGACTTCTCAGTTTTTTTATTTTTAATAAATTTGCAAAAACCTCAAGTAAACTTTTTTCACGTTGTCATTATGGGGGGTTGTGTGTAGAATTCTGAGGAAAAAAATGAATTCAATCCATTTTGGAATAAGGCTGTAACATAACACAATGTGGAAAAAGTGATGCGCTGTGAATACTTTCCGGATGCACTGTATATATATATATATATCTACTCTCTATATATAAAATCCTAAGCCTAAACATGCAACGATTTTGTGCAACGATTTTATGTAGCGCTTTTATATCATGTTTTTTTTTCATGCTTTAAATCTGGCTTATTTTAAAACCTACATATATATGTTTGGTATCATTCTTTTCAGAATTTATTGAACTTTAATGTGACGTTGTTAGATTTTCAGATTCTTATTATGTTTTCAAATTATAAACTAAAATATTAAGAAAGTTGTGGTTCTTAATATCAAGAAAGTCGTGGTTTTTATTTTTGATCAAGTAAACTTTCTTTCACAGGAACAAACTATTAAAAAAATTATCTATTCATAACACAAATGTTTGTATTTAGGTGATTTAGATGGATGAAGGTCGAGTTACCCCGCAACTGGGGGTTGGGCACCAAAGTCCCAAATGTATATATATATGTAAGCCTCTACTCATGGAAGTGTGTCTGGCTGGCCTGGAAGTGAGAGGTGGAGTCGGGGTAAGGACTCTGCATCCGAGGAAACAGAAAACTCGCTTAGCCGCTAATAAAACAAGCAAGGCAAACACATCAACAAAAAGAAACCGCCGAAGAAAGACAAAGTTTCTTAGCTGCTAACATCAGCAAAATGGTATCCCTTTTACTTTTCCTCCCGTCGTTAATACACAAGCGAGGCGAGCACACTGGTAAAAGGAAACCTCAGAAGAAAGACAGTCGCTTAGCCGCTAATGCACAAGCGATGTGAGCACGTCGGCAAAACGAATCCTCCTAGGAGAGAGTTGCCCAGAGTAGTTCCTTTCAATTACCTGACATCTCTACATTCCAGTTTTTTTCTGAAGATTTTAATAGTTTCTAGGACTCCTTGCTTTTTACAGCATGGGCTTACACAGCTAGTATATATATATATATATATATATATATATACAGTATACTGTATATGCTGTATATGAGTGCTGCAGTAGCAACTCATTTTATCTTATTTTCAAATCAAATACTAATGGCAAAATAAACTCTTTTCTTGAGCAAAACTAAAGGATTTAAGATAATTTATTTCTGACTATTTGTCAACACTGAGTTTTCCATTGATTGTCATAAATTGAAATCAATGCTTGATTTATTGATC
Organism: Polypterus bichir lapradei; assembly: GCA_026402145.1. Lineage (NCBI taxonomy): Eukaryota > Metazoa > Chordata > Cladistia > Polypteriformes > Polypteridae > Polypterus > Polypterus bichir. The sequence goes on along the minus strand of JANRMT010062819.1, from coordinate 37,874,394 downwards.
CCTGTCAGAATACTAATCAGTAGACCTTTCACATTTATAGACAGATCTAATCAGTCACAATCACCATAAATACCCACTATTCCTACAGACAGCTAAAACACTGAACAGGCTAGATGGTAACTTTTCTTCAGCAGATTTAATCTAATTATTTCTCATAGTTTTCAAAGCAAAAACATCAAACTGATCCTTGTGGTTTCAGTTTCATGATAGTCATGCTGACTCTGAGCCAACCACCTTAATAAAAGGATAAGTGTCTGTGTGTCCATCTATGTGTCCATCTAGTGCTATGCCTCTATTATTCCAACAGATGGTGCATCCAAACATTTGTAGTAACAAAATGCTTTCCTTTTGTCATTCCAACAGATGGCACATCACAGACATTAACATTGCTTTTTCAAATTCTATACCAAATGGCATATAACAGAGACATATGTATTGCATAGTGTACTGCAAACATTAACGTTGATGTCTATGATGAAGCACAGGTAGTCCAACTTCTCCAGGATGGCACATCAATACGTGCCATTGCCAGAAGGTTTGCGGTGTCTCCCAGCACAGTCTTAAGGGCATGGAGGAGATTCCAGGAGACAAGCAGTTACTCTAGGAGAGCTGGACAGGAGGAAAACTAAATTTCAACCCATCTTAGATGGGTTGCACAGCTAGTAATTAACTAACCTTATGAAAGAGTAGTGACATTTGAACTTTTTACTCACAAAGATATTGTACAACAAGTGCAGACTGCCAAACTGGCCCTTAATAAAGATTCTTCTTGTGTCCTGTTTGTACCTCTTTCTATTCAGGGATTCGTAAAAGCAGTGGTAATGTTTCTGATGTGCCATCAATTGGGATGCAATGCATTTTATAAAAAGAAGAAACAAGAAATATGACAAATGACAGGAGACCATTATCCTGTTAAGCCCGTTTGTTTAGCTAATAGCTAAGCCGTCCCAAAAATGTTTGTGAACATCTTTTTGAGTGGCAGAGCCCTATGAACCGGACGTAGAAACAGACAGATACCTATCCTTTTATTAAGGATGTTTCTTTAGCTGAAACCTGTATTCACAAAGGAACGAGTGATTCTCTGATATTTTCCACGCAAAAAAGATGAAACTAGTTTATGGTTATGCTTATCGCATTTCAGACCACCAATTTATTTTTCTTATTTTGGTCACGGTCGCTGCTAACTTGTGTTTCTCCTGATGGCAGGAACAGTGTGGCATCATGGTTACGTAATGTCCAGGTTGTCAACTCTAGAGACTATTTAAAGATGGTGTTGCACTACCTACATCATTTAAGTTTCTCAATTCAAAACAAAGCTCAGAAGTCATGATCAGGAGTTATTGAGGTGGAGGAGTCTTTGCTTATATTTTGTAATGATTCTGATTCAGATGTTGGGTTTTGTTTTACAACATCTTGGACACACTTTTAAGTCCTCAATTGCCGCCATTTTGTAGTCCCATCAGTTAGATACGCTTTCCTGCATTTCTAGGAACATTGCCTCCGTGATTGTGACCTGTGCTTAATTGATGTATGGAGATAAAAAGATTGCCAGATTTCAAAACCTGATGTTACTTTTGATTTTGTCCTCTTGCTTGTTCTCTCAACCTCAAATCTTTTCTCTTGTTTTTGCTTCCATTTCCTTTTGTTCTTAGTCCCTTTTTGCTTCCCTACATGCATCTTCTGATCACATTCCAAAAGTTTATCTGCCAGTGCACAGAACAATGTCCTTGAATAGTTATTGCAGTCTTTGAAAGTGCTGAAATCTATGCCTGCTTATGACCCACAAATTTCAACTGGTGATTTATTTTGGTGTTTTAATTTACTAAGAATTCTGGCTTTTGACTCCAGCTCATTTTTAACTAACATTTTTGAACTTTTCTGGTTCCTGCCTGGCTTGTTTATTCCTGCCTTTTCAGTCCTGCCATTTTATTTAATGCAAAAAAACAGACATTGAAATCAGAAATTCAAATTCATTATTTTGTTTGTTCTTTTTGCAAAGAGATTTGGATAAGTTCAAACACCTTTATTTGACACTGCATGCCTTATATATGAGCTATTGCCCATGTCACGTGTGTGCTCATGATTGTAATTACCGGCCTGAGCAGAGGTTGGCACTGTATAGTAATGCGTTCTCCTCTCCTCATTCTGCGGAATAGAATATTGACAGCCTCTCCATCTATGTTGGTGTTAATGAGGTATGGCATCACCCCGGACCACCAGACTACTTGGTATAGGAAGTGGAGATTTGACCCCAACTAATTAAAAGGAGTAAAGCAAAATAAAAACATACAAAAATGTGGAAATGTCTTCACATACACTAGCTGATAACAGAAACGACTCAAGATGGCCGATTTCTGGGTTATGAGTTCAAGTGGCAGGAAAGGGAGGGTCCAGACGGACAGACATGGAAGTGACGTTAAAGGTTTTCATTTTCTGTTCTGAAGAGGGAGGAGAAGAGAAGGCTCTGATCTGGCGTCTAACTACCATCACCAAAACCCTTAAGATGACATCAGATATGAATAGACTAACGGCTCTGTGTGGCAAACCAAAACAGCATCATGATCATGTCACGAAAGGAAAATAAAAAGTGAACAAAGCGTTAAAATAAAATCATTCAAAAATATAGTTCAAACACATTACCTACTGTATGATACCTTTTGCATTTAAACTGTCCTTCATAAAATATACTGCTCACTACTGGTAGCATGAGGCGATACCTGGACCCTACAGAGGTAGCACAGGTAGTCCAACTTCTCCAGGATGGCACATCAATACGTGCCATTGCCACAAGGTTTGCGGTGTCTCCCAGCACAGTCTTAAGGGCATGGAGGAGATTCCAGGAGACAAGCAGTTACTCTAGGAGAGCTGGACAGGGCCGTAGAAGGTTCTTAACCCATCAGCAGGACTGGTACCTGCTCCTTTGGGCAAGGAGGAACAGGATGAGCACTGCCAGAGCCCTACAAAATGACCTCCAGCAGGCCACTGGTTTGAATGTGACCATACAGTCATAAACAGATTTCAAGAGGGTGGCCTGAGGGCCCGACATCCTCTAGTGGGCCCTGTGCTCACTGCCTGGCACTTTGAAGCTCGATTGGTATTTGCCATAGAATACCAGAACCGGCAGATCCACCACTGGCGTTCCTGTGCTTTTCACAGATGACAGCAGATTCACCCAGAGCACATGTGCCAGACATGAAAGGGTCTGGAGATGCTGTGGAGAACGTTATGCTGCCTGTAACATCGTTCAGCATGACCAGATTGGTGGTGGATCAGTGATGGTCTAGGGAGGCATATCCATGGAGGGACAAACAGACCTCTACAGGCTAGACAATGGCACCTTGACTGCCATTAGGTATCAGGATGAAATCCTTGGACCCATTGTTAGACCCTATACTGGTGCAGTGGGTCCTGGGTTCCTCCTGGTGCACGACAATGCCCAGCCTCATGTGGCGAGAGTATGTAGGCAGTTCCTGGAGGATGAAGGAATTGATACCATTGACTGGCCCCCACTCTCGCCTGACCTAAAACCAGTAGAACACCTCTGGGGAATTATGTTTCTGTCTATCTGATGCTGCCAGGTTGCACTTCAGACTGTCCAGGAGCTCAGTGATGCCCTGGTCCAGATCTGGGAGGAGATTCCCCCAGGACACCATCCGTCGTCTCATTAGGAGCATGCACCCCCGACGTTGTCAGGCAGGCATACAAGTGTGTGGGGACCATACAAACTACGGAGTGTGATTTGGAGTTGCTGCAATGAAATTTCGGCAAAATGGACTAGCCTGTTGAATCATTTTTCCACTTTGATTTTCGGGGTGTCTTTGAATTCAGTCCTCTGTTGGTTGATAATTTTCTTTCCAAATACATTACCCAGCCCATATCAGTATAGATATCCAGCATGTTTTTTTTCCCCATTGCAATCTGATTTGTTTTCAAAGTGTTCCTTTAAATTTTTCAAGCAGTTTATAACAGTGTTATGTTTGCCTTTACCTCATTATCAGCCTTCTGTCTTGTTTTAATTTATGGCCATCTTGAATTCATGAACTTGTTGATTTCCACCATCTACAAAGTCAAGTATAATGTCTGTCTCAATGGAAGTGTTACAGAAGGTTCCAGCTTCTGCTTTGGATGCACCTGCCCTTTCAACTTCCACCACCAATTTCTGGAAAAACCTTATGGGTGTGTAAAGAAGCCACTCATGAAATAACTTAAGAAAATTGGAAACATCTGCACCTTGTGCTACTGCTAATACCTGTAGAAGTGGGATGCTAACGTTTGGTAACTCTTCAGGCAAATTAGAAAATGCTTAAAATAAAGGAAAGATAATAAAAAGTAAGGAAAAACAGAGAGAGCAATAAATAAAGATTGTGTTATGTTTGAATTGGACCGAGTAAATGTAATCTGACATCTGGAATTTTTAAGAGTGGCAGAGATGTGCAAGCAGTTTATTTTAAAGATAAATGAAAATAACATTCTCAGTTGAAGCTGGGGTCTTTTACACAGAATAGTTTTAAACAGTACCAAAGCCAAATTGCTTAAAAAAGATATGCATTAAAACAATACTACAATGATAAACCAGAAAAGTCTTTTTTTTGCTTTCGAATCCTCATAAAAATGGCCTTAAAGCCCGAATGGTTGGCCAATGCCATCTGATATATCAAGGTCACCGTAATGTCAAAAAGTCACATGTGTTGCCACCATGCAGCATCATAGTGTCATGCAAATTTGTGGCACCTGTACAAAGAATCAAAAACTGGTGACGTCCAAATGAATCCAGTGCACAAAATTGCAATTTCATGACATCACCTTAACAATGAAATGATATATAGTATTCAAAGGAAAGCAAAAAGAAGCACACCACTCACTAATGTGTTCTTGATGGAATGCTAGAATAAAAACTTAGTTGCAGAGTTTCAAGCATGAAATCAGATCTCTAAAGCTTTACTTTTAGACCAACACTTTTCTTGGTCCTTTTATTTTCATGTTCAGTATAGCAGCAACTATCCTTTGGGTGCTTGCCAAAGCTCAGAAGGAGATGAGCTCTTATGTTTTGTTTGCACTCTTCATAAGTGTCTTATGTAATGGTTCAAGGGATGACGCAAGGCAGGACCAAAAATAGTTGGGGTTCCACCTGGCCAAAACCTAATTTAATTCATTGACATCAAAAATGAAGCAAAACTTTAAAAAAATAAGCGCTTGGTGGCACTGCAAAAGTTAGCAGTTTTAAAAGCATGAGGCATTAGCGTGACCTTCCTTAATGTGAGACGTAACTTCATGAGAACGACTCTCCTTTATACCGGCCAGACCAGAAGGGCGGGACTTTTTGGCTCTGTTACCCTCAAGGGGAAAAGGCAAACAAGACTGTTAGCAACAGCGCCCCCCCATCCCAGGTTGGTAATACATACTTTATGTTAGCCCTGAAGGCAATCTTCAGAAGCACATGCATGACACATAACAATTTCAATTTTCAAATCCTTATGCATGTGAATATAATAATTCACAACTGTCAATGTTTCCTCCCACAGTCCAAAGACATGCAGGTTAGGTGAATTGGAGATTCTAAATTGGCCCTAGTGTGTGCTTGGTGTGTGGGTGTGTTTGTGTGTGTCCTGCGGTGGGTTGGCACCCTGCCCAGGATTGGTTCCTGCCTTGTGCCCTGTGTTGGCTGGGATTGGCTTCAGCAGACCCCCGTGACCCTGTGTTCGGATTCAGCGGTTGGAAAATGGATGGATGGACAACTGTCAATAACAATACCCTGGTACTAGGTCTCTTTGTTAAATTCAGTATTAAGCAATATTAGACTTGCCTGTCTAAAAATCTTATCTATTGCATTTCTAGCAGGAAGTGTCCAGCCATCTACAGTACATAGGTGAAAAAGGGAGATGACCAACAGAGCACTTCAAGGACCAAATCTGAGACTTTAAGATAAAAGATCTTACAAAGCCTAGAATACTTCAAATCCCTTGACCATAGAAACTCTGATCTCTCTGTCTGTGTTCTTTTACAGTGCATCAAAGACACTTCTCAAAGAAAAACTGAATACGCTAAGCTCATTCTCACCCTGGGATCACATATTTCTCCAGTTCTTAATGGCTGACTAACATTTTAATGTCTCCCTTCATCTTCTCGAATGGCACGTTTTTCTCACCTACTCTCAGCTTTTCTCATTTCATCTTCCCTGGCCTTCCTCTCACCTTCCCCTCCTATATATACCACCTGCTCTTCCACTTTCAGTTGCAAGCCTGATGAAGCCTTTTTGGCATGGAAATAACCTTTAACATTTTTTTTTCCCTTGGCAGATGCACATTAACACAGTCCTACTCTAATGCCATTGTCAGTATTTATGTCTGATGTAAGGCATAATGCCTTCATAAGCTGTTAATAGAAGGTGTTTTAAAATAGTACCTTGCCATATGACTTATGGGTACTGACTTGAAATGGGGGGGGCGGTGATTTGGAGGATGCACCACAGCTCACACATGTACTCTTTTTCTCTACAACCAGGAAGTCGATTACCCAGATGAGAACAGTGACCCTTCCTTCTCTTCACCTACTCTCTACTTCTGTTTTTTGGGTGGGCCTGTTCCAAAGTGGTTGGTCAGGTTAACTGACTGTCCTGCCAACACAGGAGCATCACCACCCAAGAATGTACAGATCAGTCTGCATCCATTATAATCAAAGAGCAGAATTAGTGAAAAGAGTGCCAGTTTGGGGATCTTCCTCAATGTAACAAATTGTATTGGTTTGTGGGGGCTTTTAAAGGCTTGGGGGGTTTTCAGTTTGGGATTTATGAAGAATCATCATGGACTACCTTATTTATCTTGTCTACTGTGACCTGTAGGGGTCATATCAGAACCCCAAACCCAGGACACAACTTTGCAAAAAGTGTCCCAGGTTCAAAATGAACATTTTTATTTTAAAGAAATATACAACTCAAAAAAATAAGGGAAAACTTAATCATCACAGTCTAACACCAAGTCAGTTAAGCTTTAGGGGAATCAGTCTGTCCAGTTAGGAAGCATAAGCACTGGAGATGACTGGAGAGGAAACAACAAGACAGCCCCAAAAAAGCAAATGGTTTTACAGGTGGTGGCCACAGAGAATTGCTCTCTCCTTATCTTTCCTGACTGATTCTTCTCTAGTTTTGCATTTTGCTAGCGTCCTTGTCAGTACTGATAGCATGAGGCGGTACCTGCAGCCAATTTAGTTTGCACAGCTCCTCCAGGAGGTCACATCCATACATGTCATTGAACGAAGTTCTCAAGAGCATTGAGGAGATAACAGGAGATGGACCATTACATGAGAAGAGCTGGGGGATGTGCGAGCCAGTCGATGCCATCAATGCCTTTGTCATCCAGGAACTGCCTACATACTCTGGCCACATGAGGCCAAGCATTGTTCTGAACCAGAAGGAACCCAGGACCTACTGCAGTTGCTCTGAGGATTTTATCAGCAGTCAGAGTACCGTTGCCTACCATGTAGAGCTCTGTGCAATCCTCCAAGTATATGCCTCCCAAGACCATCACTGATCCACTGCCAAACTGGTCATGCAGGATGATGGTACAGGCTGCATAATGTTCACCACAGCATGTCAGACTCTTTCATGTCTGTCACATGTGCTCAGTGTGAACTCATCTGTGAAGAGAATGGGAGATGCCAATTGTGTTATTTTCTAGCAAATGCCAATTAAGTAGCATGGTTATGGGCTGTGAGCACAGGTCCCACATTGAGCCCTCATGCCACCCTCAAAGAGTCTGTTTCTGAGTGTTTGGGCAGAAAATATGCACAACAGTAGCCGGCTGGAGGTAATTCTGTAGGACTCTGGCAGTGTCCTCGTGTTGCTCCCCGCAAAAGGTAGCAGAAACCGGACTACTGCTGGATTGATGCCTTCTACGGCCCTGTCCAACTCTCCTTGTGTAACGGTCCGTCTCCTTGTATCTCCTCCATGCTCTTGAGGCTGTGCCGGGAGAAACAGCAAGCCTTCTTGCAACAGCATGTATGGATGTGCCATCCTGAAGGAGCTGGACTACCTGTGCAAACTAAATCAGCAGCAGGTACTGCCTCATGCTGCCAGTAGTGACAAGGACACTAGCAAAATGCATAACTAGAGAAGAATTATTCAAGAAAGATAAGGAGAGAGCAACTGAGAACAATTTCATGCTTTCATTTCCCCCAAACCAGGTGAAGTAGATTCACAATTGCTTATTCTTCCTAAAATGGACAGACTGATATCCCTAAAGCTTTACCTACTTGGTGTTAGACTATGATGGTTAAATGTTCCTTTAATTTTTTGGAACAGTGTACCTTTAAACAGACTCCTCTTTCCAGCTTTTAGAACTTAATACAATTATTTCCTTGCCTCTTCTCTTTCTTTTCCTCCTCCTCCATTCCTCCCAGACAAACTTTGTCCTTTTTCCACACCCAACTCCAGCTTGCCCGGTTGAGGTGGAGTGGCTTGCTTTTGTGGCAAGATGAAATAGGGGTCCAAGGCAGTGTGCTAGTTTTTAGTTAAAACACTTGGGGCTGGCACAGATATGTATAACAAGCGTAGGTGAGAGGCTTTGGGTTGTTGATGGGGAGATTGGCAGAGTACGTGTTCATATGTAGATGCATGCAGTCTGCCCTATTCACTCATTAGTACTCTAAGGTGCATTGTGGCCCCAAGATGAGGGAGTGGACCGCGTTCAAGGGGTCGCATCACTCTTGCTGAGCAATCAAAGAGAAGGAGTGACAAACAACTCTGAGTGTGCTCCCACTGACGGCCACGAGAGATGGCAACGGGGGAAAAGAGCAGAGCTTGGGGTCCATGCAGATGCTGATGGATGGTGGCAATGACACAAGCCAGTTTAAAAAGGTTGATTGCACTTGTTAGAGGAAGTCTTCTCTGGCTTAGAAGACCTCTAAGGATAAGCAGAGAAGGGAAAAGAAGGAAAAGAGAAGGTTGTGACTGTGTTTTAACCTTATATACCTTATATTTGTCCAACTTTATGCTGCCTTAAAGAAATCAAACTTTTCAGTTTTATAGTAATCTGTAAGTTCAGAACTCTTGCAAGAAAAGTCTTTGTTGTGTTGTCTTTAGGGTGCCTCAAATAAATGATCACACTTACTGTAGCATACATATGTGTACTAATCCAGAATTGTGCATTGAATAGGACTGACCTTAACTGCAGCAGCTACCCTTAGATGAAGACAGAGTCCCATTTGCTCCGGTTCCATTCAAATATGTATTGTATGAACTTTCAACTAACTAACAATAAAATACGCTATTTAGCAGCCTTGTTAATTGCACGTCTTCTGTTAATTTATTACAAGTTGTAACATTAGACTGCCTTGTGCATCAAAGCATTAAGAGCTGAGCCACACAAATGTCTGGCCAATGTGAAAGTTTTAGAGCATTTCATTTCGTGACCTGTGTAGACTAGCCACAGGCACAGAGACTGAAACTTGGTGTCAAACTCATCTCAGTTTTTTTTTTTTGCTACAACTGTAGCTAGCACTGGACACTCCAGTTTTCTTCTCACATCCCAAACCCTAAGACATTCTGTTTAAACTATCTACTATAAGCATGCTTGCAAGCGACAGACCCCAACAAGGTTGGTTCCTGCCTATTCCTCACAGCCCTAAACTGGATCAGCTGGTTTGAAAATGGACAGATGTTTGCATAGACAACTCCATCAAAAAGCAATATATGTTGTTATTATTTATAACTCCCCCATTCAAATGTGTCATACTACAAGTTAAAAAGATTGCAGTTCACAGCTGATTGGTCATATCATCGTGCTTTCAAATCAGAAATGAATCATATGTTTTTATTTCCAAACTTATTCCATAATAGGATAAAAGTGACAATAAAGAAAGTCTTTTTTGCCTTGAAAAGGCAGTGGGATTTTTCTGTTTTAATAAATTAGACCATGACAGATTTAAAACTAATAAGCATGACTCCAGCACTCCCTCACTAATATTCAAGTTATGGTACATACTGTCTGTCTGTATGTCATTCTCTTTTTCATTCACTCAAATAGGTTAACAGCTTCCTAAAGCTACTGTGACCAATGCTTTTGATCCACACTGCATAATTATAAAAAACAACTTAAAGGTGTTATTTTAAAAATATATATTTAAAATGTAAGCACAGTATGAATCCACTTTACTTTGGACTGATCGGGCATACCTCAGATGGATCAAGATTATTTTAAAACCACTAACAATTACACAAAAAAATTAAACATTAAAGAACAGAAATATAAAATCCTGGTCAGCGTTTCTGCATAATTAGCACTGCTAGAGCTCAAGTTGTGTTTAACTGTGTTACACACATGAGTCAACTCCTTAGCTGTTACCTGGAGTCATTAATTAGACTGAAAATGTGTATAGATAAGGCTTTTAAATAGCAAAGGATAGACTGAAAAAATCTTTTAAATATGCTGTTTATTTAGTTGTTTTAACTTGCACAATGTCATAGAATATATCATTTATGAATTCTAAAATAAATCTAACTATTGGAAATATTAGCATGTTCAGGTTGCACATATTATTACCTCATTTTACTGGTTACAGTATAAAATAGGCTAATGTAAGCTATTATAGAGGCTATAGTAAATAACATACAATTGCCGTATTTACGCGTGTACCACGTGCACAATTTCCCAAAAATTAGCTTTAGAAAATCAGGTGCGCGTCATACATGAGGAAATGTAATTCTGTAATGTTTAGTTCTTCTGCTTGGGCTCGCTCGCTCGCTCTCTCTCTTGCTCGCACACTTGCGCTCTCTCGCTCGCTTGCTCGCGCACTTGTGCTCTCTCTTTCTCGCTCGCTTGCTCGCGCACTTGCACTCTCTCTTTCTCGCTCGCTTGCTCGCGCTTTTTCTCTCTCCATTACTTGTGCTCTCACACTCTCAATCGCTTGCTCTTTCACTCTAAATGCTTCCAATACAATCACAACGTGCATCGTACATGGAGCAAAACGATTTTCGCGATTTTCTTTGTAAAAGTTAGGGTGTGCGTCTTACACGAGGGCACGTGGTACATAAGTAAAAATGGTAATTAAACAACAACAACATACCAGGTCTGTCTTGGGGAAGTCTGAGTGAGCTATAAGGAATCAAGCAATTCCACTCTGTGTCATCTTCTCTTTAGTCGTTTAGACATGGCTAGCACCTGCACCATGCTGTTTCAGGTCACATATCAGCAGGAACAGGGCTGACATTCTGTACCTCTTTTACAGGCAGACTTAGATTAGTAATGTATACACAGTGTATATCGTGTTGTTCAGGACATTCCACTATACTGCATGATGTGACTTTTTTTTTTTTTTATCGTCATTGTGATGACACACGACACAGAAATTAAAGCCATTCACTCCATTTGTATGAGTGTTTTAGAATTTAATTGTTCTAATGTTATTCCATGCACTCTGAAGAGCTTGTGTTTACATGAAACGATGTGTACAAATAAGATACAAAATGCATCTCTTATTGATTCAATACAGTTTGCAGCATTTCAAATTAACCGGATTAAATTAACATATTCAGGGATTGCATTAAAAATTCAATCCAAGAAATTTTTAATGTATTACTGTAATTGTACCCATTAATGGTGAGTAATCAGCAGCTTTAATTATTAACGCTTTTCAAATAAGAAAATCAAAAGGAAATCAACATGTCAGAACAGGAAGAAATGAATATGTGTAATAAACTGAAATCGCATAGCCGACCCCAACCCATTCCTTGTAACTTAGTTAGGTTTTCTGAGAGGAGAAAATGAGCTAACAACAGAGACAAGAGGATGATAGGGTAAAGGAAAAGTAAATGAAACACCATAGGCCCTGTGTGCTGAATGAAGCTGCAGACAACAGAGAAAGGTGGTTGAAGGAAATTCAAAATGAGACTAAAGATTTTGGAATGATTGAAGGCCAGAATCCCCAAGAAGATTGTAATACAGCTTACCTATACCATGCAACATCTAAGTAGATAGGTACTTGGACAACCAAGCCATCTAATACCAAATCATGATTATTTAAGAATAGTGAGTGTGTATACCATTTGGGTATGTTGCCTATCTTCCACTCAGTTTTACAGCAAATTTGAATTATGTATGTCATAATGGGTCCTGGGCAAAGTTTGGTGTCCTTAAGATTCAAACTGGCACATATAATTGAATTTAATCTTTATGGATGTGCAGTGGCAGATTTGTTGGGAAACCAAGATGAGAGGTTTAAAGGGCTTAACCAGATCCAAACTGGATGTAACACATAAGCCCAATGGTATGAATTAAAAAACAATTTATTACTTGCAGATGTTCGCCAGTTTCTGCAAGGTCTGATTTTTAAAAAGTCTCTGTAATGATCTGAGAGCAGAAATAATTACATTCATATTAAACATAAACTGTGACCTTGTGCAGTTCTTCAAAGATGCAGACTGGAACATGAAGTAATGTTACCTTGCAGACATATTTCAGCTTTTAAAGACTTATCACGTCAGGAAACACATAAAACCATATTTTGTGACAGTTCTAATAAAATAAAAGGTCCAAAGAAGAAAATAAACTTTGCATACAAAGAAATGAAAATAATTTCTTTGATATCTTTGAAACTTAACTGACCAAATAAATGAGGCAGAGAAGGGAAATGAAAATTATAATGTGAACCAACTAAAATTAATTAATAATAATTTACAAAATGTCATTAGTTTAGTTTGAACACCATTTTCCTAAAAAGTCGAGATTAAAGAAGTTTTTTTTGTGGATTCTGGATCCATGTAATCTCCATGAACAACTAAAGAATAATCTATCAACAAATGAAGAATGCTAGCTGATTTTACCTGAGACATTAGGTTAAAAAATTTGAAGAAGAGTTTACTTCTTGATAGGTAATAAAATTATACAGAATGTGGACTTTTAAGTCAATAAGCATTTATGATCCTACCCCAGTTTGGTTCTTCATGCTTATGTGAAAACAGATTTTCGAATGCCCCTGCAATGAAAACAAAATATTAAAATAGGCTAAATAAAACGTCTACATTAAGCATAACTTTAACAGTCTTTGAAGTTAGGTAGGAAAGGGGCTTGATATGGAGTGGGTGTGTAAGTGGTTTCTGTTCCCCCACTCTTTCCAGACAGCGAAAATTTCCAATTTCTTTATTCCTAATGTGATAAACTTCACCTGTAAACTCTTCTTTAACAAATATGCATACTTCACATTTCTTGGTATGAGCCGATGAAGAGGCAGTGACCTGATAACATCTATTTTGGCAACAACTAACATCAACTTGCCTGTAAGTGAGTTTCTTGTAAAAATGTAATGCTGATTCACTAATGCAAAAGGTCAAAGCAGAATGAATGGTGGTTCTGGGAATTCAAGCCCAGAATATTCCATGAGGTAACAGAAAGATCATTCATAGTTAAAGAAATTACTTAAGAGGAGAAAACACGTAGTGGAGCAATAGCATAGCAATGAACAACCACCAGGAGATACAGCACATAATTCCCTCTCACACCTCAAACCAACCCCACAAATCCTAAGGAAAGATAAAATCTCCTAGAACTAACTAACAAAGACAACACCCAAAAACAACCAATCCACTTTTCTTTCCCTACTGTTGACTAAATAAGTGGCAAACTAAACAGAAGGACTAAAGCAACTACAAAGCTCTACAAATAAGTAAAAAGGAGTCCACGGAAAAGGATCTTGTCATTGACACTTGGGGCTGTGAATGCAACAGTAGATATATTGCTTCCATTCGAACATCTCACCCACACAACCCATAACTATGCATTGCAAAGCCCCTAACAAGTGAACAGTGGGTAACTGAAAGAGTAAAATTATCATGAATTAAACAACAATTTTCAGATCATTAAAGATTAAATTCAAATATTCCCTACAGTGAAAACTATAATATCAAGGAAGTCCTTTAAACTTCCATCACGCCATCCATTATCCTGTCAAGCTAAAGGAGAATTCTAATTAGAAGATGCAGTCAGTACATAAGAAGTCTTACTGGAAGTATCCTACAACCCTGAATTCCTCAATGGCATCTAGTCTGCCTTCTGGAGCAGTGTTTCTCGACCTTTTAGGTGTTGTGACCCACTTTTTCCTATGTTAGTGCTTGCACCCTACCAGAGTTCTCCTTGGTGGTGATTTGAGTTGCGATTGTCAGAGCAGAGGTGGCTTCTCCTTGGTGATTCAAGTCAGATTGTTGGAGAAGCAACCTTTCACTAAAAGCAATATCAACTCACAACCCACCAGTGGCGATACATAACCTTATATGTGGATCATGACCCAACAGTTGAGAAACACTGCTTTGGAGAGTCGACTACATGATGGAAGTCACCCATATTTAGCTTCAGAGATTCTGGGTAAATGAGAAATGATTCTAATAATGGGATTCATGACATGACAGACAACACTCTTTGTCTATCAGTATAATTTAAACACTTGATGATGAGATCTCATAACTTAGAAGAATCTCATCAATTTGAGTAGGTCCTGTGGGCACCTTATTGGTTCTGCTTTATAGTGGAAGCCATTTCAATCAGGGTCACGAGAAAAAAGTAAGCATATTGTCTTTCTCTGAGTTTTTAGGGAGTTCCTTGGCGAGTTGGCGAGTTGACTAAGACTATTTAGTACTTAGGAATATAACACTGGGCAGGTCAAAAAGTGTGGTGAGGTTGTTACATGAATCTCCATCCTTAAGCAAATTATAATTACTAAAATTTTGTTTTTCCTTGTTTACACCTTCATATTATATTTACTGTGCTTACATCCACTCTACATTTACACAAGGTTAGCCCAATTCTAATGTAAAAAAAACCCCTTTGCTTACAGCATATCATCGTAGCATTGGAAAATAGAAGAAAGGACAAAGTTTAAAACCCTGGTAAAACACCAGCCAAACAGCAACCACTTCCACACATAATGCTTAGTTGTGGCGTCTGTCAATTCATTTTATTCATTTTTGTATGTTAATGATCTTTCTCAAGTAATTATTTATTTTCATTGTTATTACAATAGCATCATTTGAACATCATCTTTGAATGGAGTTTCATTGCATGCAACTCCATTTTGTGCTTGTTTTGCTTTTCTGTAACTGAATTGTTTATAGCAATGATGTCCGTTCACATGGTTGCTGTTGTCAAAATGCAAAACATCATCAAATGAAGGTGCCATCCTAGCCTTGGGATCTTATAAACACATTTGAGATTTCTTATTTTTTTAAAGCCACCAAAGGTGGAATTGGCAGAGGGGCTAACAAACAAAATAAACAAATATCATAACCAAGATGTCAGAGATTACATGAAGTCAGAGTTGTCCATCAAAGAATTTAGTGAGAGTGTCAAAAATCAATGACAATTAAGAAACGTTTACCAGATTGAAAAACGGAAATTGTAGCTAGGAAACAGAAGGTGATTTCTAACCAGGAATCTAACAGAAGCACACATAAAATCTAAGTTTTAATTATTTTTGTCAAATCTGCCAACCAGGAAGTGTATGCCATGGACATCATTATACTGTCATGGTAATTACACACATTGCACACTACCAGTCATCCTACCTGGTAACAGCTCAGCGGCCGTGCATCACAAATAGTACAAAATGACGGTGCCCATAATAAAAACAAAATAGCATCCTAAATAAACAAAAATACATTAATTCATTGACCATTAAACCCTCCAAAAATTATATCTACATTATTTTTAGAGGCCAACAAAAAGGCTGTAAAAATTTAAAACAAAGTTCAAATGACATTGCTTTTCCTCTGTCTTCTCCCAGAAAACCCTGTATTTCATCTCCTACTTTTTCTTAACCCCTTTCCATCTTTGTGGACACCTACTGCTACAACACACACACACTGTGGCAAGTCTAGGGATGAATCTTTGTTTTAGCACCCAAGGAAATTATTTGTTTAATTTTTGGGTGATTTTTAGAATTATTTTCATATTGTGATGGTGCAGTCTTTGACAGTTGTTTACAGAGAATGCAATAATTTTGTTATGATTTTTTTGATAGCAACAACAAAGATGTTTATCCTAACAATGTTTATTGCTAGTCATGTGACTTGGTTTTGTCACGAGGCACAACATCATTGAATGATCTTTATTGATGATGGTATGCAGCACCTCACCATCTTAACATCGGATCTTCTTAAACACAAATAACAAATGATTAGTTTTATTTAAGGGCAGTGAGAAGTCAGGCAAAATGACTGGAAAAACAAATTAGAGTGAGGACATTTTTCAGCATTTCTAAGACGATGACTTATGTTTGTATGTTTTGTCTTTGACGATTGGTTTTGCTTTGCCTTTTCTGTTGGTCACGCCCTCATGAATTTTAGATCATTATTTCTGTAGGGCCACTTTTATTACTTGGACATTTAGTTTAGTTTCAAAAAAATCTTTTGACCCACTCAATGATTATAACACAGAAATATAAAAACCAGACAAACATTTTCATCTTCCCAGAAAAATTTATGACTAGTTACTACATGAAATGTTTATCAGAATCCAGAAAGGTGACCCACTGATAACACCTACCATCTTACATAGAGACGGATGTAAAATGTAGGCATCATTCCAGTCCCAAAAATAATATGGCTGCAACTCTTAAAAAACATTCAAAATAGTGACACCCATAACTGAGAACAAAAAACAAAATGGCAACATAAAATTTAAACATACTAAACATAAAATTATTCATAACGCATTTTAATGAGCAGAGGTACAAAACATACTCAAAATAATATTTAGGAGATTAAAAAATGCAATACCACAACTGTTCTGAAGGTTTTATATAGTGACATAAGACTTTGAAGGCCCACGGAAATGGCTTGTCATGCCTCAGCCAGGGTTTCTCCCCTGGCTAGGGTTGAAATTCATGTTTCATGTCTTTTTTGATAATATTTGATTCTTTTATTTATGTTGATTATGTTACTTCTGTTGTTAATGTGCATTATTCTTTGTTTTTGATTTGTTTATGCATCTGCTACCCGTGTCAAATTCCATGGGTATTGTGGGACCACTTACCAATCACTACTTGACCTTCACCCCATAAATCTGGAGGGTCTTCCACAGTTCCCGGTGGTTCATTTTGAAAGTCCCTGGGAGTGGTGACTTTACTTTGTGTAAATACTAAAATACTTTGTGTTTTGCAGCGCTTTTTAGTTATTTATGGATTATTTAACAATTGGCTCTGTTCCTTCTGATTGTTTCTTTGGATTCTGTATTGGCACTTTGTTTGCTCAGATTGCTTTGTATGTCATGCAATTCCTTTTTCTTCTTGGGTTCTCTGGAGTTGATTTTTTTGTACAGAACATTTTGTGAAATATTTTTTTATTTATAAAGATTTGTTCTAGCCCTTATTCTAATCTGAAGGAGGAGGAGGTGGGGAGAATGCACTGATGGCATGTTGCCACAACCACCACATAACAAACCACCTGGATTGGGACCTGAGTGCAGCAGGTTTGGCGGTATAATCCCCTCTTAGTGGGCATTTTTAGAAGTGTTTTTGGAACTGTTTAGTACCTAGGACTCCTAGTTCACGACGCCACTTCTCTCGCACTGACCTAATTGTGGAGAATCTGTAGTTCATAACTGAGATAATCTAGGAGTATGGTGTAGAGAGACTGAGAAAAATAATAGCTGCTACAAAAATAACAATTCTTAATTTTAAAAAGTTGGAAAAAATTGATGATTTTATGAATTTATGCCCTAAACAAAATGTATTAGACACTAACCTGTGATGCATGAATTAAAATTCAATAAAAAAGGACACAATCTAGAAGAAAACACCACAATAATTTGATTCCTTTAATTTCTGTCAGGTTGTTTATGAAAGAAAGGATCTCAAAAGAAAATTCAGACACGAGTGTCAGTAGGCTTTGCACCCTAGGAACCAAGTTACTCAAACTATTCTATAACATTAAGTAATTATTTACTGCTCTGATGCTAATCTTTCTGATCATAAAATGGGTTATTATAATAGCAATTGACTAGACGAATCATAATTAATTGCAGAATTACGGTATTTGAAGGTTCCTCTAGAGTGCCTCTTTCTCTTGCATGATTTGGCTTAAAAACTAATCAGCATATTGTCATCTCATAACACACTTAACTTTTGATTTTGACATTTCTCCATCCAGCTTTAGACCGTCCTCAAGAAACTATGACACACAGACAGACACACACCCTTCATCGAGATATCGATGTTTCCAGTATCAGGTAACCCTAAAACGTCAAGATCCATCGAAAACTGGAGATCAAAACTTTTGTCAAATCTAAAGCTTTTGCTCCCCCCCCCCAAAAGATGATAGGTTATGGTGGGGGAGTAAAGCACAAAAAAAAACATGAAATATAAGCCAACAACAAGCTGTGGTCAATGGCCAGCTTGTCATCCCGGCCAATACCCCCTGGCCGCCAAGATGGAGCTCTCCCTGCAGCATGGAGGTGCCCCGGATACCAGCAGGGAATCATGGACTATGGAGTTTTCCCCTACAAACCTGCTGGTTACCCCAGGGGCCAACAGAGGACGCTGCAGGGAGGCCCAGAGAGTCACATGTGCCCTATAACCCGGAAGTGCGTCATAGGCAAAGCGACAGCGGAAGTGATGTGCTTCCGGGGTGAAGAAGGACTTTTTATCTGACACGGAAGTAATAAGGAATCATGGACTGAAGGACTGTGGGAACACTTCAGGGTCAGGGAATATAAAAGACTGAGAAAGACACCAGAGCATCGAGCTGAGCTGGGTGGAAGGGTGGCAACGCATCTGGGAGTGGAGGATTGGTTTATTGAGAATTATTGTAGTGATTATTGAGTATTGTGGAGAGGAGGGTGCTTTGTGCACTGTTGTTAATAAATAAAGTCAATTATTGGTCTTTTATCTGGTGTCTTGCGTCTTGGACAAGGGTTCAAGGGAGCGATAGCGCCCCCTATCTGTCACAAAGCTCAACAGATTTATTCCCAGTGTCACTGCGAGAGGATAATAGTTAGTACTGTGCACTCCCTTCCCTTCTAAAAGTTGTTCAGAAAGACTTCAAGGCACCAACCATTGACAACAAGCACAAGGCAAAAAGTCGACCTCTAGTGTCTGTTACCCCAATTTATTTGACCACAGGATTTTATCCACCAGTCCTCCCATTTGCCTATCCTGCCCCTTCCAATGACACTACATGCCATCTTGCTTGTTATGTTATGCACGTCAATCAGCAAGGAACTCTGGATATTTCTGAACTCAAGAGCACCCATACCTGTCTGTGGATATCTGAATGTCAACCCCTCTTGGGGTAAGTATATCTGCAGTTTGTTCATGAGCCCTCTAACACAACCTAATGGCTATACTAACCTTCTCCTTCTATTTTACCATCATAAATCCTGCTCAGAGGCGTGGATGGGCCAAGTATCGCTCTATGACCACTGCGTCACTCGGATCTGCATACACATGCAGCTGTGCAGCCATTTTTCTTAGTACAGCATTAACTACACCACTTTGTAATTCCAAAGGTAAGCACTGCTTAACTGTTAAAACAAATGGCCAATTAGAACATAAATAGTTACACATGAATAAAGCAACAAATCAACTCGTTGATGCAACCCATCACAAAGACATGTGATGGTAATGCTACAAGTGGCTACATCAAAATGGCTGCTTTTGCTGCACAATCTACCAAAATGTCAAAAAATACTGCTTAATAGTGATGAAATTGGACAAACAGTGCAAAACATGAATGAACCTAATACCAAAAATTCAAACTATGTAAAAATGATGACAGTAAGCTCTGGTCAAAGCCACATTTGCTCAACAGTGAATTATTAAACTGCTGTCACCTTGAGACTTCCAGCTAAGCACCATATATACAATCTGACAGGGGAAGAGCAAAGGGACAGCAGACACTGCAAGGGGAAATAAATGCGTTCTGACTGAAAGTAGGCTTTTTTTAACTCACGAAGGGCTGCATTCACTTTCCCCTCCACCTCTCATTTTCCGCAACCCACTCCCTTGACATGGAATCAAAGCCCAGTGTCTCCGACTCAAGCTGTTTTCTCATAAATTACTGCTTCTAATGAACACAGAGCGAATTGGGAAAAGGGGAAAGACACTGCACTTGGCAGCTCTCTAGCCTCAGAGTCAGTACTCTGTCATGATTTCAATAAACAAGCACCTTATCGCTTCACTAACATTTATTTAACCCTTTTTTTCTTCCCCTATAATAAAAGGAGAAGGTGGGGAGGGCAGCATAGAATGGAGGCTGTTCTTAACACTGTCTGGCAGAAACTCCAAATTTCCTGTATGCTTCACTTAATCTGTGTTACGTCAAAATCCTAGACCCATGGCCCCCCACTCCCACTCCTTCAGCGCTGTCTGACTGAGTAAACGTCCCCATGTGACCTGCCACAGGCTGTCTGAAGCACCATGGTACTTAGCTCGATTCATTCCCCATTGTCCCAACCTTCCTTCACAGAGAGCTCTTGGCCTTTTAAAGGGGACTTTATTTTCTCCCCACGGATGGAGACAGGAAAACTTCATTGCAGAAGCAATTCTTTGTGTGACAATCTAGAGCAGTTTGCCTTTTTTATTAACTGTTTAAGAGAAATGTAAGGGCTGTCAAAGCCAACAGTCAACAGACAGTGACAAATCAAATGTGATACATATATATATATATATATATATATATATATATATATATATACTGTATATATTCCAACCCTCTATATCCTAACTACAGGGTCACGGGGGTCTGCTGGAGCCAATCCCAGCCAACACCGGGCGCAAGGCAGGAAACAAACCTCATACCACACATATATATATATATATATAGGTGAATGTCACCTAATGGATTGAGCAGCTCTGTATCATAATATATTAGTTTGTATTTTGAACACTCCAGTCTTGACTTGTTCATTTATTTGTTTGTTGTAGAATGATGGCACTCCATCAGTTTACGGCTCAAGACAGGCCTTAGAAAAACAGTTACATCATCACCCGGCACCGAGTTATGCATACAAGAATACAAAATAAATGCAAAATAATTAGTTTAAAAGAGTACAAAAAGTAGAATATATATATATATATATATATATATATATATATTGTGATGGATGGCCGGCCGTTTATCCCGGCCAATACCCCCAAGCCGCCAGGTGGAGCCCTCCTTGCAGTATGGAGGTCCCCAGAAGACCAGCAGGGCATCATGGACAATGTAGTTTTTATGCGCAGCCCTGCTGGATGCCATGGTGGCCACTAGGGGACGCTGCAGGGAGGAATAATGGCTATTTTCCCTACGCCCCAGAAGCACACGTGGACAAGAGGAATGACGTGCTTCCGGGGTGAAGAAAAGAACTTGTACCTGACCCGGAAGTGATTGAGAGTCACATGGACTGAGGATTAGGAACACTTCTGGGTCAGAAGATATAAAAGGACTGTGGGAGCTCCCAGACGGCAAGCTGAGCTGGGTGGAAGGGTGGCAACGCGTCTGGGAGCTGGAGGATTGGTTATTGATTGTGTATTGTTAATTTATGAGTATAGTGGTGGAGAGTGTGCTTTGTGCACTGTGGAGATTGAATAAAGTCAATATTTGGACTTTTATCTGGTGTCTGGAGTCGTGGACAGGGGTTCAAGGGAGCAAAAGCACCACCTATCTACCACTATATATACTATTTATCTGATGAAAGTGAGTGGGCTCTGTTACCCACTGGCCACCATTTATGAAAGTAAAAATGCACACACTCATACACCAAGGGGCATACACTCCTTAAAGTCTATGGTATATACACCAAGCAGCGGAGGTTGTTCTACTGAAGGGGCACGTGACTTCCTGGTCATTGCAATATAATTATATACAGTAGTGGCCAAAAGTTTTGAGAATGACACAAGTATTGGTTTTCAAAAAGTTTGCTGCTTCAGTGTTTTTAGATCTGTTTGTGTGATGTTTCTGTAGTATACTGAAGTATAATTACAAGCATTTCATAAGTTTCAAAGGCTTTTATTGACAATTACGTTAAGTTTATGCAAAGAGTCAATATTTGCAGTGTTGGCCCTTCTTTTTCAAGACTTCTGCAATTCGCCCTGGCATGCTGTCAATCAACTTCTGGGCCAGCTGATGATCTATGGTAGCCCACTCTTGCATAATCAATGCTTGGAGTTTGTTAGAATTTCTGGGTTTTTGTTTGTCCACCCACCACCAGAAGATTGACCAACAAGTTCTCATAGGGATTAAGGTCTGGGGAGTTTCCTGGCCATGGTCCTAAAATTTAAATGTTTTGTTCCCTGAGCCACTTAGTTATCACTTTTGCCTTATGGCACGGTGCTCCATCATGCCGGAAAAGGCATTGTTCATCACTAAACTGTTCTTGGATGATTGGAGAAGTTACTCTCAGAGGATGTTTTGGTACCATTCTTTATTCATGGCTGTATTCTTAAGCAAAATGGTGAGTGAGCCCACTCCCTTGGATGAGAAGCAGCCCCACACACGAATAGTCCTAGGGTGCTTTACTGTTGGCATGACACAGGACTGATGATAGCGCTCACCTTTTCTTCTTCAATTTTCAATCAAACAATCGGAAAGGGGATTCATTAGAGAAAATGACTTTACCCCAGTTCTCAGCAGTCCAAACCCTGTACCTTTCACAGAATATCAGTCTGTCCCTGATGTTTTTCTTGGAGATAAGTTGCTTCTTTGCTGCCCTTCTTGACATTAGGCCATCCTCCAAAAGTCTTCACCTCACTGTGCGTACAGATGCACTCACACGTACCTACTGCCATTCTTGAGCAAGCTCTGCACTGGCGGTGCCCCGATCCTGCAGCTGAATCAGCTTTAGGAGATGGTCCTGGCGCTTGCTGGACTTTATTGAGCATCCTGAAGCCTTCTTATTTTCATGGCAAAGAGGGACTTTGCAATTAATTGCAATTCATCTGATCACTCTTCCTAACATTCTGGAGTAGATGCAAATTGCAATCATAAAAACCGAGGCAGCAAACTCTGTGAAAATTAATATTTGTGTCATTCTTGAAACTTTTGGCCATGACTGTAGACTACCTGTTATGGACAACAAGAGGCAATGTCCATCTTAGGATGCCAAATGGGCTTTGACTGGTACTGTTATGACCAATAACAATAAGCTCACTTGCAGTATTTACAAATACTCAAAAGAAATGCACAAGGCAAGATGGGTGTTATGTTTCCATAAATAATGAAAAATAGACAGAACCTAATAGCACCTTGTAGAAGGTGCCACTTAGACCAAAAAAATCTGAAACTAGAAGCAGTTGACATCAGAGGTAAAATATAAAATTGGTTCTCAAGTTGGTTAACCAGCAGGAAAAATAGGCTACAGATAAGAGGTGAGTGGTCCATGTGGACTGAGGTCATCAGTAGAGTTACTCAGTGGCCTGCCCTTGGATTGTTACTTTTATTTATTAATATTAGTGACATACATTCTGGTGTAATTAGTAAACTTGTGAAATTCACAGATGCCACTAAAAACAGAGGAATGGCAGACTCTGAGGAGGCTACAAAAAGAATTGAAAAAGACCTGGACAAGCTTCAGAACTGGGCAAACACCTGGAGAATGTAGTTTAATGTAGAAAAGTCCAAAGTGCTACACATGGGCAAAAGAAATATCAATGATAAATTCAAGATGGAAGACACCGTCCAACAGAAAGCAAACTCCAAAAGCGATTTAAGGTAGGGGTGTCCAACTCTAGTCCTGGAGGGTGGCAGTGGCTGCAGATTGACTTAGACCCCTAAGTTGTTTCTTTTTCTTCAATAAACAGCCAAATAATAACGAGACACAAAATGAGCCACCACATGACCAGCTCACCTGTGCCCATCACACAATATCTGAAAATAAAGAAAAGTGAAGGTCTCAGTAATGTTGATCTTTCAGCTTAACAAAACATTTTGAGTGTGCTCATAGAAAAAACAAAAAATTTGGAAATGTCTGCTGTGGCAGAATGACAGCAATGGAATTAAATAATAATAAAAAAATGTTTAAGTAAAATATAGAAATTAATGTTTAATTATCAGCAAGAATCAGCTTCTCATTAAGAATCTGGTTGGAGTGAAATTGGTTGGAGTTTGTAGCACCAATTTAGCTCGTTTTCACGTCTCATTTCTGTTTGGCTCTCATTTAATGAAAAATCTAATCAATTCAGAGGACTGAATCCTTAAAAACAGGGCTATTAAAATGAATGGAAAAAGAGTTAATTAGCAGTGAAAACTGGTCGCCGATTAGGAAAAGGATTAGAATGAAAACTTGCAGCCACTGCAGCCCACCAGGATCAGAGTTGTACACCTGTGATTTAAGGGTTTAAGCAGACAAAACATTTTCATCATCTAAGCAATGTGCAGAAATAATTAAAAGGCAAATAAAATGTTTACATTTACATTTATTTGCTTGTCAGATGCTTTTATCCAAAGCGACTTACAAAAGAGGTAAACATAATTGAGTAACATTAAGCTAGGTTTGTTCAGCAAGTGTAACAGGACAGAACAAAAGAACAAGTGAAAAGATTTAATAACTCATATATGTATTACGATCATAGTGTGAGACTTCTGAACTCTTTGAGACCCTTCCTCAACGGGACAACACGCAGACGTTGAGGGTTGCTTGTGTGTCACCGAAACAAACACAGGTTTGCAATACCACAGAAACAACTACAAGCTAATCACTGCCACACACAAAGCGCCAGTCACCCAATGGATGATGCAGGGAACATTATAACTTGGCCACTGACCTGAATTCAACTCTGTCTGCTTTCTGTGTCTGTGTATAGTAGAAATGTAGATTCCGTTACAATAAATAACCTTGCTCTTCTTGTTTCGAGTTGAATAAAGCTGGTTGTGATAAAGTACTGAGACTCAGCCTTGTCTTTGGGGTGTAAGACACCAACTCACGCGTCACAATACATTAACAATTGATAAAGCAATTAAACTTAATGTAACAACAAACCAACAAACAGTATGTAAGATCACAGAGCAGATTTTTTTTCAATCAATTACACAGATTTTCGCAGAACCGATAGGTTTTCAATTGCTTCTAAAATACATTGAGTGAGTTAGTAGTATGGATGGAGGTGGGCAGCTCATTCCTCCAACTAGGTACTATGCAGGAAAAGAGTCTCATTTAAGACTTGATACCACACAGAGGTGGCATCACCAGATGATGTTCATTGGAAGACCTGAGTGAGAGAGAAGGTGCGTAGCACCTCACCAGTGTCTCCATATACACAAGTGCTGACCCACTAGCTACTCTGTAGGTAAGCACCAGGGACTTCATCTTGATTATGAACTTAGGTTATATTGTAAAAACATTCTTAACACAAAGAGTTGTGGGAGTCTGGAACAAACTACTGAGTCATGCATTTGAAGCAGAAACCTTGACAATCTCAAGAAGTATCGGATGAGATATTGGGATAGCTTAGCTATTAGCTGAACAAACAAGCCTGATGGACTAAATTGTCTTCTGTCATTTGTCAAATTTCTAAAGTTCTTGCGTAAAAATGTTTTAATCTTAACTTGGGAAGCAACATGGCATAGTGGCCAGCACTATTGCATGATACACCCAGAGACTTAGGTTGGATTGTGTGAAGTTGACACAATCTCACCTTGTCATGGTTGGACTTACAGAATTAATGCGGGCTAGCCTGACTGTAGCCCGGGGTGCTTCAGCCTACAGGGGCTTCGAAATGAAATTAAACTTATGAATGAATGTTTCTTCTTTGGTTTTCAAAGAAATATTCCTGCCACTAGACTAGCCAATCCTGTCCTCTTTAACCCATTTACCATTGTCTCTGAAATACCTCGTCCACTGCTAACCGCACATGCACAGTCATCCCTAAGTTTACTCACTTCCAGTGAACTACAGCTAGCAATGGAGGATAGCTGCTGGTGGGGTGAGCTGAATAGGGGTGTCACAACGTAAAGCATGTGAAGAAGGAAGCAATTTATTATATTATAGTAGTGATAGATTTTTAGAAATTAATAGTGACAGTTTAATAGATTGTAGCTCTAATGATACTGAAACGTTCAAAGGTGATCATTTTGCTTTGCTGGTAAACTACGTAATGCTATTTCTGAATGTGTATGGTATCATGAGATTTTCAGGTAACTCTTATATATTTGATTATGTCACCTGACAGATTAACACATTTTTCAGAAGTACCAGTGTTTCCCAAACTCGGTCCTGGGGACCCCCTGTGGCTGCAGGTTTTTGTTCCAATCGGATTCTTAATCAGTAACAACACCTGATAGCACTGAGCTCATTTAATTAGCTGGCATTTGTTTTCTTAATTCGACATTCAGAAAAGCACAGCAGCATGATTTTTACATTTATAAGACATTTAGAAATATTTCTGCTTTTTCTATAGATTTAAATGCTTAACTCTCTTTTGTTGTTTCCATTATATTTTGCCCTTTCTCTGTGCAGTTTTTCCCCCTTCGTTGTATCTTATTAATGACAATTTAAAACGAGCAGATCAGACACCGAGGCAAACAACACAGAATAATCAAAGGATGCAAACTACTTTAGAGTCAGACCCACTAATTAGTAAATAATGGATTAATTAAACAATTAGAACACCTAAAAAAGTAGAATGAAAATCAAGATAAAAATACTGTTAAAAAGAAAAAAAAAACATTATTCCTATATAACTGATTGGTACATTTTAATATTTTTTTTTTTTAGCAAACTTAGTTTTCTAATTTCTATATTGCTTCCTAAACACAGAACTTGAGAAATGTCAGTTAACTTAATTAGCCCAGGAGTTCAATTAAAAACAGAAGCTGGTTGGAACAAAAACCTGCAGCCACAGGGGGTCCCCAGGACCAAGTTTGGGAAACACTGATCTAGTGGAGACATTATAGGCTCCAGCTTTCTGCTACCTTTTAATAAAATAAGCATTGGTTTGATAAATGGATGTCCTTAACTAGATAGTGTATGGTGGCAAGTTGGGTTCTGGTGGCTCTAAATAGAGTGAGTGATGGTGTCCTGCTGACCCTTTCTGTATTGGTTCATACTTACACCAACTGGTGCTAGAATAGGTTCCAGCTCTCTGAAACCCTTAACTGAAACAAGTATTAGGTGGAATAATGAACAATTGTACCTGCAAAATGTATGGTGGAACTGATGCCTTGTAGAAACTGAAACTTTGTTTGACCAAAGCTATGCCATTAGCGTTAATTTTACATATTTTCCTCTTCAGTATTCTCCAATGGTGTAAACAAGAGTCATCAGGACAGATTGCTAAAGTAAACTGGCCCATTCTGGCCAAGTGCTTAAGTGCTGTGCTATAGCCTGATGTTCAGTACAGAATTGGACCCTAACTTGTGCGTAATGCTGCTAATGTGAGCTCAGGCTTCTTGTGGTACTAAAACATAACATTAAATAATATTCTCAAAACTGCATAATCCAATTTAGGGTGGATAAAAGCTGGGGTATGACTAATTTAGAGTTACATAATATGTACAATTTGAACAAAATGGGAATTATCAGCAGAAAACCCACATGAGCACAAGCCAAACATGAACACTTGACCATGATGCCAACCAGGATGTTATCCTAAGCACTGTGCCACTTAGGCTATAAAATAGGGATATTCTGTGTCTGGCTGGCTGCAATTTGTAATGCATTACAAGGCCATAGAATCAGGTGCTGAATGATTAAGAATTAAGCCATCTGCCTGAAGAATTAATACATAAATAAAACTTTCATAGGGCCAATAAAGTACAGCTAGCAGGATGAATTATTATTTTTTTCATTTGAAGTATCACATTTGGCTGTTTAACACAAATGGATTCATAAACCATCTAAGGCGGTCAACTGCTTTGGCAGCCCACCCATCCCCTTGTCCTACAGTTTTTATCCTAGACATGCCTGCTCTGTCTTGGTACTTCTGTTTTTTGTTTTCTTTCTAATATTCAGCAACATTTTCAACATCAGGTAATATTTCTCACAGTTTTCTCAGCCTGTTGGAGCTTGTAGGAGAAGAGGGAAGACAACTTGGGGTGGGACTGCAAACTCTAAATGCATTAGGTCCTGCTTGCCCCACTCCTCCGGTGTGTGCCTAAGAGGTTTAGTCCAAACTAACACGGATACATTTAAAAACATCATTTTTCTTTCAAAAGTTCTCTAGCCACGCTGTATTGCTTTCACATGCTGCGCAGTTGTTAAATAAAGACTTCCTGATCAATATCTTTTGTCGCGTTTTAGGTCCAGATTTACACAAAGAATACTCAGAAAAGTCCCTTAATACTTACTTTATTCTTCAACTTTAAAAAACAATATAGGAGCCTTTAAAAGGAAGAAATGTGATAAACTTATTCCCTCGTTTTAGTCATCTCTTTGTAGAAAATAAAAAATTTGCAGGGATATGCATTAGCCCTCATTTTCTCTGTGCTTCTATAAGATAGAAAATCCAGCCCAGCTAAGTCACCAGTTATAGAGTAAGTTAGTGAGCTTTTAAAGTTTCTTGTTACCGTAAGGTATGCAATTTTGCACATTCTACCTGCAGCTCTAAAAAGCGAAAATGCAGCCTGATCACTCACACCCTTCCTCTCAGCTCTGTTTAGGACATCTGCATAAACATGATACACACCAGAATGGTGACAAACTGGATTTCACAGAGCAGGGTAAGAAGAAAGAGTGTCTTATAAATCGGCAAAAGCTTTCTCACAAACATCCAACCAGACAATACTATGATTTTAATGGCCCATCGCCAAATCAGTTAAAGGACCAATAAAATTAGGAATAAACATTCTATAATAACCTGCCAGACCTGCTTTTGTCTCTTTGAACATGGATTTGCAAGTACTTCACAGATCTTTTTCATTTGTGGTTTGATTAATCCCTTACCCATGAAATCACCAAGGTAGTGAGTTTACGACATACAGTACATAATTTATAGTTTTTTGAAATAACAGTTACATCAGCCTCCTTTAAGCTGTTGAGGACTTCCTGGAGGCGTGTGAAGTGCGTTTCCTAGTCATCACTGAAAATGACAACATCATCTTGATATACACCTGAATATTTAAAATGAGTGTGTAATATCTGATCT
Organism: Polypterus bichir lapradei; assembly: GCA_026402145.1. Lineage (NCBI taxonomy): Eukaryota > Metazoa > Chordata > Cladistia > Polypteriformes > Polypteridae > Polypterus > Polypterus bichir. Next base: position 37,845,360 of record JANRMT010062819.1, on the reverse strand, counting down.
ATCATACTCCTCTCAATGTGAAAGGAACCCTAAGAGGTCCATATGGGAACATGATAAATTTGAATAAACCAACCAGTGTGATGAAAGAAGTTTTTTCACAGCTAGATCATAAAGAGGCCCCTGGCAATATCCCTCAGTCAAATCCAAGGCAGAGATATGCAACATTTGACCGAGCTTTTCCAACAACTCATCACCTTTGGCATTAGGTATCCATCAAATTTAAAAAAAGTTATTTAGTCGCCTATAATCTATAAAGAACTTTTAGGACCCATCCAGTTTTGGAACTAATACAACTGGGCTACACTGTTAACTTTTACAAATTACATTCAGTTCAAGCATTTGTTTTACTTTCTCCCATACTACTTCTCTTCTAGCATTAAGTATTCTTGCAGGCACATTCGTGCTTTAACACCAGTTTCTGTGATTATTTTAAGCTCCACCAGTAGTCTCCCTTGGTAGAGATTAAAAGATATTTTGTTCGTTTTTATTAGAGAAATCAGCTCAAGTGTCTGTGTGTCAGTCAAATCAACTCCGTTAGCAACTTCTGGTTCATCAGAAATAGCAGCTACTGTCGTAAGCATCTCCCCAGGTCATGCCATTTCTTCAAAAGATTGACATGTAGTATTTGAGTTGGCTTGCAACATGCACATTACCTAACCATATAATTTATAGGATTTTTTCATTTTTCAATCATGGCCAGATGTCCATCCTATTCCTTTCAAAAAGCACTTCAAAAATTGTCATTGGTATGAGGGAAGCAGATTGAGGTATATATGCTAAAACTATTTGAAAATCATGACAAGATTTACAAAAGAATTCTACATCTTTAGCCACATTTACCTAATAAAAAGTTTTAAAGTACATTCTCCCATTTTCTGTGTGCCTAGATGGCAACGTAACACGTGTAAATGTGTGATGTGTAAAGCAGTCTGTCTACAGGTCAGTGGAATAACTGGTCTATAATGTCCATAGCAATTTTGTCAGATATAACACAGTACAAGAAACCTTTTTTATTACAAAATATGGATTCTTGAAATTGTGCACTTTCTGTTCTGTTCCTTAGAATGTTCATCCATAGCAATTTTGTCAGATATAACACAGTACAAGAAACCTTTTTTATTACAAAATATGGATTCTTGAAATTGTGCACTTTCTGTTCTGTTCCTTAGAATGTTCATCATCTGCCAAATAAGCCTGTTTGAATGCTAATTCAAAACTTGCATTTCTGTTCTGTAGATGTACAAACTCAGGCTTTGAAACGTTCTGCACACTATGAACTGATGACCACTTGCCGAAGGCACAACACCATTTTGCTTCAGTTGTTTGTTCTGAGTTCTCCTGGAATAGCTCCTCCAAATCTGTGGGAGGAGTCTCTTCTCAATTTCCACTAGACAAAGCAGGTTCAATTCATAGAACAACCTTCTGAGCAACTTCACCAGCTACAAGTAGCTAGGATCTAAGGTAAAGGTTATCTCGTTTCCCAATTGACATCGGCCAGGGACCATTATCCAAAAATTGCCATCCAAACCATGTACATCTTCGCCCAATATTTCACAAGTAGCACAGCCTCATATTGTTTAACATCACAATGAAAACAACAAATGTCTACTCACTCCAACCTCTTACAGCTCAATTTCTGTGGCAGGTCTCACCAGATTACACAGTATGGCAAATATTACCTGCCTTGCCCATGCCACTGAAAAATGGAAATTGTCTTTTTTCTCTATCTTGGACGGAACCATGGAACAACACACCTCTGCCTCTGATCTTGATGCTAGGAAAACTTGGCAGTCTCAAGTGATGTGTCTTGGTTGAGCACAGTGGAGCAGAGTGTTCATTCTAAGCCACAGGGCTACCAAAGTGATCATTTTAAGGCTTAACTTTCTCCCTCGGAAACCACTGGAGAACCGGTACACTGATTGGCTTGAGGAGAATTCTGAAGGTGTGGCTCTGGTATGAACATGTGTCGAAAAAAAAAAGCTGAAACAGGGCAGCACGGTGGCGCAGTGGTAGTGTTGCTGCCTCGCAGTTAGGAGACCCGGGTTCGCTTCCATGGGGTTTTCGTGGAGTTTGCATGTTCTCCCCATGTCTGTGTGGGTTTCCTCCCACAGTCCAAAGACATGCAGGTTAGGTGGATTGGCAATTCTAAATTGGCCCTAATGTGTGTGCTTGGTGTGTGGGTGTGTTTGTGTGTGTCCTGCGGTGGGTTAGCACCCTGCCCGGGATTGATTCCTGCCTTGTGCTCTTTGTTGGCTGGGATTAGCTCCAGCAGACCCCCGTGACCCTGTGTTCGGATTCAGCGGGTTGGAAAATGGATGGATGGATGGAAGCTGAAACAGGAAAAGCTGCCCATTTGGAAACACGTATCTTTCCAGGATAGCCCCTCTAAATGGCCTGATTGCCCTCCAGTAGAAACCCTGGCTTAACAAAATCCTAACATTTTATTTGCCTTTCTAAACAGTTCTGCACATTGCAGAGATAATGAGAATATTAAATGTCTCCTTCTTCTTCTTCCCACGTCTATGTGGAGTCAATGTGTTTGATCAACCTTCTCCATACAGCCTGGTCCTTCATCTTCTACCCAGTTAGACCCTTTGTGTAACCCCCTTAACCCTTTTAGAGTTTGCTTCCTATGTGTCAGTGACAGCCATCTTCTAGTTTTAAGTAGTGTTCCTGAAAGCAGCATGCCTCACTTGGCACTTTTCTGCACTGACCTGCCAATGTATATTATATAAGTAAATCAGTATACAGCTTCTAACATAATTAAACAAATGGATTGAGGTCAAGCTTTGTAGAAACGAGGTTTACACAACTCTCTGGGGCCTAGCTTGTTCCTTCTGATGTGTGTTTGTGTGATTTGTTCAGGGAGCTCTTCTGAGAATTCTACACAATAAGAATGAACAGAACTCTCCCATTATGGGCACTAATCTTTCTATACACAGCTTGCTGCTGGAAGTGGCCCATATGTTTGCCACTGGTGAAGTACACAGCATTATTAAAAATCTAATAAAAGGAGTGTTCACATCATTCCTGTTTCCTTCTGTTTCTGTATTTTTTTCTTAAAAACAGATTCTCTTCCAAAGTCAGCACTTACTTCCTTCTTGCATTAGGAAATTTTGACTGTCTCCCCATGTGCAGGGTATATTGTTTTTCAGCTAACTTTTTTTATGCATGTAATGATTTCATTTTAATGGAATTAAATTAAAAAATGGCCACAAAGTTTGAATGTGCAAGAACAAAACTAGCTCCTTGTTCTCCAAGAATGTTCACTCCAAAAATGGTAAAATGAGAAAACGGTTTACAGCTGTTAGCCTACAATAACTGAACAAGATCCAAAAAAATGTGAAAATATATGAAACTTTAACTAAATGCTCATAACATTTTTGAATTATGACAGTTTAACTGTGGTGACACAGTGGTTAGTATTGCTGTCTCATATCTCCAGAAGATTGAGTTTCTGTCCTTGTTCAGTCTCTGTCTTTGTGGAGTTTGCATGTTCTTGTCATTGCCTGCACAAATGGTACTCTAGTGTCACCCCCCAATCTATCAAAGACACACTTGTTGGTCAACTGGTAACTCTGCTTTGGCCCCAAACTCAAGTAAGAATTTCACTGTCCCCTGTGACAGTAATGGTCCTATAACCCTATGAGAGAATGCCAGCATGTGTCTCAGTGTGCCCTGCAATGGAATGGCACCCCCTATGGGGTTTGTTCCTGTCATGCACTTATTGCTGTCAGGATTTATAAATATAAATATAAATACAGGGTATGGTATTGTCTTACCATCAGTGACCATCAAAAGGATCAAGTTAGCTTGTTGATGGAATGGTAAATTTGTAAGAAAATACATAGTAAATAATAGCTAGCTTGTGTTTATAAGTGAAATTTGCCAAACTAATCTTTAAGATTTATTTGTACAGGCAACTAAACGAATTGACAAAAACAAACCATACAATGTAATCTACTTTGACTTTCATAAAGCTTTTGACACGGTCCCACACTGAAGGTTACTTCTGAAACTTGAACTGTGGACATCAGAGGTCATCTACAAAACGGGATCTCTGGGTGGTTAACTGACAAGAGACAAAGAGTACAGATAACAGGAGAATGGACCACGTGAAGTGAGGTCATCAGCTTAGTCCCTCAGCGGTCTGTCCTGGGGATGTTACTTTTTCTGATTTATAATAATGGTGTAAAAATTCACAGATGAAGGATGGCAGACACTGAGCAGGCAACAAAGACCATTCAAAAGACCCAGACATACTTTAGAATTGGACAAACATCTGGGAAATAGATTTTAAATGTAGAAAAGTGCAAAGTGCTACACATGCACAGAATGAAAGCCAATTATAAATACAAGATGAGAAGACACTGTCCTAAAGGAAGCAACCTTTGAAAAGGAGTTTGGGTTTTAGGTTCTCACATTATTTTCATCTTCCTAACAAATGCCAATAAGCTATTAAAAAGGCAAACAAAATGTGAGAACCGCTGAATATAAATTGAGGGACATTATGCTTAGACAATATAATGCACTAGTGAGACTGAATCTGGAGTCCTTCATGCAGTTCTGGAAATCACGCATTAAAAAAGGCGCCACAGCACTTGGACCTGTGCAGAGAAGAGCAATAGAGTGCACCCTCAAAGTAAAGGAGATGTTGTACTGTGACAGACTTCAAGATTTAAAGCTGTTTAGTCTCAAGCAGAGAAGACTGTATGGGGACCTAATCCAAATCTTCAAAATCCTCAGAGGCATTGATAAAGTAAATCCGGCAGAATTCTTCCAGCTTAAGGGTGACTCACGTATGGGAGTACATCAGTGGAAATTAAGTGGAAGTGCATTTAGGACTGAAGCCAGGACACTCTTTACTACGCAAAGAATTGTGGGATCTGGAATAAAGTACCGAGACATGTAATTGAAGCAAAAACCTTGACAACTTTTAAGAAGTATCTGGATGAGGTTTTGGGACAGCCAAGCTGTTCGGTAAACTGAGGGGTCTCCTCTCATTTGTCAAATTCCTTATGTTCTTACAATAAGCCACAGACTTCTGTCTCTTAGATCATGCATTTTACTGGCATGGTCCCACTGACAGCCATAATACAAATAGAAAACATAATAAAAAGAGAAAGTACGAGTGCTCTTCTTGAGGACTTTATCAACATGTACTGGGCCATTTACAATTAAAATATCTTGATGTTGGAGGAGGAGGACACTTCCAGCTTTTTAAAATGAGTAATGTACACTACATTGTAAATCAAACCTTAAAATAAAACAGCTTTTCCATTAAACTGAGTCTGATTTAACTTATTAGCAAGAATGTTTTTTTTTCATTGCTTTGTTATTTTAATGCTGTCACTATATGACTGCTTTACATTTACTTATTTGGCTGACGCCTTTATCCAAGGCGACTTACAACATTTATTATACAATTGGTTCCATTTCTTTTGGTTTTTCCAGTTGGAGCCCAGGCAGGTCAAGTAACGTGGTTAGGATCACACAGTGTGAGTAGTCGGATTTGAACCCACAGCTTCTTAACTACTATACCACATTGCCTGCCTGCTTTGAGGGAATGTGTTATAATGGTACATTTTACCTTAACTCATCAAAGACGTCTGCGTCTGAATTGGCCCAGTATGAATGAGTGTACACTGTAACTGGCACTTGGTAAAGAGTTCTTGGTTCCTCCTCTATTCCTGATGCTGTCAGGATGGCCTTCACACCCTGACACTGAACTATTTAAGAGAGTTTCAGAATGGAAGGGTGCTGTTTAGAATTTTATTCTAAGTCATCCACCTCATGAAAGTATTAGCAAATACATGAGTTTAATAAAGGGAAGGAAAGAACCATCTTTTGAATTTGCAGGATGACTCATTGGATGTAATACTAGTGAGGTTCCTTATTGTTTATTGGTTAAAAAGTTGCATTGTTTTCTTTTTAAAATAATGTGTTTTTTACACCTGCCTGGATGTGGCTTGGTATCTCACAAAGAGCCTTAACCAAACATGATGCAGGCTTCCTTCCTCCCTGAAGCTTTTACAGACTCTTTTGAAGATGAGTGCTCCAGCTCAACAATGCCCACAGCTTTGCGGCTTCTGTAACATCAATGGGTTGTTTATAATTAGGCCTGTCACCTCGAACTACTTACAGAGTGATTGTTTTAGAGAAATGGTCCTTCAGGGACTCTTAACTGATTGACTTTAGGTAAGTGTGTGATCCGTATTGTGTAGAGCTGGCCGGTTTCACTTGCCAGCATTCCAATTCTCTGTTAGGAGTCCCCCGAGACTAAGAACCACTGCAGCTCTGGGTCATTTGAGAGGCTAAACTGACATTTTCTCAGATAACAATGGCGTGATACAGTCAAGGAGCCCAGTGTTTAAATGTTTCTGAGTAGAACATAATGGAAGACTAGTGTTATTAGGAAAAAATGTTTCATTTAGGCTTTCATCTTTTCTCCACCATTTATGTAGAGCTGTACAGACTGTTAAGAGAAAACCAATCTGTAAATTAAATTAGTCAGTCATTGTTTTAATTTAGAGATCACTGCCATAACAATGATCACAGAGCAAGAGGAAGCAATGCATTGCAGGTGTCATAATGTGTGGTAAAAACACACTGAGAAAATGAACAGAAAGTGTGTGAAGGACAGATTTTAGGCAGACAATGAGGCTTAGTGGCTCTTTGCCCATTCAAAGCAGACTGGTGACTATTGCTACCAGGCTTTCCATATTTCCAAAGGCAATTGTGCATTTCTTGCCCAGTTTTGTTGGCCTTTTGTATCAGATTTTAAATTCTCACTTCATTGACAAAGCAGTATCAGGTAATTGTAGAAAGAGGACTCCAGAGCATACATCATTCAATGCATTAAAAATTACCAAATGCATCAATTCTATTCAAAACAGGTAACACCAAACCAATCAGATTTTCTGAAGCATATGAATAGGGAACTGCACAATTCCAATGGCAAAGCAATTAGTTCTGACATGGATTGTGTTAGCCAAGTGCTAAATCCATCAATATGACTAAATGTTTGTGCTCGTTTAACAAAGAGCTTTATATTTCGGAAAAAAAGATGTATCTGGTTTTGAGGAACAACAAATTAATATGTGGAGGTAGATGTTCTATTTCCCATAGAGGAAGCACAAATATTACTCAGCACTGTAGGAAGTGACCAGGCAGGCAGATGACTCTGAGAAGCCAAGAAAGGTTGGGGTACCACACTGGTAGCCCAGTTTATTAACAATTAAAGAGACAGCCGCAAACAGCTCAAACTAAAAAACATTAAATGTTTCATATGTCTAGCAGCGGTTCACAGTAGGAGCTCTGTCCTCTGGAATAGTCAGTTTGACATCTTACACCACCTTCCAGGAATGAGGCTGCTTTATATTCTGGGGACTGGAAAGGGTGGGGTTTCTTGGGCGATGGGTGGGATCAGTCGTTTCTCTTAGGCGTTTTCTCTTGGTACAGAGGAAGAAGGTTTAAGTATCAGTATCCCCTCTCATTCCGGGGTGGTTTTGTTTGCCTCATCAGAACCAGGAAGATGGTTCCCAGACATGGAGGCATGACAGTATATAAATAAAAGAAAAACCATAAGGACACTGAAAGGAGTAAGTGGGCCAGTTTGGCCAGAATTTGAAGCAGACACAGCTTATTTAAGCGTAGGGCTGTTCACATATCGTTCTTCAGCATAAATAAAATATGATTTGAGCGGCTATATAGAGTTTTTGAATTAAAATGAGTTATTGTACGTGCAAGACATGTCAAAGGGGTAGGAGATAGCACTATAACATTGCATTACACCTCCAGCAAGTGCATAAGGTGTTGTTTAAAGAACACAAGTAATCAAGTACTTTATTATATGAGTGGCTTTAATGCTGTGTTTGTGTGATTTTATTCTTTGGAGACGTCATGTGTAGGACCTGTGTAAACGTGTTTGTGTACCGCATGGTAAAAACCGTAACACCTCCAGTCCCCACTAGCCTCATGCTTTCCTAAAGGGGCCATCGCGTACTCTTCCAGGGAGAATCTGGTTGGACTTGCTGGTGACTCACCGTTGTCCTGAGTGTCTAACTTTGTTGGCCTGTACTCCAAAATTTATTTGAAAAATATTATTACACCTCTGTTCCTTGGGAAATTGCCTTGGGATGATGATCAGAACTGAAAGATACTATCTAAATTACATTTCAGTTTCTTGCCCAGTCACTGTGAATATGTGGTTCCCCCATAACTGGGCTGATTTTCACTAAATACTTGGGTGTTCTATCAAATCCCAATGATGTGCATAACAAATGACACATGTTATTATAGGGCAATGATCAAAACTCCAATGAGGAATCAGATTTAAATAGAAAAATAGGCACTACCAGCACTTCAGGCACTGAACCAGGCAGCACACAAGGCAAAAAGAATACAGAGAAACCGATTTGTCGCAGATTCATCGGACAATTAAAGAGTATTTGATTTTAGCATGTAAATATAGATCTAGGTTCAGTTTTAAATCTCTTATTTGAGGATTTTGTGCCTCATGGAGCATATTTAATATTTACATTACTTAACCTTGTTTTAAATAGGTTTTTAAGTTGAATTGTTGTTTTTTTATGTCATTGCAACACTACTTTGAATACTGTTTGTTATAATGGCATTTTGTATTGAATTTATTTTAGTGTTTTCTGATTAGTACTCTTAGCTTTTTTCCTCACTCTATCTAGGTTTTTGAGTATAAGGATTTAAATTGTTAAGTTGTTTTTTGATTTTGACTCTCCTATGTCCTTTTTGTATATATATATTTTTAATTGTTTCATCACTATTTTTGCTTATTTGCAGCACATACCTTTTCAGTATTTATTTGCTTGGTTATAACCCAGACATTAAAATCTCAAGATGCCGGTCTGCTTATGATTCCAAGGATTAATAAAATAACAGTGGAAGGTCGAGGTTTTAGTTACAGGGCCCCTAAACTGTGGAATGGTCTGCCTGCTACAATAAGAGATGCCCCTTCGGTCTCAGCTTTTAAATCCCGGCTGAAGACTCACTACTTCAGTTTAGCATAACCTGACTAGAGCTGCTGATTAACTGTACATACTGCATCTCTGTTGTCAGTCATTAGCACTAAAACATAAGTAATATGATAGTTATAATTGAATACTAACCCTCATCTATTCTGTTTCTGTTCTCGGTACTCAAATGTGGCAATTGGTGTCACGGCCCACCTGCCAAGTTGTTTGCCTGCCTATGGTAAAGTCATCCCTGATGGAGGATCGCAGGAATCATGGGAAAGAGGGGTCCTTTCATCACTGTTTCAGCCGTGGAATGGCCAAATGGGGGAAGCAGCTTGATGCTCGATGGATGAGGTCTCCAGGACTCTAAAAATATCCAAATCTTATTATGTGATATCATCTACTGTTAAATTCTGCTCCGTACTTCTAAAATTTTTATTTTTATGCTGTATTGAGGATTTCTTCTGTTCTGTGTATTGTATTGTATTAACCCCCTTCTTTTGACACCCACTGCACGCCCAACCTACCTGGAATGGGGTCTCTCTTTGAACTGCCTTTCCCAAGGTTTCTTCCATTTTTCCCTACAAGGTTTTTTTGGGAATTTTTCCTTGTCTTCTCAGAGAGTCAAGGTCGGGGGGCTGTCAAGAGGCAGGGCCTGTTAAAGCCCATTGCGGCACTTCCTGTGTGATTTTGGGCTATACAAAAATAAACTGTATTGTATTGTATTGTATATACGTAGTTTGTAACGTCACCAGGACAATGGAATAAAAGATCATTGCTCAGGGCATCTCTCTATCAAAGACAGCAGATAACACCATTGTTTCTTACAATTCTTTAAGTTTTCTTTGTAGTTGGTTAACAAATTTCTTGGCTCGTCTTTTTGACTATGGGTTTTGGTTCTTGTTTGAGGGTTTATATTTTTCAAACTTGCGGTAACAATCCTTATTTGCCTCCTGACTACACCTCTTCTCCTGATCCTTTTCTCATCTCCATAGTGACGCACGGGAAACAGTAACGAAAAATAAAAAGGACTGGGAAGTATACGTTAGTTAAAGAAACAAGCCAAGGTCAAAACTATGAGTCAGACTAATCTTTCGGCAGAGTCAAAACGGGAGAATGAAATTCAGGAGTCAGGAACCGGAGCAAAAAATGAGCTTCTGGGAAGTCAATAGATAAAAGGCTTTTAGTAAATTGCAAAGGAAAGGTTTTATTCACAAAAGTTTGATAGGGAATAGCTGCCAGGGTTGACATTTTAACTGCTTCACGTGATTGATGTCTGACGTGGTAACTTCTTGTGACCATGCCCCAGGCAACCAGAACCCACATCTTAACAACAGGATTGGCATCAAAGCAAGACATATAAAAAATATTCATATCATCAAATTCATAATCCTTGTCTTCCAAAATCTCTAAATGGGCATACAAAGTGAATCAATTATTCCAGTGCAAGCTGTAAAAAATTGATAAAACCAACTGATTATAACCATCTCATTCTATTATTGCCATTTTAGAACAACACAATTTTGCTGACAAATACTGCTATTTTTTGTGTTTTCTCATTGTCACAGCCATGTTGTTAATGATAAAGGTTTAGTGTGCAAGATAAAAAGAGGAAGGCCTAAGAGAAAGTTTATGGATGTGGTGAGAGAGGACATGCAGGTAATGGGTGTAACAGAACAAGATGCAGAGGACAGAAAGATATGGAAGAAGATGATCCACTATGTATAAATTGTAAAGCCTATTTTACAGAGGTTGTCTTCAGAGAGTACAGATTCACCAACCAGTATGTTTTGCAGTCTTCCTTTCCTTCAGTCACACATACGTAACCCATAATTAGGTATCATTATATGAGGAAGTACCCCAAAATAACCAGAACTAAAAAAAAATAGTTTTAATAATTTTTACTTAATGATACTTTAGTCTCCTTAAAGTACGTTTGAGGAAAGTGTTTTGGTACCGTGGAGGAAGTCAAAGAAAAATCGCTGCAGACAACGTTCCCCTTTAGAGATTCTAAAAATGTTTCCACCAGTGGGAAAACCGTCAGGACAAGTGCATTCATTCACATGGAGAGTATTTTGAAGGAGACTAAAGTTTCAGCAAGTAAAAATTATTAAAACAATTTTTTTCTCAATTTTTTCAATTATTTTTGGGTACCCCCTCGTATTATCATTATAAGAGACCCATATTCTAGCAGGACAAAGCACAGTGAAAATAAGTGTACATTAAAAAAATGACACATTTTTCTTTTCAAGTAAATTTCAACTAATTTTATTGAACTTCTCTTATTTTTGCTAATAAATGAAGTACAGTCATTTTGAAGAGGATGAATACAGAGCAGCTGATACTAAGAGTGAGGAATAGTATTGCACACTACAGACTTTGCCACCATGTTCAGTTATGTAGTGCTTTCATACACACGTGCCACCAAATGCAACTGGAAGCACATGCGTCCACACAATAATGTCCAAAGTATGTGTCTCAGTCATGCCGTCTCAGGGACTTTAAATGTTGGAAAGGGTTAAGTGACTTTTAGGAGTCCCTCAGTAAAGACATCATGTGTCAGCGAATGTAACCAGCAACATATGCAGCTGCTTAATAAACTCTGTTAGGCAGCTAGACAGGCAGCCAGCCATGTGTCATTTAGCTGAGGAGAGGTAGAACCTGCTGCTTGTAATTCCTGCCATCCTAAGTACACCTCATGGCCACACCATCTCATGGAGTTCAGCTGCTGGGAGGGGATAGCGACACTCATAGTGCAAAGATAGCATGTCTCTGCTGAGGGACCAATTGTCAGATAGCAGTGGTGTTTTGTGACTATGCTTTTTCTAGCTCTATGATGAACTGTAACTTTATTAAGAACTATAGGCTGTTTAAGAATAAGGAACATTTTGTACATACCCATAGTATGCTTTGTGAAATAAAGTACAGTATTATGACTTCAATGTCATTTTATTAATTAGTCTGAAATGTTTTTCTTTAAAAAAAATATACTGCATTTTGCATTTTTGCCTATATTTCCATTAATGGACCTTTTTATTGCAAGTTCATACAAAATGGGGATACAAACTTCAGAAGGAATGAAACTTGTTTATAACCCTAGGACCACCAATACATTCTGGCCACTACAGAGCACACAGTCCTGAAAGAGACCCATAAAGCTATACTGTCCATATATATTTTGGGCACAAAGTGGAGCACAAAGCTGCAATCTACTGTACATAGAGTATATACTGCTCATTACATCCCGAACAATAACACAGAACAATTGATATGCAAATTATCAAGACACATCTCTGCTATCCTGCAGTAGTTTAAGCATATTTGAGATTGTTATTCTATCATGAAACATTTTCCCAATTCAACAGGCACTTTTCTTCTAGTTTGGACTCAATTTAACGTCTGTCAATATGTCCAATTTGTCAGTCAATAAGTCTCCATTGACACTAATGTGGTGCAAACTATAACAAAACTGAAGCAACTCAGTAGTTAGGTTGATGAGGATTCAGTTCATAAATTTTTGTAGCAGATTACTGACTCAATAAATGATCAGTCGTATATCGCACTTGACAATCCAAATTAGCTCAGCTTTTCCACCATTATGGATCAAGGAGCACGTCTATTCAAAGGAAGATAACTTGTATTCCACAACAGAAAGAAAGAGCCTACTCTGGTGACACTGGGCAGCAACTAAACCTGAATGTGGTGCCAATCTATCACAGGAACATTCACTTAAAATATACCAACTAGGCACAAAGATATAACACAAAGAAACCAATATACACCAAACTATAATTTATGTGGCTATATCAAGAACACTGGGAGTCTTAATTGCCGTTTTTCAAGCTCAAGGTGTACTAATTTTACCACCTTTTTGCTACAAGTTTGCTTTTTCAACAACAATCACCATATCAGCTCCTTATAAATGGCTAAGTCTAACTATAAGGTAAATAAAGAGAATAAATCAATAAGTAAGACGGACTGGTGTGATATAACATCTCAGAAAGAACTCAATGACTGTTTTTGACGGAAGATGTGCAGACATCCCCTGGGTCCACAGAAAGCAAATCTGACCAGCATTATGTCATGCATTTAACTTGCTCTTGTAAACAGGCGGCAATCCAAGAGGCTCAAAATGTGGTGGTAATACAATGCTCTTTTTCTTGTAAAACAAAAATATTCTGGATCCTGGGAACTGCTGAAATTTAATTAGAGGGAATGTTACAGAATGCATCAGTAGATCCAAACTGGGAAAATTTTTGTATTAGGGATAATATCATATGAGATTGTAAAGCGCAAGAGGCCAAGAGCCGTTTTTAAATTCTGTAATATGCCTTGGAAGTTCATGCACTGGTCATGAGAAGAAGATGAGCCACAGTGTGCTGTTTTGATGTTTTCCTTATTGATAGTCTGGAACAAGGGAGAACTTTATTAACAGGCTACAGGGTCAGGGTGACAAGGAAACTGTGTGGGGCAGCTGCCTTCTGAAGGTAAGGTGATGAACACATGACATAATAAAATACAGTTACTTCGTTACTTCTACATTTAACTTGTCTTGGCAGTGTAGGACACATGTTTGTTGCCATCAACAACAAAGTTCCAAGTGTAAATTTATTTCATAACACTTTATCAAATGCATTAGCCTGGGTTTCTTTATGCAAAATCTAAAAGGTACATTTTGTCTGTTACTGTTTAATGTAAGATTTATGTTTGAATTTTTTTAATCTTTATTGAATTTATTAAAAGCATATAGTGTTCCATACAGTCAAACTCAAAAAAACTAAATTCAATTCACCCCCACCCACAAGAAATAGAGGAAGGCCAACAGCCTGAGTAATACTTTGAGAGTAGTAAATAGAGAAAGGAGTCGTTCTCCCCAATTTAAATGCTTATTCTAAAATGTTATTAATTAGATCCTGCCAGGTTTTCATTACGTTTTGTACAGATCCTCTAAGTGCAAATTTGATTTTTTCCAATTTCAAATAGTATATAACATCAGTTACCCACTGACTTAAAAGAGGTGGACTGGGATTCTTCCAGTTGATCCAGAAAAGTCTACATGCTAATAGTGAAGTTTTTAAAATTATTATTGCACTGCAAATAAAAATGAAGTCAAGTTACAGGTGTAGTTAGAATTTTCAGCCATGCACTGCATGCAATTGTTTTTACACACACTTGCTTATATTTTGTGAATATATTGAGGTTATATAGTCTATATACATTAAATAATACAGTTTTGCAAAGGCACTTCATCTGGTGCTACATTGAGGAGGCAGGTAACTGAACTAATAACAACCAGAAAGAAGATGTAGTTAAATGTCAGGACAAAGTCCTAAAACAAAATCTGTTGTCACAACACTCACACTAACCAAAAATTAAAAAAAAAGAAAAATCAAAGCAAAGTGGTGGATAACACAGTTTTCTTTAACTCAAGCACACACTAATAAAGGGATTTGCGTTGTAAATATCTAAACCAGGAAGAACAGGGCAGTGATTCTTAAACCCTTGCGCTCCGGGTCATCCCTGGGTAGAAAAACCATAGCAACTTGAAACAGACATGGTGATGTCCATCACAAAACAATAACAGCATCATGCTGAGCCCTTAAATATATTTAATGCTCCTAAATATTTTTTTAATTTGCCAAAAATCTATTTGACATATATAAACACCTTTAAACGAAAGAAAAAGAATCCAAAAAGATACAGGAAAACAACAGAAGTCATAACATTTGAAATGCTTCAGAGGTTAATGAAAGCAAGAATTAACAAAAGGCTGGTCTATCAGTGGCTGAACAATAATCCGTAATAGAAAGAAGTTGGTATATTGTCCTTATTGAGAGTCAGCAAAAGTTTGCTTTGTGAGTGCCTGCCTGCAATAAACTAGCTACCAAAGAGAACACTAAAAAACACAATAACACTGATACATGCATCTAAAGAAAAGGCAGATGAAACTCTGTTCTTCTGCACTAATTTATATTCACATTGTTCTTTGAACCATAGAAAGAAGCTAGATTCCCCTTAGGCAATTTACACGGGCACCTAAATAGAAGTTGGCTGCTTCTGAACTAAGCTTGAGCTAGGGTTTATGTTACCTGTTGTACCTTAATTTTCAACCCTTAATACAGTTGCACAATAACATCTTATCTAAGTACTGAATATATACCATTTTATAAATAAATAAAAAAAATACTAATAAGATTTTGCATTAAACATCCCCTGATTTTTGCTATAATGAACAGACATGAAAGCAAGACTAAATATTTCAAAAGTTAATGAAAAAGTACATTCCCAGTAATTCCTGCCTTTTTAATCTGATGTTTTTCATTTTTCACATTTGATTTTATAGTGTAGAGCATCTTTCCTAATGTCAGAATAACCCTAAATGCCATTACACAAAGACTGGAGGTAGAAAAATCCTTCACATAGAGAATGTACAATCTTTTAACGTTCTGTTACTAGATTTGTGTTCTTGGATTTGTTTGTCTTTACCTATTTTTGCTCTTTTTCTCCACTTTTTTCCTTAAATCTTATTTGTCTTAATTGAAGGCTTATAATGTGATACATGCTGGTGAAGCAAAAAAAATGGGTGGTAGCAGCCTCTCACAAGACATCGAAGTTCATGTGTTCCTTGCAGCAAGACACTTGAGAGAGTGACATGACAGAAAGGAAAATAACACTGGCAACTTCTGCTTACTATCATGCATATTGCTGAACCTGCCCATAGCAAAAAGAAGAACAGCAGCATCTACAAAGACAAACAACTGCCTGAGCAAACTGACCTCAGATCCTGATGATGACATTTCCTGAGTTCTAAGCCAAACACAGGGAGTGCTTAAGTGATGAGGAATGACGAAAGGTAAGCTTGAATACAAAGCCTTTGAGCAGTTAGCCAATATCATAGTTTATCAACATGCTACACATATTCCAAAATACTGAATGCAGGAACAACAACGACAGAGAAAAAGTATGGCAACAAATGAGGAGATTGGGCTGCTTCTGCCCATATGCGAACATTGTTTTACATCCTTACATCAATGTTTGGTTGAGGATCACTGTTTTCGAAAGTTAGCGTAACGATATGTTTACCGTAGGACAATATCTTTTCATACTGAAATCAAAAGAATGTGTGACCAAAATGGAAATGTTCAGCTTGATTTATATGAACCACCTTTATTTGAGGAGCATGTGTATCCCAGTAAATTAGGAAACTTTCGTCTGTTATTATGAGCCCAATCTGTATGTTTAAATTGTTAATTTTTCATTATTCTTCATTGCTTTTTTATCATTACTGATAATATTGTTCGGATCATTTATTGTTTGTCTGATTCTGTATTTTCTGTTAATTTTTTTCTGTTTAGTTATTGTTTAATTTCTATGTATGTTATGTCGTTCTCTGAAGTTCCGTATATTTTGTGGGTGGATCTCCAAGGGGTGGGGCCACCTGTCCATCTTTGTGACAGATGACATCCCCATCAATAAAGGCAGGCAGGGAGGTGAAGTCCCCTTCCGTTTCATTCAAATACACTCTGGTGGATTTTGATGCTTCTTGTGGGTATTGCTTTCTTCTTTGTGTTTTTGTTTGTCTTGACATTTTGCTGCCGTTTCTTGGATTATTCTTCCAGATTTCAATTTAGAACTCTGTTGCCTTGGATTGCCTTTTAGGCAAGTCCTTTTTGATTGTTTTTGCATTCCTCAAACCTTTTGACTTTAAAATACTGCTTATGGTTTACAAAGCCTTAAATAATCTCACTCCATCTTATACACTCACCTAAAGGATTATTAGGAACACCATACTAATACGGTGTTTGACCCCCTTTCGCCTTCAGAACTGCCTTAATTCTACGTGGCATTGATTCAACAAGGTGCTGAAAGCATTCTTTAGAAATGTTGGCCCATATTGATAGGATAGCATCTTGCAGTTGATGGAGATTTGTGGGATGCACATCCAGGGCACGAAGCTCCCGTTCCACCACATCCCAAAGATGCTCTATTGGGTTGAGATCTGGTGACTGTGGGGGCCATTTTAGTACAGTGAACTCATTGTCATGTTCAACAAACCAATTTGAAATGATTCGAGCTTTGTGACATGGTGCATTATCCTGCTGGAAGTAGCCATCATGAAGGGATGGACATGGTCAGAAACAATGGTCAGGTAGCCCGTGGCATTTAAACAATGCCCAATTGGCACTAAGGGGCCTAAAGTGTGCCAAGAAAACATCCCCCACACCATTACACCACCACCACCAGCCTGCACAGTGGTAACAAGGCATGATGGATCCATGTTCTCATTCTGTTTACGCCAAACTCTGACTCTACCATTTGAATGTCTCAACAGAAATCGAGACTCATCAGACCAGGCAACATTTTTCCAGTCTTCAACTGTCCAATTTTGGTGAGTTCGTGCAAATTGTAGCCTCTTTTTCCTATTTGTAGTGGAGATGAGTGGTACCCGGTGGGGTCTCCTGCTGTTGTAGCCCATCCGCCTCAAGGTTGTGCGTGTTGTGGCTTCACAAATGCTTTGCTGCATACCTCGGTTGTAACGAGTGGTTATTTCAGTCAAAGTTGCTCTTCTATCAGCTTGAATCAGTCGGCCCATTCTCCTCTGACCTCTAGCATCAACAAGGCATTTTCGTCCACAGGAGTGCTGCATACTGGATGTTTTTCCCTTTTCACACCATTCTTTGTAAACCCTAGAAATGGTTGTGCTTGAAAATCCCAGTAACTGAGCAGATTGTGAAATACTCAGACCGGCCCGTCTGGCACCAACAACCATGCCACGCTCAAAATTGCTTAAATCACCTTTCTTTCCCATTCTGACATTCAGTTTGGAGTTCAGGAGATTGTCTTGACCAGGACCACACTCCTAAATGCATTGAAGCAACTGCCATGTGATTGGTTGATTAGATAATTGAATTAATGAGAAATTGAACAGGTGTTCCTAATAATCCTTTAGGTGAGTGTATATAGGAATGTCTGACATCTTATACTTCCAAATCGTAACAGATCCTCAAATGAGTGTCTGCTTAGAATTCCAAGAGCAAAACTTATAAGAAGTGGTGAGGCGGCCTTCTGCTGTTATGCACCTAAAATCTGGAATAGCCTGCCAATAGGAATTTGCTAGGCTAATACGGTGTAGCACTTTAAAAAAACTGCTGAAAACACATTACTTTAACATGGCCTTCTCATAACTTCACCTTAATCTAATCCTGATACTCTGTGTATTCAATTCATTATAATAACTATTTATGGTGGCTCTAAGATCCGTGCTAACCCCTACTCTCTCTTTCTGTTTCTTTTCCTGGTTTTCTGTGGTGGCAACCTGCGCCATCACTACCTAATCAAAGCACCATGATGTTCCTACATTGATGGATTAAAAGCCAGAAGTCTACATGACCATCATCAAGTCCTTCCATGAGAACCCTAAATACAAAGAGGACTGATCATTAGGTAGAATGCTCAGAGGGGACTGGGCGGTCTCGTGGCCTGGAACCCCTGCAGATTTTATTTTTTCTCTCCAGCCGTCTGGAGTTTTTGTTTTGTTTTTTGTTTTTTTTGTTGACTGTCACATTCCCAACATCTAATTTAGAACTACAGGTCAAAAATCTGCTGGCTCTGATTAAACCTGCGAGTCCACTTCTAACTCACAAATATTCAAAGTAAAGTAGTAAAAAAGTAGTAAATGGCTTACAGTAGCAAAGACGTGTGTGATTAGAAGGGGAAATGAGATAAGCATATTCTTCAGGAGCTCTGCCATTATACTACATCTAGATGATTCTCTTTCTCTTTTCTCCACTATGCTCAGTCAGTCCCCTGGTGCACTGCACTTCTCATTAGCTCATACATTTGGGGAAATCTTGGCAGCACAAGGCCTTTGGTCACAAGTAGAAAAAATCCTGAATCCTGTTAAGATGTCCAAGCATGCTGTCTGCTTGTCTGGCATGTGTTGAAAACAAGGCTTTTAATGGCACACAGGCAATACATTTTATCCATCAAATGTGTAGACACCAAGATATTTTGTGTTGTCTCGTAAAACTGAATGCGAGACTGCAGAATGAACTCTTGGTAATTCTGGCTATAAAGCAGTTCATGAATAAGCAAATCCTTTATTTTTTTAACCTTGATTCAGATAATATATTGTAAGTTCCTTGGACAGGCTTCTAAATAATAATCCATAAAACAAACCAAATTCAATTTAGAAATCTCTTGTGTGTGAGGGAATGTTTTATTCGGTTGCATTGTTTGTTTTTTTCTGTAAAAATTATTACAGCCAAAAAATTTCAGACAATGTGCGAGAAATGGGCATTGTTCAACAAACAAGTAAATCCTGCACTTGATTGCCATCATTTGTTACCGGTGAACTAAAGCAGATTCGCATACAGGAAACATAAATAATTTTGGAATAACAATCATGTAGCGTATTGTAATTGCATTTCAATGACTGCAGGTCCAATAATTCTAGACAGTCTCTAAAAAAGTCAGCAGTGATTCATGGCTTTGTTACTCTTACTTTTTTCTTCCCGTGAACAACAGTTTGCAGGATTCTTTCCCAGCTCTGTGTTCTAAAAGCTTTCCAATTTAATCGTTCGATGTAATTTATTTGCAGTAACTCAAAATGACAATCTGCACTTTTCACATTAGCAAGCAGTCGCTTCATGACCTTGAATAACTTGCTGTCTAAGAAAAGAAATACCACTCTCATCTGTATCATCATTTTAATCATAATAAACTGTAATAATCACCATTGTTACTCTAGAAAATACCTAACAAATTGTTTACTGTCATCATCATATTAACAACTAACATAGCAAAATAGAAATAATAAGACCTATAGAAGAACATACAGTGCCTAAAAAACGTATTCAACCCCTTGGAAGTTATTGACATTTTATTTTTATACAACATTGAATCACAATGGGTTTAATTTGACTTTTTGACTCTCTCATGTAAGGGTCTTATGGCCTTTTTCTCTGTTAGATGCCATTTTGCATAACTGCCGTTAGGGTTGCATTCTGTATTTCTAGGGGTATGGTCTTTAGGGTTGTGACCTCGAGTTCACAACAATCATCACGACAGGATAAAGGGTCAGCATCTGCACCGAGCTTTATCTGATCTGTGAATAAATCCTTTAAAACTTTAAAACAAACTCTCTCAGTTTGTTAGCGATAGTCATGTTTTGCTTGGTTTTAACTTCTTACCTGATTTTTGACTGTGATTCTTGCCTCTCGTCTGGGTTTCATTTGCTTCATTTACATTTTATGTGTTTTGTTTTGCCTTTTGCATGCATCTCCCATTTTGGCACAAAAATGAGTTATCTGTTTCTTGCCGAATCAGGACAAAGATGGCCAGTGCAATTTTCTATGCTGAGGTATTCTGGGCTGGTAACGTCACTTCAAGAGAGGCCCAACAAATCAACAAAGTATGCTCAGTTATGGGGGCACTCTCGACTCCCTGGAAGTAGTAGTGAAGAAGAGAAGGAAGAGAAAACTGAGTGTCATTATGAACAATACTGCACATCCTCTCTCTGACACACTAACACTGAGGATATTTATTCAATGGATTATTTAGTCCAAGTTTGTCAAGAAACACTACTGGGGCTCCTTCAAACCGATAGCCATTTGCCCTTATAGTGCCTCGTTGTGACTGCTCTCTTATCATTAGCGTCAAAAATTTCTTTTCTGTGTTTGAGTATTGTTTTTGTAATTCTTTACGTGTATCTGAAGGGGGTTGTTGTTGTTGCTGCTGTTTCTTTAGCTTCTGTATAAAGCTCTGTTTCCTCTTAGCGAAAAATAAAGATCTATGTATTGTGAAGGAGGATGTGGAGGGATGGTCATCCCAGCTGGGTTGGTTGGTGGCACCCACATTTCCCAAACATAAAGGCTATAATGGAAGAACAGAGAGAGACTGCCTCCCAGGACCAGGTGTACCCTTAGCATGCTGAGTGGCAGCATTTCTCTGGTACGGCTCCCACTTCAACACCCGCTCGGCTACAGGGCAATTAAAGTTTTGGTGTGCATCCCTGTTGGGGTCCTTGGGTGCCCCTGGAGAGAGCTGTTAGGATACAGGCTCCATGGTTTCCAAAAGGATTCTACCTGACCTGTAAGTGCTTCCTGGAGGACATATCGTTACTCTGGTTTTAGTCCAGGGTATGGCTTAAAAAGGAGCTCCTCCACCTCACCTACGGAGTCAGAGTCATGAGTGGAGACCGATGAAGCTCACCTGCAGAGGAGAAAAAGAAAGGATAAAAGGGAATGTGATTATATTGTGGATTGCTATTTGTGGTATAGCCTTTGTGAAAGTACTGTGACAATAAAATACTAATTTGAAAATGGGACTTGAGTGCAGTTGTGAGCTGTAGGGGATGTAACAGAGCCCCAGAACCCCACACACAACCACACTACTTGTACAACAACATCCAGGCACAAGACTTCAGGGAGTGACTGGACAGCAAGGACATAGTCAAAAAACTGTAGCAAAGTCCAAACCAGAAGAACATTAACCTATCATTAACCTAAGCCAAGAATCACAAGACAAAGTCAAAGTCATAAGGAAAGCAGAGAGTTCAAAAACCAGAGAAACAAAAGCAAAGAAAATTTTTCCAAAAAGGTTTAAAGGGTTTTGGAATCCATGTATTGCAATAGAGAAGCATACGTTGGATGACTTTATAAAGTCAGTGATTGTTGTGATTGACAGGCCATGACCTTTAAGGACATGCTCACTCCAGGATGGTACTAGCAACAGGAATAAACAATAGAGCTGTCAGAATGGCAATGATATATAATGACCAAAATCACAGATCAAAATTAAAACTATATTTTAAAAACAAATGAAGCCAATGGATACCTTAGGGCATCAAACCCCCAAAAGAAGCAAAAGATTTTCAAAATTGAGATCCCTGACATGAGAGAGGGAAAAAATAATAAAACCTTATGACCAAAAAAAAAACAAAGTTCCTTGAATATTTAACATATTTGTTATAATGAATTTAAAAAAAAGAACAGTAAATGGCAGTCCTATTGGTTATGGGTAAGATTAAACAGCTGACATGATAGCTTCAAAATGGCCAAACCCATAGCAAATCAAAATGGTGATGCATAAAATTTTTCAACCTTCTCAAAACTATTTCTAAGCAAAAACAAATGTCAAAATTTTATTCCTTAGGGCAGGGGTCTCCAACATGTCACTCGCGAGCTACCGGTAGCTCGCAACCCCTTTCCAAGTAGCTTGCCAAAGGGTTAATGAATCCTATATAAATTTGAAAACTTGATTAGTCAAATTAGGGGTGGGCGATCTTTCCAAAAAATCATATCACGATCCTTTTAACACAAAATCACGAACCACAATCTGAATTGCAATCTATCTTTTCAATGTGGCATACACTTAAGAGACTACCCAGACTCAAACTCATCAAGACCTAAGTAACACTTTATATTAAATATCAAACAAAGTTGAATTAAATCTTTCTCTCATTCGTTAGCTAAGCGGAGTTAAGGAACACGCCCCGAAACTGGCGAGTGAGTGAGGAAGGCCTCTCCCTTCGGCCCGTTTGAATGTATCTTGGATTCGTGCAAATAAATCTATACTGCAAGCAAACTATGATACATAGCGAAATGAGAGAAGTCGAAAACATCAACTGGAATGTTCAAGCAAATTATAGAAAAATAAACCTGATCTAAATCTGTTAAGTAGTTCTCTTGTGAAAAGTGGACAGAGAGACATTGTATTTTATATATTATATATTAGTAAACCTTCAAAATAATGTGCAGTTAAAGTCTCAACAGCATTCTCAGCATTTCTGGAGCTTAGTAGAGCCAGATAAGTATAAGAATCTTCACCAAGAAGCTCTGAAAATGTCTGCTTTCTTTGGGTCCACATACCTCTGTGAGTCTGCCTTTTCTGACATGAATGTCGTAAAATCAAAGTTCAGAACAAGACTGACAGATGAACATTTAAATGACTCCAGAAGTGAATGAGTGAACCTAAGTGGCTACACTCCACCATACACCTGCCTCTCTTATCGACTCCATGCAGTGCCACTCATCTGACTAACTAAAAACACATCACACATGCAACTGGACATGTGAATACTCTTGTGAAGTGAAACAGTGACATGGAACAAAATGACAAATGAATAAGTAATATCTGTGTTTTTGTAATTGCATTGTTTTGTTTTGACAGCATTCATGTTTTAATTCATAAGTGTGATATACACTAGAAAACGCATACAGACATACAAAATGCACTTGCAGGTGAACTAAATATTTTTTTTGATGTTTAAATGGAAAATGTGAGTTGTGGACACCAACATTTTGTAAATGTTCAGGCAAAACAAGCTTATTTAGTTTGTTTGGGTTGAAATAAGCTATGAGAATAAACATTAGAAAACATGAGTAGCTCCCTGCCGTTTTCATTTTGTAAAAGTAGCTCTCAGGGGAAAAAAGTTTGGAGACCCCTGCCTTTGGGTAAACGTCAAACCACACATATAAAGGTCTACTAGACACCACAGGGGACCTGGAAAAAAAATTAAAGAAAAATGCCAAATATGACATTGTAGTTGTTCCTGTGGTAACATTTGTTGAATCAATTCTTTGCTGTTTTGGCTTTTATCATTTTATTTTTGTTTTTGTTGTCAACACGTGATGATGGTAATTATACTCTGTGCCACAGGGCGACACTGTATCTAACTAACTCTCTACTTCCTCCCTCTGCAGATCAGAAGATTGACAGCTGAAAGACCTTTGACATCACTTCCAGTTTCTGAACTCCTAGATCCGCCCCTTCTCCTTGCACAGCCTCATAACAACAACAACAACATTTATTTCTATAGCACATTTTCATACAAATGATGTAGCTCAAAATGCTTTACAGGATGAAGAAAGAAAAAAAGGACAAAATATAAAAAAATAAAATTAGTCAATACGGACTTCTGTGCTCGTCACGGATTGTCCATAATGAACACCATGTTCAAGCATACGGGTGTTCATATGTGCACTTGGCACCAGGACACCCTAGGCCTCAGTTCAATGATCGACTTTGTGGTCGTGTCATCGGACTTGCGGCCACATGTCTCGGGTGAAGAGAGGGGCGGAGCTGTCAACTGATCACCACCTGGTGGTGAGTTGGCTTCGATGGTGGGGGAGGATGCCGGTCAGGCCTGGTAGGCCCAAATGTATTGTGAGGGTCTGCTGGGAACGTCTGGCAGAATCCCCTGTCAGAAGCAGCTTCAACTCCCACCTCTGGCAGAACTTCGACCACGTCCCGAGGGAGGTGGGGGACATTGAGTCCAAATGGGCCATGTTCCGTGCCTCTATTGTTGAGGCGGCTGACCGCAACTATGGCCGTAAGGTGGTCGGTGCCTGTCGTGGCGGCAATCCCCGAACCCGTTGGTGAACACTGACAGTGAGGGATGCTGTCAAGCTGAAGAAGGAGTCCTATAGGACCCTTTTGTCCTGTGGGACTTTGGAGGCAGCTAATAGGTACCGACAGGCCAAGCGGAATGCGGCTTCCGTGGTTGCTGAGGCAAAAACTTGGGCGTGGGAGGAGTTTTGGGAGGCCATGGAGAACGACTTTTGGACGGCTTCGAGGAGATTCTGGTCCACCATCTGGCGTCTCAAGAAGAGGAAGAAGTGCAGTGTCAACACTGTATATAGTGGGGATTGTGTGCTGCTGACTTCGACTCGGGACGTTGTGGGTCAGTGGGGGGAGTAATTCGAAGACCTCCTCAATCCCACTAACATGCCTTCCAATGAGGAAGCAGAGCCTGGGGTCTCAGAGGTGGGCTCCCCCATCTCTGGGACTGAGGTCACCGAGATGGTCAAAAAACTCCTTGGTGGCAGGGCCCCGGTGGTGGATGAGATATGCCCGGAGTTCCTCAAGGCTCTGGATGTTGTAGGACTGTCTTGGATTACACGCCTCTGCAACATCGGGGACAGTGCCTCTGGATTGGCAGACTGGGGTGGTGGTCCCCCTCTTTAAGAAGGGGGACCAGAGGATGTGTTTCTAACTACAGAGGGATCACACTCCTCAGCCTCCCTGGAAAAGTCTAGTCGGGGGTCCTGGAGAGGAGGGTCTGTCAGATAGTTGAACCTTGGATTCAGGAGGAACAGTTTGGTTTTTGTCCTGGTCACGGCACAGTGAACCAGCTCTACACCCTTAACAGGGTCCTGGAGGGTGCATGGGAGTTTGCCCAACCAGTCTACATGTGTTTTGTTGACTTGGAAAAGGCGTTCGACCGTGTCCCTCGGGGAATCCTGTGGGGGGTGCTCTGGAAGTATGGGGTACCGGACCCCCTGATAAGGGCTGTTTGGTCCCAGTACAACCGGTGTCAGAGCTTGGTCCGCATTGCCGGCAGTAAGTCGAACCCGTTTCCAGTGAAAGTTGGACTCCCCCAGGGCTGCCTTTTGTCACCAATTCTGTTCATAACTTTTACGGACAGAATTTCTAGGCGCAGCCAGGGCATTGAGGGAGTCAGGTTTGGTGGACTCAGGATTGGGTCACTGCTTCATGCAGATGACGTCGTCCTGTTTGCTTCATCAGGCCATGATCTTCAGCTCTCTCTGGATCGGTTTGCAGCTGAGTGTGAAGCGGTTGGGATGGGAATCAGCATCTCCAAATCCGAGACCATGGTCCTCAGCCGAAAAAAGGTGGAGTGCCCTCTCAGGGTTGGGAGCGAGATCCTGCCCCAAGTGGAGGAGTTCAAGTATCTCGGGGTTTTGTTCATGAGTGAGGGAAAAATGGAGAGTGAGATCGACAGGCGGATTGGTGCGGCATCCGCAGTGATGCGGGCTCTGCATAAGGCCATAAGGCAAAGCTCTCAATTTACCAGTCGATCTACGTTCCTACCCTCACCTATGGTCATGAGCTATGGGTAGTGACCGAAGAATGAGATCGCGAATACAAGCGGCTGAAATGACTTTCCTCCGCAGGGTGTCTGGGCTTTCCCTTAAAGATAGGGTGAGAAGCTCAGTCATCCGGGAGGGGCTCAGAGTAGAGCCGCTGCTCCTTTGCATCGAGAGGAGTCAGATGAGGTGGCTCGGGCATCTGATCAGGATTCCTCCTGATCGCCTCCCTGGTGAGGTGTTTCGGGCACGTCCAACCGGGAGGAGGCCCCGGGGAAGACCCAGGGCACGCTGGAGGGACTATGTCTCCCGGCTGGCCTGGGAACGCCTCGGGATTCCCCCGGATGAGCTAGAAGAAGTGGCCGGGGAGAGGAAAGTCTGGGTATCTCTGCTCAAGCTGCTGCCCCCGTGACTTGATCTCGGATAAGCGGAAGAGGATGGATGGATGGATGGAAATTAGTCAATACTAATTAACTTAGAATAAAAGTAGGGTCCGATGGCCAGGGAGGACAGAAAAAAACAACCAAAAAACTCCAGACGGCTGAAGAACAAAAAATAAAATCTGCAGGGATTCTGAGGCCACAAGACCACCCAGCCCCCTCTAGGCATTCTACCTAACATAAATGACCTCAATCAGTCCTCATGGTTTTCAGGCTTAACATGGAAGAACTTGATGATGACGGTCATGTGGACATCTGGCCTTCAATCCATCAATGTAGGGACAGCACGGTGCTTTGATAACCAGTTTTACTGCCATCTAGGGGCAGCCAATAAAACACTCCTGTCTAAAAAGACGTTCTGCTCAAATTTCGTGTTTTTGTTTTGTTATTTTTCCATCAGTTAAATGGGGTTACCTGTGGTGTCCCCAACTTTTTGATTTCTTTTTGTTCTTTATTCTTACACTGTACATGATGGGATGCATTCATTTATGAAATTGTCACTCTTAACAAACAATTGTATATGCTGTCCTAGCTGACTATGATATAATATTGGGGCATTTCCTGGGCAAATTAACTATGTTTTGACTAATCCTTCATGTCTAATCAAACAGAACCTTATTCATCTATCCTTCCTTCTTCTAAATCCATTTCTTTTCATTACACTGTATTGTAGATGACAGGAGCCAACCATGGATGGATGCCAGTTTAGATCCCAGAACCCACTCAGACATGGTGAAAACAAAGCTAAAGGTTATAATACTGGCAACCAAGGCAGAAATATGAGACAAAAATCAAAGATGAAAATCTGATAAAAAAACATGACCGTTACTGGAAGAATCAAATGTTTGTTTAAGTTTTTTAACTCGTCATGAATTAGCGTAAGCATTGTGACCTATGTATCCACATAACGGCCAATTACCTAGACAGCGTCCTGGACAACAGGTACACAAGACAGCAACGGTGGCAGAAATGGTTCAAAATGCAAAATTTCAAATAAAAGTTGTAACAAAATAATAAACAGATAAACAAGACATTTTTAACCTGATATAATACCAAAAATTAAAACAGGGAACTCAAAAACATGTAAAACATACAAACAGAACGTTGGCAGCCACAGGACTTGAAAATGAACTCTTGAACCCAATTAATAAATGCAGAAAATATGGAGACAAAGATATAAATAATCATCAGGTTGGGAATTGAACCTTGGTACTCAAAAAGCTTTTAGGCAGTGATCAAAGTCCTAGAATCCACACAAGCTTGGTAAGAATCATTAAAATTCTGCATAGGCAGTAGCAAGGCTGAGAACTAAATGGACAGTTGGAAGAAACACAGGGTGAGCCCAGAGAATTATGTGCCAACCAGGTCACCCATTTTAATCCTATTTATAGATTTAAACAAAAGGTTCACGGGGCACAAAGCACAACTCAAAACAAAAGCAGCCTTCTTGGCTTCTCAAACTGTTAGCTTGAAAGAGCTGGTCTTGATCATGGAGCTCCGTCCTTTACCAAGTCTGAGTCCAAATGAGATGCCATTGGGCTTTTATAGGCTCCTGACCGAAAGGGACAGAGTCAGTTGCCCTTAAGGGGAGTCTTCTCAGTACAGTTGGGTAAAGAAGAGATGACGCTATTAGGGACTGCGCCCCCTCTCACCTCATCAGGGTATTGCTTACTTTAGGTGAGCCTGGATGGTACTCCTCTGACATGCATGTATAACAACAGAAAGAGAAGATGTCAGCTGCATACAAAGAGGGATCAGAATGGCATTTTAAATTGTGATATCCAAATAAAATACATGGCAAATGTGTAAACTGTACAGATAATGATCAAAAGAGGAATTGGATCTGGAAACCCACAAAAACATGCAAGGAATGCACAAATTTTTCTTAAATGATGATCAGGTCGAAGTCTGAATTATCCACACGTCATCGCAAGAAACTTCTCAGTTTACACAGAAAGGCACCAGGCTGAGAAATGAACCGTGTGGAGAATATGCAAAGTACACTATACATAAAGCAAACTGGGAATTAAACCAAGGAGCTCACACAAACATGACGAGAGCCTATCACCTCTACACGCACACAGAAACCCAAATCTGTGAGGCAGTGGTGGTAGCTACCATGCCATGGCGCCGCTCCTTTGTTCACTTACTGCATCAAACAACACAATGCTCATAATAGCAACATTCAAAAGATTCTGTTAGTTCAGATATAGTGGAGAGAAAACAACGCATTATGTTTCTAATCAGAAAAAGCAAAGATTTATAAACACAAATGTTTGGGCTGGCATACTGGTTCCCTTTTCACATAGATTAGACAATGAATAATGAAGAAGTCATAATTTTTGTTACACTCATTTAAAAAATTTTGTCTGCCAGATTTTGAAGAAATAAAGAATAAGACAGGTTCCCTGTAAACCAGCATAAAGCTGAAGCCCTTTTTGGAGTCTTGTAGTATTTCACACTACTGTGTACACAGCTCACCGCGTCTAGAGGTCAATGCAGGATCACATCAGTTTACAGTAGACAATAAAATTCAATCCCTATAAAAATGGCAGTTAAACAAAAGCCAGCCTTGTTAAAATATTTACTGGAAAGCACTTACTTGGTCTACTGCTAGCTTCTTGGAGGATTCATCTTTGTTTTCATGTTTCTCAGATATGATGCTGTAAGTTTACTGGTAATAAAACAAATCATCTGCCATGTACTGAGACAGGTGTCATCAGGTCGCCAGGAATTAAGTTAGACTGTGTATTTAACACACAGGCAGTTTGGGAATAGAACATCACGTATGCCCTATACTGTACAAGAAATTAGCACATTTTTACAGTACTGAGTATATCAAACTAAACAATATTTCATACACCATATATTTTATACAATTTACTTAATACACCATACTAATTAACCACTAAGCAGCCATTTTATTAGGTGCTCTTGTCTTTTAAGACATGGAAGCTCCCTTTTTAGTATTGCTACCCTGTCCAGAATTGTTCTGCAATTGGAGTTGATGCCACTGGCATAGATTCCTGCCCCCTGTAACCCTAAAGTTGTATTAAGTGGGCTGGAAAAAGGCAGGATGGATAAGCCTTTTTACTTTCCCTACATGTACCGTTATATACAGTAGATCTGGAAAACATTCAGACCCCTTCACTTTCTGTGCACGCTATGTTTGTAGATTTAACATTAAATATATTTTAATAAAGTTACCATTTCAATAACTCTGTGATGGATGGCCGGGATCCTGCCCGGATGGGACGCCCTTTTCAAGAGAAGACCAGGGGAATGGGTGTACTACCAGGAATATCTCCCCAGGGACATGGTGGGGCACATCTCCCCCATAATCCCTCCAGCCACAACACAGTCCCAAGCACAAACTCACTAACCAAAACACTCCTCCTTCTTTCACCACTACTCCTCCTCAAGCTTTGTCCTCCTTCCACCCGACTCTGGCCGCTGAGTGGTGGTTGCTGGCTCCTTTTATAGGGCACCCTCGAAGTGCTCCAGATGTTTGATTGCCGACCTCCAGCTGCACTTCTGGGTGTGACGAATATGCTGTCCAGACGGGCTCAGGAGTCCCAGCTGCAGCACCTTCTGGCGGCACCTGCGGAACCCAACAGGGCCGCACAAAACTCCAACCCCCATGAAGCCCTGGGGGAGTCCGAGGCACCGCTGCAACCCAGGGTGGCTGCCATCTAGCGTCTAGGGGGAAATACTGGGTTTCCCATCGTTGATCCCCCGGAAGATATGCTGCAGGGGTACCACAAACTCATAATTTGGCAAAGTGAAAACGGCTTGCAAATTTACAGAATATCAAAAACTGAAATATCTCTCATTCATATAAATATTCATATTTTTTGCTGTGGTAAAAGAGGCAAATGTATCCATTTCAAAATTAAATCTACAACACAATAAATTGCACATAAAGTGATGGAGTCTGAATACTTTCTGATTGGAGGCTTTCATAATTTATTTTTATACAAAATTGAATATCAGTGGATTTAATTTGGCTTTTTTGAAACTAATAAATAGAAAATGACTCTTTAATAACAAAATTAAAACAGATCTTTGAAAAGTGGTCTAAATTATATACAAATATAATAAAAAATACAAAATAATTCATATGTGAGAGAAAACCCACTTCTTCTGGGATCTGACTTTAGAGATATACAGGGGAAGAAGTTTAAGGTGACCCAGAAGTCTTCTGTTCCCCTCAATCAACCAAAAAGATTAAACTGGGCAGCCCCTGACACCCCAACCCTTTCTGCAACATTTCTGTATTCCATTTTATATATTTTTATATACTGTATATAATTTTTTTTTTGTTGATGGCCTGGGGTTACGGGGGAGTCTTCAAAATGCCAACTGGCTTTTTATTTGGTGTGCTGTGATGTAAATGGTGCTCTATCACTGCTGTTCTCTGGGTCACAAGGACAGCTCCAAAATAATAAAAAAATAAAAAGTTAGCCTTCCGTTTGTCTGCCTCTTCCTGCTCTTAAACCATTCGCTCCCTTCTCATCTTGATCCTGTCAATCAGCTCTCCCTAGGGAGATGCCATGCGCCCTCACAAAGTGCTTTCCCCCATAAATTCAGCCCACATCCCTGCTTCCATTCCCCACAGCCCATGAAGTAGCGAGACGCATCATCATATATCTATTTATATATAAACTGCTCAAAAAAATTAAAGGAACACTTTGAAAACACATCAGATTTCAATGGGATAAAAATCCTGCTGGATATCTGTACTGATATGGACTGGGTAATGTGTTGGGAATGAAAGGATGCCACATTGTTTGATGTAAATGAAAATTATTAACCTACAGAGGGCTGAATTTAAAGACAATCAAAGAGAAAAAATGATGCAGCAGGCTAGTCAATTTTGCCAAAATTTCATTGCAGCAACTCAGAATCATACTCAGTAGTTTGTATGGCCCCCACGTGCTTGCATGCATGTCTGACAACATCGGGGCATGCTCCTAATGAGATGATGGAGGGTGTCCTGGGGGATCTCCTCCCAGATCTGGACCAGGGCATCACTGAGCTCCTGGACAGTCTGAGGTGCAATCTGGCGGCATTGGAGGGACTGAAACATAATGTCCCAGAGGGGTTCTATTGGATTTAGGTCAGGCGAGTGTGAGGGCCAGTCTATAGTGTCAATTCCTTCATCCTCCAGGAACTGCCTGTATACTCTCACCACATGAAGCTGGGTATTGTCGTGCACCAGGAGGAACCCAATACCCACTGCACCAGCATAGGGTCTGACAAAGGATCCAAGGATTTCATCCCGATACCTAATGGCAGTCAAGGTGCCGTTGTCTAGCCTGTAGAGGTCTGTGCGTCCCTCCATGGATATGCCTCCCCAGACCATCACTGAGATCCTTTAACATCTGATACGTGAGCTCAGGGTGAACCTGCTCTCATCTGTGAAAAGCACAGGGCGCCAGTGGTGGACCTGCCAATTCTGGTATTCTATGGCATATTTCCAAACGAGCTCCACAGGTTTGGGCAGTGAGCACAGGGCCCACTAGAGGATGTTGGGCCCTCAGGCCACCCTCATGAAGTCTGTTTATGATTGTATGGTCACAGACATTCACACCAGTGGCCTGCTGGAGGTCATTTTGTAGGGCTCTGGCAGTGCTCATCCTGTTTCTTTTTGCCCAAAAGAGCACATATCAGTCCTGCTGATGGGTTATGGACCTTCTACGGCCCTGTTGAGCTCTCCTAGAGTAACTGCTTGTCTCCTGGAATCTCCTCCATGCCCTTGAGACTGTGCTGGAAGACACCGCAAACCTTCTGGCAATGGCACATATTGATATTGGACTACTTGTGCAACCTCTGTAGGGTCCAGGTATCACCTCATGCTACCAGTAGTGACACTGACCATAGCCAAATGCAGCTGAAACTGATTAACAACCTCTTTTGCTACTTAACTGACCTGATCAATATCCCAGAAGTTTCATTAAGTTAATGCTATACTCTGATTAAAAAGTGTTACTTTAATTTTTTTGAGCAGTAAATATATATATATATATATATATATATATATATATATATATATATATA
>JANRMT010062819.1:37799405-37813028 GCA_026402145.1 Polypterus bichir lapradei | reverse complement strand
GGTTGGTCAGAGCTACAAGATGTCAGGGCAGCCCAGCTGGACCGACTGTTAAGAACATATGTCCTATGCAGCCCTGTAGGTGTCCAAATAACGGCACTGTCGGAGGAATATTAACACTCAGTAGTTTAAGAAACTAAGTTCAAGAAAATCAAGCACCAAACTCATGTGGCCATATCTAGGAAGTCGGCTAGAGTGTGGCCTGAATAAATACACCCTAAAATCAGGGTCACTTACTAACTTAGGGAGGAATATTAAATATAACAAAACGTTGCTTCTTAAACCTGTACATTCCTTAAAATATTATCACAACTCCAATGCATTACCAACAAGTGACAGCACCAACAGTGGCCAATGGAGTGACAAGCCCATTTTTAGTCACTTCACTGTACTGAAACATTCATTCACATTATTCAAACTTGAATAAAAAAAAACTATGTACCTGATCCACAAGATTGAATTTAACATTTTTGGACAGTATGATTTATATGTGCCTTTTTTGGCAAAGCTGTTACAGAAATTCCTGGCTGGTGATTAATTGGATGCCCCCATTGTGTACTGGTCACCATGTCTGAAGGTGCATTAGTTTGAAATCCAAGATATCATCCCTGTTTCCTGAAAGATCTGTGTCCAAAAACATGTCAGGCAAGGATATAAAAAGCCATGAATGTTATTTTTTGCAATGTATACTTGCATCATACAGAACTCAAAACATCAGATAGTTTTGTATTTTGGTAAAAAGAGTCAAGCATCGTACACAAGATGAGGAGCTATTTCAAGTCGCTGCCAGCCCTATAATTTATTTACTTTTACTTCCACGCTAAGCACATACTTGCATTAAGGAAATTCCAAATCTATTAAACTGCTGGCTCTGCAGCCAATCGAAGCTGCATTCTCCCAGATTAACCCTGTGTGTACCTGCTAACTCCTTTTTTAACACCGACTCAATAGCAGCGTTTCAAAACCCTTCTCCTGATGGATTACTGCTGCCTGTTTTATGTCATATACTGTAGTTTCATGATCAGAATCCAAGTCGTGTAATTAACTGATCTCTGTGAACAATCCGACAATCTTCCGCTCAGTTTGTAGAATCAGAGATATGGGATATACAGTTTCAAGAAAGTGTATTTCTGTCATAGCAGATGAATCTATTTTTATAATGTCTATTTTATGTAAGTCCATATTGATTTATTCATAGTCGTGGCCTGCCTGTACTCTGGTACTGTGAGTGCAGAACCTCTGTGTTTTTCCCAGTTGTGGGGTTCATCGGGGAGGTTTTCTTGCTCCTACTCTGTTCAATGTTTGCATAGATTGGGTGTTGGGTAGGGATTTAATGTCCAGAGGCTGTGAAGAAAGATTCACTGATCTTGATTTTGCCAGCGATGCTGTGAGTCAATGGAGGCTCTGATTGGAGCTCTCGAGAGACTGAGTGAGGAGTCTGAGTGTCTGGGCTTGTGAGTTTTCTGGATAAAAAACAAGATTCAGGCCTGTAATGACCTCTTAGGCATTGCCATCAGCAGTATGACTGTCTGCGGAGAGAGTGTCGACCTTGTTGAGAGGTTTACATTCATGTCTTTGGTGACTCTCCCTATGCAGTCAGTAGACGGATTGGGAGAGCATGGGTGGTCATGAGGTTGCTGGAAAAGGGGTGTGTGGCATTCCTGATATATTTGCCAAAGGACAAATGTCCAAGTCTTTAGAGTCTTGGTGCTTCCTGTTTTGCTATATGGTTGCAAGACATGGACGCTATCCAGTGACCTGAGACGAAGACTGGGCTCCTTTGGTACTGTGTCTCTCTGGAGAATCTTTGGGTACCACTGGTTTGACTTTGTGTCGAATGAGCGGTTGCTCACGGAGTCCCAAATGAGTCACGTTACCTGCATTGTGAGGAAGCATCAGTTACAGCACTACGGCCATGTGGTGTGATTCCCCAAGGGTGATCCAGCTCGTAAGATCCTCATTGTTGGGGATCCGAGTGGCTGGACCAGGCCAAGGGGACGCCCATGTAACACCTGGCTGCAGGCTATTTCTGGAGTGTGGCACTGGACTGTGTGTCTGCCTAGGGCCTTACCAACTGGAATCACGAGCTGTTTCGTTGTGTGGTGGGTGCGGCAACGAACATGTTCCCCAGCCTGACCTGATATTGATTTATTCTTTATTACTTTATTATTCTCTTTTTGCAACTATTTCTTTGACATCTTGTAAACTACTGTGTACAAAAATGTGCTATAGAAATAAACGTTATTATTCTTTTTTTCTTTGTTATAATTGTTTTGCATATTGAAGTTGTGAGGGATTTCTGAGTGAACTAAAGAATTATAGAAATGTGTGACAGGGCTTCACAAGGTACGATAAGAAGAGGATGAGCAGGGGCCTCATGTATAAACGGTGCGTACGCACAGAAATGTTGCGTAAGAACTTTTCCACGTTCAAATCGCGTTCTCCTGACTGAGAAGCTAACCAATCAGAGCACGCAGGAGCTATGCAGTGTTAACCAGGAAGTCTCATCTCGCTCATTCAGCATCAACGTGCTTCGCTGTGTAAAGAGTTGTGCTCTTTAGTGTTTATCTTTGTGCATAGTCAAGCCCTTCATTATGGCTCCAAAACAATCTGCTACTGCTTCAGGTGCCGTGCCCAAGCGCAAGAAGAAGATGTTAACGATTGCCGAAAAGGTAAACGTTTTGGATTTGTTGAAGGCTACGATTCTTTTTATTTAAAAAGTAGGGAAGGAATATAAGATCTACGGCTGCAGCGTCCTTTTAACCAGGGTGCAAAACGAGTTGTAAGTGGATGTAATAAGGCAGTAGTCTGGATGGAATCTGCTTTAGGGATTTGGATTGAAGACTGCCAGAAGAAGAACAACGGCAGTGCTACACAATCGCCTGAAGTGGCTCCTTTACAAGGGCTGTAACGCTCTCCTTTGTTGTGCAGTAAAATTAAACTCATTGTTATCAGACAAGTCACCGTGTCATTGTTGGTGAGTAACCATAAATAATTAATACATTTACTGTATACTATTTTTCTTGCAATGTACGTATTTATTGCTGGTGACCTGTCTATCGTAATGGCTGTAACATATGTGATATCGGAGACACTCAATATCTTTAAAATAATATTTAGGTGTGTGTGTTTATATACATAATTTCAATGAATCTTACCTAATATCTAAGAGAATACAAAGGGATTATGCTGTATAACGCTGCGGGGAATATTTATAAACAGTGCGGGAGAGTTTATAAGGGCTTAAAATATATAAAAATAACCATACAAACATATGGTTTCTACTTCGCGGATTTTCACCTATCGCGGGGGGGTCTGGAACGCAACCCCCGCGATCGAGGAGGGATTACTGTATATATATATATATATATATATATATATTTACACACACACACATAAACATATATATATACATATCTATACATATACACATATATATACACACACACATATATACATACATATATATATATCTACATATATACACATACATATACATACACACATACATACATACACACACATATATACACACAAATACATATATATATACATACACACACACACATATATAAACATATATATGCATATACATACATATCTACATATATACACACACAGCTATTTCGTATCAGTGCAAGACGCTGCTTGTTAAAACGGATAACTCCCGCTCTTACGTGCAAGTCTGCGTGGATACTATGAACTATCGTATTTGTTCAAGTTCTATTTAAATTTTAAATAGAAGGAATTTTTATTTAGTCGACAGAAATATCTTTGGTAGGAATGGTAAAAACAGACAGGAATATTATTCCTGAATAAATCAACTCAAACCTTCAACAACTTATAATATTTTGCTCTCCATAAAAATATATCCTGTCTAAATTATACAAGTTAGAAATAAAGTAAACTTTAAAAGAACAAACATTCAAATTTCTTTACTCTTATGTAATTTTATATAAAAAATAAACTTAGATTTTAAATATCCCAAAAGATTTTGCTCTCCATAAAAATATATCCTGTCAAAATTATACAAATTCAAATATGAACATGCTGCATAACAAAACCTGGAAATATAAATAAAATGTGTTCCTTTCAGCAATAACAAATCAAATCATTCAGTTGTCTTTGCTCATATGTCATTTTAGAGCTGGACGCCTAGTATCTTTTTTTGGCAACAAGTTCGTTTATGTTTGGTGTGAGGTTCTGTGTTGTGGAGATTCTCAGGATGGACTGCAGGTGCTCATGAGTGAGGCGACTCCTGTGTGCTGTTTTGTTAGTCTTCATCACTGAGAAGAGCTTCTCACACAGATATGTGCTACCAAACATGCACAAGGTTCGAGCCGCATGTAGACGGACTTTTTTTGTTCTTCAAAGTCACTAAAGCGCCGTGCGCTCAGTTTATCAGCAAAGTGCGTATTTGGGAACACCGTAGTGACGACTTGGTTCAACATTACTTGGCAACAGGGAAAGTGGGGCAAGTTGCACTGGTGCATTTGTGTCTCCCATAAAAGCAGCTTCACTTGAAATCACTTTGTGATTGTGCACGGGTAAAAACGTCCGCTGAAGTGTCAGATTCTTATTTAATTCTTCTGCTTTCTGTATCTTCTGCATTGCATTCAGGTCTTTCAGGTTACCCTGATGTTTTGTCTCATAGTGCCGTCTTAGATTAAATTCTGTAATTACAGCCACATTAGCTCCACAAATGAGACACACGGGTTTAACGGCAATGTCAGTAAACATATACTCAGCCTCCCATCGGTTTTTAAAGGCTCTATTTTCAGAATCAACTTTTCTCTTAAGCATCGTGTGGGCTAGCTTCGCAATAACTTGCAAGCTAGACTGTATCTTCTGCATTGCATTCAGGTCTTTCAGGTTACCCTGATGTTTTGTCTCATAGTGCCGTCTTAGATTAAATTCTGTAATTACAGCCACATTAGCTCCACAAATGAGACACACGGGTTTAACGGCAATGTCAGTAAACATATACTCAGCCTCCCATCAGTTTTTAAAGGCTCTATTTTCAGAATCAACTTTTCTCTTAAGCATCGTGTGGGCTAGCTTCGCAATAACTTGCAAGCTAGACTTGATTAACGCGGTAAGTGTTCGGCAAGGCAGCTGAAGCGCTGCATTATGGGATCTGTAGTTTATTGTGTTACCAGCGCTTCATATACCCGGGCCATTAATAACAATAATACAGTATATAAAATGATCTCGCGGGCCGGATATAATTACACGCCGGGCCGGATGTGGCCCGTGGGCCTTGAATTTGACACATATGGACTAAATAGAACTTGAAAAGATATATTTTTTCGTACATCGAGCCCGCGTGCTAATGTGGTTTTGCCTGCATGCCTCAATAAGTGACCCTCCCCTCGCTCTTACTTTTTTACCGTTCATCTAATGAATACACTGAGTATGGCTTTACCAAAACAATCATTGATTGCGAATAAAGTATTCATTATTCGAGTATGTAGATCAGGGTATATATATATATACATATATATATACCCGCGTATCGCAGCGGAGACGTAGTGTGTTAAATAAGCTATGAAAAAGATTCGTTTCTTACTGCATCAATAAACAGCTCGTCTTCTTCTTTATCTGAGACCTGACACACTGCATGCACGGGTTTTTTTTTTAACACTGTCTTCCTTTAGCGGGACATTCACTTTTTCCACCGTGTGCTTTGTTTCTGCAGTAGCTGTACTTATTACATACTTATCTTGTATTTATCAGACGCTTCATATTTTTTTGCTGCCTTTTCAATTGTGTAATTCGGTTTTTGTTCAGCGCTCTTCGGAACTGTTGCTTTTTGTCTGTGCACTGCATCAGTTCACGTGAGCCGCTCGGTGTACATGCATCGAAGGTTCCCAGCTGTGCTGTTGCCATGTCGTGCTATGTCCATGGCTGTATCTAATGCTACCGAAGTCCCGGTACTTAAAACTTTCTCTCGCAGTTTCGCTGAGTTTGTGCCAAACACCACCCTATCTCATCTTCCTCTGCATAAGCACAGTCCTTCACCCGTGAATATTTACCCGTGGCAGTTTGCTATTGGATTGCCGCTGACGGACGGCCTTATATGGGCAGGCACTAAATTACAAACGCCAGCGGCAGCCTGTCTATGAACTTAATTTAAAGTGTAGGTTTACACTGTGCTTTGTTTCCGAAGTAGCAGAACTCATGAATATGGTTGTATATATCACTTGCTCGCTTCTTATTGTTTCGCTGCCTTCTCAATTATATAATGCATGTTTTCTTCAGCGCTTTTTGGGGCTCTTCCTGGTTTTCTACGTACTGCGTGATTACGTGGGAGGCGTGATGATGTCAAACTCCGCCCCCACGGGTTTCAAGCTCATCTCCATTACAGTAAATGGAGAAAAACAGCTTCCAGTTATGACCATTACGCGTAGAATTTCGAAATGAAACCTGCCCAACTTTTGTAAGGAAGCTGTAAGGAATAAGCCTGCCAAATTTCAGCCTTCTACCTACACGGGAAGTTGGAGAATTAGTGATGAATCAGTCAGTCAGTCAGTCAGTCAGTCAATCAGTCAGTCAGTCAGTCAGTCAGTGAGTGAGTGAGGGCTTTGCCTTTTATTATTATAGATTGAAACTAATCGCATATTGTTTATTAGTGTAACGCATCTGATTGTAATTAACTTGTAACAATATAATGGTCCAGGGAATAGCCATAGTATTCCAAATACCATAACTGCTTTAGCGTTGTTACTCTCACTTCTCCTTCTTCTTTCAGCTGCTCCCGTTAGGAGTTGCCACAGCGGATCATCTTTTTCCGTATTACTCTCA
The DNA here is from genome assembly GCA_026402145.1 of Polypterus bichir lapradei. Lineage (NCBI taxonomy): Eukaryota > Metazoa > Chordata > Cladistia > Polypteriformes > Polypteridae > Polypterus > Polypterus bichir. The sequence continues at coordinate 37,806,227 of JANRMT010062819.1, read as the reverse complement.
CTGCACCACTCGGAGTATTTATATCACTGTATCTGAGTGTGAATCACAGCAGCAGCAATCGGAAAGAGAATTATCGGTATACGGCATTAAGCACACGCTGTCTCAGCCATGGCAAAACGTTTCAAAGCCTTTCTTGTACGGACCTTGCGGTTCAGAAACAGTTTCATCCCAAGAACTATAAATGCACTCAATCAATCCATCAAGTGCTCCTTGTAGAACTATTTGTACTTATAAGTAGAATCACCCCACTGTAAACTTGCACTAAGTTATAATATCGCACAACCTGAGCCACTTTATAAAGCGCGTATTTACATATGATGACGGTATCATTTTTAAGGTGAAATGCAGCAAAATATGTTTATTATATTATACAGATAAAACTTTAACTTCATTTAAATAATCTGTATTCTTCACTGGGAGTGTCGTGAAGGATAGAATAATTAAACATGTACTACGAAGATATTTCAATGTTCCTTAAACATTTTGAAGAATCGGCGCTCACCAATTCTGATTGGGTATTGGGGAAAGAAAAGTAAGGACTGCAGTGGCGGCTACGCCAATATATATTGAATATAAAACAGAAAGTGAAAATAACAGCACAGCTAAAAACGCAGCGACAAATTTCGGCAAAAGTTAAATGCTTGTGTCATGAGCACAAGGCGGCTATGCAGTGTCAGCAACGGACGTGGCCATCCACCGTGCATAAGCTACCTTACTGACATTGGCGGGCGAAAGAGCCACCGATTCTTCCTCTGCCCAGTGCCACCATGAGTCTAGAGCCGCCCCTGAGTACTGCTGCAATAAATTATTTCATCGAAGGTCGCACACAATCACTGCGCCGTGAAACTCATGGTTAATAACATGCTTTAACTCCTATCATCATAAAAATGATATCACGTATACATCTCAGTATTTTAATTATTCAGAGAGCTGTAATATCACGAATGTAATGGATTCTGTGTCCAGTTGGAGGAAGAGAGCCGGTTTAAGAAGCAAGTAGTGATTCACACACATAGAGCACATAGAAGATCAAATACAAAACAAAGCATTTAACGTGCTACTTTAATTACGATGTGATTTGAGAAACTGTTTAATTAAACGATTTTAAGATGAAGTTTATGATGTTCTACTTTAATGACAAAATAAACTACGTGATTAAAGTGGAAATGTCGAGATTGAAGTTGACATTTCGTGCTTTTTCCCCACTGTGTGCCTTTTTTTTCTCTGTACCCTAATAAGCTTTCATATGACACTCAGACAGTGGACTACAACTTGCCTTTTCACGGCGACTTTGATATGTGAGTTCTTTTTTATTTCCGGTACTGTGCTATTTTGTGAACGTGAGCTTTTAAGTTTCTCCAACACGCTATGTCACTCGATCAACTTCCTTTTGTTGATTATACCACGGTTTATTTGAATAAATAGTATGTTTTTCCTCCACTTGGTATTCGCTGAAATTCTTAGATTTTCCCCCGTGCTTTTTCCATTGTCTTTTCACAGAAGGCTGAGCTTAAGGGCGATTTATATTCATTTGCATATTCAAAGTGGCGTAATTCTGGGATGAGTTGGGGCGTTACATAAAGCGCGTGATCGGGATTTATGTAGCGGAAGAACGTGGAAGTTGGAGTACGCACAGATTCCTGCATCTGGATTTTTCTGTGCGTAAGCACATTTCGGCTTTTGTGCTTACGCCATGTTATAGTGCGAGTTCTACGCACGGCATTATACATGAGGCCCCAGGCGATGTCCTTAATGATGTTTTCTGTCATGTCAGTCAAGAATTAAGGGTACTGCTATTGGGCAGTATGCTGTCTATGTGTACTGAAAAATCCAAAAGTGCCATGAACTGGGAGTTTCAAACACTTCTAATAATGCTCACTAAAGGGGGATATTACCTTCAAACCCCAGCTAGTAATAAAGACAAGCACCAAAATTTTATAAAATAAAAAACATATATATTGTTCACAATAAGGATTCCAATCATATTGAAACTCTGTGGAGCACAGAGGCAAAATGGAATTGCCTGTAACAAGACAATACAAGTTGAACAAAGTCCTAATGCAGAATTAAAATAAAGTGGTAAATAAAACCAGCAAGAAGACCAAAATTCCAAAATATACAACAATAACATTTATTTCTATAGCAAATTTTCATACAAACAATGTAGTTCAAAGCGCTTTAGAAAATGAAGTAAAAGGAAGTTAATATAAACCATAAACAAGCAAGATTAGGCGATAACATTACACAGTAAGTAACAAAAAAAAAGGTAAGGTTGGATGGCCAGGAGGACAGAAAAAAAAACACTCCAGTTAGGCTAGAGAGAAAAAACAAAATCTGCAGGGGTTCCAAGGCCAAAAGACCGCCCAGCCACCACTGGGTATTCTACCTAACATAAATGTTCTAAATCAGTCCTGATGGTTTTCAGGCTTCACATGGAAGAATTTGATGATGATGCTAATGTGGGGACATCTGCCATTCAATCCATAGATGCAGGGGGCAGCATTGTATCTTGATTAGGTGGTGGTGGCACAGATTGACACCACAGAGGAGCCAGAAAAGACAGCAGAGAATGGTACAGATTGCAGAACCCAGAGGAAAATGATAATTCAGTTCTTATATAGTGTAACAGAGGTACAACTAAAATGTAGCTATGAAAAAGCCATTTTAAAATAATGGGTTTTTGTCAGTTTTTTAAAATGTTCTACAATATTAGCCTGGTGAATTTCTACAAAAGGTACAAGCACAGCAAGACACAAATAAATCACTGACTCAAGAGGACATAAACAATGAACTGCCAAGAACTGTGGGAGACCCTTCTGTTTTATAGGGTAGAGGGCAGTTCCTGCTGGTGTTAGGCAGGTAGTGGTCTTGGGGGACCACCCACAAAACACATGGAACAATACAAAGGCAGGTTATACACATGGAAAGAACCAAAAATAAAGAATGATGTACTGAAACAACATAAAACCTGACAAAAAAGGGTGAGAAATAAGAACAGCCAGGAATAAAATAAAATGATACAGACAGTTTGCTGTTTCTATTCCAAAAATATAGCAACCATTTGTTCGGACAATACTCTGGAGCACGTTTTGAGCTTACGTTGAAGCCAAGTGTGGAATGAGTCTAGAGTTAGGAGGTTAGCTGAGGCGATGACCAAGGTAAGGAAAGGGAAAGAGGCCAGAGTTAGAGGGAGGTCTGGGTACAAGGAGGTGAGTGTTTGGGTGGGTGAACCGTTTTACCAAAGAGACTGTGATCAGCACCCTATATAGTTAGCCCAAGAAAGGCTTTGTATTCAGTATTTAGTGCTATGTGTTCTCCCTTTGCTTATTCCATTCTCTTTAATTTTACTTATGTAGAGCAAAAACAAAAATACAACTCACAACAGACTCAAAAAAAAAATATATAAGGCCTATAGATAGGTAGCAACAGAATGATTAAATTCTCATTTTGATTTTTATTGGGTTACATGATGAGACAGACATATGTGTACAAAATGTGACACATTGCTTGACAAAGCGGGACAACTCCTTAAAGAGCAGTGTCATACTAAAAAGTGGCAGGGGGGAGTACACAGACACTCCCTGTGGCTATAATTGTCTGAAATTGCTTCCAGTATTTGGTTGGGCCTCTTTATCTCCAGTCCCCACATTGATATCTATATCCCAGTGGATCAGAGGTCTGAGTGACAACTGATGAGAAAAACTCAGTTGCCATTAGGAGGGTCAAAGAGTGGCAAAAGTGAGGTCATTGGTGGATGTGTTATGTCAAACTTAGTCTGAAAGGCAAAAATGGCTTAAGGTTAGCTACTCCATGAATGAAGATTGTTGTCAGATAGAAAGCACATTAAAAAACTGAAAAATTATATCCAAAGGAGAGTTTTCTTTCATTCCAGTTAAGTTGCACAATTGTCTTCTTGTTAACTTATGGTTTCCTTATTTATTCCTTGTGTGGATCAGTCAGATCTACATTGTAATAGCTTGCTCATCTTGATTGGCTGGTGGAGGGTCAGCGATGGACACTCAGCAGTAGTGAGACAACTCTATCAAGGGACCCCCCACATTCACTGCTCCTCAGATTCAGTTTTTGGAGCCCATTGTGACTGCAGCTTTTTTGTTCTAGTCAGTGTCACTGAGTCATTTTCCCTCTGATTGATTTCATTGTTTAATTAGCTCAGCTTTCTTTGTTCTTTTTTTTTTAAATCTGCATTGAAAAAATGACAGAAGTATAATAACTTTAGAAATATTTGTATATTTGCCATCTCTTTAAATGCTTTACTCCTTTTTTTCTGTTCTCCTATAAATTTCACGTTTTTGATGTGGACTCTATTCCCTTAATTTCTTCCAATAATAACATAATGGCAATTAACAAGAAGTGGAGTACACAAAGGAGACAAACATCACAGAGTGTTGAAAGGCTACTTATTTAGTCAGTGCCTTTACATGAACACACATAATCAGGTTGAGGTGAATAACTAGTTCCTTAAAAATTCACATTTATGTAAGCAAGTAATCTTCTGGAGTTCTCCTTTGGCATAACGCTCCAACGTTATTAAGATGAGCAGAAAAGAGTTAAATATCATCATCAATCTCAAAATGAGTGTGGCGCCTGTGATCATTTGCTTGTGTTTATACTGTAAATATATTTAGTCAAGCTGACTCTTTATTTGCAGGTTTATGTTACCAGATTTCATGCAGCAAACTCTTTTCTGCTTGGCTGTGCGACTGAGCCCTGCAAAGGACTGGCATACCAGTACCTGTATGTGTGCCTCTTACCTTACCCTCAGTGCTGCTGGAATAATAATAATAATAACGCAAGAATTTTTTTCTTCAACAATATAGCCATTGCGTTAGTCTACTTATTACTTTAAAAAGTAATAGAACTGCTGAAACTATATAACTTTTGTTACTTTTAACGTATTACCCCAACACTGCTGCCAAGATTGTGTTTCTGAGTTTAGCACTGTACATTCAGTTCATCAACATAAATTTTGTGATTTCTAAAATATTGAGACACATTATTTCAGCCAATAGAAGGAATCAAGAGATCACCCAAACATTTGCCTCTGGAAATTTGTTTTGAGGACATTTCTACCCGTGGCTGCTGAAAGTGTGTGTGAAGTAAATACATGCACTGCACATGCTGACAGAGTGCAACAGACACGCACAGACTACAAAATACTGAACAGCAATGTGCTTATAGGTTTACATGGTCACATAATCACCAAGAAATCTACCTCTGTTAATCTAGGGTTGCCAGGCATCCCTTATATACGGGACATGTCCCATATTTGATAATTTTGTCCCCTGTCTCGTACTGACCTTTCAGGGACACCCAAATGTCCCGTATTTAGTTCATTTTCAAATTTCATAATAAAAATATATTTTTACTACCTTCTTATTGTACTTAGTTGTAACATTTTAAATAATTATACTTTCTTTTCTCAGATTCTCTTGATGAAAATAACCCAAATGTAACGAGGAAACTAGTGTTTGCTGCCTGTTTGCAGCTTGTTCAGTTGCTATGGTTGGCTGAGGACAGCGACACTCTTACTGTTTTGCTCTCCAGCCGCGCTGCTGTGCAGTTCTGTATCAGCATTGCCACATGCAGTGTCAACAAAGTGTGTTGTTACTACTTTCCACTGCCCACTTTTTCCAACTTAAAAACTAATCCATCCATCCATCCCAAGATGCCAAAGTGTAAGTGTAAATTTTGTGATGAATATTCCAGCAAATGGACATTTATCAAACAAGGCTGAAGCTGTTTTGAAGCAAACTGCGGTGTATGTAATTGCACTTTCAGTAAATAATTTTCAAATGATTTTACTTTTGTTTTCCTTATAACCCATTAAAATCCTTGCTTTATGTTTTTAACTCATGTCTCTACTTTAATATAATATATTGGTCTGGGTGTGTAGGGGGCATGTATAAATTTATATATATCTATACTAATAAAAGGCAAAGCCCTCACTGACTGACTGACTCACTCACTGACTCATCACTAATTCTCCAACTTCCCGTGTAGGTGGAAGGCTGACATTTGGCAGGCTTATTCCTTACAGCTTACTTACAAAAGTTGGGCAGGTTTCATTTCGAAATTCTACGCGTAATGGTCATAACTGGAAGCTATTTTTCTCCATTTAAGGTAATGGAGTTGAGCTCGAAAGCCGTGGGGGGCGGAGTTTTGTGTGACATCATCACGCCTCCCACGTAATCACGTGAACTGACTGTCAATGCAGTACATAGAAAACCAGGAAGAGCTCCAAAAAGCGCTGAAGAAAACATGCATTATACAATTGAGAACGCAGCGAAACAATAAGAAGCGAGTCACACGTAGAACCATATTCATGAGTGCTGCTACTTCGGAAACAAAGCACGGTGTAAACCTAAAGTTTAAATTAAGTTCATAGACAGGCTGCCGCTGGCGTTTGTCATGCCCACGGGTAATGTGGGATACAAGTTTAATGAGAGGACGCAGGATATAAACGAGAGTTTTGATCACTTTGTAACTAAGTTAAAATTGCAGGTGAAGGGCTGTGCTTATGCAAATTCTGAGAGACTGTGTTTGTGGGGGATTGACAGTTAAGGCGGGTGGGGGAGTCACGTCATCATCTCCCCTCCCATTCACCTCATTTCGCTCTGAGCTGAGCTCCGCAGCTAACGCAGTGTTACAGAAGCGAGTTTGTGACGCTGCCACCAAATACTCACAGAAAAATCCACAAGTTAATACACACGCTGTCTCTACAGTTTCTCCACACTGAATCCTCCAGGCACTACTTACAAAAGGTTACATTGACAATCGTGTTACGTTATTTTTAAAATGTTT
>JANRMT010062819.1:37787194-37799005 GCA_026402145.1 Polypterus bichir lapradei | reverse complement strand
ATAGATATGAGAACAACACTCATATCAATGACAAAACAATTACATTAACAATCATGTTACGTTATTTTTAAAATATTTCCTTTTCTTTTTCATAACTTCTTTAACACACTACTTCTCCGCTGCGAAGCGCGGGTATTCTGCTAGTATAGTAATATAGAGAGAGAGATTTTAAGAGTGTCCCGTATTTCTAATTTTCTAATCTGGCAACCCTATGTTAATCAGGTTTCTCATAGGCCAATAACCCGATTTCTCTAACCAGAATTAGGCTTTACATAGCATTTCAGTGAATAATCGGGTTATTGAGGCACATGTAAACGCACTGAGTGCTAGACCCATTAACACGGTCATTTGTAAGTAATGGCTCCAATAACTAGGACACTGGGTAAAGTGAAAATGAAATCATGATGATGATGAAAATCCTTTACATCCACAATAAAAACCTAGTTTTTGTGGGCTGCATAATTAATTTCTGACATTGCACCCATTTTATAATAATGTTTTCAAATAGCTGTGTATTTTAGTGCCATTTTTTTGATCCCCTCTGGATTTTCATGTGTCCCCTCCATGTTTTCAGTCCCAATGGCAGGACACACTCCTGATTGCTGGGGGCGTGGCCTACGAGATCACGACATCTGATGTCATCAACATGATGCATTAAAAGGTCACCTGTGGCAACATATCCTTGTCGCTGTTTGTGAATACTCAAATGAAAAAGAACCTTAGTTTTGCTAGTTAGAGTTCCTGGTTCTTGGCTCTTCCTTTGCTTTTCCTCTCTACGATTTTTGCTTAACAGTCTGTCTTAGTTAAAAGACAGGAGAGCCTTTCTGGCTCATTTTATGTCTCCCGGTCATCCTTTTAAACTCTGGTAGCCTTCTCTGTGAGACTTAACACATAATAGTCTACACTGTAAGGTAATCTGATAAAGAAGAAGAATCTGTTCCCGCGGCATTGGCTGCAGTAATAGCATCATTCTCATTTTAAATGCTATAGTATCAAGAGCATATCATAAATTGTAACAAGGAGTCAAGGTGTTCAAATTGTCATCAGTAGCACCTAGGCAAACTAAAAAGTTCAAAAATGAAAACTTATATCGGAAAACAGAAAGCAAGCCTCTCACTGGTGGAAAAATAAAACAACAGAAAATGGCACAGAAGCTCAACTGAAAGATTTAAACCAAAATGTCACCCTCAGCCTATATACTAAACAGCAAAAGCCATGCGGCTAATGGCTGCCGCCTAGCAAGCTGTCTGAGTTAGAATTACTCACATTTTAGATAGGGAAAAGAATGATTTTTGAAGAACTAATTAAAATATAAAAGGCTGCAGCTTTCATACAGTATTGTCCCAGGAAATACGAGACGTCCAGACACTAGTCAAGTTTAGGCATTAAAAACCTAGAAAATAACCAAATGTCAAGTGTCCATTAAGCTATTGAGCTTTTTTGCATTAGTATTTTCTTTCTAATTGGGATACTGCAACACCAGATTTACTAAAGAATAATAATTATCCCTGTCAATAATAGAGATGTCAGCCATTTTCAGAGTAAGGACTCTGATTCACTATATTCTTGTACAGAAAGCAATACTTTGCTTTCCAACATGTGCCCTTGAAAGCAAGACATAACATCAAATGTGTACTTTTAAAGATAGCCCATTTTATGTCACCAATGTCAGGCCTTACAAGTGAAAACCAACAAGAAAGGAGAAACTGGAGTTTCTAATTTTTATTATTATTATATTATACTTCAACAAAGCAATAAAAAAAATAACAAAGATATAATTTGACCCTGAGGGCCCTTATTTTTCACAAGAGATTCTGCTCGCAAGGGTATAAATTTGACACTTTTTCATATCTAAGATAAACGCCCAGATGTTTACACGACGCGGCTATCTGGATCCAAACGCATTTCTCTGATTGCACCCGTTTTAACATTTTATTGTACTTGTGTTAAGATGGTTGTATGTTACCAATAAAGATAACCAAAGGCCCCCAAGTAAGTTACAATAAACGTTCATCATCTTTAGACGCCTTTGTCTGTTTTGCTTTTTAATTACCAATCGGGCACAAAAGTCAATGGTTGGCTTAGTTTCAAATGTAGAAGTGCATTAACTGTAAACTCTTCTCAGAAGAGTTCAGAAGCATATTTTACTTAATGTATGGCCCCTCTAGTCTTTCTTTGTGTCTGTATTAGTCTTTTGTTTCCTGAGGACATTTAAGCCATTGTTTTTCACCTATAAATATCTAAAGTCTTCTGATTTCACGTTCATCTCATGGTACATCACAGGTTGAAATCCCAACAAAGGTGTCAGTGAAGTGTCCTGCTTCTGACTATTCTGCTACTTCCTCTCATATTCAAAGGTGTGTATGCTTGTTTAGTTGGTGATTTTAAATTGTGTCCTGTGATGGACTGGCACCCCATCTAGTGCTGGTTCCTTACTTTCTTTTGATGGGATACCGATTGTAGCATCTTCCCACAACCTTAAAATGGATTAAATGCAGTCACCAAATAAATGGATGGATGTTAGAGGTAGTCTTCTGAGGTTGTCTGATGACTCCGCATTGACTCAGTGTGGGTGCTGTTAGCATGAGTGTTTCCTTCGATGGACTGACATCTAATTCAAGGCTGCTTTCTGGCTTCTTTCAAATTTTTCTATGACTTGAAAAACTCAGTGTTTCTTTTATTAGGTACCCCCAGAGCCGACTCTACCATTAAGGCGAATTAGGCATTTGCCTAGGGCACAGATCATAAGGTGGGGAAACCCAGCAGAACAGGTTAGCTACTACACAGCACCAATTAGGTAACACAGAAAAGAACCAAGCACCGGCACTGGGAACACGAATGAATTATCAGATAGAACCCTACCCTGCTGGGATCATTCTTCAGGGATTTTGACTCATACTGACTCAATAGCATCACACATTTCTTCACTTTTTCGCCACACTGATGTGCCTCAAACAACTTGTCCCACCTCTTCACAAGAATGTTCTATTGGATTACGATCTGGACACTGCGTAGGCCATTCTAGTAAGCTGAAGTCACTGTCTTGTTCATATAACCAACATAACATGATGTGCGTTTCATGAAAGTCGAGCACAATTATATCCAATTTGTAAATTGGGCAGATTATCATCATAAATAGATGAGTTTGATCAGCAACAATACTTATGTTGCACTGTGGCACTCAGCTTCTAAGAATGGGCCTAATGCATGCCAAGAAAACATTTCCAACAGGATTGAACCACTAGCCTGTATCATTGGCACCAGGGAGAGTTAAGTCTTTAGGTTTATGTCATTTGATCTCACCAACTGCATGTCAGAACAGAAGCTGAAATTCGGCAGACCAGACGACATATTCAGCCATTCAGGTTCAGTGATCACAGGCCTACTGCCGCTGCACCTTCAAGCTTTTAGCTGACAAAAGTGAAACTCAAGGAGATCTTCTGCTGCCGTACTTCATCTACCCCAAGGTCCAACATGTTGTGTGTGTGTCATGTCTCGGCCAGGGTTCCTCTATTGGCTGAGGTTCAAATTCATGTTTTATGTTTCTTTTGTTCATTTTGATTCCTTTATTTATGTTGAAAATGTACATTATTCTTTATTTTTGCTTTTGTCTATGTATATAAGCTGTCTGTGTTATGCTCTATGTGTTTTGTGGGTGGTCCCCAAAGTGGGGGGGCACCTGACAATAACCACCACGAACTTCCCTCAGGCCTAGAAATCCGGAGGGTCTTCCACAGTTCTTGGTAGTTCATTGTGAATATGTTAGGGAGTTGGTGAGTGTACTTGTGTTTAATGTGAGTTTTGTGAATTATTTAATCTCTGATTTTTCGACTTACTGCTCTGTTTGGGACTTTATTTGGCTTGGATTGCCTTTGTTATATGCAATTCAATTTTGCCGTCGTGCTCCATGGAGCCACATTGTGAAGAGAGAGAGAGAGAGGTTGGGAAGATGTGCTGATAGCATGTTGCTGCACCTACCACATGGTGAACCACCTGGATTTGGACCCAAGTGCAGCAGGTGACACCTCAGCTCCAAACTGGAACAGTGTGAGTTTCTTTACAGTGGCTGGAGTGCCAAACTTGCCACCAGACACCAAGTTTTCCCTATAAGTTGGAGGACCTGCTTGTAAGGCTGGATGAAGATTAACATCATACCAGGAAGAAGCAATTGAATGTTAAGGGCCTTGCCCAAGGGCCCAACGGACTAGAGTCACTTATAGAGTTCATGGTATTTGAACCAGAAACATTTCAATTGCCAGTGCAGATCCCTAGCCTCAGAATGAGTCTTTTATTTTATGAAGATATGGTCTGACTGTGATATCCCCCTCTAGTGGGCCTTATTGAGGCTAGTTTGAGACTACGTGCTTTGGAACTCCTTAGTGCTTGGGACTCCTAGTTCACAACACTGTGTACTCAGAGATGCTCTTCTAGACAACACTGTTGTGAGGAACAATTATTTAGATATTTGGGGTACTAGGGTTAACCTGAAAAAGTTTACCCCTTCTCCACAGAGTCTCTGATTAGCAAGATGTTTTCATCCAAAGAATTGCCTCTCACTGAATTCCTTTTGATTTATCAAATAATTCTGTATAAAGACTAGGGACCATACTGCATGAAAATCACAGAAAGGAAGCTATTGTTGAGTTACTGTTGCCATAACACTTGGTTACAACAATAACACCAGTGACCAAGATGACATAACTTCTCCATTCTAATATTTGGTCAAATACCACTTGACCATGACTGTATGCTACATACCATATACTGTATTGAGATGTAGCCATATGATGGGCTGTTTAGAAGAATGGGCTCTCCAAGCAGATATACTCAATAAGGTGGTACTGAGCCTAATTGATAAAGTAGCTTCAGTATCAGGTGGCATGGATGAATAATTTGTTTGCCCTATTTCCTTAATGTATGTTCTACCAGGTCCACCTTATTCAGGCCTCAGTTCACTTACCCCCTAAACTTTGTTGGTAGTCCTTTTTCATCCCTAATTCCAGAGGTATGCTGGCCTCTTCTGCTGGACAGAGAGGATGTATAAATCATGTAGTTACTTATAGAACCAATAGAGCACAGTCGCTTGGACTACATAAGAACTGCTGGGCCTTTTACACAGTTAAAGCCTTTTTCTTGTGGCATGATAAAGATTTTGATGATTAATTTTTAAGAAGAAGAATGTAGAAGGCTGCAATGAACCAACATTCTGTTAAGGGTTTCTTCCAACTACGTTCTTAAATCTGTCAAGACAGGGTTTGTCTCAATGCAACTTTAAAACTGGATTACGTGAGGTCAATAAAGGGCTGGAGGGAAAAACATCATACATTGTCAACTAATCATTTTCATTTACTGGACATTATCAAATAACCTGTATCATCATCCGTATTTATGACTGTATTAAAACAAAATGCAAAAGAAGCCAGCCTTATTCCAGAAACATGTACAGTATGGCAAAGTAGCTAAGCAGTCATGCAGTCTTAATATTAGCAGGCCAGAATTATAATACAAGAAACACATTACATCACGAAGATTTTAAATTCTGATGATCTAAAAGACTAAATGACCATAAATAGCTTACAACACATAATCAGTTTCGATCTCTTTATTGCCAGTAGTCCTAAACACAGCCTGCTGCATTATAAAGTAGTGGTGCTTATTGTTGGGTATACATGTGAAACAAATGTCTAGTAAAGCACATCATGAATTGTGATCCCGAGAGTGCTGCCCATCAAAACAAGGAATGTAACAAAATCCCAAAAGATAGTAGTCTACTGTGAGGCCAAGTCCCTGTAGGAATGGTGCCAGAAACATCAATGTGGGAGTCCTATATTGGGAATAGGTTGTGTCCTATAGTATCCCAGAAGACAAGAATTCATATCTGGGATGTAAATTGGGTTTATTTATTCATCTATCCATTTTCTGAAACTTGCTGTCACAGTCATATTGTTCTGAATGGGGCACTTTTGCCTCACAACTCCAGACAACTCAAGAATCCAGGGAGTAGAGTTTATAGATTCTTCCCAGGTTTTTATCTGGAGGCTCTGATTTCCTCTCACAGACCAAAAACAAATGTACAAGTAAGATGGCTCCAGACTGTCCCTGTGTGAGTTAGAGTGTCTATCCAGTGCCATCCCTGCATCTGAGACCTCCAAGCCAGATAATGGGCTAAGCAGGTTCATAACATGAATGGATCTTGCAAGAAACTTTCTTTTTGATGGCAGAATTTCTTTATACTGATACAGTACCTATATATTCACCCTCTTGGAGGTTTTCAGATTTCATTGTTATACAACATTACAACAAAGTAAATTGAACTAAAAGATTCTTTAATGTTAAAGTGATCTCAGCAAAGTGATCTAAATTAATTACAAGTATTAACAGGAAATATTGGATCACGTAAGTACTCACCCCCTTCTTGTCAGTTTTTAGTCTATGCATCTTTGGCTGCCATTACAGCCTTGAGTCTCTGTGCACAGGTTTCTATCAGCTTTGCACATCTGCCATTATTTTTCCCATTCTTCTTTGCAAAACTGCTTAGCTCCTTATTTTGCATGGAGATTGTGAGTGAACAGTCTTTCTCAAGGCCAGCTGCATTGAGATCTGGACAGTAAATTTGTTGTTTTTAAACCATTTCTGTGTAGCTTCGGCTTTATATATGGGATCATTGTCTAGACTGAAAACAGATTTTCTTCCAAGGCACAGGTTTCTTGCAGATTAGAATGGATTTTCCTTTGGGATTTCCCATATTCTGTATTCATGTTACCCTTGTTACCCCAACAGGCTTTCTGGGGCCTGCTGCAAAGAAGCATCCCCACAGCATAAAGTTGCCAACAGCATGATTCATAGTAGAGATGCTGTGTTTTTGATGATGGGCAGTGTTTAAATGGATTTTAGTCAGATGGTCAAAAAGCTTTCAGGCTTCTTCATGCTGCCAAGATATCGTGCGTGTTTTTATTATTCCTCTTTTTCACTCTCCTATAAAGCTATGACTGATGAAGTACTCGGGTAACAGTTTTTGTATGGAGAGTTCTGAGAAGTCTATTGGTGACTTTCTTGACTTTACTTCATGTTGTAGATCACTCAGTTTTTCTGAATAGCCGGGTCTAGCAGATGTGTCATACTCTTCCCATTTCTTAATGATTGTTTTAACTGGATTCCATGGGATATTTTCTCGTCACTATCTGCTGATTTGTCCTTTAAAATCACCTCTCTACTAAGTGCTTTTAGTGTTGTTTTGCTTTAATTGTGAAGGTTAGGACACAATACAATACTGGCTCACCACAGGCTGGACCTTCCAGGATAAGGTGCATTTATACTGCAATCTGAATCCCACTGACTACAGACAGGTGATCTCCATTGAACTAATTATGTAACTTCTTAAATCAATTAGCTGCACAGTTGATTTTGGTGTGCCACCTTAAAGGAGAGTGAATACTTATGCGATAAATAATTTTGTGGTTTATATTTGTAATTAATATAGACAAGCTTGGAAAGATTTGCAGGGATGGAGCCTATTTCAGCTGAACTGATCAGAATATAGAAATAAACCTTGGATAGGACCCCAGTTGACTGCACGGTCCACTCACTCACATGTAGATTAACACCAATTTATATTGGGCCAAATTAAGGTAATCAGTTAAACCAGGATAACCAATAGAGACAAGAAGAAGAAAGTTCAAACTTCATGCAGACAACACCCAAGCCAGGTTTCAAACTCTGGATTGCAGAGCTGTAAGGCAGCAGCGTTAACCAAGGAGTAAGCAAGTTTATTGTTTTTGTGTACTTTGCTTATATCTTGCATTTTTTATTTACTGAAACTGCAAGCATGACAAACAATCCCATAATATTTGCTACATGCAGAAAAGATGACAGTGTGGGGTAGTGGTTAAGGCTTTAGACTTCAAACCCTGAGACTGTGAGTTCAAATCCTGGCACAGACACTTGGTGACCTGGAGCAAGTCACTTTATCTGCCTCCACTTGAACTGGTAAAACCAACGAATTGTAACTGAAATGTTGTTAAATCACTTTGGATAAAGGCTTGGGCCAAATAAGTAAATGAAAAATAATCTAATGTTCAACCACACCTTTTTGTCTAAACCATATATGGCATATATGGTTTAGACAAAAAGGTGTGGTTGAACATTAGATTATTTGCTATTCAATTTACAAGTGTAGGTTTCTAAGGGAAGTTCACATGAGCCCTAAGTAAGATGTTTAAATAACTCACACACATGCACATGGAGGTAAAGAAAATATAAATCAATATTTTTTGTGACGGTGCGGGTCGTTTTTGAGAGCCTTTTAAACCTGATATGATAGTCATGACTGGGATGAGCTGAGCAGATGAGGACAAACACAACAGGCAAGGGGATGGTGAAAACTGCAAGTGCTTTTATTAAAAACAATTAACAAAAAAAGGTGTCCAAAAAGTACAGTGCTTCAAAATGTCAATAAATAAATAATCCATAAATGAAATTGCCCCATGGAGGTTAAAAATGCAAATAAATAAATTAATTAAAACGATGAGGTTAAAAACCAGAGAAAGACTATAAAAAAGTGAGCCCCAGTGCTTCCCTTTAAATATTTGCATCTCCTCCACTTATCCTATTTGGACCCAGCAGTTCCAGGAGATGTTCGCCGACAGGTACAGTCAACTTTCTTCACTGGGCTCCATTCCCTGCCGCCCTTCCTGTGGCATCTGCATGGCAACCCGATGAGCCCCACCCACCCCTCCTGCCGCTCACCTTCAGCCCTTGCAGGGAGACACCATCACTCAGGCCACTCATACTCCCCAAGAAAGTGCTCAGTAGGATCTCCCCTATCACCTCCTCCATGACCCTGAGGCTCACCCCTGACCACCTGCCTTACTCGAAAAGCTCGGGTGTTCTCTTTCTCTCCATCTCTGCCTCTCTTCCAATTTTTCTTTCAACCTCCTTCTCTCTTTCATGGTCACTGGCCAGCAACTTTTCCTCCGATCTGCTTTTTATTTTCTCCCCCTCCTGCACTCGAACTTCTCTTTTTAAAGCGGGGACGTGGCATAGTTGCAGCAATCAGCAGTTCCCAGCGCCAATTACGGTTGCTGGCGATCCTGCTCCTGTGCACTATGTGCAGGGCTGCCCACTCCTGCATCACGCACAGGAACTGCTGTCACCACACTACCACGCCCAATCCCACAAAAAGACATGAGTACGATGATTATTTATTTAAAAGATGCCAATCAGCCGCAGACCTCACTTTACCACAATTTCAAGCAAAAGTTACATGGTGGTTTAGTGGCTGCTGAATTACAGCTCCTGATTGTCCAGTTTTCACTTCCCAGTTCTATCCCCGTCAGTGTGGAGAGAGCAGGTCAACAAGGCCTGCATGGGATTTCATGTGAGTACTCTGGAGGTTGTTCACACATCTCTGTGACTGTCAGATCATGTGACTGGTTATTCTAAACTGCTCCATTTTGGGTGTATGATTACGACTGGCTGGCATCCTAGATACTCCTGGATAGGTCATTCCTTGTGCCCAATGCTGCTATGATAAGTTTGGCTCACATAACTTCGCATTGGATTAAGCAGGTTTTGGAAGAGGAGGGAAGTTAGATCTAGTCTTCTACCCCAATAAAATAATAAAGAATAAACTTCATCTCTCTGTTACATTTGATGAACAACAGACTCAGAGTAAAGAATTTTCACTGGCTGCAAAATTTGCAAGTTTGTACTTTGTAGAAAAAAAAACATAAATCAATGTGTAACTTCTATTTTATTAAAATGTATCTTGAAATGACACTTCTCTGGATGCTTTTTCTGAGACAATTTTAGAAGCCTAGGATCGTACGCTGGGGGTAATGTCTGATGCCTCCAGCTATCTGGTGGCCCTGGTGTGAATCTGTTTTTGCTGAGGGTCAATTTCTGTCTTCTGGTCAGTTCAGTTACAGTGGTCTCATAAAGTATTCAGACCCCTTCGCTTTCTGCACACTTTATTGCGCTGTAGATTTAGTTTAAATGGATTAATTTGCCATTTATACACATCAATTTACACTCAATAACACATAATGACAAAGTGAAAACATGTTTTCAGAAAAGTTTGCAAATTTATTACAAATGCAAAACTGAAATCTCTCATTTACTGTTTATAAATATTAAAATCCTTTGCTTTGACAGTCCATATTGCTGTCAGGTGCATCCTGTTTACTTTAATTGTCCTTGAGATGTGTCTAGAACTTGATTGACATCCATTTGTAGCAAACTGAATGGATTGGACATACCATAGAAGGAGATACCTGTGTACATAATGTCCTACTATTCACACTGCAAGATTAGGAGAGAAAACAAGCCATGAAGTCCAAGGAACTCTCTGTAGACCACCACGATAAAATTGTGGTGAGGCATAGATCAGGGCAAGAGTATAAAACCATTTCTAAAGTGATCCCAGGAGCAGAGGGGGCTCAACAATTGTGAAATGAAACAAGTACAGAATCACCAGGACTCTTCCTAGAGTTGGCCGTATGGCCAAATTAATTAACTGGACAAGAATGGCATTGATCAGAGAGGAGAGTAACAGTCAAATGGTCATTCTAACAGAGCTTCAGAACTCCTCTTCTGAGGTGGGAGAACCTGTTGGAAGGATGACCATCTCAGCCTCATTCCATCAATCAGGCATTTATGATAGAGTGGCTAGACTGAAGCCACTCTTGAGGAAAGGCATATGAACGTTTAAAGGACTCTGAGAGCATGAAGGCAAAATAGACAGGAAAACCGAACTATGCGTGGTGAAGACCAGGCACTGCTCTTTGCCAATTGCTGCCTAGGGTGTTTTATGAAACTAAATTAGGGGTTTGAATACTTATATGAATAAATATTTTCAGTTTTTGATTTTTACTAAACATGAAAACCTTTCTAAGTTCATAGAAAGTGAAGGGGTCTGAACACTTTACAAATTCACTGTATTATTTGAGTGAATGGATGTTTTTGTCAAAAAAATACACAAGTCAGCATTCACCTGACCCAATCCCATATTGGATGCCAATCCATCACAGAGCATAGCCAAGCACACATCCACAGTCGCTCTTTAAGTCGCTCCAGCTAGACTCACCAATCAATATAATGTCCACATCTTTAGGATATGCAGGAAACTGAAGCACACAGAGAACAAGAGAAGAGAACATGAAAACTCTTAACGATAACACACTACTTTAATGGCCTAAAAAATTATTAAAAACAAAAATCTTGAATCAAGCTCCTCTGTATATTATATTAAATGTAGAATGTGGTGAAAATCTGCTGATCAATTGATTAGGACCAATTTTTAAACTTATTGGAGATGTCATTCCAGTCAAACATCCAGACTCACTGCAAGTCTATGTCTTTATGCCCCACTTCTAATTTTCACACTACAATGTGGTGTGTTGTCCCCACTTATCAGGAGAGTAAACTTCCACATAAATCTGATAAAACAGGCATCCATGTCTTTTACATTTTCCCATTTGAATGTTCAGTTCAGATATTGCACTTAAGAATCAATCCATCCACAGGGGTCTACTGGAGCCAATCCCAGCCAACACAGGGTGCAAGGCAGGAAACAAACCCTGGGCAGGGCGCCAGCCCACCGCAGGCACTTAAGAATCTCTGAACAAAATCCCAACTTAGTCAAAGATGTTTGCTTCCTTCTGTCTGGCATCTCTCATTGTGCCTCATTTTGCTACAAACTGAAGTTCTGGCAGGTTGTTTCTTACACTGAAAAGGATGAACATGAGATAGATAGATAGATAGATAGATAGATAGATAGATAGATAGATAGATAGATAGATAGATAGATAGATA
>JANRMT010062819.1:37731990-37766386 GCA_026402145.1 Polypterus bichir lapradei | reverse complement strand
GATAGATAGATAGATAGATAGATAGATAGATAGATAGATAGATAGATAGATAGATCATTTGTCTGCAAGGGGAAATTTTGGCTTTTTACAGAAAATCAAGAATTAAATATTGCTATATCAAACAACAACTCAGCATTCCACAGAATGTCTGGAAAGAAAGAAAACTGAAGAAAAAACTTTATTCCATATATAATCCTAAAACAAGATCACATTGGTTTCATCTAATTTGTTTGCTTTGAACAAATAAGCAATGTCCCAGTTACTGTGCTCCTTTGTCATGCGACTACAAACGTCAGGTGGCTAACATCCAGAAGTATAATTCCTTGTCATTTTATGCCAAAAATTCAAAAAGGACACATCACTGTAGAAAACCTTTCATTTAATATCATATTTTATATAAGTTTTATGCAAGAAAATTGTTATGTGCCATTAATTGTATTGATACCAAATGACAGTGATCTTGTGTTGTGCTTTGCACCACAGGTGACCTTGTACTTTTTTGGTGTAATTTTGTGTTAAATATCGACTTACTTTACTGTATGGAGAAGGTTGATCAAACACATCAACCCTGCAGAGAAAAGAGAAAAGATGAAGAGGAAGAAGATGAAGTATTTTCTTAATGCTATATGTGACCCACTTTAATACAATGATATTGATTTGAAAGCAATTATTGCCATTATTGCTGCCCTTTTCAACAAACTAATTGTGCAATTGTGTACATATCACTTAGTCGGAGGTTACCACATGAATTGAATTTTTTGGGTAAATCCAATTAAAAGTTACAATTTTGATAGACCTAGAATGTTTAGGTTGCAGTTAGTCTAAAGCACGAGTATCGAATTCCAGTCCTGGAGGGCCGCAGTGGCTGCAGGATTTCATTCCAACCATCTTCCTCATTAGTGACCAGTTTTGGCTGCTAATTAACTTCTTTTTCCTTAGTTTTAATGAACTTGACTCAGGCCCCTTAGTTGTCTCCTTTTTCCTTAATTAGCAGCCAAACAATAATGAGACACAAAACGAGCCACCACACGACCAGCTCACCTGTGCCCATCACACAATATCTAAAAATAAAGAAAGGTGAAGGTCTCGGTAAGGTTGATCTCCCAGGTCACTAAAACATTTGGACGGTGTTCTTAGAAAAAACAGAAAAATCAACAGATTTGGAAATGTCTGCAGTGGCAGAAAGAGAGCAGCAAAAAGCCATGGAATTAAATAAGGGGTTTAATTAACAGCAAGAATTAGCTTCTCATTAAGAGATTGGTTGGAATTTGAAGCCCCAGTTTAGTTAGTCATCTGTTGGCTCGTTTCACAACTCATTTCTGTTTGGCTGTCATTTAATGAAGAAAGAAATCAATTCAGAGTGCTGAATCCTCCAAAACAGGGCTATTAAAATTAAGGAATGAATTAGCAGAGAAAACTGCTCGCTGATTAGAAAAAGGGTTAGAATGAAAACCTGCAGCCACTGCGGCCTACCAGGCCTGGAATTCGACACCCCTGGTCTAAAGTATCAGGTTGCATCAGAGTGGAATTTTATTAAAAGAAGATTAGGTTCAACCAAAGTGAACATTTCTTTAGTAAAACCTGAGCATTTCGCTTATATTATTATCAATCAAATAAATTGTTAGATTTGAATAAACCTGGTAAAATGACTTCTTAGCACACTAGGTGTATTTTGTAGGTTAAACAAGCATTTTTTTCCCAGTGTACCTTGCCCCTGAGGGTGGTGCGATAAGCTGTCCTATGGGAACAATAGGATGTGAAAAAGAATGAATGAATGAAAAACAGTGATGTCTTTTTCTTTTATCCAAAGAGATGCCAGGTGAAAGTGAAGAGGCACCTCTGTGTAAACAAAGCACCGATTTTATTTCGTACATCTGTTCTAACTCAAGTAATGAGCTCGTGCTGCCAGTCGATGTGAGTACTCCCTCCTTGACCAGCGTTAACCTTTTTAGCTTTTCTCTGATTCATGTTTTCCATTTCCCCTGCCCTGTAAGCTCACTGCATACCTTTATCATTTAAAATAACTAATTTGCTACAGTGAAACCTCAAAGGTGTTCATTAAGGTACACCTAGACAATGACTGGTTCAAGCAAGATTTTGACTTTCCATAGAACTGCTTCATGATTGACGGAGTAATGCGGAGGAGCTAGAAAATGCTAAGAAGGTCAAGCCACGATCAGCAAATTACAAAGCAGACATGTGTATTAGTTGAAATCAATAAACCTGCTTCATAATAATATATTAAAAAGTCACCACTGTGAAGTTCCAGCGTGGGTTCTTGTTCCTGGCAGAGGACTTGCTCCGCACTTGAGCCGCTCATCTGCTGAAGGAATCTGACAAACATGGTGTTTTAACCTTGAAGGTTTGCAAACTTGGCAGCTCTGTGGAGTGTAGGAGTCTAGGGGAGAAACTGGAAAGCAGGGCCGTTAAGTAAATAAGACACACTCTGTCTTCAGGGATGGATCCATAAATACTGCCCTTGAAATGGGGGGGGGGGGGGGTTGAACTGTGCAAATAATAAAAAGAGGAAATCACCTAGGAAGGAGAAGTAAAAAGGCATTCCATTCATTATTCTCAGCAGTGATCTACTTTGTATGAATTTTCTTACATTAATCATTTGGCTAGAGACGTGTTTCTTTTTTTATATCATTGGTGTGAGCTACAGTACACTTGAGCGGTGCAAGGAACAAAATGTTACAAGGTTACACCATTTGCTTACATAGGTAGGTAAAGAAATAGCAAAGTGTGGTATTAAGTCAATTATTTGGACTTAATTATAGTTCGCTTTATTGTATCGTATGAAAGATTTCAGATATTGCCTTCATTGTTAATCTTGTTGTGATACAGCTGATAACAGGGTGGCCTATCTGCTACAGTTTCAAAGAGCTCTCACCCTGTTAAATATTAACTACAACAGAAAAGCAGTCTTGACTCTCTTCCTCTAAGCCGTGCCTCACCCCTTCATCTTCCAATGCTTAGGCAAAAATCAATATTTACAGTGCACTGCTCTTTTGTGGGTTTCAGGTGAAAACTGGTCACATTTCTTATTAAAGTGGACGAAAACTTTACACGTCGAAAACAATTTCCAACCACACTCTCAAAACCTTATGGGCATAGTGTGCACATTGCCTCCTCCACCACTTGCTGTTTCCTGTAAATGCGTATCTGAAAAATTCACATTCCATTAGCCACGCCCATTAGCCCACCCCTTCTTTAATAACAAAAAAAAATCCCTTATTAGTTTCAACGAAACACAATCTATATGCTGAAATCATTTCCTGAAATGATCGCTAAGCCATCTTCCTGTTTCAGTTATGCAAATTACTAGAAGCTTTCTACAGTTGCAATTAATATAGTTTTTAGACAAGCGGGATTTGTGTTTTGTGATATTAAATCTTCCAGAAGGACCATATATGGCCATATTGTTGGTTAAAAGAGAGTGTTTGAGCCGTCAAGCTTAAAGATCTCGCCAAGCATACTGTGAATTATTTCATTTCTCTTAATTAGAGCTATGCTGACCTTTCAGTGCAATCCTTTCACAGGTTTTCAGAAACATGCTTCACAGAAAAACAGAAGAAACTCTTTCTAAAACTTGCATCACATATTATTCCAGTATTAAACAACCAACTAATCTGTTTATCTGTCACTTTATCTATATTTTCTAATTGCACCCATTCTGGCTTGTCACTCTATTTAGCTTCCTTCTGCTTTGTTCTTCCCTTTCCCACCTAGATATCGAATCTGCTTGTTCTTTTCAGGTACATATGTGAAGAAGGGCGAACATCCATCACACTGTGTGTACAGCTCTGTTTTTTAACATGGAAATAATTGAACACCTTGACTTTAGCACATGCAAGTAGGAATTAGAGCTCTCTACATGCAGTAACAATAACTCTGTAAATCTATAAAACTGCTATTTGTTTTTTTTTTTATTTCTGCCAATGTGCCAATGCAGCTCCTCAGAAACTTCTAACAAACAGACTGTTGTGCTAAACTGGGATTGTGAAACATTTGGGAAATATGACTGTTAGGGATGCTAAAATCAGAAATGATGTTCAGACAGTACAAAATCTCACAGCATGGTTTATTGCAGGGGAAAATGTTTTAAGGGAAGTACAAGGGTAAGGGATTACACACAAAAGGGAAGAACAACCAACAGTAAACTATGCCTGATCCTGATTATATACTACTAGCTGTGAAAGCTCGTGCTGTAAAAAGGCACGGGGTCCTAGAAACTATTGAAATCATCAGAAAAAAAAGTTGAAATGTAGAGATGTCAGGTAATTGAAAGGAGCTGCTTTGGGTATCTCTGTCCTAGGAGGTTTCGTTTTGCTGATGTGCTTGCATCGTTTGTGCATTAGCAGCTAAGCAACTGTCTTTCTTCGGAGGTTTCATTTTGCCAATGTGCTCACCTCGCTTGTGTATTAGCGGCAGGAGGAAAAGTAAAAGGTATACCATTTTGCCGATGTGCTCGCCTCGCTTCTGTATTAGCAGCTAAGCGAGTGACTCTGTCTTCAGATGTTTCGTTTTGCTGACATGCTGGCCACACTTGCGTATCCTCGGAGGTGGAGCCCTTACCCTGACTCCAACTCTCACTTCCGGGCCGGATAGACACACACACTTCCACGCATAGACGTTTATATATAAGACTAGGGGGCGCCAACCTCCAGTTGCGGCCAGAATATTAATAATAACAAAATCTGTAAATGTACAAAAGAAAAATTATTTATTGGAGTCAAAATCACAAAATTCTATAAATATGTAAAAGAAAAATTATTATTTAATGGAGTAAAAATCATGAAATGAGAATAAAATATTTACTCTTTTACCTTTATGAGTATTCCCGTTAAACTGAGGTCCACTATGCTTGATGCACGACTTCCTTGATATTTTAGTTTATAATTTAAAAACGGAAAAACAATCTGAAAATCTAATAACATCACATTAAAGTTCGATACATTCTGAAAAGAATGATACCAAACATGTATATGTAGGTTTTAAAATAAGTCTGATTTAAAGCATGACAAAAACCGTAACATAAAATTGTTGCATAAAATCATTGCACTTTTAGGCTTGGGATTTTATGGTATATATAGAGTAGATAGCTCTGCCTGTTTCCTCTTCCTTCTCTCATCTAGAAGGTTGCCTCCTCCATCACCTCCTTATCTAGTGAACCTGTGCCTCAACTCCACACACGACTCTAAGCTTGCCTGCAGGTGAAACAGGAATTCGATTGAAGTGATAATCAGGAGTACTTCCAGTGCTTGACTCCTTAAGGGTCAACATCTTAAAGGCACCAGAGGGGAACCCTAGGACATCATTGCAACATCGAATTGCTACCCTCTATTTCCCTGGAGGACCAAATCTTTAACTCTTGTCATCCAGAACACCTTGTTATCTCAATCAGAGAATGTTCCAAAAAACCTCTTGGACAGGAATGAAGACCTCCTTATTAAAATGCTGTTATAATTTTACATGTACTGAGCCTTTACATCTTTAAAATATGCATATTGTCAGAGTTGTCCTCTCCCCTTCTACTTGAACTCTTATTCTTCTTCTTTCGGCTGCTTCTGTTAGGGGTCTCTACAGCAGATCATTTTTTCCATATCTTCCTGTCCTCTGCATCTTGCTGGGTTACATCCACCACCTGCATGCCCTCCCTCACCACATTCCATAAACCTTCTCTTAGGCCTTCCTCTTTTCCTCTTACCTGGCCGCTCTATCTTTAACATCCTTTTCCTAATATACCCAACATCTCTCCTCTGCACATGTCTAAACCAACATAATCTTACCTTTCTGACTTTGTCTCCAAACCGCCCAACCTGAGCTGACCCTCTAATGTACTTATTTCTAATCCTGTTCATCCTCGTCACACCCAGTGCAAGTCTTAGCATCTTTAACTCTGCCACCTTCAGCTCTGTCTCCTTTTTTTTGTCAGTGCCACCATTTCTAGCCCATATAACAAAGCTGGTCTCACTACTGTCCTGTAGACCTTCCCTTTCACTCTTGCTGAGACCCATCTGTCACAAATCACTCCTGACCCTCTTCTCTACCCACTCCATCCTACTGTGTACTAACGTCTTTTATCCTAGAGCAGACTGGAAGATTAATGGCTTTAACACCAATGACATTACTTTCAGTGTCTGTCTACTTGGATCTGCCTCTTGAGGCCAGAAGTGCCAAAATCCACCATCTTAGGCAGTCAGCATTGGACTCACATCTGGAAAAATGTTTTTCTCAAACTATTTTGAACAATGCATTTTGGGTTTTTTTTGCAGTTATATGGGATCTGCCTTAAGGTGCCCCAACCCTTTAAGTTGTTTCCGCCTTATTTCTTACAGTGACATAGTCAGCAGGATTTTACAAGTTGCGAAGATGACACAGCAATAAGATGTAGCTACCATTATGCAAGTTATGGTTGCAGAGATCCAGGCTCTTAAGGTCCAGGTTGGGGAACAACAGACACAGCTCGCTGAAGTGGGGATATATAACCAGGCGCATGCTGCTCTCCAACAGGAATACTTGTTGGGACTATCCCAGGTGTTAATACCATTGCATCCAGATTACAGCATTGAGACCTACTTTGTGGTTTTTTAATGTACAGCTACCCAGCATCACTAGAAGCATACAGAGTGAGCACACATACTGGTACTGTTTTTGAGGAGACTGGTTCATGGGGCTTATTACAACCTCAAAGAGCAGGTTGCTGACAATTATGACCAAAGGAACGCTGAGGTGCTATTGAGGTATGGTGTTAGTCCAGACCAGCAGGCAAGAGCTTGGAAATTCAATCTTGGTTAATATACTTTTTTATCCAGATTGATTTCTAAACCAACATAACAGAGACTGGGTTTGTCTTTGATCCAACTGTGCCATCTGTGGTTCACCCCTCACTTGGGATCAAACTCCAGCCCTCATTCTCATAACTCCAACATAGACCTTGTAACAAATAATAAAAAAATTATAAAGGACTGGGGCACGAGCCAGTGATCCCATATAACTGAAGTGAAAATATTAAAGAGGTTTCACAAAAAGAACATGATAATATCTTTCCAGATGTAAGTCAAAACAACAGCTCAAAAAAGATGGTGGTTTTAAGCTGGTTAAAAGGCATGTGAGGTGGAAGAGGTAGGCTCAGGGGACCAAATCCCAGAAATTATGTTATTTGACATCTAGATCTTCAGGAGAAATGAGAGAAGAAGCATTAGGTGACAACACAAACCCTCGACTCTGGGTGGAATTACCATTAGACAAATTCCAGGAATTGCCTGCCAAGTGCATGTGTGTGTCAATCTAAAATGAAATGTAACAATTTTTGAAGCCCAGGCAGTTAAAATCTCAGTAACATGCAGGAGCAAAGATGACACTGCCTGATAGTGAGCTCATACACTGAAGTTATATTCTCCTGTACGTAAATTATCTGTTCTTGGAGGGAGCCCCCACTGCAATCAAGATCAGGTTCATGTCCAGTGCACTCCATGGCTCAACTTTATCCTGAAATCATACCTTTGCATTGACATTCCTCATGCAGACCAGACCAATAATCAAGCTAACCGTCTGAGCTTAAGGGCAACAACTTTAACCCGAGGCATACAGTTAGGTCCATAAGTATTTGGACAGTGATACAGTTTTCATAATTTTGGCTCTGTGTGGCACCACAATAGATTTGAAATAAAGAAATCAAGATGTGATTAAAGTGTAGATTTGCAGTTTTAAGTTAAGGTGCTTAATAAAAGTATAGTATGAGTCATTTAGAAAGACATTTTTATACATGGTCTTCACATTTTCAGGGGCTCAAAAGTATTTGGGCAAACTAATAATCATAAATATAATGATCATTTTCAATAATTGGTTGAACCCGTGGCCATCTCCATGTGCTGGGTTTCCACTCTAGTGATGCTTTGCAAGTCCTTTACTGCAGCTGTCTTCAGGTGCTGCTTGTTTGTTGGTCTTTCTGCCTTCAGTTTTGTCTTCAGCAAGTGAAATGCATGTCCAATTGGGTTGAGGTCAATTGATTGACTTGGTCAAGTGAAGAATATTTCACTTCTTGGCATTAAAAAGTATTTGGTTTGCTGTCACAGCATGTTTTGGGTCTTTACTGTAAAGTGTTAACCTATCTGTTTTGCAGTATTTGACCGAATCTGAGCAGACAGTATAGTCCTATACACTTCAGAAATCACCCTACTACTTCTGCCAGCAGTAGTATCATCAATCAACACCAATGACCCACTTCCACTGGCAGTCACACGTGCCCATGCTTTAACACAGCCTCCAACATATTTCACAGAAGATGTGCTATGCTACAGATCATTAGCCATTTCTTCTCTTATCCATATTCGTCGCTATTCATCATTCTGATACATATTGATCTTAATTTCATTTGTCCAAAGAAAATTGTTCCAGAACTGGACTGTTTTTTAAAAAAAACATTTTCTGGCCAAGTCTAATCTGACCTTCCTATGCTTAAGGTTTACCAGTGGTTTGCACCTTGTCTTCCCTTGATTGTAGACTTTGGCAATGATAGGTCTACCTCACAGAGAGTGTTCTTGGAGTGGCTAAATGTTGTGAAGGAGTTCTTCTTCACCAAGGACAGAATTCTGCAATTATCCAGCACAATTGTCTTCTGTAGTTGTCCAGACCTTCTGGTGTTGCCAAGTTCACCAGTGTGCTCCTTCTTTTTAAACATGTACCAGATGGGTGATTTGACCACTCCTTGTGTTTCTGCTATCTCTCTAAAGGGTTTGTTTTGGTTTCTCAGCCTAATGAGGGACTGTTCATGGACAGCTCTTTGGTCTTCATATTGAGAGGTAAGACTGACAGCTTCCAAATGCAAATTTCACACTTGGAATCAGTTCCAGACCTTTTACCTGCTTAATAGTTAATGAAATAATGAGGGAACTGCTCACTCCTGATTATGGAACAGTTTGTCAGTCAATTGTCCAAATATTTTTGAGCCCCTGAAAATGATGGGATCGTGTATAAAAATGGCTGTCATTCCTAAATGGCTCATATGATATTTCTGTTAAACCCTCTGAATTAATGCTGAAAGCCTACAATTCAATCATTTAATTATTTCTTCCTTTTAAATCCATTGTGTTCATGTATAGAGCTACAATTATGAACAGTTTGTCACTGTCAAACTACTTATGGATCTGACTGTACATGACAAGGGATGGAATCTTCCATACACCGTAATAACTGTGTTGAACAACACCATCACCTATTTTTCTAGCTTTCTACTACATTATGAATCAAGAATCAGTGTCCATATCTGTGTAAGGAAACAACTCTGGAAGGAAAGACAGTCTACCTCTAGCACTTGCATAGTACTTCTGTGGCTGTAAATGTTAACTTCTGAGAAAATAAAAATCACCCCAAGGTAGAGGTTGGTTGTTTACATTTTGATGGATTTTTAATGGTAGTTGGACCCACTGTATAGTACCATGAAAAAGTAGGTCAAAAAATAAATAAATAAACCTTCTGTCTTGCTCTCCTATACTAAAAATAAGCTGAACACAAATTTCATGCCCAGTGTCATTTATTCATATTAGTAAGTCCAAACATAAGAATCCACATTCCATTTTTACTGGAGCTCCTCCAATAGTCTTATTCTGTAACCCTTTGACCCTGAGGTGATCTTATGAGTCACACAAAAGCCAGTACTTGTAAGAGTTCTAAATATATACTTCATGAAGATAAATCTTGAAACCTCAATTAGAAACATTGAGCAATTGCTTGACAGAACATTCTTCTGTGCTATCGCAGGAGACCCTGGTATTTTGGAAGTTGTTGGGAAAAAATGATGCGCTGACTGTCAAAGAATCAAGCAGATAACATTTCTTCTGAAAATTATCTATCTAGAAAAAAAGATTAAAGTGTATGTCCACACTGAAATGGAAAGAAGCCTAAAGACACAACATTTCAGCTGTATAAGCTTTATTAGGTGGGCAACTAAAAAGGATAAAGCAGGTAACATATACAGGATAGAAGAGAGTCAGGCAGATAAAGAGAGAAAAGGTGAGACTATGCACTGTAAGGTTTTTAAACTCTTTTGGGATTTGCCCCCAACAGGACAACACACAAGCGTTCCGAAGCAAACAACCGCAGGCTTCCAGTACTGTAGTAGTTTGCCGTAAAAGAGAATCAGAAAAGATTGTGGTCAAGCTATAAGCGCCGGCCGTCGATGGGTGATGCAAGGAACATTATAAATGCAAGAGCACAGTATTACTTAGCCACTAACCTGGTCATAACCCTGCCTGATTGCTGTGTCTCTGTATAGTAGAGCGGTTGATCCCGCTACAATAAATAACCGTGCTGTTCCTGTTTCATGCTGAATAAAGCTGGTTTTGCTAATGTACTTAAGACTCAGCCTCATGTTCTGGGGTGCATGACAGGGACTCGCACATGGTCACCATGCAATAGTAAACAGTATAAGCTCGTATGGATGTTGACTATATGAGTATGACACGGCGACTAAGAACGAGCATGGGAGACGATTACCCACAATCCCCACGTGACGCTCGGCGGACAAAGCGTACACGTACTACTCGTATTGCAAGACCTCGCTCATTTATCAAGTTAAAGTTTATTAAAAATTTTAGCTCGTCTTGCAAAAAACTCTCAAACCAAGTTACTCTTAATCCAAGGTTTCACTGTATTTTATAATGTCAGTCGTATTAGTCAAATGTAGAAAACTCACGCTTTTGGTCCAAAAGATTATGATATGTTAACGCCCTCTGAGGGAATAACCCTGGAGCACACTGCCTTTATTTTCTATGTATTGTACCTACGTGACCACATGGTAATACCCAAACTATTCCGAAGCGACGTTTGCACTGTTTTGTGTTTTTTATATCTCACACCCTCATACACCGTTATCGTAAGAGCATCCTATATCTATGATGGAGTGTTTGATCAGAAGAAAATATGAAGCTGGTTTTAAATTAAAAGCCGTTGAAGTGGTGAAAGAAATTGGTAACTGCACTGCTGCAACAAAATTCAATGTATCTGAGAAACTGGTGTGAGATTGGAGGAAGCAGGAAGATGTAAAAAAAGTACAAGTCATCACCAATATACTAACAACCCAATTGTGCTTCACTCACTCAGAATATGGAACCAATGTAGGAAGTATTTTAAGAGAAGCTTTTATCTGTAGCAACTCTGCATGAGAACCACCTTTTTCCACCCTCTCAAACGTACACAATTTTTAATGCCTAGAAAATATTCAGGATTAAATCACTTAAAGATCTGTACATAGACAACATCTTTGCATCCTACGAGCAATTACACTCCAAATTTAACTTTCCAGCAAAACATCTCTTTCACTACCTTCAAATTAGAAACTTTGTTAAACAGAACCTGTCCAATTTTAATCACCTCCCACCTACCTCTATGCCAGAAAAATATTGATCAGTCTTGAGGACTCAGACAGCATCTCCGTAATATATAAAACCATTTTACAATTCCTCCCTTTCAAAGATCCAAGAGTAGAGTGGGAAAAGGATCTCTCACTCAAAATTTCAGAAAAGGAGTGGAAGGCAGCCATGCACAGAATTCACTCGAGCTCCATATGCGCAAAGCATACAATTATTCAACTTAAAATTAAATATCAAGCACAACTGTCTCATTTAAAATCACCCAAAATGTTTCTAGGGCAAGACCCAACCTTGTAGAAAAGGTAACTGTGTGAGTCTTTTGGCTTATAATAAGTCCTGGAAAGGTGATAGAAAGAGTGATATCTAAAAAATAGTAAAATTGTGGCAGAAAAGTCAACTGTAAACCTGACAGATAGGTAGAAACTGGTAAAATCATTGGAATTCCAGTAGCTAGCTTCTGGAGCAAGAGGCAGCACCAACACACTCATCCATTTATCTTTTGTACAGGTCTGGTACAAAGCCAAGGTTGGAGGTAAAAAGAAACATTCTTCCACCCAGCCGACAAAGATGTTGGCATAGCTAGGTCCCATTCTAGTAACCACTGCAATGCCACTGACCTGGGAAAAAAGTTGTTATCAAGCGAGAGCATTGAAGGTTAAGAACCAGTTTTGCTAGTCTGATGAAGGTGTTCAAAGAAGGACTCTGGACTGGATGTCCATTAAATGTCTGTTGTAACAAAAGGCACTATACCAGCGCTTGACCTGGCACAGACAGACACAGGAGGCACACTAATAAAAACACAAGTTTTTATTTTTTTCTTTTTCTTCGCCTGTGGGTAATGCCTTCCCCATTTCCCACAGGCACAACACAGTCCCAACAAGCACTAAGTACACAATCACAATACTTCTTTTCTTTGGCTCTTCCACTCCTCCCGACGCCTCTCGGAGTAGTGTCTGCTGGTCCCTTATATAGGTCACCCAGAAGTGCTCCAGATGCTCGTTGACCCACTTCCTGTAGAACTTCTGGGTGTGGTGGAAGAACCGCCCACACAGGCTCAAGGACAGTTGCAGCACATCCTGGCAGCACACCCGGATCCCAACAGGGCTGTAATGAACTCCGATTCCCATTAGGCCACGGGGGAGTCCGGGGGAGGTGATGCTCTGTCCACACTTGCTCCTCTGGTCCTTCCAAGGCAGATGCGTCCTGGCCATCCATGACACTGCCTAAGGGCAATAAGATCTTCATCATTAGGAATGACTGTGTACAGAGAGGTAATTTTCTTGGTAAAGGTATAACAGTTAAGAAAGTGAAACCTAAAGCTGTCAAACAACTGGAGAGGATGGTTAGTATCTTAAGTTTTAAGTTAAAGGGAGCCCTTCCATCTATCTACCCATCATGCTCAGTGGTGATGTAAGCCAAAAAGCCTAGAATCTGACAAATTTCAATGTTCTCCCTGCAGTGTGCATGACACAGTTGACTGCATTAGAACTCTACCTTTCTGCATCTTGCCTGCATTTTACTGGATTAAATGGAGCCAGCACTGACCTGACAAAAATCTTTTTGACTTTTAAATGTAGACTTACATACTTGGGCATGGTTCCAAAGCTGATTAGTACAATGTACTATTAAAAAAAAAATGACCATTTCTTTTTAAGAAGCCTGTCTCTTGTCTCCTTGGCTCCAGTTTGGCTCCTACATACAGTATATAATAAAAGAAGTAAACAGTGATTCCTTCCTGAAAAGTAAAAATAAGTTTACATAATCTGCATTTCCTAAGTGTTTTCAGGGAAATGACAATGACACTGTTTCCTCTTGACCAACAGTCATTGCTTATAGTAGATAGCCCCTATAGTAGAATATGCTTTCTGGTGAAAATACAAGCTGATTTCTTAAAAATAAGTATATGTGCCCTAGCCCCATTACATAATGTCCTAGAGCTAAGGAACTGCTCAGTAATCACCAGGCACACTGCCAGTAAGATAAGGAATTTAATTTAAAAAATGCAGGAAGGCATCAACATAGAGAGAATACAATCTCCAAAAGAAATTACAAGTCAAGAAATCTGCTGCCGCTGTGGACCTTCCTAAAAAAACCCTAATCCCTGCCTCTCTGGTTTGGAGGCCTGTCCCCTGGCCCACCTTAATGCTTCACTCCCATGTCACAAGCCATTTCTGTTACACTCACACAACTCTTTTCTTCTAACAACACTTTTTAGGATGCAGGGACATCAAGCTAGAAGCGTTTTGTTGGTCACTACATTGTCATCGTTAAAAAGGTTGGGTCTCCAACACCAGCTGGCCTGGATATCTTGGGGGCTCTGGCCAGCCCTATGTGGCCTTTTTATAGGGAAAAGGACAGGCACCCCAGTATTTGCTAAAGCATTCATTATCTTAAATTCTGGGGGATTTTCTCCAGTTCCTGCTTAGTCATTACTTTCTTTCTGTTTCACTTTCTGTTCACCATAATAAGATCAATTTATTTCTCAGTTCTAGGAACAGCTCACTCTCTTACATGAGGGAAGTAGTATGCTATCATGTTATATGTCAATGCGTCAGTTTTCAAATTTATATAATGTAATTTTTTTTTATAAAGTTATTTAAATCTTACTTATTGATTTAGTTTTCAGTGAATTTTACAACAACTGCAACTGTAGCATGATGATGACAACTGCAATTAAACAGCAGTCACTCTATGCTTATTTAACATTACTACTGTATATTAATCTTTTTTTTGCTTACTGTTTTGTATTTTGTTTAATGTCACTCTTGACTACAGTTTTTACTATGCCATTTTGGGTGATTGTTTTCAATTGTTGTCATATGTACTGATCTGTGATCCATCCAGAAACAGTGCCTATTAAAATTCACCCTGAGTACAGGAAATACAGGATCATCTGAATTACTTTAACTGAATGCTACATAACTCCTTAGATTAAATGATTATTATGAGATAACAGGTTCATTATTTTTGGCTCAACTTTTTATTAGATTAGATAATATACATTTTATTAATCCCATGGGGAAATTTAGATGAATACAGTAGCAGAAACATAATAAAACAAGGATACAGACTCACAGGATAGATAATACAGCCAATCAATCAATTAATCAATAAATAAATAAATAAAAATAAACCGAAGGCGTACATCGAGCAGAAGCATTGAATTGCCTGATAGCAGTGGGCAGAAAAGAACCCCAGAGATGCTTCTTAGCACATCGTGGTGGTGGAATGAGTGTGTGGCTAAAGATGCTCCAAGAGAGCGTCTCCTGGAAGAGATGGGGGAGGCGGGGGGGATTTTTCAGGATGGCATCCAATTTTACCAACATCTTCTTTTCCACAACAGCTTCCAGTGTGTCCAGGCATTATGCTTGCTTTTGAGCTCTTTTTGCTGCAGTGTAGAACACCGCACTGACTTCTATGGACTGGTAGAACATTTCTAGCAGTTTGCTGCACACGTCAAGAGACCTGAGTGATCTGAGAAAATACAGTCTGCTCTGGCCCTTCTTATACAGCGCCACTGTGTTGTCAGACCAGTCAAGTTTGTTGTTTATATGGACCCCCAGGTACTTGTAGCTCTGCACCACTTCCATGTTCTCCCCCTGAATAGTGACTGGTCTCAGAGGCTTCTTGGCACACCTAAAGTTCAACAGCAGCTCTTTTGTCTTGCTGATTATGAGTTTCTAGTTGTTGCCTCTGCACCACAAGATTAAGTCATCCACAACTTTCCTGCATCTGACTCGTCTCCATCATTAATGCAGCCTATGATCGATGAATCCTCTGAAAATTTCAGTAGATGGTAAGTGGTGCTACTTTGCTTAAAGTCTGTTGTGCAGACGGTGAACAGGAAACAAGACAGGACAGTCCCCTGAAATGCTCCAGTATGTGCATTCATTGCTATTATTTTCTATTTAAACTGCTTTCCAGACTCTTTTGTCCAAGGAATCTATTTCTCTTATTGAAATAATGTTTCAGAGTTTCATTTGGATTTTATGTTTTTACTAGCTGTGCTACCCAGCTTCACCTAGACAATTTCCTGAGACAGTGGGACTCGATTGAAGTGCCAAGGAATAATCGGATGGATCAGAAGTACTAGTTAAGTAACTGAGTACTATTCTGTACACAATATTTGTTGTGTTTCCCGAGGGGCTAATATTATTAGATTTATTATTACTACATACAATTTCACATGAGTAAAACATTCCTGTCATGGATCAATTGTTTATTCTCCTAGTGACTTGGCTTTTGTTGATGGTCATTGCAAAACATAATTTTATAGGAAACTGTATTCTTTTACATTTAAATGCAATTAGTATAAATAATGGGAATTTTTGGTATAAATAGAGCTTCACCCTGTAGCAGATCCTGTAAAGGTGGCAACTTTGGTCAGATTTGAATGTTAATACTTTGATCTATAACCTTCTACTTTTACAAACTTTTAGAAAGTTTAGATCAAAAACAATATACACTGAGTCATGGTTTCCTTTAACTCTTTACATACAGCTTTGACATTTACAGGCTGCACATTTACATGTTTCATGGAGTGTATTCAACAGATAAGAACAAGTGAAAGGAAATAATATTGTCAATGATGTACAATGTCCACCACCTTTATGTTCTGCCTGTGGGGGACCCATTCAGTGAATTTTGCAAACATTTAAACTGACCACAGTATGCCGTTGCTCCTGTATTGTGTTTTACCCAGGGCTTGAAGTGGGCCGGTATGCTGTACCTGTCGTTCCCTGTTAATCCTTTACAAACTGG
Organism: Polypterus bichir lapradei; assembly: GCA_026402145.1. Lineage (NCBI taxonomy): Eukaryota > Metazoa > Chordata > Cladistia > Polypteriformes > Polypteridae > Polypterus > Polypterus bichir. The sequence goes on along the minus strand of JANRMT010062819.1, from coordinate 37,750,250 downwards.
AGCATAGCGGCACATTGCAGTCTGACCTGCTAGGGGACACCCTTGTTCTCTGCAATATTGAATATATTTTCCACCATGTCCTCCAACTACCGTTTTTTAAAGTTTATGTATATAAAAGTGCTCGACAACCCAAACCGGCTTGAATTTGTATGTATTTTATACCACATCATCAGGAATAAGACTAAGCCAAAAGAACAGGGAGTACTGCGTCTACCCAAGGAGGCCACTTGCTAACCACATCTTCTTTGAGTTTCGCCTAACTTTTCTTCATCCATTTCACATCTCATTTTCCATGCAGCTCTCCACCGCATCTCTTTTTCCTGTGTAGAGCAGCTTTCACTTGGTGGCAGCCCCATTTCTCTGCGAAATTACTTCCTTAGTTTGTATAGTGGTGTGGTTCTGCTTGCAGTGTTCAGTTGAGGCAAAAATGGAATGTGATGCCAATGAAATACCTCATTAGCTGAAGCTTTATTACCAAGAAATATCAAGAACTAAAAAAACACACCACCTCATTTTCTTTATTCTATAATGTCGCCAAATTTAAATCAAATCAGTCAAAGCATTTTTGAGATTTTGAAGTATTTGTTTTTTCTATTGTTTCGGGGTTTTATCCCTAAATATTGATATATCAAATGTCCTTTCTTACCAGATACCTACTGGCCTAGATGTACCACCCTGCCAAATGTCGACTTTTTAGCTAAATTGCAAATAGTATTTTTTTTTTGATTAGAGAGTGAGTGAGTAAGTTAGTCAACTTTGAATTATATTTGTCTTCTGTGGAGTTGTTACTCTGTGTACCTGTGGTCAGGGATGAGATTGCAGTTTCTGGGTTTATGGTTATGTAACACAAGACTCCTATGCTAATTCAAGAAGGGTTAACAGGTCATCCTTTCTACATTTCTGTATCCAACTTGTAGATAAACCCTATCTTTGTGTGCATTTCTGCTGTTTTAAACATATCAATCTTGTTTTCTGAACTTTCTGACTTTGAATTTTGCCTCACATCTCGGCTTTGGTTGCCTCTTCTTATGGTCTCAGGGTATGTGACTTTTTATCACGTTTTCTTCTGATCAGTCTAATAAAACCTTCCTCTACTATTTAAAGACAGAATAATGACATTATCTATAAAATAAACAAATTAAATAATAAATAAATAATAGATTAAAAACATGACAGAGCTTAATTTATAATATACTATTATAAACCTAACTAACGTAACTATCTTATATATAAACGTCAACGCGTGGAAGTGTGTGTGTCTGTCGGGCCCGGAAGTGAGAGGTAGAGTTGGGGTAAGGGCTCCACCTCTGAGGATACACAAGTGAGGCCAGCACATTGGTAAAGCAAAACCTATGAAGAAAGAGTCACTCGCTTTGAGGCTAATATAGAAGTGAGGTGAGCACATCGGCAAAACAGTATCACTTTTTACTTTTCCTCCCTCCGCTAATACACAAGCAAGGTGAGCGCGTTAGCAATAGGAAACCTCTGAAGAAAGACAGTCGCTTAGCTGCTAATGCACAAGCGATGCAAGCACGTCAGCAAAATGAATCCTCCTAGGAGAGAGATGCCCAGAATAGTTCCTTTCGATTACCTGACATCTCTGCATTTCAATTTTTTTTCTAACAATTTCAATAGTTTCTAGGACCCCATGCTTTTTACAGCACGGGCTTACACAGCTAGTTCATTATAAGCAGAGAATTAATGAAATAGGCTTACACAATGGGCTTAGATCTTCCAAGTAGTGTCTTGACATTTTTTTTGCAATTTGAAAGCATCTGTAGGATGTGCTCAGTAATATATGGTGAAATGTATAGAGAGTTGTTTGTGGTAATAAAACACCATTTATTGTATGTGTATTTATTACAAGACTGTAGTCCTTGCTTCTGAATAATACTATTGGAAAATCTGAGCCCATCATGTGATATTGCTGAGGTTTCTGCTGAAATTCAAGAGGAGACACTTGTGAGAACACCAGGGTATTTTTTTTTCTCAGGAGAAAATTCTGAGACAAAAGACAATGTGTCCATTTTATTTCTTTCTAATCTCACAGTTGTCCCAGAGAAACCAAAAAGATATTAAGGAGATCTCTTTTTTGATTTTTCATTCCTATGGGTTGATATAACATGTTTTCAGTTGTTTTTTGTAGTGAATTTCTGAAAGCCTTCCTTCCGTTGAATGCATTACTATATAAATCATCTGGCATACTTTTAAACATTTTTTTCAGTGTTGTTCTTTAGAAGTGTATGGTTGCATATTCATTACACATAAACACATTTGTTAATAAATCTAGACAAGGCAAAAGGCCACGTGTGGGGCTGGGAGTGCTTTGACTGTTTTGAGAAGGAAACTGCAAGAGGCATACAGTATTTCCAAAGCAGTGAGCTCATCGACACCACCTCCCCTTTGATTATCTGGGCTAATGTGTTTATCAGGCACCCAAACATGCCAAGTAAAAGGTGTCAGGGCCATGGAGTTGTTTAAAAGGAAACCCTGGCTCCAATGGGTCTTCTTATTTTTTTTTGTGGCTCACATTTATTTTAGATGTCATGGAGCCTCCGAGGACTGGCGCTTGTCCTTTCAATGACAGGACCTGGTCAGTGTCTCAGAGCAGAGGGTCGCGGACACTTACGTACATTAGCTTTATCTACAGTAGATCTGAGTGCTGGCCGCTCAGTCAGACTGTCTCCTGTACAGGCTCTAAGGTTTTTCCTGACTATTGGGTTAAGTGGGAACTGGCTGTTCTGTGACTGCCAAGATACTGAAACTTGAGGAAAATAACAAAGTGCTGCTTGCTTAAGGAATGGGCCTGAGACAATTTTTTTTAAATTCTCTTTCCAAATTTCAGCGAAAATAGCTACATATACTGCCTGGAGTTTCACAAAAAATGCTATCGCAATTCCCAGAGGGTTGCAGCTATAATTTTAAACAATTGCTCACTGCTTAGATTACTAATTTGTACTACTACTAAAAGGAGAGAAAACAAAGTTGTACAGACTCACTATTTATCTTCCTTGTTTGTATTCCGTGGAAGTGACCTAATTGCCAAAATGGCATTGCTTTGTTCAGAAGTTGTTTGATTTATATGTCATCATCGGTTTCAAAGTATGCAAAAGTGATTCTCATGACCTAATGCAATGTAAGTTGTAGGACTGCTGAAATTTTTTTTTCTTCAAATTCCCCTTTCCTCCTCCTCTTGAGAAAACAATATACGTGTATCCAGTATTCATTTGAGAGATGACTTTACATTAGCTTAAATAATAAAAACCACCTAATAAGTTTAGATGACGTTTTTTCTTCCATGAAGTCAGTTTTCGGAGGACTGAACCTGGATGTCCACCAGTATACCCCCCCCCCCACACACACACACCCACATGTACTCATTTAGGACCAATTCAGTCACCGAATAACCTAACATGGGCATCTTTGAAACGTTGGTGGAAAATGCATGCAGACAAAGAAAGAACATGCAAATTCAACAAAGGCTGTGTATGGTCAGGTCTGGTCAGGTTCGGGAGCATGTACTGGTACAACGCGTTGCCACACCCACCACGTGATGAAACAGCTCAGGATCCCAGTTCGCAACCCCCCAGGCAGACACACACTCCAGTACCACTCTCTGGAAATGATCATCTGTCTGCTGCAGCCAGGTGTTACATTGGCAACCCCTTGGCCTGGTCCAGCCACTCGGGACCCCAACAATGAGGATCCTGCAAGCCAGATCACCCTCGGGGAATTGTGCCACATGGCTATAGTGCCATAACTGCCATCCTTCAAAATGCAGGTAATGTGCCTCAGTTAGGACTCCATGAGCAACCGCTCATTCAACACAAAGTCAAACCAGTGGCACCCAAGGATTCTTTGGAGAGACACAGAAACTGAAGAAGTCCAGTCTTCATCTCAGGTCACTGGATAGCATCCATGTCTTGTAACCATATAGCAAAACAGGAAGCACTAGGACTCTAAAGACTGCATCTCTTTACAAAGATAATTATATCTCAGTATTATTCAATTTCTGCTGTGCTTTGGATGCAATATAATTATATGTGGTTATATGCAATAGTATGGCAAAAGCTCTTAGTATTGTTGTGACAGGATCACAGCGTAAGCTGTCTGCAAGACACACTGTAATGTCACTTGACTAGCCGTCAGAGTTTAAACCCCTCTAAGGATGAAGGAATGTTCCTTTAGATTAAAGGGATGGATATTTTCTTTTGAGACAGTTATTGTAAAAACACAAAATAGCATATTAACCCACTGTCTGTCAAGAGTTGTTCTGACAGGAAGAAATTTGGCAAGCCTAAAGACAAGTAATTTGACAAGAATCAGGAAATGAGGGAAGAAAGCGAGGTCAAAAAAGCAAGCAGGGACATGAGCCAAAACACCAATGAGCCAAAATTACCAAAGCTCAAAAATCCAAAAAATCAGGCTGTGTGCAATGGCACCTTTGCACATGACTTGAACTCTGGGCATCTGCAGTCATATCCAAATGGCCAGAGAAAGGGAATTGAGAGACACAGACACAACAATGAAGAAGCTGTTTACTTCACTTGTGCCATATCACAGTCTTGTGCCAAACAGTGAATTATCAAAGAAATCAATTCTTGTGCACTCACACAAGCAAAAGCAAGATGTAATTAAAAGGAATAAATAAATATGAAGACAACCCTGATTGCTTACTTATCCCTCTTATCTTTTCTTACTATAACAGACTCCAGAATAATGAATTTAACTCATACATGATAAAAAATAACAGGTGACAACAATCGTCTCACCCCAATGGCCAGTTCTCCACAACAATTCACTCTGCTGCCTCTAATTCTATCCTCACTTGGACTTCCCTTCATCGGAGGTCTCTTCCAACACCACTACCTAACCTTCTCTTCCTAATATGAAACTTACATAAGGCTGCCAGACACCATCACACTGCTCGACTGCACAGACAAATGATGAACACATTCTGTCCTTTCTAGTCACCGTAGTGCCATTATATGCTCTCAATGGACCTCTGCAGCCAATAGTAGTCAAATATCTCTCACACCGCCCCACCCATAGGCTAGCATGTCATCACGCTTGCAGCACTGTGTTCCATCACCTAATCACAACTAGTACAATATGGGGTAAAGAATTTACACAATCTCGCATGCCAACATCTGAGACAGATCCATGGTCCAGCCAGATCCAACCCTACTCGGGTAACTCTCTCATGAGCACTCTGTCGGACCTTTCACTTTCTCGTTTGGCTCTTTCCGAATCTAGGCCAGTAAATAGGCAGTCTAATCAGCTGCACATCTGGAGCGTCAGGAGGCCTCAGCCCCTTTGGTTCAGTATAAAAGTAGCAAGACAGTTAACCAACTAAATTGACATGGCTAAAGGACAATTAGAAAATAAAAATATAATTAAAAATAAAAATGCAATAAAAAATGATTAAACAGAAAAAAGAACAAAAATAGTTTTATTATCGAACTGTTATGAACTGGTTTCTTTTACTTTTTTTCTGCCTTTTCTGGACCAATTTCAGAGGTCTGACACTTATTTTGGAGGTTTTTGCAGCCAAATGTTATGATTCTGACATTTATTTTTGATTTGATTGTTTACTTAAAAGGAACAGTCTACCCAAAAATGATATTTCTTTTTATATGTTACTTACCCCCATGTACTTTGTAGTGATGGTCAAGAAAAAAATATTATGTCCTGTTTCAATGCAGAATGGAGAGAAAGACATTTATGACATAACAGAAGTCAAGAGTGACTAATTTTGTACAGCAACAAACAATGTGAAAAATGTTGGTCAAAAAAAGAAACAAATGTCACATTACTTCTGTTGCATAATCTGCATAATCCCTTATCCAGTCACATGGTCAAAACATGCAAAACACATGCTTTTTTTGGTAAAATATTGTTAAATGTATACAGTCAGTCCCTTACATACAAACCTTCAACTTACGAACTTTCAAAGATGTGAGCATGCATGTCAAATAAGTTAAAAATGATTTAAATAGTAAAATAAGTAAAAAATAAAAAATTGTAGCGTAACTTTAAATTTCGCGGTGGCATGTAAGTTAGTTGTATGTCAGGCAGAGTAGAAAACTCACACTATTATTGCTTACATTCTCAGTCACGTGCATGCATCCTTTACAAGTGGTTGTGCTTTTGGCTATATCTCTGTATATGTTTTTTTCAAGCCCAAGATGTCCAGAATTAAGCATCTTCAACAAGAACATAGAGACACGGTTGGAAATTCGCTAAGCGTAAGGTCTTCTTCACTTAGGGAAGCACATTAACATGCCATGCAAAACCCAAAAGTGTGGTGGAGTGCAGGTGAAACAGGGTCGGATCTCGGGAACAGTTTGTTCTTGTTAACTTGTCTTATTGACTCTAATGTATAATCTTCAGATATGAGCGTCTCGAGAGGAGTACCGCTGGCTTAAAGAGGGCTTTTATTCTGATACCCTCAAACTGGAGCCACCCCTGGAAGAACTTCTTTTGTGATGCTTTTTTATTGTTCTGACTTCAAAGCCTACCATGAATCTTCACCATGAACACTAACACTAATGTTGGCATTAGTATTAAGTGATGGGCAGTGGGTGTCGAGTGATTATGCCATCTAATTGCTCACTTTGTGTGTGGCAGCTAGAATTGGATTTGAAGACAATCATGGAGGCTCGTTTGCTAGCGGTAAGCAAATCAAGTGTGCTGAGATCAGCTGATGGAAAACAATGGGAATAAAAAATAACTTTCAGTTGTTTGTTGTTAAAATGCAGTAGAAATCTGTGACAAAAAATACAAATATTATCTTTTAAAAGCACTTTCTTGTGTACTGTACAGTACAAATATGTTTTCAATAAGAATTGAGGAGATATAGATTAGGTCTGCATACGTATATCAGCTGACAGAAAACAATGAAAGCAAAAATTAACTTTCTGCTGTTTATTGTTTAAATACACAAGAAATTTTAACAAAATACAATTTAACTTTTAAAAGCATTTTCTTTTGTACAAATAGCTGCACCATGCACAGCTGTACATGTTTTCTTCAGGAGTTGAGGGTTGGGGGTTGCATTGTGTTCGCTGAGTGCCTAGGCTAACTTTGCTGTACTTATGAAGAAAGTGGAGTTGCGGACATGCTCTTGGAAGAGAACTCGTTCATATGTAGGGGACTTTCTGCACTTCCACAAAAGTCTGCACACATCATAAACAGGAAACTAGTGCTAAACTAAACGGTTATGGGACTGAATTTATTAACTGAAGACCTGCCCCCTCATTCATTTGCCAAGAGTCCTGCCACCACTAGTAAGTAGCACATTATAAAAATAGTAAGTAACAGTAAGTTAACAGTAACTTAATAAAAATAATAATATTATTATTACCTGCAGAGCTCAGAGACAGGATTGTGTCGAGGCACAGATCTGGAGAAGGCTACTGAAACACAATCTGCAACATTGAAGGTTCCCAAGAGCACAGTGGCCTCCATAATTCTTAAGATGAAGACGTCTGGAACAACCACAACTCTCCATAGAGCTGACTGTCTGGCCAAATTTACCATTATACTACACAAAAAAACAGCAAAATAAATAAGACATCTGCCTCCCGATTGTTTCTCAAATCCTCATGAGTACACTGACATAACACAAAAATACTAAAATAATACACAAAAATGACAATATAAGCAAGGCTTAAACAAACACAAGCCAGGGATGACACCAAGGCAAAACCGTAACAGAAACTAAAGTCCTAAATCAGGTAATCCTTTCTCAAAAAAATCTTATTGATCTTTATTTTTTTATGGACATCAGGTATAGCAGCACTCTTAACATTTTTTATAGCAGGAGTGTCAAACTCAATTTTATCGAGGGCCAAAAATAACATTTTATATACCTGACACAGGCTGGAATATATCAAAAGAAAAACAACCCCTCCACGTTTTCTTTCCAAACAAGGCACACAATCAGGAAAGAAGGGCAAAGGTAAAAGAAATAACCAAGAACCCAATGGTGATTTTGTCCAAGCTCAAGAGAACCTGTTTAGAGAAGGAAGAACCTTTCTGACGAACAACCATCATTGCAAATATTCCACTGATCTGGGTTTTATCACAGAGTGGCCAGAGGGCAGCCTCTCCTCAATAAAAACACATGGATGCTGTAATATATTGTGCGTTTAGGCAACAATAATAACGAGTCACTGGGAAGATGTTTTGTTGGACTTCTTTCTTTCTTTATTGTGAATTGCACAAGCATACACTAGGGGTGCCTAACTGGAACAATACAGACCAAATGAGCATGTCATGCATTCTGCACACAGTACATTACATCTCCCTCTTTTAACACAGAGGACAAATGAAGAAAATCTTTAAGCAGGAAATCTGCAATTAGTTTCAAGTTATTTATAATGCCTACTTATTTCGTCTAGTTGGTTATTTTGCACTACATAAATGACTTTCAGTGTTCAGAATTAATAGGGTAATTTAAAAATTTTACTATTGCAACACAACAGCTAACTTGGAAGGAGTGGTTTCCAGTAGTTCATCTCCCCAAGGTGTCTTTACCACACCTGCCCCTAACTATTAAAGAATTTCCAAATTTGCAGGACTCAGGTTCAGTCTATCAGGGGATTCCACAAAGCGGCCCAGTCTGGTTGTTCACTGTTTGACTGGTTGAGCTTGAACAGAAGTTGGAGATTTCTTTGGTGGTGACTGAGGTGGCATCAGATGAGATGGGAATTGTACCTCTTGTTCCAGCGGTCAGTCTGTAGGTTCTGTCCAATGCTCATCACATATTAAATGTCGTGGATCCTTGGCAGTTGTAGTGCTCAAGCTGACACATTGACTCTTAAAGGCTCATACTTATGGATTGTAAGTATGCTGTCCCAGATGACATGTTGATTGATGCTATAATTGCAGGAGTCTTTGAAAAGAGAGTACATAAAAGGCTTCTAGATAAAGATACATTGGATAAAGTCATGGAAATTCTACCACAGTTTGAATTGTCACAAAGACAAATAAAAATTAAGAGAAGAAGATGTTCAAGTATCAACAGAATTTGATTGGCAACCAGCACAACAAAAAACCTCAAGGAATTGTGCACACACCCTCCAGTACTTAAATTTTTTGATCCAGTAAAGTCTGTAGAGATATTTTGTGATGCCAGCAACATTTGGCTAGGAGCAGTCCTCCTTCAAGACAACCAGCCTGTTGCTTTCTCGTCCCACTGCTGACACCATGCAAAATATTGTGCATTTAAGCAAGAATAATAACGAGCCACCAGGAAGCCGTTTTGTAGAATTTCTTTCTTTATTGCAAACTGCACAAGCATACACTACAGGGGCCTAGCTGGAACAATTCAGACCAAATGAGCATGTCACACATTCTACACACAGTACGTTACAGATACTCACTTAGAGTTTGCTAAAAGGCATGTAAAGTACTCTTGAACTGTGAGAAACAAAATTCTCTGGTCTAATGAAACTAAGATCAAACTATTTAGCTGAACTTCTAAGTATCATGTCTGGAGGAAATCAGGCACCATTCATCTCCGTTGCAATGCCATTCTAGTGGTAAAATTCTGGCAGTAGCAGCATAATGCTGTGGGGTTGGTTTTCAGCGGTAGGGACCGGGAAGCTACTTAGGGTTAAGGCAAAGGTGGCTGGACCAAAGTACAGAGATATCCTTAATGATGACTTGCTCCAAAGCACTCTGGACCTCACACTGAGTTGAAGGGCTTAGCAACAACTCTTGAGTGGCCCAGACAGAGCCTGGACTTGAATCTGAGCAAACATCTGTGGGGAGACCTGAAAATAGCTGTCCACCGATGGAATCCATCCAACTTGATAGAGCTGGAGAGGATCTACAGTGAAAAACTGCAGAAAATCCACAAATCCATGTGTGTGGATCTCGTTGTGTTATGAACACTCCAGGCCATCATCACCACCAAAGGTGCTTCAACTAAGTACTCAGCAAATACTTCATTTTTTTCCTGTTTTCACTTTGTTATTCTGAAATAAAAATGCATAAAAAAGCATAAGAAAACTGTGAAAAAGATGAAGGGGTCTTAATACTTTCTGAATGCACTGTATATATTAGTCACATCTACTCTGTTTGCTTAAATCAGTAGCAGCAAAATTAAATTAAAAAAGGATATTAGCCAAAATAAACATCAAAAGTGTATGCTTTTACATTACAATATAATAAAAAGAAGTAAGTTCCATCTTGTACTTGATGGTTCTGCATTCTCTGACCCCATAATCGAACAGGCAGGGACAAACAACAGATGGAGCAGTGAATGAGTGGCCCATAAATTTTTGTCTATGTCTATTTTCATATTGATAGAAATGTTCAATGAATAAAATCAGTGGTGTTTACATGTGCTTAAAGTAATTACAATTAGGACATTAGTTTATGGGTTTAAAGAATAGAAATATGAAATGAAGAATCAAATAATGAGAATCATAAATCAGTTTTAAAGTTAGCAAGACAGAAGAACAATGCCTGGATTTGCTGCTTAATAAAAATAAAACAAAATTATCCAGGTCACAGAGAGTCACTTCATCATCGGCCCAGCACAGGAAATTAGCTTTTATGATTTCTGCCTAACTGTGACAGAAGTGTTAAGGCTAATTTGCACCGAAAGCTGGATGGCAGCCAGTGTTCCCTGCAATATAATAGGCTAGGTAATACACAGCCAAAGACTTGCAAAGATGATGCGAGAGAGATTTGCTGGCTGTCTCTGTCAATGATCTCCGTCTGACCTTGCATCCTGTTTGAGAATGGAATTCAGCAGAAATGTAAAGGATGACAGAAAATGTGAAAACATTAACTTGATGCCTAGTAAGGTGTGATATGATAGGTAGAACTACTATATGGCCATACCAAAGAAATGAAGACTTTATTGGAACTTTCTGGAACCTTGAAGATCTTAGATTTTTTTTTTGTTCTTTGTTTCTTTTTCAGTTATGAAGTGAAGAAGGAAGATGGGAAAAATTAGAAATGGCAAGAAGAAGAAATAAGTTGAGTATTGTACTTTCTATAAGTAATTCAATTATTTATTGTATTGCTCACACAAAAAAAACCCAATAAAAAGATTATAGCAAGGAAAAAAAAATACAATAATCCACAGTATGTAAATATGTTACAGCTGCTGGATTTCAGAGTTTTTTATCATAGTCAGGCTGTTTATGAGCTTCATGTTCCAGGAAACTAACCTTGAGCTGAGTGTGGGATGAGTTTGTTGCTCATGAGTTTGAGGGACAATAATGTTTTGTAACATTTTCTTCATTTAGTTTTTGCATATACTGACAAAAGCTATAAAATGTTAGTATGCCCTGCTAGCAGAAATGAGAACCTATTGCTGAGTAAGCCAGGATGTTTTCTTTATACGCTCAAATGGAATTTTTAGTTAATATATAATAATCTTTTACAATCTATTACAAGTATATATTTGAAGGTATAACAGAATGAATTTTTAAACATAAGGAAAAAGATTAAATGTAACTCAAGTATTAACTAAATGTTAATTCAAGCTTAAGCGCCTGAGGTCTCTGCCTTGTCTTAGTGAAGCCACCAACATGATTTTCCAAGGTTAGAATGACATAAATGACTAATGGACACATCTCCAGAAAGTGGAGATAAACTGACAGGAAAGCCCATACACCCCTCCTATGAGGCGGTGCTAAGATCAATGGGACATTCTGCTAAACACCCCCCTTAACAAAGCAGTGTTCAGAATAATGAGAGAATCGACATGAGCCAGAAATTACTGGTGGCTTTAGTTGATTGGAGGAGGTGATAAAGTTCTGCATATTAAGAGTCAGATGATGTGATGTATTAGATAAGGTGATGTAATTAGAAACATGTATAAAAGCAGATGAATTGTTTAATTGATTGCTCACTCCATGGACTGAAACATTTGTGCATAACTCTGTGCAAATGAAGATTTGGACAGATTTGACGAAGATGCTTGAGATGGATAATGAAAATAAGATGGCCAAGAACAATTAGTTAAGAGGATTTGAGAGGAAAGACTTGTTAAATGGAGTTAAGTGAAACTGGCGTATCAAGAATGATAAGAAGGACAGTTAAGACCACAAAATGACATCAAAAATTCAGAATCAATATCTCCATGATGGGACAGTTAACTTTGTGAGCTGGAATGTTAAAGGCCTGAATCACAAATTAAAGAGAAAGAAAGTATTCTCTCACCTAAGAAGTCTAAATGCTAAAATAGTATTTTTACAGGAGACACACTTATTAAGCAAGGATCAGTTCCGGCTGCAAAAAGACTGGATTGGCCAAATGTTCCATTCCAGGTGTGGGAATTCTTATACATAGAACAGTCTCATTTGTGGTATCAAATGTAATATCTGATCCTGAAGGGAGATATGTGATTATCATGGGCAATTTATTTAACTGTAAAGTGATTTTGATAAATGTTTATGCACCAAATGTAGATGATAGGGAATTCATGCAAAATTTATTTACATCCATTCCCAATGTGAACACTCATAAAATTATAATGGCTGGGGACTTTAATTGTGTTTTAAATCCAGTCTTAGATAGGTCTCCTGTCACAGGGGTGATGACTGCAAAGTCAATTACACAGTTTGTAACTGACCACAACTTATCAGACCCCTGGAGGTTTTTAAACCCAAACTCAAGAACAAATTCCTTCTACTCACCAGTGCATCATTGCTACTCAAGAATTGATTATTTCTTTATAGATAATAATTTCTTGCCTACGATTAAACCTTGCAAGTATGACGCTATTGTTATTTCTGACCAAGCCCCTCTGATCTTGGAGCTAAAATCATTATGCCCCACATACCCATCTCACAGATGGTGTCTTAATCCACTTTTATTAGCAGACGAGAACTGTACAGAATTTATATCAAAACAAATCAGTTTTTTTCTAGAGACAAATACATCATTAGAGGTCTCTGCAGGAATACTCTGGGAAACCCTAAAGGCCTTCTTAAGAGGACAGATTATTTCAAATCTTTCCCACAGAAATAAATTAGAAACCAGGAAGGCATCGGAGCCATCCAGTGAAATTACTAGAATAGATCAAGAACATGCCAGGTGTCCAAGTGAGGCTCTTCATAGGATCAGGCAGGCTCTACATTCAGAACTCAACCTCTTAACAACTAAAGAAACTGAACAACTCATTTTTAAATCAACACATCATTACTATGAGCATGGAGAGAAAGCCAATAAGCTCTTAGCTTAACAAATCCACAAGCAAGAAGGTCGCTATGCAATCCCAGCAATCACCATTCGAACGGAGACAAAATCATTGACCATAAAAATATAATGCACACATTTACAGACTACTATAAATCCTTATATTCTACTGAGTTTAAAGAAGACAACACACAATCGAATGTATTTCCGGATGCATTACAGATACCACAAATAGATACTCTTAGTGCAGAGGAATTGGATAAACCTTTGGTGCTATCAGAATTACTAGATGCTATAAAGTCACTTTAGTGTGGGAAAGCAGCAGGCCCTGATGGCTACCCTGTCGAATTTTATGAGAAATTCTCCACTCAGCTAGGTCACCTATTAGCAACATAGAAGCTACAGACAATCAAATTCTACCTCAAACTTTTCGCCAAGCATTAATCACCGTCTTTCCTAAACAAAATAAGGACTTATTACAATGTGTATCATACAGACCAATTTCACTTCTGAATAATGATGTTAAGATACTCTCCAAAATCCTAGCTAGAAGGATGGAGAAAGGGCTACCTTCGGTAATATCACAAGATCAAACTGGATTTATTAAAGGCCGACACTTAGCTTCCAATCTTCGATGTATGTTTAATGTAATATATTCACCCGCAAAGTCAAACACCCCAGACATGTTATTATCATTGGATGCAGAAAATGCATTTGTTATGATTGAATGGAACTATCTTTTCACTACATTAGAGAAATTTGGGTTTGGCCCGAACATTTGTGCATGGATAAAACTACTGTATACCAATCCAGAAGCTTCAGTTTGTATTAACAACATTAATTCAGACTACTTTAAACTAGAACGTGGTACCAGACAAGGATGTCCCTTGTCACCACTACTTTTTGCAATCGCCAGTGAGCCACTGGCAGTTCACTGTCAAAATGCTTATCAGATAAAGGGGATTCTCTATATGCAGATGATATGGTACTGTATATATCAGACCCACAAAATACTGTGCCTGTAGTCCTAACAGCACTTACAGATTTTTCAAAGATTTGTGGTCTAAGAATTAATTTGAATAAAAGTGTGCTCTTCCCAGTGAATTCTCAAGCATACAATATCAGATTGGACACCTTACCCTTTTATCATTGCAGATCAGTTTAAATACCTAGGGGTAAACATCACAGGTAACCATAAAGCTCTTTATCAAAAAAATTTTGCCATCTCTATGGAAAAAATTAAGCAAGACTTGCATAGATGGTCAACCCTTCATCTCACTCTGGATGGAAGAATTAAAGTTGTTAAGATGAATATCCTTCCTTAGCTGCTTTTTATTTCAAAACATTCCAATATACATCAATAAATAATTTTTTAAGTAATTAGATTTAACCATAACCTCTTTTGTTTGGAACTTAAAACAAACACATATCCAAAGAGCGACCCTACAAAGACCTAAGGCAGAAGGTGGCATGGCTCTACCTAACATTCAGTTTTATTACTGGGCAGCAAACGTACAAGCTATAAAAACCTGGACATAAATAAATGAACATACACAGGCTTGGTCCGCAATAGAAATAAAATCCTGCAGTACTTCTTTATATTCCCTGCTTTGTGCCCCTATAAATGCAAGTTATCACCAATATACTAACAACCCAATTGTGGTTCACTCACTCAGAATATGGAACCAATGTAGGAAGCATTTTAAGATAGAGAATCTTTTATCTGTGGAACCTCTACACGAGAACCAACCTGCGAACATTGCAATCAAGCTCCAGCCTCCCTGGGTCACATGTTTTGGGCCTGCACCATATTAACATCATTCTGGATCAAAATCTTTCAAACAGCCTTGCTGTCACACTCCCTCCTAACCCATTAACAGCTGTGTTTGGTGTTCTTCTAGATGGGCTTAAAGTGGAGAAGGAAAAACAAACTGTGATTGCCTTTACTACACTATTGGCACACAGATTTATCTTGCTCATCTGGAAATATCCTAACTCTCCTCTTTTCAGTCAGTGGGTAACTGATGTTTTATACTATTTGCAATTGGAAAAAATCTAATTCTCACTTAGAGGATCTGTGCAGAACTTTTTCAAAACCTGGCAGATCTAATTAATAACATTTTAGATTAAGTTCTTGAAGCACTGAGGAAGCAGATTATCTTCCCATTTCTTTTTCTTCTCCATTTATCTTTATCTGCTTATTAAACTCGTTAATTTACTTATTTTTAATAGCTTTAAGTTTTACTCTGTTGGCCATGATACCTTTCTCAGGGGTGGGGGTTGATTTGTTTTCAATCCTATTTTTTGTAAAAATTGATCTTTTTGTTTGGAATGATTACAATAAAATCAATAAAATTAAAAAAAAAGGACAGGACAGGACATGTATTGCACTTGGACGATTCAAGGACAGCAAGAAGAGTGGAAAGATGGTGTCCAGTAGGAAGGAGAAGAGCAGGAAGGCCAAGAAAGAGGAGAAAAGATATGGTGATAGAGGAAGCAAGACACAGAGGAGTAAGGGGAAGAAACCTAGAGGAAGAGGCACAGGATCAAGAGAAGTGGAGTAAGCTTTATAACAGGTGGGGATGCAACGCTGAAGACAATGGAAGCGTGGCTAACTAACTAACTAACCATTTTGTGCATAGCAACGCATCCCCATTACCATCAAGTGATGCCAGGAAGCTGCATGTTATGACGTAACTTCCAGGAGGTATGCAATGAGACTGTGTACACATTTTGGTGTCCAAGATGTTTTTGATTTTTGACTTATGTATTGGGCTTAGTTCACCTTCAGTTTTTGTTTTGTTTCATGGTTTTGACCTCAGCTATTCCCCTGAAT
The DNA here is from genome assembly GCA_026402145.1 of Polypterus bichir lapradei. Taxonomy (NCBI): domain Eukaryota; kingdom Metazoa; phylum Chordata; class Cladistia; order Polypteriformes; family Polypteridae; genus Polypterus; species Polypterus bichir. Next base: position 37,734,247 of record JANRMT010062819.1, on the reverse strand, counting down.
AAATTTTTCTGCTTATTTTCTAAGCAGAATGGTTGAATGTAATAGAGTAGAGCTGAGACTCTTGTGCTACAAAACTCAATGGATGTTTACAAAGTGTGATGCAGCAACAAGTTGGGTGAGTGAAACAGTGACTTTAGAAGATATGAGATGACTCATTAATGTGATTAGGGAAAGATATGTAAGTAGATCGGGATTCTGGGAGTATAAAATGCAAATGAAATTAGATTTGTAGAATAATTAGAGTTTATAGAAATGAAAGGCCTTAGCATAAAAGCAGAAGAATTATATTTAAGAAGAACCTGAACATAAACAAAAAACTAAGAAAATGATATAATAACAGTCTGTCCTCTGTAATTAACTGCCTGGACTGACTATATATTCATCTAACACTCACAGTTCATTTATTAAGTTTAAAAGGCCATATCACATGTTCAATAAGACAATGAAAAGATGAGCAGTGCTAAAAGGGGGCACACACAATGAAACATGTAATACTGAGGACCTACAGTTTAATTTTATTATATTTCTCCTTTTGATGTACATTGATGAGAGCATTTTCTGGAATTTCATTTTTGGCAGCCTTTAATGTTTTATTTAATTTTAACATAAGCAAAAATCTGAAAGCAGAAATAATTAAGTTGTATTGTTCCTTTAAGGTGCTATATGAAATTAAGTGATAGATAGATGGATTACCACATACAAAATTCAGCTGACTTCACAGTCCATGTCATTCCTATTAGGATAATGGATTTGTGGTTTTGTGGGTGCTGTACTTACGACCTAGAGAGGAGAGTGGATCCAGTTTTCCCATAGACATGGTCACCCATGTCCAGGCATCCATTCAGGGGGTAACACCATGGGACCATCCTTGCTCTCTGTTTTCTGTCAAGACCAAGGACCAATCCCCTTTAAGAAAACCCCTGAGCGACTAATGCCAGGGCCCTGCACTAATGACCTCACCTAAGGAATGGATCCAGTTAGCCTTTTTGTTTGTAGCTTTTTAGAATAAAGGTACTGACAGATTTGAAACAGAGCAGAGTTAAAGTTCAGCATTTCTGCATGTTTCTCACACTATATCCAAGCTCTTTTTCTGACTAAAAACAAAACCAAAACTAAGCAAAATGATTCTTGCCAGAGAAGTTTAAAAGTGGCCCTTTTTAGGTAAATCAAACTCAACTATATAGACAGGGAAACTCTAAAAAATCCAGTTTCTGTGGTAAATGCTTGACATACAGGTCAGACATGAATTGTAATCTTGCTCCTTTGCTCATGAAGAATGTTCCCAATTTACTTTTTCTCTGCACTGGCTATCACCATCTACCCATTGTTTATAGCATACCCCTCTAGTGAGATCAATAGGTTTCATGAATTTTAGTCTTAACTGTCACTTGACATGAAAATGTTTGGAAAAGATTTTTACTTCCAAATAATCCAGACTTTTTACTATTTAAAGGCAGGGTTTAATCTGTTTTAAGCATCTGACCTATGTCCACGCAAAATAACTCTCCATTTTTAAATTCCTTTATCCCTTAGAGTCTTTTCTGCACTCTCCACTTTTCCCTAATCTGTATGACATCATTCTAAGGTGACTGGTAACTTTGGATTGTCCATGTATACGCAAGTGAAAGTATGAGTGTGCGGCACACTGCTGTTGCTTCCTGGGCTGGTTACTGTCTTGTGTTCAGAAAAAGTGAAGATATGAACCTGTTAATAATCATTTTAATATGCAACTGTACAGAATATATGAAACACACAGTACAAAAATGATTATATTAACAACTAGCAGAATACCCGCGCTTCGCAGCGGAGAAGTAGTGTGTTAAAGAAGGTATGAAAAAGAAAAGGAAAAATTTTTAAAATAACGTAACATGATTGTTAATGTAATTGTTGTGTGTATATATATATATATATATATATAGCAAAATACATATCTATATACATATCTACATATATATATATGCATACCTATCTACATCATATATACACACACATATACATACATACATACACAGACACACACATATATATAATTTGTGTGTGTGTATGTATGTATGTGTGTGTGTGTATACACATACATACAAACATACACACAGGTATATATAAATAGCAGAATACCCGCGCTTCGCAGCGGAGAAGTAGTGTGTTAAAGAAGTTATGAAAAAGAAAAGGAAATATTTTAAAAATAACGTAACATGATTGTTAATGTAATTGTTTTGTCATTGATATGAGTGTTGTTGTCATCTCTCTCTCTCTCTAT
>JANRMT010062819.1:37702521-37726990 GCA_026402145.1 Polypterus bichir lapradei | reverse complement strand
AATAGGTGATCTGTCTTTCTGCGTTAACCGCATGCGTTTTCATACGTCTCAAACTAAGGGGATGCGAGGTTAAAATAAATCGAGAAGCGCGCGTACATACTTAGTGCATCCCCTCTCGGGAATCGAACCTCGGACGTGGGCGCTACAGGCGAATGCTTTGCTATCGCACCACTGCGTGTGGTTTATCTATTTGAGCATAGCAGTGTAATTCGGTTTTTGTTCAGCACTCTTTGGAACTGTTACTTTTTGTCTGCGCACTGCGTCAGTTCACGTGAGCCGCTGAATATGGTTTTATATGTCAGTCGCTCGCTTCTAATTGTTTCGCTGCCTTCTTAATTATATAATGCATGTTTTCTAAAGCGCGTTTTGTAGCTCTTCCTGGCTTTCTACGTAATGCGTGATTACGTAAGAGGCGTGATTATGTCATACGAAACTCCGCCCCTCCAGCTGAACTCCATTACAGTAAATGGAGAAAAACAGCTTCCAGTTATGACCATTACGCGTAGAATTTCGAAATGAAACCTGCCCAACTTTTGTAAGGAAGCTGTAAGGAATGAGCCTGCCAAATTTCAGCCTTCTACCTACACGGGAAGTTGGAGAATTAGTGATGAGTCAGTCAGTCAGTCAGTGAGTGAGTGAGTGAGTGAGTGAGTGAGTGAGTGAGTGAGTGAGTGAGGGCTTTGCCGTTTATTAGTATAGATTAAGTCACATACAAGACAAAGGTGTATAGAACTAAGAATACACAGCAGGTCAGGTGTGTTTAAATTGGACAGGCTGTGTTGTGCAGTTTTCATATGAAGTCCATGTTACAGCGCCATTGCCAAAGTATTTAAATGTATTATGTAAAAAGTCAATACCCTTCTTATTTGAAGCTCCTATCATAATTCAGAACTAACGCAGCATAACAATATGGAAGATGCAGTCTGCAGGTTAAGTGTTAACATTGCTGCACATTATGACTTTGAGTGTGTGGCTTTGTCATGCTCTCATTGTACCACGGAGAGCATTCATCCCACTGCTGCCACCAATGTACCTGGTTTATGCTTCACAGACCTCAGATCAGTCTTTATTGTGTACTCAGGCCTACTGTATTATCTCAACATTGCACCACTCAATGAAACAGACCTACCCCTTCCTCCTGGTCACTGGTGTAGAGCAAAATTAGTGAGCCATCCCAAACCCATCCGCAATAGCAGAGTTAAAGGCCCCTCCATGAAACTGGAACCTCAATTTAACATTCCCACATGTAACGTTTTCACACATTTAATATTTTTTGTATGCTGTTGTGGAACATAAAACAGTGCCATTGTCTATTGAAGAAGTCAATTAAGGCTACGTTCTACACTCCAGCTAAAAACGGACTTATCCTGAATTTGGCTTCATATGTCTTTTTTTGACAGCTCTAATTCATTTTGTGACTGATACAAAAAGTTACCTTTTTTGGTTTAAAAAAATCAAACAAAAGGTTAAATGTGGTGGTTTAACAATGGCACAGTGGCTACCAACAACATGGCATCATTCACGTAAAGGAATAAAAATCTGCAATGACAACAAAGTCATTAATAATTCCACAAATTAAATAGACCAAATCCACACTCTTCAAGCTTGATCATAACTGTTAATTGTAATAGAAACAGCTAACCCAGGCCTGTACAAATGGAATTCTGAAAAATCCTTGACAAATTCCTCCATTTTTCAATAACTTTTTGTTATCAGTCCCTAGAAAAACGCTACATGCGTGTTCTACGATACAATATTTTAAACTTGCCTGCTCTCCACCGAAGTCAATAATCATTCAAGCAAATGTCAGTTTCAAATTAAATTAGACCTGTGCTGTGCCTTGCCAGTTTTTTTGCAATTCAGATGGAAAATTGCTATGGAGTTAATGTATGAAACATTTTGATACCCCAATGTTAATATTTACTTATTTGCATTGAAATCGCTTATTGTTGTTTCTACCCGAGTCTGGGGCTGTCAGGTTGCTCTGCATGTCTTTATTAACCCTTAACTACTTGCACCATTTCTTATCTCATAGGTACTTGCACGGTGTACTTTATGCACCAGTGTTAAAATGGCTATTTATATACACACTGTGAGGTTGTAATACAAAATATTGCAATAAATTTAAATGGTACATGTTTTTAATGTAATTTAATATAATATTACTGAATAGTATGACACAGTCTAGGACTATCTGAAAATAAAACTGATCCACTTCTCCAGTGCTCATTCATCACCGGTCACATTTTCATCCACTGCAAGTTCTGCACATGTATCAGATTTTACTTCAGTTGTTAAATGTTCTTGCAGAAAAAGTCATTGCAAGAAGAACATCTCATTGTTGTCATACATATGTAAGTACCCGCACGGTGTACCAAATGCATCATATGGAACTTGCGACTGTTCATTCACTCATAAAACTGGCTTTTGGTGCACACTGGAGGGAAACCATTGCAACATTAGACTTGTAGTAAATCAAGCTGAGGTTAGATGGTGGAAGCTGCTGGTAGGATCAATTAAAAGGATGTTGGACAAAGATAACTGATATTGGTGTACAAAATACACCAGCATGAGTAGTTAAGGCTTATGGTCATCTACAATGAGAAGAGGCAGACAAGAAAGACAAGGAGAAGAAGCCTCTTCTGTCGAGTTCATTGTGATGCTCGATTTACTGTAATCTCTAGTTATGACACACAGCATTGGTAGCATTTTGCCAATTCTATCTTCCCCTGATGATTTAAGCATTGTTGTTATCTTACGTATAGCTTGGCAATGACTTGTTGTGCCAATTGCTTGCTTTGAGCAGTGCTTAGTTATTTACTTTTTCTCATCAAGATGCCACTCTTCATTGTGTACTCGCTAAATTTTGCAGTACTGCACCCACCCATCAACCTATCTGTTCCTTCTAACATCATGTGATGCAACACTGTTTTCTTAAATCTAACAAAGCAAAAATATTTTTTTCTATTTTTAAAAATTAAATATACATTTTTTGTGGTTAACTTTGTGGAGGTCTTATAAGGGGGTCATTCGGGTCTGGAGGCCCTCCACCTCATTGGGGCTTCAGGCGTGTCTGCTACGTCAGTGTTCCTGGTCTAAAATATTTGCAATACTACAGCAGAGAACTGGTGGTGAAGACTGCAGACTAAAACAGATTACACAAATCAAAATCAAATCAACGCCTTATGAGTTATTGTCATCTATATAAATAAGAAGAGTACTACACATAAATGATGCTATCTTCTACAGATACTTTACTGAAGTAACCCCAAGCTTTGCTGAGTATTGTTTCTCTCTGGATCTCTTGGATTCATTTCAGCTATTTCTTTTACTAGATCTTAGTTTTCTGTCTCGGGAAGATACTCCCCATATCCCCCCTAAGTTTTTGTCTTTCCTCAAACTAAAGCCTTTTGATTATAAAACAATAACAACATCTATTTTTATAGTACATTTTCATATAAAGGATGTATCACAAAGTGCTTTCCAAGATGTAAAAGAAATAGTTACATGCAAAGAAAAACAAATTAAAATTAGATGAGGAAAATAATGAATAAATAGTATACAAAATACAAATACTTACAATAGATAGATACTGTATATAATTAAGAGAAGTGGAGTCCTTAAATATAAAATTGTTTGTTAAGTCTCTAAACGTGAGTCCAATGATAAGACAACCCTTTCCACTATTTGAGTTAAAGGATAGCTCTTTAAACTATAGTGAGCATCTGATCTTCAGGCTGTGAGGATGCCTCACACTTACCATAATGTTCTCTTTCCTTGTCTCACACCTGCTACATTTGGCCCTTCCAATACACTTTTTCTCAGAGATCCTTCATATAAACCTGAACTCATTTTAGACCCAGTTTCATCCCAATTTCTATATGTTAACGCCACCATTTATTTATTTATTGCCATAAATGAAAAGATCCCTCACCATCACCATACCATTTAATCCTGATCCATTTTACTTTCTCCAAATGTAAACAGTGACATTTCTCTATTGTTTTATTTTGAATTCCCACACTGTGTGTACTTATATTTTGTTAATAAAACACCCTTTATATGTTTACCTTGGCTTTTAATTGTTTTCCTTGGTTTTGAGGTTGTCTCTACAGTGCCCCTAAAGGTCACACATGTTATTGAAGTATAATCTATGAATTGGCCTAAAGTAATCTCACTACAAACATGGAATTTTCTGACTCAAAAAATAACATTCCTCCCGAGTTATAGAGTAATAATATTTTATTTCTGTAATGAAATAGCCAGCATGATGGGTAATTGTGGAATTTTCCTACTCTGTATAAGAGGTAATAGGAGGTGAGAGATTCTTTTGTTGTGCATAAAAATACTTTCTTATTCACAGTATTTTACTATTACACTTATTTGATTGTTTGAATAACGTATTAATCACAATGCTCTCTCACCTGCTCACTAGTCATAATCTTGTTTGGCAATAACATACTATCTTCTTCTATAATACGCTACCGTGGCTGTTCGTTTGTCTGTCCAGGATTTTAAATCACCTGTGGCTTGCAAACCGTTTCACCTATTGACTTGAAATTTAGTACACATATACTACGTGATGTCTACTATCCACTTTCGGGGTGATAAATTTTATTACTCTTTTTATTTTTATTTTATTTTATTGTAGAATCAACTCTCGGCAGCACGCAGCAGGGCGGCTGTGCGGCGCATGCGTATAGGTGCCGTTCTCATTCCCTACCACCTTCACTAATCATTCTTGAGACAGATTGAAGACTTAAGTGCCATCTTAACTGAAAAATTAAAGAAAACATACAAAGTAATTGCAACACAAAAACTAATTAATCAGTTTTAACACAAAAAGATGCAGATGAAAGAAGAGAAGCAGCGGGCCGCTAGGGTGGAGAACAAAAAGAGCTGCTCAGGAAGTAGCAAGCGCATGAACCTCTGAGCAAACAAATGCTAAACAGAGACAGAGAAAGAGGATGAAAACTAGGAATGCTCAAGTCAAGTGTATTCACTGTACGTTATCGTGCAGTGCGCCATTACTCGTACAGTATATATGGTTAGCAGAATAAAGCAAAAACCCTCTTATACAGTTAGTTTACACATTGTTTCCACTTCACAAACCTTTAGTTTTATGATTGGACCAGCATCCAACATGAATGACTCAAAGTCCAGGGCTATACATGGTTTTGCAAGCCACTGGGGCATAGATGTGGTTGGTAGAAGACTTCTTAGGTATAAAAATGGTTGTGGGGCAGCATATTTTTGTGAAGAAGGATTCAATGATCTTGACTTTGTCGACGATGCTATGACCTTTGCCGAGTCAATTGAGGCTCTGATCAGGATGCTCGAGAGACTGAGTGAGGTGTCTGAGTGTCTGGGCTTGTGAGTGTCCTGGATAAAAACCAAGATCCAGGCTTGTAATGACCTGTTTGGCACAGCCATCAGCAGTGTGTTGTGCTAATATGCAACCCCATGCATTAGCAAATTTTAGTTAAAGAAGCCTTAAACTGAGCAGCATTATTTATAAGGATAAAAGTATGCCAGCGTAAAGGAAGTGCACTTACCATTTGTGTGTTGAAGGTGCTGCCGCAGGAACACGAGGCTCTCTAGCAGGTGAGCGATGTGAGGCGCGGTGAGTCTGGGCACATGTGGAACCGACATAATGGCCAGTACGGGCTCTTCTGCACATGTTCGGTTTAACAGAGTATCCACACAGCCTGCCCAGCTCAGCTGGCTTAAAGTACGGAGCGCCTAAAAGAAAAAGCTGAGATGGGTGTCCCGTATTGTAAATAAATTAATTTACTTACTGGTGAGTCGGCAACTAATGTTTCTATTCATGAATAGCAGTCTAGTGATGAGTGAAAAGACACTGAGTTTGCAGCAAAATATATATTTTGCTAAATAAATGGAGTTTTAAATTCAGCAAAATACATTCCATTATCTTCTACTGTATAATAACATGCTACTGTGTGTGTGTGTGTGTGTGTGTATGGTACCTCTGAGCAAACTGGTTGGCCATTTTGGGTTTGGTTGCTCAGTCAAACAAGATTAAAACAAGAAACACTGGAAAATGAGATTGACACACATGAGAATACAGAGGAAAGGCATATGACGAAAGCTAATGACTAAGAAAAGAATCTATCTATCGATCTATCTAACAGTTATTTTCAAACAATGGAAGTATTTGCAAGAATATAAATGATGTTTTCACAGGGGGTATTGGGAGCCCGTCTACCATTGGTGGTAGTCAAAAAGCAGATATAGGAGGTGAGCAACACACCTCAAATTGACAGAGCCTAAGAAGCAGTCTTTATGTGAACATGATCAAGACAGGAAGTGCTAGCCAAGACAGGTTGAGGCATACAAAGATACTAAAGAAAGGTGTAGGATGAACTCTGAGTTTACATATAAAGCAAGAGATATCAAATACCAATCATTTCTGAATTTATTCTGTTACAACAGGTAACATAGCTAGTCACATATTTTCAACTCATCTTGAACCTTTTTCTCCATATGTAAGAGCACATAAAAATTTATTCTAATGCTGAGTGTGTAAGGGAGGGGGAGCTGATAAAAGGCACATATCTGGAAACATGATCATTTGCGTGGAATGCATGACCACCAAGAAGTCTCCAGAAGGATATTGCCTTTAATCAGCTTACGGAGCTGGTGAAAGTGAGCACAGATGATGTTTGAAAAAAATCGAGCGATACAAAGGAGAAATCAGTGGTATTAATGTCCAGGCAGGTAGTGCAGGAGGAAAATGACAGCGTATTAGGGTGGAAACTTTAAGATGACCGAGGAAGGAGACAATGATTTCAGCCATGCAATATCCTTTAAGGTGCAGCATTCCTTGCTTTTTATATTTTCCAATTGCAAAAGCAAATTTTAGGGGCAATTTCATGAAACTGTATTCAAAAGGAAACTTTCACTTATCACCTTGAATTACAGTGAACCTTGGTTTAATTCAAATTTAAATATGATTTTGTAATTTTCTATAGCCTGAAATATTACTGTAGATCTTGTCACACATATGGGCATGAGAGACAGTTTACTGGCTCAAATAGTGTTATTTCTCAGACAGACCAGGGGTTGGAGCTATCATCTGATCTTTTCTCCTCTTGTCTCTCTGCAGACTCGCTGAAGACCATGCCTGTCAGTGACCTGTCTACCCACTGATGACGTCACTTCCAGCACCATTGGATGGCATCACTTCCGATACCCAGAACCCACCTACCTGCCACATCAATTTCTGTTCCAGCTTCCCTGATTCCACATCACCCTGTAGTCCACCATATTTATAGACCAGTTTCATCCTGTGTGTCTGTTCTGTCTTGAACTTGTGTCTATGACGACGTATTTTCATTTCTTACTGCCTTTTTCAAGTATATGGGGTGTCCATCCCCAAACTGCTACCTATTTTATTACATTATCTATAAAACACACATTTTTGAGTTTGACATATAAATTGCTATTGTGAAGAAGGTTTGGAAAAATGAATATAAACAAGGGCAAATATACCCTAAACATTAAAATATATATTTGGTCACAAATGATTTGGAAACTGATGGTGCATTGGCCAATCCTTAGGGCATCACCAGGAACTAATACTGTAATACCCAGTGGTAATTCATCTCCTTTCCTTATGCTGATAGGCTTGTAGGCAGCTTGAAGGTCCAACACAATTAAAAACAACTGAGGCAGTAACCTGACTAAGTAATGATGATCTCAATGGAACTGAATAGTTATTTGTATGGTGATTTGATTTAACTGTAATCCAATCGAATACAAGGTCTTAGTGATATCACTGCAAAAGATGGAAAGTTCATCCTTTCTAAAAGCTTAAAGGATAAGTTCAGTATGTTTCAAGTCAAACTTACTTCCTCACAAACATAGTGTCAATGCATTTGCCATGTAAAATTGTGTTTTACAGTTAGTGCTTTCCATAAATATATAAAAAAAATTTTGTTCGCTCTGGTGATTTACACTGAAAAGAATGGGGCACAGAGGAAAAGTTTAAAAACTTACTGAATATTTCAATTTTTCAAGCCGAGTATTTCCAACATGTGTTTGTGACAAAGAAAGGATTCTGGAAATACTAATTTTATCTCATATTCCTGGTACTGGATACATTTTCTTTTCATTTGTGTGAATTATCACATAAATAAGGAAGTAAATCAAAACAAAACAAACCACATGACATGAAAAGTTTACAATGATTTAGTCTGTTTGGAGGATACAACATCCCGGGGGGGGGGGGGGGGGTGTGAAAGGCTGCTGCACAGTAGCAATATTAAGTGTTGAGCTATCATGCACAGCTGGGGTCTCATGCATAATGCCGTGCGAAGAATTCACACTATAACATGGTGTACAGACAAAAGCAGAAATGTACATACGCACAAAAAAATCCAGATGCATTAATCTGTGTGAACGCCAACTTCCACATTCTTCTGCTCCATAAATCCCGGTCAGCGTGAAAAGTAACGCACATGCACACGCCTGCTGTCCCACCCCGTCTCCTCCCAGAATTATGCCACTTTCAATATGCAAATCAATATAAAAAGCCCTTAAGCTCAGTGGGGGAGTGGGGAAAAAAAGCGCAAAATGTCAACTTTAATCTTGAAATTTCCACTTTAATCACATAGTTTATTTTGTCAATAAAGTAGAACATCATAAACTTCATCTTAAAATTGTTTAATTTACTAGTTTCTCGAATCCCACCGTAACTACAGTAGCATGTTAAATACTTTGTTTTGTATTTGATCTTCTATGTGCTCTGTGTGTGTGAATCACTACGTGCTTCTGGGCTTTCTCTTCCTCCAACAGGACACATAATCCATTACATTCATGATATTACAGCTCTCTGAATAATTAAAATACTGAGATGTATACTTAATATAATTTTCATGATGATAAGAGTTAATGAATGTTATTAAACATGGGAACACGGTGGTGTGGTGATTGTTCATGCCTCAGGCAAGATGCTTGCTGAGCCATGTGCGACCTTCGATAAAATAATTTATTGCAGCAGTACTATCTCTTTCAAACATACAAACCTCCAATTCCTGTCCTTCCTTTTCTTTCTCCAAGTAACCATTCGCCACACAATCTGCTCTGTAATAGACGTTAAGCCATCTGTAAGCTTAGAATGCCGATTCTTCAAAACGTTTAAGGAACATTGAAATATCTTCGTAGTACATGTTTAATTATTCCATCCATCTATCCTTCCCTTGTCACGCCAGCCTCAGCAAGAATGCAGCGCGAGGCAGGAACAATCCGTGAACGGAGCGCCAGCCCCTTGCCAGCGCTCCGGCACCGTGTCCTCACATGTTTAATTATTAACAATATAGATTATTTAAACGAAGTTAGAGTTTTATCTGTATAATATAATAAACATATTTTGCTGCATATTATCTTTAAAATGATATCGTCATCATATGTACATACGCGCTTTATAAAGTGGCTCAGGTTGTGCAATATTATAACTATTGCAAGTTTACAGTGAGGTAATTGTACTTGTAAGTACAAAACGTTCTACAAGGAGCACTTGATGGACTGATTGAGTGCATTTAGAATCCTTGAGATGAAACTGTTACTGAACTGTGAGGAAAGGCTCTGAAGCGTTTGCCGTATGAGAGCAGTTCAAATAGGCAACATGGCTGAGGCAGCGTGTGCTTGATGCTGTATACCGATAATTCTTTCCAGTCAGCTGCTGTAGAGCTGTGATTCCCCACTCAGATACAGTGATATACAGTAAATACTCCAAGTGGTGCAGTGAGAGTAATATGGAAAAAGATGATCTGCTGTGGCAACCTGCTGTGGTAACCCGCTGTGGCAACAGGAGCAGCTGAAAGAAGAAGAAGAAAAAGGTGCAGTGAGAGTAACAACGCTAAAGCAGCTATGGTATTTAGAATAGTTTGACCATTCTGTGGATCATTATATTGTTACAGGTTAATTACAATCAGATGCATTAAATTAATAAACAGTATGCGGTTAATTGCAGTGTATTTATAAAGCCGTGTCAGGGATGTGGATCTAAAAAAGAAAGGGAAACCACACTAGAACAGTAGCACTGCTTTGATGCTGGGTGCCACCAGTTTGCAAAACCAAGCGGAGAACTTGTGTACGCCAGGGTTGGAGCTACCGTGAAAATGTGCATGGCTTTACGCCAAGTTTAGGTTTTCTACATCGCAATTTGAATGTGGAAATGGTCATACACAACATTTTTGTGTGTACGCACCATTTATACATGAGGCCCCTGGTCTTCTGTTAAAATGGTCGACTTTCATAATATTGGTGTTTTTTTGTTCAAAAATAACATTTATAAACCATTTTACAACATGTTTATAATCACAAGATGTAGTTCAGAACTCAACAAATGTCTTGGCTTGAGAAATAGATGTGTTTGGTAAGTTTTAAACTTTTCCTCCATGCCCCATAGACTACAATGTAAAATGCCAGTGTGGGTAAGAGATTTTCTTAAATACAGTGGAACCTTGGTTTGCGAGTAACTTGGTTTACGAGTGTTTTGCAAGACGAGCTAAAATTTTTAATAAATTTTGACTTGATAAACGAGCGAGGTCTTGTAATACAAGTAGTATGAATACGCTTTGTCTGCTGAGTGTCATGTGATCACAACTGAGTTGATGGTTTTTCTCTCGCGCACGCGCGTGTGTGTGTGTGTCTCTCTCTCTCTGTCTGTCTCTTTCACACGCGCGTGTGTGTGTCTCTCTCTCTTTCTCTGTCACGCGTGTGTGTGTCTCTCTCTCTCTCTCTTGTAGGCAATCGTCTCCTATTCTCCGTCTGAGTCGGCGTGCCTCACTCATATAGTCAACATCCGTATAACCGTATACTGTTTACTACAGCATTGTGACTGTGTGTGTGTGTGTGTGCTGTGACGTGTGAGTCCCCGTCTTGCGCCCCAAAACATGAAGCTGAGTCTCAGTACTTTAACAACACCAGCTTTATTCAGCTTGAAACAGCAACAGCGCGGTTATTTATTGTAGCGGGATCTGCCACTCTCCTATACACAAACACAGCAGTCAGGCAGGGTCGTTGCCAAGTAGTACTGTGCCCTGCACATTTATAATGTTCCTCGTATTACCCATCGATGGCAGGCACTTATAGCATATCCACGATCTTTTTGGATTCGCTTTTACAGCAAACCGCTACAGCGCTGGGAGACTTGCGATTGCTTTGGGACGCTCTTCCACGTGTCGTCCCGTTGGGTGGAATCCCATAAGAGTTTAGAAACTCACTCACACCAGCCATGATTCTTTTCAAAGGTAAAGTGCAGGTTAATTTGTTTTATGTATTTTTACTTTATATTTTGTATTAATCATTTTTATATGCATAGTTTTGGGTTGTGGAACGAATCATCTGAGTTTCCATTATTTATTATGGGGAAATTCACTTTGGTATACAAGTGCTTTGGACTGCAAGCACGTTTCCGGAACGAATTATGCTCGCAAACCGAGGTTCCACTGTATATAGAAAGTGATTAACTTTAGAACACAATTTCTTATGGCAAATGCATATGTAGAATATTTGTGATGAAATAACCGTGACTTGAAAAACACTAAACTTACTGTTTAGGCCATGTTGAGTACATCTTTTATATTCTTCATTGTCTTAAGCTAATCATAAACACAATTTTTTTTGTACAGTCTCTTGTTTTATGAAAAGTGGTGTTTTAACATAATTTCTAATATTTTATCTCTTAACTGTTGAATAGCAAGTGCATGGCCATTTACTTACTCTTACAGCAGAACAATTATTTTTTACATTAGCGTCTACTTTTGTGGGTATAATCTATGAAGGTATTGTGTACACATAAAAGAGATAAAAGAAAAAGGAATAATTACCAGGGGCTGGCAAATATTTATAGTCAAAAGGCAAGCAGACGTGATGCCAAAAAGTTAAACTGGTCTTTCTAAATTGTAAAAATGAGATCCAAGAACTAGGAAGCAAAAAAGGAGATCAAAACGTCAAAACAGAACTGGGAACTAAAGGCCTTAATGAAAGTGTTATCTTTGGTGATGGATTGCTTTTTTGGAAAATATCCAAACGTTTGGATGTGAGAAGCTGTGCACAGCCATCTTAACAAAATGGAGAGCAATGTTTTGCATAATTATAAAATTATTTACTGCAGAAGCCTAACAACAATAAACAGCATGGCTGTAGCATTGACACAAAATGGTGGCAACCACAGCAAAGCCAAAAAATAAAATGGAGTTGCCAGAATAGTAATAAAAAGATGTAAATACACCTAAAAATTATCAGAAATGGTCAATAATTGGCCTGGAATATGCTGTAGTAAATTAATTCAAATACTGTCTGACCCTCAAAAAATTAAATCAATGTACTTTTTATTATAGGAAACTCCTCTCACAGAATCAATTGTGATATTATTTATTGGGATGTATTAGTGTAAAAGAGCAGATACATTGGGTGTAGCATGATTTTCAGTTACTTTTTCAAACTGTTTTTCTCTGTGAATACATTTGTCTTTTTCTTCATATATTATTCCCTATTATCTCTTAAGCTGTTAGCAATATTCAGCAGCTTCTATGAGATTTATTTTCATTTAATATTTTATATTTCATTGCTCCATAATGTCATTTTGTTCTTTTTGTTCTGTGGCACTACTTTCTAGCTTGGTTATTAGAACTCGATTGTGTGTTTGTAGGATGACACAGCCCAGATGTTTTGACGAGTGTCTTCATTACACTTCAGCCCTTGACATGTATCTGGGATTGTGATGATTTTCTGATCGAGTTTCCTTCTGTGTTGTTGTTTTTGTTTTCCAGGTTTAAACCTTTTGTGATTACTTTTTTTTTTATTTAAGTTTTGGTTTCATTTTTGTTCATCATATGCAAACAAAATTTAATAGGAAACATGAGAACAACATATTATAAAAAGGCAGCAAAAAATGTTGTCATAGTATACAACTTTCCCAGCTTTCTTCATTTGTTGTCTTTTTCAACAGCTTTTTTGTTTTTACTGAGTCTAGGAAAAATAATAATCTAGGTAGAAGTGTGTAATTTCACAGTTTTTTTGATAGCTACCTTTGTAGCAAAGCAAACAACCATTGATTGAAAATAAAGTGCATCCTTGAAACAATGGAATAGACAGGAAGAGAGTATCTGTTTCTCGGAAAAAATTATTTTGTAACATTGAACACAGACATATCCATTTATACACATAAGTATATGTTAACTTCATAGCTAATATAAGAAGACATTAAATATACAAGTACAACATTCTTCAAAAAAATTCCACCTCATAATCCCAATTTTTAAGTTTGTCTAGTAACTGAGACGTACTACTCAATGTAAACATTTTTCTAGTGGGCTTCACTGCATCATTCATTGCATGTAATTATTTATATATTTTATTTTAGTGTTTTTTTAGTTTATACTTCCTTCATTATTTTTATTAGTCCATTGTTCTGAAGCTGTACTGCAGCTATAATGAGAAAAGCATCCTGATGGTGGTCAGCTAGGGGTGTGTGTGTAGCTGCGCCTTTTTTAGTTTTCCAAAGTCAACCACCTACTGAGTTGGCAAGGCAGGGTCCAACAGTCAAACACATAACAAAAGAAATCTCTCAGTCCAATAAAGTTTGTTCTAAAAAGGTTTAATGAAAAATTAAAAAAGAACAAATCACAAAAATTGAGAAAAGTGTTGAAGAGGAAAAAAGGTTACTTCTTTGTTTCATTATATTCTTAACATTCTCATGTTAAATTCCAGTTACTTTCTGTACTTAAATGTTGTGTTATTTCCCTACGGGAAACATACATAGTCTTCACTTACTATATTCTGTACGTTCTGTACGCACATATTGAAACTGTTTGCTTTCCATACCTTACCACCTGCAAGGTGGATCATGGACTGGAACTTGTCTGTAGTCAGAGGGACAAGAAATAATTAGAATATTCCATTTATAATTTAGCTTGTGGGGATTATATCAGAACCTTCCATTGACTATGCGCTAACATATTGGCAAACAATTTAACACAGCTCAGAAAATACTTCAGTCAATTAACATAACCTAACTAACTAACTAACAAGTGGCTCTTACATGTTAGAAGGTTTACCAGTTGGTTAATTTTCATTGTTTGGCAGACAGTGTGTAAAAATCGTAACCAATGTAAACCTTTGGCAATGTAAAATGAGACAAGGAAACAAAATAAAGGTTTGGGGATTCCACCCAGTATACTTGGCAAACAAGTTAAAAGACCAACTTATACGTCTTCACGGACTTGAGCTCACAACAGAACTGAGGATCTTTACAAAATGGCCGGCAAATCTATAAAACTGCCAGGAAGAGACGGAATTAAGGAAGAGATGACGTTTGAAGGGCAGAATTCTGATGACCGGAAGAGGAAGTGATGTCATCAAAAGGCGGGTTCTGGATGACTAGATGAGGAAGTGTTGTCAAAATCCTGAGAACTGGAAGAGTGGTTAGTGCACGGGATCTTCTGCTGATCTATAAGCAAAAGGGAGAAAGAGTTAGAAGAAAGTGGCAACCCCAGGTTCCACAGTCTCCCATGCACACGTGTGTGACAGCACACAATTGAAAAATAAATAAGGTAAGGGTATTAAAAAGGTAAATGAGGTTTCTAAACACAGAATCTGAAGAACAGAAAATTATTTTACAAATAGATAAACATTACTGAATTCGTCAAGTCGAGAAATAGTTGTCACCTGCAAGTGGTAAGGTAAAAAAATTGTCAAATGATAAACAGCCTGTCCCATCGTGAACATGATGGAAGGAAATCACACCGCTAGTTTTTGAACGCTAATCAAGGAATCACTGTGAAGTGAAACCTTTATTTAATTAAAGTACTACCAGAATGGTGATTACACTGCTAAAGTGAATGATTTAAAAAGTCATGCCCCGTGTGAAAGATGTCTGATGAACCTGAATCACATGCACAGTGTTTAAAGAGAAGAAAACAAGCATGTACTCAGTACACACCTTCACAGTGTCACAAGTGGAGAAAATCAATGAACTGTAGGTTGCTCCAAATGCCCCGACTTCCTCCGATGAAGCTGTACTGTCTTTTGGACTTTGACTAGCACTTGACTTTTGAATGCACATACTGTACTTGGGGTGTAAATATTTTACTAACTGTCTAAAAGCAGCTGTTTACACAAATGTAAAGGTTAGTAATCGTTTGTCTTTACAGTATGGCTCTATTAAAACTGAAACACATTTCCTGCCAGTTAACCGACTGTTGACCTCTTACCTAACATTGACATTTATGACCTGACAATTACACCGGTGCCTTAAATGCATTTCTTCTCATTTCCAATTCCTAAGGCACAACTCATGTATGGGTGTGTGTGTGTGTGTGTGTCTAGTAAGCTACAGCTTTTACCCTAGAATATTTTAAAAATATTCTCACATTTAAAGACTGAAAGAATAAATACATACATAATAAGTGCTTCTTTGAACTCTGGTCCAGGCAAGCTGTTGCAGCTTTATAATACATTGTTTGTCACTTAGCTCATAAATAGACTTAAAAAAAAAAAAAAAAGTTAGCAGACTGCAATCATGAGTACATGCCAGCACCTGTTTGCAATATAAGCCTGGTGTAATTCATTCTGTTTACCCTCCTGCGCCGTTCCCAGCCTCGTCAGTCCCAGGAAAAGTACATTTATTATTTACAGTCTGCACTCGGCGCAGTCATCAAGGCTGATTGCGGGTTTATGGTGGCTGGCCAGCCTCCCTACACCAGCAGGTGCCAGGCACACGGAGAGGCAGTCCTGTAAAACATTGACCCTGGAATATGTGAATAAGTCATGATGGATTCTGTTTACCTCACACTCAGAGATTGCAGCTACCCTCCCAGGCCTCAGCCCACTGGAAGCAAGCAGTTTTCATTGCAATAAGATTGCTTTCACTCTTTCTTAGAAGGCTTGAGAGCAGAAGCATGAAGCAATATGACACAGCACACGGAGAAAACACAAATTTAGTGCCGAATGGACCTGAGCAACAGCACTTGCTTTAGAAGTTAGAGTCAAGTTTGGTGAATTGTGACTGAGAAAACTGCTCAGCTCCTCAACATGGGCCAGCCAACTTGCAGGTATCCTCCCAAATTAAATTTTCAGGGCCACCAAGGTGATCTGGGACTCGGTGTGACTTAAAGAGCTAAGCAAACAGAAATCTAGAGGGGTTTATGCTTTTATGACATTTATGACCAAGCTGCCCTTTAGGCTCATTACTCAACTAGCTAAAGTGAAAGTAAAGTTAAATCTGTTCTGCGTCAAATGAAATAATAGACATCCAGAAGAGATATGGAGCTCACCTGACTTTCATTCCAAATAATCTATTTATCATTACATATAAGCGAATGTAATGGCAGCAGATAGTCTTGTCCGTTCACAATGCTTCTTCCTTCCATTGGGAGTTTTCCTGTTTTTCCTGTATTTGTGTAGATTTTGTCAAGAGTTGGTAATTTCCAACGCAGGTATTGTGACCCATAGGCTAAGGTACTGGGCTTTTGACCACACATTTGCCAGTCCAATTGCTTTTACTGTCACACTCAGCACTACAAATGTAAAAAACTGTTATACACATATAACATATTTTTGCACCAACATCACAACATATCTGTGATGTTAAGCATCTTAGCAGGGTTATCACTACTGCATATGACATTTGCTACATTAAACAAAAATGTATTGTTTATTGTGACTCTATATAGGCCTAGTGAAAGTGTGTAGTGTCCAAAAGACTGCCATCCTGCCTGGAGTTGGACACCTCATTGGTGCCAGGCTCCCTCCTAATCTGTAGCAGATAAAGAAGCCTACGAAGGTCAATCAATGCATGGAACTGAAGGGGATTAAAATATAAATTTGGTGGAAAACATGAGATGCTCGGGGCCTCATGGCAGCACCAACCCTGGTTCTAGGCTGCTTTGACGGGTGGTCAATGAAGCATAATGAGTGGGCATACCTTAATAACATACAATACATAAGAAGTCTAACAAATGAGATGGACCATTGAGCGCATCAAGCTAATTTAAATAGTTAATAGATGGATTATCTGAACATCTCATGTAAATACTTTGTAAAGTTGTTGTTTAAGGTTTCTGCTTCTTCAGGATTAGTGGTTCTCAAGTGTAGTCCCAATGGTTCATTGTGTCTACAGGGGATTTTTTCCAACTAGTTTGACAGGCAATAAGTCATTTTACACCTAACTGAACACACTATTTAATTAACTGGCCTTATTTTCTTCTCTTACTGCACGTTCAGAAAAGCATGGAAGTGTGAGATTTAAATTTAGAAGAAACAGTAGTATTTTTTTCATAGCTTTATATATAGTACATAACTGTCTTTTGTCATATTCCTTGGAATTTACCTTTTTCTATGGAGTTTTTGAACTTGAATTGTGGAGTAGACAAAACATTGACTGTTAGAGGGCTACAAATCCTTAATGATTAGTAAATAAGGACTTAAATAACTGACTCTAAATTGTCCCTAGTGTGTGCTTGGTGTGTGGGTGTGTGTTGTGCACCCTGCCCAGGGTTTGTTTCCTGCCTTGTGCCCTGTGTTGGCTGGGATTGGCTCCAGCAGACTCCTGTTACCCTGTGGTTAGGATATAGCGGGTTGGATAATGGATGGATGGGTGGATAACTGGCACATCTGGAAGGGCAGAATGAAAATTATGACAATGATGATGATAAAGATTATGAAGAAAATCTTAAAAACCACAAAAACAACAAAATTACCCATGTGAAATTAATGTAACTCAGACTCTTGTTACATTCCATTAAATGTACAGACAAACTCAGTTAAGTAGTTGCTGGATTCAGATTCAGCGGGTTGGAAAATGGATGGATGGATGGAATGACACAAAAATACCTGGAAAATAAGAGCTTAGTGAGTGCATAAAGAGCATAAATGATCTTGATAGGAATATGAACAATGAGCTGTTTGAATCTGCAGATGATACCAAGCTAGGTAGATCGGCACATAATTTAGAATCTGTTGTATCGGAGGAAACTGGACAACAGATTTCTGACACATAAAATTTAATGTAAGTAAAGTATTACATGTAGGAAGTAAAAATGATAGATTAGAATATACAAAAGGAGGCCTGAAAATTGAATGTAGGGTTTAGGAGTCATAGTGGATTCGACCCTATCAACTGCCAGACAGTGCTCAGAAGCCGTTAAGAATGCAAATAGAATGATAGATTGTATAGCACGATGTGTAGATTACAAGTCCAAGGAGGATATGCTTAAGATTTGTAACACACCTGCTGTGTTACCCATCTAAGACTGATTGAAGTCTAAGTAATCAGTGCAGACCTCATGTTTTTTACTTGATACATGGGTTGTCCATTTCGTCTTGTATAATAATATGCACCCAATCCCTTTCCCTCACAACAACTGTTTCCTCTTTGGCTAAAGCTGCCTATTTTTGTTACATTCTGTCTGTGTTGCTCATCGAAAAGATCACTTTTATAGTCAAAATGTTTTGCTGGGGAAATGCGGTGCTCATCACTATGCCTTGGCCTGGTTGAGTGACTCTGGTCTAGTTGTATTGGGGTATTGGTTTCTCTATGTGCATGTTGATTTATCGATATTTTCCCATATACATTGCGCACTATGGGAAGTTATCAGTCATTAGTACCAAAACAATAAACCTCATTCACGTGGCCCAGAAGGTGCAAGAAAGTTGTTACCCAGGCAGCTATTGGCGACCGCCCCAGGCCTCGCACCGAAGGGGGCCCCACTTTTGAGGTCCGCATGTCCCATTCAAGTGGATTTGTCAAGTTATATTCTCCAGTATATATTGTATATATTTGAGATGCTTATGGAAACCTTTTAAAAATCCCTCTTCAAGGTCAAATTCCATACATGTACATCTTTGAAAATATTCCATAGTCCAAATATTGTATCGCTAATGATAACCGGCTGACATGACATCAACGTAAGTTATGACTATGACATCCTTCATATCGAGATTCAGAGTATACTTGCAATTTGGGTACTTTTCTAGAAGAAGCCCTGCTAATTTCTGCATGACACTGTCATGGTATTGTCATGGATTATGAATTGCACTTTTTGAATAGATTATATCGTTAAATTTTGATAGTATGCATGTTATCTTGCAAAAATTTAGCTGAATACTATAATTAGAAAATCCAGTGTATGTTAACATTACTTTTATTAAATTTGCACACAAGTTTATACAGTCCACACATACCGGTAACAGCATTTGACGTAACCGGCCCCACTTGTGGTTGGTCAGCCCTAGGCCCCACATACCCCTAAGGCCGTCTCTGGCTGGCACGTATAACTTTGGACAGCAAAATAGTTCAAAAAGGCCAATTTTATTATTTTTAAACTCTTATTTAGAGAAATCCAAGCAAAATGGCACCTTTTATTGGCTAACTAAAAAGATTACAATATGCAAGCTTTCGAGGCAACTCAGGCCCCTACAATCATAATGGCTAACACGGTACAACACCCTAGTACTATAGACTCTTATTTGTTATTTTTATTATCATTTTCTATTTGTTTACCCTTCTTCTACATGTTTTTACCTATTTTTACATTCTCTTCCTAACCCTAGCAATCAGACACACACCCAGATACACAGGCACACACACAGACACTTGACCTTTTATTAAGGTGGACTAGTGAGGAGGCACCTGGGTACTGCAAGTACCTTTGGCTACAAAAAAAATTTAGTAGTGCTAGAAAAAGCCCAGATAAGAGAGAAGAGACTAAGTTGAAGCAGCTGAACATTTTCAGTTTGAGCAAACAGAGATTAAGAGGTGACAATGAGTGAAGATTTTTAAAATTATGAAAATAATTAATACAGTGGATTGAGACTGTTACTTTAAAATGAGTTCATCAGGAACATGGGGGCACAGCTAAGAACTTGTCAAGGGTAAATTTTGCACCAACGTTACAAAGTTTTTCTTCAGAAAGAAAACTATAAATAAATCGACTAAGTTACTAAGTAGTGTGATGCCTCCTTCCAGGATTGCCTTGCGTTTATAGCTTGTGGACCAGAAGGTGTGGGCTCAGTTTCTCACATTGGGTTTCTTCTCTGAGCTGTAGGTGAAAAAAGAGACAAGTCAGCAATTGTCCCTGTGGTGTCCCAGGGTGGTAGTTCTTATCCCTGATAATCTCAAAAGGTAACCCTCTGACATGCATTTGTGACACCTTTCAATTCTCCTTTTTCTATGGAATTTGCCCATTTAATTGTATCCAAAAAATATCAGTTAGGGACAAGCAGTCCAGAGAAGAACAAATGACGCTGAATGCTAAAGCAGAGTTCCTACTTCAGTTGGATATTCATGTTAGTGCTAGGTAGTAAGAAAAGGCTTCAATCCCTGGAGTCCAAATTCAGTACTGTGGACCACTGTTGTGCCAGGTTTTCATTCGAACTGACTTCTGCCTTTAACTATCCCCTGTCTTCATTCAGAACGCTGCTATTTCTCCAAGTTGTACCTTTTAGAATCAATCCAGACTTTATAAAATGGGTTTGATAAATGTTTATTGGAAGGTAGCAAACATTTGTATGTGTAACTCTGAGTTTACCCTGCTGGTCATATATTTGAATTGATCTGCCCATCTGGCATACCTTTTGGCAACACTTAATGCAATGATGTGGGACTCTCTGACCATAAAGTGATACTTTTCACTGTCACATTGCCTCTCACTCCTCTTACCTTTAGAAACCTTAAAAATATCTGCCCATCTGTCCTTGGTGGATCAATTTCTGATCTTTTTTGTCTTCCACTATTCCATCCCCACTAGACAGTCTTGTTGACTACTATAACTCAGCACGTCATTCAGCCCTAGATAAAACAGCTCCTATATAACATAAGGAGGTTTCCTTTAAGTGCTTAGCTCCATGATATAATTCAGAATTACGGTCTATGAAAGCGTCTGGCCGACACCTTGAGACAGGGTCATGTAAGACTGGCCTCATCATATACATCCAGGCTTTCTCTGACCATCAAAGTGCTTACAGAGATGCACCAATTGCAGCTAAGAACACGCATTGTGGCAGAATAATAAACAGTGGCCATGATAATCCGAGGGTTTTGTTCTCTGTAGCTAATAAACTTCTTCAACCTGCATCTGGCCCAATTATGTCCTCCATTGAAGTCTGTGAAAAATTCCTCCACTTTTTCTGTAACAAAATTCAAAATCTTAATAATTCAACTAACATAAATCCATCATCTGTTTACATCTTTCACTGCTTTTCCACTCTATCCAGCTCCTTTTCTAAATTTTCACCAGTCACATCTACGTTTGTTAATGACCTGCTTTGTAAGATAAAGGCCGACTACTTTTGTACAGGACTCCATCCCCACCATACTTTTTAAATCCTGCATTCATGTCTACTTTTAAAAGCACTTCTCTAATCCCAGAGTTAAAAAAGTCTGGTCTTGATGCTGACAGTCTTAACAATTTTTGGCCTAATTCTCCCTTACATATTCTGTCAAAAGTTCTTGAGCGTGTTGTAGCTTCCCAACTCACCAATTACTTAACCTCTAATAACTTGATGGAACCCTTTCAGTTTGGTTTCAGGGTGCAGCACAGCTGTGAAACTGCTCTGCTTTAGGTAACCAGTTATTTGCTTATGGCAGCAGACTCTGGACAAGCCAGCATATTAATTCTATTAGACCTCAGTGCTGCATTTGACACTGTCAGACATGACATTCTACTCTCCAGAATGGAGAACATGCTGGGCATCTCTAGCACTGCCCTCCAATGGTTTATGTCCTGTCTGACTGTCAGGCAAGAGTTTGTTAGTCTTGGCAACAGCAGGTCCAGCTCAAAGCCGCTCACACAAAGAGTTCCTTAGGGCTCTGTCCTCGGCCCTCTTTTTTTCTGCATTTATATGCTTCCCCTTGTCCAAATTATTTGTAGATTTGGACTGGGTTATCATTTTTATGCAAATGATACTCAACTCTAATTCAATGGTAAAAGCGAAACTTCATTAGAGCATTCTCAGCTCACAACTTTCCTCAGTGATATTAAAACCTGGATGGAACAGAACTCTTTAAAATGAAATTGAATCAAAACTGAACTCCAGAAAATTGGCACTAAAGCTGAACTTAAGAAAATGAGCTCCTTCTCAGTCACTTCTGACGATGATCTCATCAGACCTTCTTCTAATGCATGACATCTTGGTGTCATTTTTGGTTTCTCCCTTTCTTATTCCACTCACATAAACCACATTAAGAAACCTTCTTACTTCCACCTCCATAGCATTTCCTGTGTTAACTCATCCCTCTGCTTTTCTAATGCTGAGAAACTTGTCCCTACTCTTATCACATCCCGCATCGATTATTGTAACTCCCTAGGGCAGGTGCCCCTTCAAATCTTATATCACAGCTCCAGTGGATCCAAAACTCTGCTGCAAGAGTCCTTACAAAAACCAGCAACAGTGAGCACATCACACCCATCCTGCTTTGGCTTCACTGGCTCAATGATTGAATATAAAATTCTATTATTAATAAAATAAACTGAGAAAGAAGAAAAGAATATGCCCGACCACCAATGAAAAACGGTTGGCAACTTTTGAAAAAACTACTAACAGAGAGCATGAATAGAAAAAAAGGTTAAGGCTTAACAATTGCTACATATTGTTGTTAGTAAAATGGATTGGCTTCTTCATTGTAAACCTTAAATCTCTGACTGACTGCTACGTTGTGCCAAAATGTTATGCATTCATCACAGCAAGCAAAAGCTGGATTTCCATTTCATTAAAGGCAATGGAGCAAACTGCAACATTTCTGATTTACTCTTTCTTATTATAAAGTCTAAAAATCACCATTTTAAAGAGCAGTGTTAGAAAAGTTCATTTTAGTCACTTTAGGCTCAGTCAATCAGCAGTTTTGAAAACAGTCTGTGTCACTTTGGGATGCTGACTTGACACACAGTAGAAAAATAATCTCTAATGAAAATTAAATATTGACTATTTGAGGGATGAATATTTTTTCTAAAAAATGCAGTTTTTTAAAAACAACACAAGGCAATGGTTTCACACATAAATCAACATAAAACATCTGTTTCTGCCTGCTGAGGCTGCTGTCGGTGCCTGTTTGGCATCTCTGGCAGCAGCGGCTGTGCGGGGGCAACTCAAAGGCCAGCAGGAATGCACGGCGGGCATGTGGGCAGTTTGGTTTGTACCTTTTGTCTTCGTAAGTGGTGGTCCTCCCAGGCGAATGTTGCTTTAGGCGTATCAGCTACACAAACATGTTCAGGACCACAATCAGCTGGGGACCGATCAGCTGATGCTGGTACCTCACTTTAATTTTCGATCTCCATCTCCAGATCACTTGCATCAAAATCGGAGTCCGAGAAGTCAGAGTCCGATTCATCAATGATATGTCGTTATCGGAGTATTTTGTTTTGCTCATTCGCTTTGGTCTTTCGGTGGATTTCAAATCCACATAGGTTGTTTGGTCTTCGCTGCTACTCATGCACATGGAGGGAGTCAAGGTCAAATCAAGTTTCTTTCTAGTGAAGTGAGATGAACTAAAATGAAAAGATGAGTTTTTGCACAGTTTACAGCCGATTACCATCCTCCATCACTGGAACATCTTCCCTGAAAGAGTCAATGGGGAAAAAGTGAAAAGGAGTTTACTTTATCTTACATGTTATTCACTGATCGTCTATGGGCTTTCCAGACATCCCAAGTTTTAAAAACTGATTTCCATTTGGAGTGCCTTTGTACTGTTTGTTTTTGTAAACCTTCGGCAGGTGGCAGGTAGGGTGGATTTCGTGAATTGTTTCTTTCCATGCTACTGGATAAGTAAGAAAAGTTGTGCTTGTCAGCACACACTTGCTCCTTAAAAGGCACCTTAACTTGGACGATTTAGAATCATCAGTTAACCTAACCTGCACCTCTCTGGGATGTGGGAGAAAACTGGAATAGAATCCACACTCACACACAGGGAGAATATGGGAACTGTGCACAGAGAAGGATATGGTGAAGATTTAAACTTAGTGTGCTGGATCTATGAGACAGCGGTGCTAACCACTATGGTGCTACCCCTGCATTTATGGCATTTTTCCAGTTAATCTGATCTTCACATTTATTTATGGTGAGCTTAACCATGCTGGGTGCTTAACATAAAAGTAATTCTATTCATACTTTGCAGTCTTTCTCAGTACAAGGGACACTAATGCATCAGTATCATCTCCAGACAGAACAGCAGCTTCAGCGACAGACTGCTGTCACTGTCCTGCTCCACTGACAGACTGAGGAGATCGTTCCTCCCCCACACTATGCGCCTCTTCAATTCCACCCAGGGTGGTAAACATTAACATTATACAAAGTTATTGTCTGTTATACCTGCATTTTTATCACTCTTCAATTTAATATTGTTTTTTATCAGTATGCTGCTGCTGGAGTATGTGAATTTCCCCTTGGGATTAATAAAGTATCTATCTATCTATCTATCTATCTATCTATCTATCTATCTATCTAT
>JANRMT010062819.1:37620417-37702511 GCA_026402145.1 Polypterus bichir lapradei | reverse complement strand
TATCTATCTATCTATCTATCTATCTATCTATCTATCTATCTATCTATTTAACAATTATTTGAGCATCTTTTAAATGTGAAGATCAACAAATTCTTTAAAGTTTGTGCATAGAATCTAAAAGAAAAGTATATTAAGTGTGTTTTTTGAAAAGCATAATAGAGAAACAATTTGTTATCTTTTGTTCTGTTATACAAAAAACCTGCAGCGTCATGTATGTATGTATGTAGCAGGTCTAAACTTCTACCGAGTCTTAACCATCACTTCTCCATGGTCTATGAGGGGAAAGTCATTTTTTCATCCTATGGAAGTCAATAAATAAGCAGACAGTTCAAACACAAGGCTTTGATTTCATTTGTTCCTTTTATATTTGTCTGGCAGCAATTGCTTTTAAACTGACCCTGGAATCGTTGAAAATTTTTAGACAAAATAATGAGACACATCAGTTCTTCCTTCATGGCGGCGTGGGCTAATAGGAGGTCAAGGTGCACAGACACAGGAAGTTGATAGGATTGTGAGCTCAGATGGAATCAGGGCCAATTCCAAAGCAGTAATCACTCTTGGTGACCCTACCAAATGTCACCCGACATGGTTGACCCCTCACATTTTTATCATCCAAATGATCATACATTCTCTTCAAGCACAGTTATTTACTACTACAGACATTCCATTTGACATCAGAAAAGGAACTGGATCGACTTTCAGCATTTCATCATTTCAATGGTCATAGGTTTCTATAAGATCTGTAGTACTGCTGGGATTCTTACATAAATCGACTATGTCACAGACTAGTCAACAGCCAGCACTGGTTTAAATTTTAAAAATCAAGTATATGGGTTTTTAAAGGGGCTAATGGATATCAAAACTGTTAACGTGCTACTAACTTACTTAAAAGACTATTGATCTACTATCTGGGTATTAAGCAGCTAATAAAATGTTCCCTTCAGGCTTAATTTAAAGCTATTAACATATACATAAGCAGAAAAGTTCAAAATATATTATAAATCAAGCCAGAAATAAATAATGGATAGTAAAACACAGTATTAAGTAATAAGGAAACAAAAATGGTGTAACGTTAAGGTTTCCAAATGTTGTTTTTGGAGTATCTATCATATCCAGTTTATTGAATACTACAAATAATAAACCCATAATTAACATCTTAAAGTATTATAAGACAGGGATGCATGTGAGTTATACAGATGTATGCATGACCTTGCCCAGTAATATAATGGCACCTCATCTACATTAGGTTTATGTGGGCAATCGTGAGGCAGCCATTGAGCTAGATGGTGTTGGTCAAATGGGAGCTAAAGTTCTCCTTTACCAGTTTATATCCCAGTCATTGCTCATGGCTATATACTTTGAGCAGTAATCAAAAGAATGAAATTGTGTGTACAAGCAGCTGAAATCCATTTTTTTTTAAATTACCATGAAAAAGGGAGGTGGTTTGGGCCTCAGTGCAGATGCATGCCAGCAACACATGCAGAAAGCCTACCAGGCACAGTTTCCTGCAAGGAAAAGTAGACCTGAGTTAGACCCACAACATGCCAGAAGCGATATATTTCTCACATGGCCTCTAAGGACCAGTTTATATTTCAAGCTCAGAAAGCATATACGCATGCATTACGGCTACCACACGTTCCCAGCTTTATTTTGACACATGCTCTAAGCAAGCCATTAGTACCAGCAAAAATATGGGTGGCGTGTGAGTTGAAGTTATGTCAACATCATTGTTTACTATCCACATGTGATGGCAGGCTTGCTGCTGCAACAGGATCAATGTGTGTGCTTTGGTTTTTGATGAATGTTCTGATGAACATTAGAACATTAGAACACTCTAGACAAGAACAGGCCATTCAGCCCAACAAAGCTCGCCAGTCCTATCCACTTATTTCCTCCAAGAAAACATCAAGTGGAAGTTTTGAAAGTCCCTAACGTCTTACTGTCTACCACACTACTTGGTAGCTTATTCCAAGTGTCTATCGTTCTTTGTGTAAAGAAAAACTTTCTAATGTTTGTACGAAATTTACTCTTAATAAGTTTCCAACTGTGTCCCCATGTTCTTGATGAACTCATTTTAAAATACAAGTCTCGATCCACTGTACTAAACACTTCAATCATGTCACCTCTTAATCTTCTTTTGCTTAAATTGTAAAGGCTCAACTCTTTTAATCTTTCCTCATAATTCAACCCCTGTAGCCCTGGAATCACCCTAGTCGCTCTTCTCTGGACGTTTTCTAGCGCTGCTATGTCCTTTTTGTAGCCTGGAGACCAAAACTGCAAACAGTACAGTGAGGTGAAGCAAATCATCAAACTTAAATGCTGACATGCAAATGTCTTTATGGCACTTTTCTTCATCCATTTCTCGCATAGGCAATGCAAGCATCATATATTAACCATCATAAAGACGTAAAACATTTAAATGTCTCACATACCATCTTCAGTGTCACACCAGCATCGGAAAGCATTATTTTTAACATCTTTTTTCCCTCTAATTTACAACATAGTGAAACCGGACATTGTTTTCTCACTGGGATGATTTCTCATACTGCAACCTGGTGGAATCCTCCAGAATTACTTAAAGTACACACACAAATATAGTCAAAACACTGCTTGCATAGCAGTAACATCTTCAATCTGACATGGACGTGTGGAGTCCCCAGCCTAAGTGTCAGAGGATTAGGGAAGACTGGTGTGCCCAACTCATTCTGCTGCCAGTTTGACCTCACCAAAAGGAAACAATGAAAAGTGAGAATTTGAAATTAATTGAAACAGTCTTACTAATACTTCCTTTAAAGTGATCTCCACCAAGGCTATTCAAACCTTTCTACCATTTCTGTAAGCATTTCTGGAAATCTTCAGCTTTGAATTATGATTGACTTCTGTTTTCAGTCTGTTGCATGGTGGGGATCTCATCAAATCTTCATCCTTTTGCTTAATTTTTACCTTAGAAAGATAAAGAGAATGAATACTAGAAAAATATATTGGCCAAAATGGATGTTCTCCTTTAAACACTGTGACGGACAGCCGGGTCCCATGCCCGGCCGTGACGCCCCTGCTGCATATGTTCCGGGGGACTCACCATGGACAGCTCAATACCTCCCCCGGGATGCTTGGTGGCAGCCTCCCCAGCCGTTATTCGTTTCCCCGTCTCCCACGTGGCTCCATGGGACATGGAGTCCTCCACAGCCTGGTTGGGAGATGGGGTGGCCGCTAGGGGGTGCTGCCGAGAGCCAACAACCCGGTTGAACGAGTTATCAGCCCCACCCGGAGGTGCAATCAGGGCCAGCTGGTCAAGCACCTGGAACACTTCCAGGTGGGCTATAAAACGGGCCAGCCTCCCTTCATTCGAGGCCAGAATCGGGAGGAAGAGGACGAGGTTGCCTGGGAGGAGTGGTGGTGCCAGGAAGGGTTGTTTGTGCTGTATTTTGTGCTTTTGAAACTGTGTTAAGCCTGTGGGACACGGGGAAGACGTGCCCCATGGCTGAAGAGAAAAATAAAAGCCTGTTTGTTTTTGCCTCTGTGTAAGTCTGTGCCGAGTCGGGCACTATATAGCACCTTTTACAACACATTAAAACATGCTTTTAATCAGATTGATCGATTTGATGTGTAAGCAGTTTAAACAAGTTTCTATTATGCTATACACTTTTCTGATACTCATAATCATATTGTATGTGTACATTTTATTTTTCTCGTATTTATCACATACACAATTAAGGGCTAAATTATGTGTTACTAGTCACATCTCTCACTTTACCATTATTTTTTTTTTTGGTTATATATAAACATTTTTGCAGCAATGTCCTAAGATTATAATCACCCCTTGGTTTGTTGTCAAAGTTGTGGCTATCTGTTTGACCCCTCCAGCACCAGCCCAAATGGAAAACAAGAGGGATTCTGGAAAGGACCAGAGAGGTCAAGTGTGTGTCTTCTTCCTTTATAGTTCTGATGTCTCTGACTCGGATGAAGAACAGTGACTTCCAACTGACACAACCCATAAGGACTAGTAGCCCTCTCATGATCAGAAAGGAAGAAAATATCACAGCATCTCTTTCTTGGACAAAAGGCAATACTGCAGCAACCTTGTACACCTATCTTTTTAATTCATACAGTATTCTACTATATAATGTAATGCTTGTGAGTGTGTGTGTGTGTGTGTGTCCAGTCCCCCTGAGCAATCTGATTAGTCAGTTTGTGTTTGGGCTGATTGGTCAGCTTGGCTTTATTGACACTGCTAACAGTGATGGACAAGAGAGGCTGAGGCCCACAAAGAGAAGTAAAGAAATAAAAAGCACACTGATGGGAAGATGGGAAGTATTTGCAAGAATATGAGTGATGTTTTCACAAAATGTAGGCCTGTCTACCGTTGGTGGTAGTCAAAAAGTGGACAGGAGGTAAGCAAGGTCCCTCCACATGACAGTGTCTGAGAAGCAGGCTTTGCAGGAATGCAATCAAAAGAAAAAACGCCAGCCAAGATAGAATGAGACACACATGGATACAACAGAAAGGTGTATGATAAGGCAGGTTCATACACACAAAGATACCAAGGAAAGATTTACGAAAAATGCTGAAGGTACACATAGGACAAGAGATATCAAATATTTTAAAATTCATTCTCTTACCTGTCTTCATAAGGTATGTGGCTAGTCAGTAATAAACTGCGTTTCTTCACCTAGCACTGCAACAAAGTGTTTACGTTTATTAACTGCACATTTAAGGATATACCAGTCACATTTATGGCATCCTTATTATTTTGGAATTTTTTTGTATTATAACTGTTGCTTTGAAAGATGGATGATTTGCATATATACTACGACAGTTTTCCGACAGATGGAAGTGAAGTATCTTAATCTCAATTAAAAACAGTATGACAATTTTCCAATAGATGAAATTTCATACTACAGTTCATATCATCTTTATTTGTTTACTGTTTACCTAATTATTATGATTCAAAATTTGAATTTTCTATTTTATGTTCAAATTGCTGTGTATAATTTACACAGAATAATTTTATCCATCCATCCATCCATTTTCCAACCCGCTGAATCCGAACACAGGGGTCTGCTGGAGCCAATCCCAGCCAACACAGGGCACAAGGCAGGAACCAATCCTGGGCAGGGTGCCAACCCACCACAGGACACACACAAACACACCCACACACCAAGCACACACTAGGGCCAAATTAGAATCACCAATCCACCTAACCTGCATGTCTTTGGACTGTGGGAGGAAACCGGAGCGCCCAGAGGAAACCCACGCAGACATGGGGAGAACATGCAAACTCCACGCAGGGAGGACCTGGGAAGCAAACCCAGGTCTCCTAACTGCGAGGCAGCAGCGCTACCACTGCGCCACTGTGCTGCCCATAATGAGAAATAAATATACAAACTTATTAATAATAATATACTTAAAAAGCTACTTGAGAAAATGTGACTTTTTTGTAATTTTCAAAAAGATGCCATATGGGCTAGCAGCGGACCTGACTCCAACTGCTGTGTTCTTGCACTATCTATGTAACAGAAATACTAAGCTGCATCTTATATATAAACATCTATGTGTGGAAGTGTGTGAGTCTGTCTGTCCAGCCCAGAAGTGTGCGGCAGCCCAGAAGTGCGAGGGTACAACATGAAGCTGAAACAACCAGCAAGGCGGCCCCAAGTTAACAAGTTGGAAGAAGAAAGAAGTGCGAGGCTATAGCATGAAGCTGAAAGAAAGTGACTCTGTTCCCAAAATGAAACTGCCAATGAAAGACAAACTTGCTTAGCCGCTAATACACAAGTGAGTCAAGCACATCGGCAAAACAAAACCACATGCTCTGCATTTTTTTTCTGATGATTTCAATAGTTTTTAGGAGTCCGAGCTTTTTACAGCACAGGCTTACACATCTAGTTAAAATATAAGACACTCAGCTCCTGGTCACTCCAAGAAATCTCTATCCTGCTTCCGCCTGTCTGCTAACTGTTCCCCTACCAGCTAGATGTAATAAAAATATATGTATAATATATTTCAATTCTCTCTCCCAAGTTATGGAATTAACATGGCCATCCAAACTGCTCCCACTGTCCTAATGTTTAGTCACCACTTGATGACATATCTCAGGGATGCTTTAACCTATCTGCACATCTCCTCCCCTGGATATCTGACGCCAATCAACCATTAAGAAACTTCAGTCTTGTTTGAGGTCTAATTTACCTCTAGTCTTAGGAATAAACTGCAGTGTTGTGTTTCTTGTGGTCTACTTCGCATTTTGCTCTCTGCTGCTTGTTAAAATTCTACTTTCTAATCACTTGACTTTTCTTAGACGTGCAATGATTTGTTTTTCTAAAACACTTTGTATGATCTTTCAGTCCCAGATATGCATGAACAATCGCAACCAGCCCCACATCATGTACCATTCATATTCCCATTATTCAATAACTCAGTTCCTTACTTATTTATATCATTTTAACACATTACTGTGTTTTAATATTTAGATGGGGAACTTATTTCAGTTCCTTTTCTCTTTTCTTAGGTTAATAGTGATACTGTTTTTATGCTAGTATTGGTCATTTTCTATTAATAGTTATTTTTCAATTGCTAATCATTGGATGCTATTCTATTGGGTATGCTTTCAAAAATGTTATGTTTAAGAAAATTGAAGAATTAGTCACAAACGCTCCACCACTCACACATACCAATCAATGATATTTTCATATCACTTGAATTGGAATCTGCTGTGCATGAACGCTATTGAGCCACCACAAACCTATTTCTGCTCCATTTTTAACTCCATTTTAATGTCCTGTTAAAAAAACACATATTTATTGTAGTCTACTAAAACATAGAATTGCATTCTATTATCACTATTACTTCTAAATATGACTATTTAATAAACAAAAACTTAATAACTGACTCTTCAATTACTGTAAGTGAATAAACAATATGAAATGCTCCAATTTTCATATCAGTTAACTTAGTCACTGAACGCATCTGAATGTTATGTTATGCATACATTGTCTAATTTGTTACTGTTTTGTCGTGGTGCGTAAATATGAGACATGAGGCAAATGTTTATTCCTTGTACTTCTGGATTAGCTTTGATTGGTTTCTAAGCACCTTCCTACAGAGCCCATCCCTATGGCTAAAGGTAAAATCAAGCCAGTTTGAGTTTGTTGGCGCAAGCCGTGAACTAGTTGGGGCGAGTCGCTGGAAATGTCAGACTACACGACCATCTTCATAAGAGAATGCCCCCAACTCATTAAGATTATGTAAATAAAAGGCTATGACTGGAAAGTAATGGAAATGTTATCAAATGTGACAAGGCCTTTGGATATTGCAACATTCAAAGTAATACTGAATTAGTAATGCAGTAATGCAAGGCAGCAGTGGAAGTTAAAATTGATCACTTTTCTAAATACCTAATAACCAGGGGGAAATATTTTTAAGAATAAAATGATGGTCCTTCACATATTGAAAGAATGGCTAACACTTTCAATCTAGGTGGCAATGGCAGTAGTAGCAGTAGTATTGTCATATATACAGAGTACAGTGAAATTCTTATTTGAACGTTCAACCATACAAGACGTCTCCACTCTAAAGTGCATGAAATTAAACAAAATATATTAAATATCATTGTCAAAATAATATAACATTCTGAAACCCGCTTTATTCTAATTCAAGGTAGTGTTTGGACTGTACAGTTTGGCCTGTTAATGACTAAACACTGTGCCAGCATGTTTTGTGGCTTAATTTAGTATGATCTATCAGTGAGTTTGGCAATTCCACTTCCAAGTTCCGCCTTTTGTTCGCAGTCACATTGGCTACACATGTTCAGCTGAATGGAAAACAAGAAAAACCAAAACATATGCACATTAATCCAAGCAGTAATCTGGGATGTAATCTTTCCCTGACATTTGAATAAGATCAAAGTCATTTACAGTAAAATAAATGAAATTAAAATTTTGAGCACAGTAGCTAGATGTAATAAGTTTAATATCTGGCTGAGGCTTGCTGCTGAAAGATTACAATATTTATTTTCTGGCTTTTCAGATGGATGAAAATTTCTGCCAAGCACAATTCAGTAGATACACGTGTTCCCAGATAAAAACTGATTATAATGACAATAATAATTTAAATGGACTGATATCATAGTGCCATTCAAATATTAATTGTTGCTAGTATTCTTGTTGTATTTTCAGCTATGAACATTGACTTTTCTCTGATTGTTTTAACGTTTGACTACTCTGTTATGTACAGGCTGTCTTAGAGTTTATCTAAGAATACTACCCTGCTGTTCTTTTTTGGACAAACAGTTTTCAGCCTCTGATTTGCTTCCTGAAACAACCATCAGTTTATGATATTAGGCAAGATAACAAGAGCCAATCTTACAAGAACATAATATTTTATGAAAAGTATGCCTCCTGGTGGCACCCACTGCTTCATAATAGTTCTCTTGTCTGATGCTCATATTTCAAACATGTACAGTACATGCCTCCTATGTATGATGGACCCAGAAAAGTTATCAGCAATCTGCTCCAATGACAGTATAATACGTGTGAGATCACCTTTACTTTAGGCACAGTTTTACTTCTGCCTAAATGAATATATTAATATTCCAGCAAAGAAAGTACTTGCCAAAAGTAAATAAAACAATAGACCTTTGTATGCATTATTGACCCAGGTCATGTGATTAAAAATAATATAAAGCATTCAGGCAGCAGGACCTCCTTGTAAAACCACCACCTATTGATTCTCATAGAAACTACTTATCTATGAAATGTCTTGAAATCAACTAGACATTCCCCAGAAGGAGCTGTTGAGTATAGGGTGGCCTGTCCTCTCCAGCTTGGTTCCACCAAAAACATTCATCAAGTAACTGATCATGTAATTTGTTTAGTTATCCATCCATTATCCAACCCGCTATATCCTAACTACAGGGTCACAGGGGTCTGCTGGAGCCAATCCCAGCCAACACAGGGCGCAAGGCAGGTAACAAACCCCGTGCAGAGCACCAGCCCACCGCAGGGTGCACACACACACACACCCACACACTAGGTACAATTTAGGATCGCCAATACACCTAACTTGCATGTCTATGGACTGTGGAAGGAAACCCACACAGACACGGGGAGAACATGCAAACTCCAGGCAGGGAGTGAACCCGGGTCTCCTAACTGCAAGGCAGCACCGCTACCACTGTGCCACCATGCCGCCCTTTGCTTAGTTAAACTAAAGTTAATTAGCTGCATAAAAAAAATAAGTAACACATGTCTATAAAAAAAACGTAGTTGGCAGGACTCTACTTCGCAGCACATCAAGTAATGTGGCAACTTGGTTTGCAGAGTTTGTGACTTTCCAAACAGTCTGTCACATAAACGTTTACATTTAAGATATTGCAGATGATACTATTTTATTTCCAACTATCTTTAGACAGTGATCTATAATAACCCTATGTCTTTTTCTGTTTGAAATATAAACATAAGAAAGATTTCTCATTGGTAAAACAGGATACAAATTTAAATTAAAGCATGTGCTGCCTTCGAAGACACCATCTGGGTGTGACGTGTCTTAATCTGTATATGCGTCACTCACATGCCTCCCCTTCTTTATTGTGTGTGTTCAGCTGCAAAACAGGTTGGAGAAAATTAATTATAATATTTTAACTGACAGCATTCAGATGTTGTAAAGTTAAAGAGAGAAATTGTCAAATTGGAGTGCAGGTCATAAATTTTTGATAGATGAAGCACTGGCAACCTCCTGTTGTCTCCATGCCACATTGCATACAGTAGCACTTCATTTAGTAAGCAAGGCAGAATGACAATGGAGGAACACTTATTATTAAAACTTACAGCAGGAGATAAATTAAACAAACTAGCAAACTGTGAAGTTTCAAACTGCATAAATAGGATTTAGATACACCTCTCTATTATGATAAAAAAAAATCCTGGGACAAGATGAGACTTTTTAGCCTGGGACGAGATGTGACTTTTTCAGAGAGATACTTTCAAGTCCCGCTAGATAAGACTCTGTGCCAAAAGATTTAACCACACCCAGGGCTGGAAATAAAAGACAAAGAGTAGATGACAAAGTAGAACTTAGTAAATAATTCAAAAACATTGGCGAAATACACATGCAGAGCACTAAACAAAAGTACTAAAATTCGAAAGTCTCAAAAAAATGTTAGTAAAGATCGCATTAGCGCAAACAAATGGAAATTATTACAGTAATCTGTAAAATAACGTAACAGCAAGAAGAGATCGAATATGTTGTTCGGATTTAAACTTTAAGTTGGAGACTTGTAGATCGTCTAATTCATGCTGCCATCAGGGAAAAGTAGTGTTTCTTCCCCGTGTCCGCGAGAATTAAAAGATTTGTTGTTTGGTGACATACGCAAGTGACAGAGACGCGAAGTGGCTGGCACATTGCGCAGGCCCAGGGGGGTTGGCAAGTGAAGCGAGCAGGGGGCAAAGCCTCCTAGTGCTCCATAAATTAAAAAAGACGAACACCATACATATAAAAATATTGCTTACTTAATGTCATGTTAGTGCTTATTCATTTGGATGTAGACTGGATTTATCTTGTATGCAACAGATTAACAAAAATGTCACACAGAACATTGTAAACATAATACAGTCCAGCATCATTGTTATACTATTATTATTTTTAGCAATAATACATTTAAGACTGCAGTACTTTCCCATATTAAGGTATCTGGGACTAGTAGCCTATCTCAGCAGCATAATTTGAAAGTTATGGATGAATTTTACTATAATCCATCACACAGAATAATTGCAAGCACAAAAACTCACAGTCAGTGCAACATACACGCATGGGACCAACTGTTTATCTAAGCAACACCATGAGAAATGCAAGAACCAGCCCCAGATGAGGTGCCAGTCTATCTGTACTGTCTTTCAAGTGAATGACAGCTAGATGTGCACACAGAAGCAGGGGAGAAGAGAGAGAAGAAAGTCTTCAAAACTGAATGAACCCTTGGAAGATTCAGTTTAATGTAAACAAATTCAAAGTGTTGCATCCAGTCAATTTTGAAAAAAATATTTGAATATAAATCATAGCATTGTGGACACGAGCGGGCACTCCAGCTCCCCAATCCCAACACAAACAGGCTCAGGACACAAGTTAAAAGGCAAAGAGTCTTTATTCATGAGAGACTCTTCACAGTACACATTTCCCACCATCACAACCACAAGTATTTGCACTACAGAACAAATGCAACTCTTTTCCCCTTTCTTTCTGGGGTCACTGCTTTCTCCACTCCTCCTCATAACCGTTGTTCTTTTCCTCCCGACTCCAGCTCCTGTATGTGAGGCAGGTAGTTACTTTTAATTTGGCCGCCCTAGGAGTGCTTCTGTTCTTCCACCCACATGGTCTGTAAGCACTTCCAAGTGAGGCAGAAATCCCATGCCATAGGGCTCCTCAATCCTTGCAGTACCCCATGGTGGCACCCATGGCACCCATCAGGGCTGAGATAATGAACTCTAAGTCCCATGATGTCCTGTGGGAATCCAGGGCACTGCTGCAACTGATGGGAGCTGCCATCTAGTGTTCTGGGGGAGGTAGTGCCCGAAATAAGCTGCCGTCCCCCCATTCTCCCCTTTCATGGGTGTCTTGGCCGGGTTGGGCTCCCTTACAGCACATATTGCTCAAATTGTATAATACACTTATTTGCCTGCATCTGGAGTACTGCATGCAGTTCTGTTCACTATGCTATGAAAAATACATAGCAGCACTAAAAGCTGTGTAGAAGACACCTAACAAGTGCATTCTGGTAATAAAAGGCATGTTCTACTCTGACTAGCTAAGAGAAGTAAACCTTTTCAGTCTTGAGCAGAGTCAGCCTTATAGGGGTCTGATCCAGATTTTTCTCATTTTCAGGGGCATTGATAAAGTTGATACAGCACAATTCTTTACATTAAATGGTAATTTGAGGATACTCATATAAAACAAATACTGTGTTCCATTTATCTTGGAAGTTAAATGTCATAGCTGGGAATTATGTCACACCTGACTTCACCATCGTTCTAGTAAAACATTCAGAAAACCAATTCAGACACCTCCAGGAAAACCTGTTGTGCTTGCTCTTTTGGAATACAGACAGCTACTGAGAAAGTTGATAACAATGCATTACACAAGTATTTTGCAATATGTCCACGGATAGAAGTTGGATATTACTGTGTGGACGATTGATTTAATTAGGCGCAAATAGACAGAACTGCAAATAGATAGTATAATACTATAGCTTTCATGTCTGTTGATGTGTGTTGCAACAATCTTGGACTTTGAGGTTGAAATTGGTGAGGCTCTCCCCACTTTGTGAGTAGGAAATTCGACCTGTGGGGGTGTTCCTATTTGAAATTTCATATCTGAAACTCAGAAATTCCAACTTACCAGTTCAAATGGAATGCAGCTGTAGAGGATCTTCATTTAAGACTGAAGCCAGGAAGTACAACTTCACACTAAGGGTCCTGAGAATCTGGAAGAGTCTACTGAGTCATATTGCAAAGTGATAACTAACTGCTTTTAAGTATGCCCATGAGATACTAGAACAAGTTACCTATTACTTAACAAACAAGCTTGATGGACTGAGAGGTCTACTCGTATTTGTAATACTTCTTACATAAATGGATCCATGCCTTTTGGATGTGGGAGGATACTTGAGTACATGGGAAAAATATAAAAACTCCACATAGACAGGCCCCAGGTGAGGATTCAGATCGAGTCTCCTGGAGATGTAAGACAACAATCATAGTTGTTATTCCATAATGTATTTAAACGAACGTCATGCTCTGTTCACCATTATGGTGATGCTTTATATGGAACTGTAAATGCCCTTAATATAGTGAGCTTTTGTCCAGTAGGTGATTCTCATTTATTCTTTTTCATTTATAACTCAGATTGAGTGTTACAATTTTGAGAATGTTTTCATTTGAATGGCTCTCTCAATACAATTCATTCCCTTAAGCTTTTAACATTATTTAAAACATTTTAATAGAGGTTTGAACAGCTGTCTTAGGAGTTCCTTCCACTCAGGTGTCATGCAGTTAGAAGAGAATCGTTTACCTTTACACCTCTCATGTACAGTAGTGTCTCTGGGTCTACTTCTGCATATCAACAACTACAGTACATACTTTCATCTTTTACATGATTTGCCAATATAATCTAATACACTTTTGACTCCTTGATCTACAAGATGATAATGCTTTTGATCACAAAGAAGGCAAGTGCAACCTTTGAATAATTCAATAAGATTATAAAATAGCTGCTTTGTGTGTAATCTTTAGAATAGCTCAAGAGGTTTATCTCTTTTTCCCCATATCACACAAAGTGCCAGGTAACTCTGTCACCCTTTTAGAAAAGCTGCACTCATCTTTGACAAGTGACCCACATTTTTGCATCTCATATCTCAAACTATATTTAAAACATTATTTTATCGCCTAAAAACAGTAACAGAATCTAACTTTCCACTCTCAACCCTCCCCCAACCTTTAATTTTAGATGTCATAAGGTTTATTAACCCTTGGTGCCTTGTTTGGACTACTGAGCTATTATCTTTTATTAGTTAATACTGACAAAATTTTCAAAATACTTCTGTCAGAGGACAGACTTCAACCAAACACCAAACTACACTGGCTGTTGATGTGTTTTATAATCATTAGAACATTAGAACATTTGGAAAATTTTGTCAAGAATGGGCCATTCAGCTCAAAAGTGCTCACCAACCCTATCCATATACTTTCTCCAAAATAACATAAGTTGAGTTCTGCTAGTCTCTAAAGTCCTACAATATAACACACTACTGTGTAATTTATTCCATGTGTCCATGGCACTCCGTGCAAAAAAAAACTTTCTAACATTTTAGTAAAATTTACAGTTAACAAGTTTCTAACTCCCTGTGTTCTTGTTGCACTCATTTTAAAGAAAGAGCCTGTACTAATTTCCTTCATAATTTTACAAAATACATCAGTCATGACACCTGTTACTCTCCTCTTCCTTAAACTAAAAAAGTGTAACTGTTATAATCTCTCATCATAACTAATCCCCCACCCTGTAGCCCTGGAATCAGCCTAGTCGCTCTTCTCTGGACCTTTTCTAGTGCTGCTACGTCCTTTTTGTAGCCTGGAGACTAAAACTGTACAAAGTACTCCAGATGAGGCCTCACCAGTGCATTATAAAGTTTGAGAGTAACCTCCTTGGACTTGGACTCCACACGTCGTGCTATATAACCTAACATTCTGTTAACCTTCTTAATGGCACTGATTGTCAGTTGACAGCGTCAAGTCCACTATGACTCCTAAATCCTTCTCATTTGGTGTGCTTTTGATTTTTAGACCCCCCATTGTGTATTCAAACCTAACATTTTTACTTCCTACATGCAATATCCTACAT
Organism: Polypterus bichir lapradei; assembly: GCA_026402145.1. Lineage (NCBI taxonomy): Eukaryota > Metazoa > Chordata > Cladistia > Polypteriformes > Polypteridae > Polypterus > Polypterus bichir. The sequence goes on along the minus strand of JANRMT010062819.1, from coordinate 37,688,129 downwards.
TTAATTATATTAAATGTCATCTGCCTAAGCCTGTATTCTGCCCAGATCCCTCTGCAGTGATTTGATTGATTTTAGATGATCTGCCATTCCATCTAGTTTGGTATCATCTGTAAACTTAACCAGCTTGTTATTCATCTTCCTATCCAGATCATTTATGTACATTAAAAATAGTAGCCCTGGGGGACACCACTTTTAAGATTATCACCATGACTCTACTATTCCCCAGTGATGTTCTGATCTCAAGCTCTCTAAAACACCTCCCTATACGTGATGAACTGCTGTCCTGTTTAGGTGTTTTTACTGCCTTTGCCCGATGATTGCTTGGAAAAGTTCCAGCTGCCTCGTGACCCTGCCTTGGATAAGCGAGTTGGAAATTGGATGGATGGATCAATGAATTAGCAACAATGTATTCCCTCATAGTAATTATTTATTTTTATTTTAATATATGGAGGGCCTAATGGGCAAGTAGAATGATTGCTGCTTCAAAGAACTTGGCCCCCAGATTTAAATCTGATGTGCAAAGCCTTTATGGAGTTGTAACATCTCGATGCTTAGGCAGGTCTCAAGAGTCACTTCACCTTACTTCCACAGTTTTAATGTATCTATTCTGTTAGGCTAAAACAGGGGTGGGCAAAGTCATTCGTGGAGGGCCGCAGTGGCCGCGGGTTTTTGTTCCAGCCCAGTTGCTTAATTAGAAAACAATCCTTGCCAATAATTACATTTCATGGCTTGTTAATGCTTTAACTCTGCTATGTCAAGTCATTCTCATATCCTAGATTTTTTTTCCATTCTAAGGATATCATCCAAATACTTTGAAGTGTAAAACGGATGAATAATTCTCAATCCTTCACTATTTTCTCTTCTCTTTCCTTCCAAGTATTTAATTAAACCAAATAGTGCACGATAAATACACACAGGTGTAAAGGGTAACAAGCAAAATGGAGAACTGCTGGTTTCTTTTGTCATTTGCATCTTATTGTTAATAAGGAGCAATTAAAAACCGAGAATGTAGCTCTTTAAGACTTAAATAAGCAATACGGGTTCAAAATCTTAATGAGGGAGATAACTAAAATGAAGCAGAAGTGTTTCTAGAGCAATAAGTGCTTCTTATTAAGCAATTGGGTTGGAACAAAAACCTGCAGCCACCACAGCCCTCCAGGAATGACTTTGCCCACCCCGGGCTAAAAGTTGACACAACATTACTCCTTGAAGCTAATGTATCTTTGTACGCTTTGTGGTCTGTTTTTGGAGAACTGATTAAATGACTAAAAATAAAATGATGTTAATTTACAATTACAGCAGTATGTTTAATTTTTATTACAAATATGATACAGTGTTTATGCTAACACCTTATTAAAGAAGTCCTTAAGCAGTGTACATTTTATAAAATAAAGTAGGATTGGCTTCACACTATAGGCTAGTTATTTTTAGATACTTGATACTGCAATCATTTGACCTTGGTTTTGAACTACTTCAGAAAAAAAATTGCCCAATACCTATACAAATGTTTAGGAACAGGTCATGGGAGTGATTGATTGCTATTAAGCTTGTTACACTCTTTCACTCTTGCTGACTTGTCTGATGTGAGCTCTATAGCTCGCATTTCAAGGCCTGCCTTTAACCCAGCCTACAATGGTAGCCAAGTAAGCCTTTGTTTGGAAGACATTTCATTCCTTTAATCTTCAGAAAGACAAATACTCAGATTGCTCTTTGCTACCTCTGGGCTGAGTGGAGGTTGAAAGTTTTTTGCTTGTGCTGCCATCATAGATCACCCTTAACCCACTGTTTGATCTGAGAAGTTCAGAATGTGGGTGGGCCAATATTAGCGTTTTCTTCTCACAGGCAATGGTACCATCAATCGTGACAGATCATTTTTACAAGCAAGAGTGACTAACAAAATCAGTAAGGAAACATTAAGGGGGAAAAAATGCCTCCTCCTCTCAAACTGGGATCAAGAGCATATAATTTTGTACAAACTAGTCAATTTCTTTTACTCTCAATGTATTATACAGAATAGTTTAAATAAATGAAAATATTGTTACTGAGGGAGAGAAGAGGAAAATTGCTATGGCATGAATAAACCTTCCTGACCACCAGAGGTGCATTGAGCATAATAAATGTTAAATAAAAATGTAATATGCCTCTGGCAAACAAAAAAACAATAATGATTAAGAAAATTATTATAATACTAGCCATGTGTGCCCAACTACGTTGCGATAGGAACGGCCTACTCGGAATCACTGTCTGAATCGTAATTATGTGGTGGTTTAGGAGCATTTCTGCTTCTGTCCGTTCACAGTCCGTCTCGTTTTCACGACGCTGTCGTTTCCTCTCACGATCTCTTCTCATCCTTTCTCCAATCTCGCAGGTTGCTTTGTGGCAATCCAAACAGTAAAGCAATATACACGGAGCCAAGGTTATAAAAGGGGGACACATAGGTATCCAGGCTCTTTAAAGCATAAATAGGGATCACTTCACTGACATGTGAGCAAGCCACGGTACAACTGTGAGACGCGCAGCACTCGCCGGCTACAACGTAACAATAATAATTTCCGAAAAGTGCTGTTACGTTGTCATTCATTTTAACCACTGTCTTTCTTTCATTAATATGTTACGTAGGCACGTATCTTTTATCTTCAGCAATCTCATTCTCTAACCAGGCCTCAGGAGCTAACCAGCGTAATACTGTCCACCACCCCTTTCGTTATTCCGGCACATTGTTGACATCCGTGAGTAACAACAACGTACTAAACTGGAAGGAGGTCTACACATGCGTCGAATTCGCGGACAAACAAAGATCAAGATCTAAATGAAGATCTCTTTAGTTAATTTAAAGCACAACAATTTGTTTACTTTGAATGTCTGTGTTTTTAGGTGTGACTGCAGTATTACAGTCTTCAGTAGTATAAGCCTGGAGGAGATTCTTAATGCAATGCCTATGTTTTAGCTGTCTCTCTACTGCCATCTAGTGCTTCTTCTTCTAATTTATTCACGGACAAAGAAAGATCAAGATCCAAATGAAGGTTATATATAGAGATAAAATATTGTAACATTTTCAACCCTGCTTAATCCAATTCAGGTTTGTTGTGGGGGAGGGAGTGTGATGTCCTGAGCCCATAGCTATGGGTACACATCCAGATACAGGTATCTTGTAGCTCACCGAGCTGAACTAGTTGCAAGGGAGACGACAGACACAACTGTAAAGGTGCAAGAGTCAAATCAAGACAAATGTCAATTCCTGTAAATAAATAATCCTCAATCTAGATCTTTATATGTCTTATATATAAACATCTACGTGTGGAAGTGTGTATGTCTGTTTGTCCAGCCCGGAAGTGCGAGGCTACAGCATGAAGCTCAAAGAGCCGGCAAGGTGGTCCCAAGTTAACCTGTCGGAAGAAAAAAGAAGGATGCGGCTACAGCATGATGCTGAAAGAAAGCGACTCCCTCGACAAAGTGAAACCACCAAGGAAAGACAAACGAGAAACTCGCTTAGCCGCTGATAGACCAGGGGGGCGAGCACATCCGCAAAACAAAACCACCAACTCTGAATTTCAATTTGTTTTTCTGACGATTTCTTTACAGCACCAGCTTACACAGCTAGTATACATATAAAATCCAATGTCTGTCTGTATGTCTGTTTGCTTTTCACGAGAGAACTACTTAATGGATTTAGATCGGGGTTTTTTCTATAGTTTGCTTGAACATTTCGGTTGATTTTACAACTTCTCACAGCACACTAAGTATCATAGTTCACTTGCGATACCGATTTATTTGCGCGAATCTGAGAAAGCGGCAGCAGGCCAACTGGAGGGGGGTGGGGCCCTTCTCGCTCACGCACCAGCCTCTGTTCAAGTCGGTCTACCTCTCACCACATTGTTGTAGCGTACCTTGCATTTGCTTAACTAGCTATACCTGTTTGTTCAACAGACATTATCATCTACAGATTGTTAAGGAGTAACATTTCACGTTTTTGAGAGAGAGCTACATGTGTTTTAGAGGGTAGCTGCTGATTGCCACAGACATCACAGCCGCGCAATCACATACAGTGTCAACATTTGACGTTGCAGCATATCTACCTTCTACTTGGCCAGAATTACATTTTTTTTTTTATTGTTGATTTTTAAAATTTGTCCTGCTTCACTACTACATGGGTGGAGCCATGGGGAACAGCTAGTAATTTATAAGTTTGATAAATAGATTTAAAGGACAGTTAAAATGGAATTCCAGAATTCAAACTACATTCAACCCCAAAAGTAATTCTCTGGTCAGCACCCACAGGTAATCCCAGTGAAAACCTCGGTAACCTCCTTAGTGTGAGTGACTTAGTTACCATATAATCCAAAGCCCCCAGGTACTTTCCAATCCCGCTTCAGCACTCCACTCCGTCACCACATTGCCATCAGACAGTTTTGTGTAGAACTCCCTCCAAATGGTATCTCCAGTCTCCTCTGCTATCTGTTCCATCACCCGGCAGACTCGACTAACACTCGACTAACACTTGATTCATCAGCTTTCCACCTCGATTTGCCTCCTCTGCTCTGTTTGCACTGCTCATCAGACTTGCCACAGCTTACTCCAAATTGTTTTGCCACTCCACCTGGCTGACTTGGTTGTTTTTTTTTTCATTCTGTTCTCCCCTTTTTTCTCCCCTTTTTTCCTCTCTACTCTCATATCCTTTACACTTTGATAAAGTCGCTAACTACAGTACAACTACTACAGGTGGTGCTCGGCAATTACCAACCCACCAACTGCACCCACACTTTTTAAGCTGCCAAGAGACAATTTAAACTTTTAAAATGATCAATAAATTATTCTATAAGCACATACAATTCTGTCACCTCTTGTCCCTGGGCAATAACCCACCTGTGCACACACCCACATTTACACTGTCAGAACTGTCACTAGAGAGAAATTCACTTGGGCCCTTTTGCTTGTGTGTCCTTACTTAGAGTATGGGTACAGCCCTTTAAAATAGCTGAGCTAAATGAATGATCTCCCATTCTCTAGTGACCATTTGGGTTTCTGATTGCAAGGCTGTCTTGTCACTGCTAGCTCTCTCCATTTAAGCGCACTACACTTAACCCCTCTCCAATACTCATCCCTCTCAGTTGCATGGCCTTAGGGTCAAATTGGAATTGCCAGTTAATTTAACCTGTATATGATTGGTAAAGCATTCCTATCTGAAAACCTGAAAACTTTACCTAATGACCACAATGTCAGTATAACTTTACTTAAATATCCTTAATAAATCTGGTTTAATTATCTATACTAATAAAAGGCAAAGCCCTCACTGACTCACTCACTCACTCACTCACTCACTCACTCATCACTAATTCTCCAACTTCCCATGTAGGTAGAAAGCTGAAATTTGGCAGGCTCATTCCTTACAGGTTACTTACAAAAGTTAAGCAGGTTTCATTTTGAAATTCTATGTGTAACGGTCATAACGGTCAACAACATCCGCCATGTTAAACTTTCTTATTTATGGCCCCATCTTCACGAAATTTGGTAGGTGGCTTCCCTGCGCTAACCGAAACCGATATACGTACTTATTTCGGTGGTATGACGCCACTGTCGACCGCCATATTGAACTTTCCAAAGGTCTTTGTTGCCCTCACTGACTCACTGACTAACTCATCACTAATTCTCCAACTTCCCGTGTAGGTAGAAGGCTGAAATTTGGTAGGCTCATTCCTTACAGCTTACTTACAAAAGTTAAGCAGGTTTCATTTCGAAATTCTACGCATAACAGTCATAACAGACGACAATGTTCGCCATGTTAAACTTTCTTATTTATGACCCCATCTTCACGAAATTTGGTAGGCAGCTTCCCTGCGCTAACTGAAACCAATGTATGTACTTATTTCGGTGGTATGACACCAATGTCAGCCGCCATATTGAACTTTCCAACGCCACTAATTCTCCAACTTCCCATGTAGGTAAAAGGCTATTGTATAAACACTCTATGAGTTTTTCAAGATATTTTAGTGCTTGAGGACTTCTTAACAATTTTTTGAAGGGCCACTATGCCAACTGAAGCTCACACCTTATCATTCAAATTTTCCACCTTACTAGTTGGAATATAGCTTGGTGGATAATGGATGGATGGATGGTTTCATTGCTAGCTGTTTTAGGGCAAGCATTAACTTCAGACTGATCATTCAGGATATTAGCAAACCTAGAGGCTACTAATACATTTTAATAATTTTTTTAACAATACGCTTATCAATAGTTCTAGTTAACAGTATTTCTACATCAAATAAAATGCAGAAATGGTCAGATATACAGATAACACCATCAGTCTGAAGTCAGTTTTTAGTAATTTTGAAATTACTAAATCCATCGTGTGTCCTCCGTTATGTGTAGGCTGACTGATGTGCTGGCTAAGATCAAAAGACTGCAGTACGTTCATAATTTCTTTTGCTTTATGGTCATACTGGTTATCCATATGAAAATTGAAATTGCCTACTATTAGAAACCTGTCATGAGCAGTTATTATTATAGATACTGAGTAAGGGAAGTCCATACTAAAATATACATTATATTTTGGAGGTTGTCATGGATGCCAGGGGCAACGACCCGGCCGGGACGCCGTGAGGGACCGGATGTGGGTCTGCGCCCACCCTGGATCACGTGGGGGCCGCCGCCCTGGTTGCTTTGGGGGCCATGGGTTAAGGGCATGGAAGCCCCACCCTGCAGGGGCCCGTGGTCACCGCCAGGAGGCGCCCCAATGCCTTGGGGACCTGTTACCTCAGCACTTCCGCCACACCCGGAAGTGCTGGGGGGAAGATTTAAAAGGACACCCGGAGAGCTGCTGGGAGAACAGCCGGCACTTCCGCCACGCTGGGGCATGGCCAACGGGGGAGTGTCAGAAACACCTGGAGCTCATCCGGGGGATGGATAAAAGGGGCTGTCTCCCTTCATTCAGGGCTGGAGTCGGGTGGAAGAAGGACGAGGCACGAGAGGAGTGTGGAGGCGGCCCGGAGAAGAAGGCATTGAGTGGCCAGGACTGTGTGTTTGGGTTTGTGTTGTGCACGGACTGAGTCTGAGTGACATTTGTAAATAGTTGTAAAAATAAACGTGTGGTGGTGAAAATCAATATGTCCGCCTGTCTGTGACCGGGCCGGGTTCACAAGGTCTATAAACAGTTAATATGAGAGGCGACAACATTCCATGAATAACTACAGCAAGGTACTAGAAAGAAGCGAAAGTACCAAAAAAAGTTTAGTTGGCTCAAACAATACTCGCTAAATCACCTTTCTTACCTTGGCAAACAGAACAAAATTATAATTTAGAGATGCTACTTTAATTAATTTGCAGCGCCATCATTGCTGAGCCACGTTTTACTGAATGTAAGAAAGTCTGTTTTTCTAACACTGATAAGAATGTTACTGTAAAACGTCTTACTGGTTATATTGAGCAAAGCCAAATGTAAGGTCTTGAGAAAGCACAACTGTATCAGAGTGCTGCTGTAGCTTAGAATGATAATTAAGTTATTGACAATAATATGGCTTTGTTCAGATTTTTAGTTAAACCATGGTCCATTATTATAGTGCTAATACAGTGCAGATCTATAGGCATAGGTTCTTAAACTATGGGTCATGTGTTGTCAGATGTTAGGTGACACAGAGCCGTGAGGTAGGTAGACATCAAACAAAAAACACTTGTTCTCATCAACATTTGCTAATATTACAATATTATAATACATTTGCTTTGTCCAGCTTACAAATAAAGACTGTGATAACAATTCAACACAGACATCATAAAGATTTGGGGCAGCCACCCATATATTGTTTTCCCAACTGCAAACGTTTAAGTTTTTTAAGCACGATGTGCATAGAACAGAGTCCACAACAGAACTGATTACAATAGACAAAGATGGAGGCTTTAAAGGCCCGTAGAAGAAGTGACGTCATCAAAAGGGCCGGAACCAGAAGTGATGTCGTCTGGACCGGAAGTGATGTCAGCAAAGGGCCCGGCTCCGGAAGTGATGTCTTCTGAGGTGCCGGAACCTTGCAGGATTTCCCGGGAAAGGTCTGTAGTGAACTGAGAAAGACAGTCAGCGCACTCCGCCGCCCCCTGGTCGGATGTTTTATTACACTTACTCAGACCCTTCGCCCTGCGGTGGGCTGGCAACCTGCCTGGGGTTTGATTCCTGCCTTGCGTCCTGTGTTGGCTGGGATTGGCTCCAGCAGACCCCTGTGACCCTGTAGTTAGGATATAGTGGATTGGATAATGGATGGATGGACTCAGACCCTTTATCTGCCTCCTACTCGCATGTGTGTGACACGACATGCAAAATATTTATCAAATTATATGCTAGATATCACTCCACCACAATTCTAAAACAATATTAATGAATTATTGCCATATTTTAAAAAACGTTGTGGATATTTAAGAGAAAATTGGATTTTTTCTAATTTGAGATAATATAATATAGATTGTCACTTACCCACTGAGTTATGGAGGGTGGGTTGGGTTTCTTCCAGTTGAGCATGATAAGTCTGCTTGCCAGTAGTGTGCTATTGGCTGTTACAATCGATTTCACCTTATGCACTTTCATGCCATCCTGTTCCCAAGGATCTTTCAAGGATAAATATTTTGAAACATTTTTATATGCAGGTATTGTTGAAATGCTCTCTGAATCATCAAGATAAGCCAGTATAGCCTCTTGGATTGATATGGGTGTAAGATATGGAATGTGTGGTAGGTTTGTTTCAACAAAATTTCTAATATGCATATATGAAAAAAATTTGTAGCTATAGAGTTAAATTTGGAGCGTAATTGCTCATAAGGTGCAAATAAGTTGTCAATATAAATATCTCCAAATTCCTTAATCTCTAGCATTTTCCATATGTCTGAGAAGGTTGATAAAGATTATATCATGTATAAGGGCAAAAGATTATTTTTTTCTCTACCTTGAAATGTGTCCTGCAATGGTTCCATAATTTATGAAATTGGTGGACGACTGGATTGCTGGTAAAGTGACGACAGTTCATATTAAATGTAGCACAAGGGCATACAAGGAAGATTTACAACAGGATTGGTTTTCCACTGCAAACCAAGCTAGTGTGGATTTGTGAATCTCTGCCAATTTCCAAGTTGTTTGGATATTTCCTGCTCTGCCATTGTAATTTTTTGAGAGGTCCTATTAAGAACTGGTGCAAATACATTTTGCATGAATTTTCTGTTAACCAGTTATATATGTTTACCAGTTTTACTTTAGAGTTGAATAAGTTCCCCACAAACTTGACATAGTGTCCTTCTGGATCAGATACTTCATCTGTTGCTATAAGTGGAATTGTTTTATGGGTTAAAATTAACATACCTGTTTTTTTCTTATAACTAAAATAAAAGATTTGGTCGATCTAGTCTCTTATTAGTTGAAACTGGTCTTTACTTGTCAAATGAGTATCCTGTAAAAATGTTAGCCTTTAAACTTGGGAGATAGGAGAATATTTTTTTCTCTTTAGGCCATGATTGCGACCTTTGACATTCCAGCTTACAAAATTCAATGAATAATAAGAGATATGCTGCTTTTGAGTGTTAGGTGACATTTTGTGACCTTAAGTAAAAGCTGTGAGTTATTTCCGATTTCTGCTTTTATACTAGTTTGAAATGTTTATTCCCAGGTGTTGCAGATTGTAAGCTAGCAAAATTAACACTTACCAATGTGGGGGTAAAAGAAATACAGAGAATATTACTCACCCCCATAAATGGTTTACACTTTTAAAGCAAAATGCCTTTGAATGTAACATCCAAATGTAATCTGACCCAGTGTGATTGAGCATATACAGTATGTTAGATAGTGAATGCTTGGCATCCAGCATTTGTTTCCATGTTCTATTAGTTCTGCTTCTTGTTTGATTTTATATAAATATTTTTCTTTGATTATATTTTCTTTCATTCTTTGATTTATAATTATTTATTTTCTGCGTGAAATGTAATGTTCCCCTATGTCCCTTGTGTTTTGTGTGTGGTACCTCTGAAGCCCAGCCACCCTGACATCGCCATTCCTGAGACTGTCTCTGTTGTGAACTTGTGAAAAAGCACTTCTAAAAATGCCTACTAGAAGGCAATTCCTTGGTTAGATAAGAGGACAAACACAAACCCTTTATAAAAATGGAAAGGTTTTATTTTCACAAATGATGCTATGTAATTCCGTGAAGCTCTAAAGAGCACAATGGCACAATGCAGTTGCCTAAAACATAAGGCAACCCAAACAAACAAAGTCCAAAATCACAAATGCAGAGAATGGTCAAAAAAAAGAGCAAGAGAAGGTCAAAAATCCATAATTTCACAGCAAAATGCAAGAACTCACCAAAGCTCCCTAGAGTAAGACACTGTTTCTGTTAAATAAAAGTTATCAAGTTCTCACAGCAGAGTCAAACTCACTTGTAAAACACGACAACAGGCAGGTGGCCCCACCTCCTGGGGGACCACCCACAAAACACATGGAACATAACTAAGGCAAAATACACAAAACACAGAATACATGACATACATAACAACAACAACAATTTATTTCTTGTATGGCCCAAAATCACAAAAGGAATGCCTCAGTGGCCTATAATAGGCCCTGTTTTTTGACAGCCCGAAAAGCCTTGACTATCTAATGAAGACAAGAAATGTAACATTACCATAAAACAATGACCCAAAAATGAACAAAAATGTGTAAAAGAAGAATATGAAACCCAGGCACAGGAAGAGCCCTGGCTGAAATATAACACTCTCTAGCTATCTAAGCCAGGAAAAAGGAGCGCTCAGGAGAGGCCCATTGACATTTTTCTGGAATATTGTTTTCGTTTTTATTTTTCTGCCCTTCTGACTATTTTTTGATCAGTTTATTGTTTTCTTCTTATGTATTGTGTTTTTGGGACTTGGTCTATAAGAATGGCCTTTTAGGCAAATTCTATTGCTCTTTTTATAGAATTTTTGTTACTTCTTCATTGTTAAAGAAATATTTTTCATTTATAAAGATTACTTGGTGGAGTGGTCTTTTTAAGCCAAAGGTTTTTCATGGTTTCATTTTTCTTGGTGATTCCAAGTTGACCCTGTATGTGTAAGTGAACCCTGAGGCACTTTGAAATTATGGAGCATTATTAAGATCTAACCTCTTTCAGGATTGTATAGCCCAAAACGGGCCATTATAGTTGGGGTTAAGTCCTTTGGGGTGAGACCTATTCTAGGCAAGCAAAGGAGGCTTGAACTGGCTTGTGGAGCTTTTAGGAGGCCTCACACCCTAATCTTACTCTGGTCCTGACTCAAAATCGTAACATCTAGCATCCTGTTAGAATAGACTCTGACACTTGAATTGAACAGGTTTTGAAAACTGATGGATAGATGGAATTGATAATATAAAAATATTCTAGCTGATTTTATTAATTTTAACACCTAGAACCCTAGGCACACAAATGTAGATGTTATTTTTATTCTCATCACCCTGTTCCTAATCCTCCATCTCCAGTCACCCATAAACAGCTCTCACATCTGGCAAGCAAAATGGCCAGGTTGGAACGCCAAAGATGAAGTGCTGCAGGAATGGATAATGTCAATATAGCAGTCATTGAAGCGCTGCCAAGACGTGTTAAAACATGGAGGCGACGTCGTTCTCCTGCAGCTCCCAGCTCTTCTGTTTATTCTGAAGGTGCAGTGGATTGTATTCTCACGTTAAGCATTTTTATTGATTACAGAGTGAAGAATGTTGAACTCTTGTTGCAGTGATATTCAGTAAAATATTAAAAAGAAATATCAAGGTTCCAGAATGTTCCTTGTCCACATTTTAAAATAATCCTAAATATTTACTTATAAATATTAAAGACACACTCTACTTTTGGTACACTTTACATGTTAAGCATTTTCACAAAAAAATAAATGGGACTATGCAGTGGTTAGCACTGCCACTTCACAGATATAGCATCCTTGGTTTGAGTCCTGCTCCTGGTTGTTGTCTGTATGAAGTTTGTACATGTATGCTGGGGTGGGTTTTTCTGCCACATCCCAAAGATGGGTTGGTTAGACTAATCGGCTATTCCACATTGAACCTGTATGTGTAAGTGAACCCTGCAACAGACTGGTACCTTATTAAGGGCGGTTTCCTACCTTTCTACCCCAACTTTTAATTGAAACATGTGGACTGCGCCCTCCAATTGGGAGATGCCTCAAGTGGAGGAGTTTAAGTATACCTCAGGGTCTTGTTCATGAGTAAGGGGAAAAGGGATGGTGACATTGACAGACAAATATGGTTGGCGAGCACAGTTGTGTGTTTGCTATACTGATCCGTACTGGAGAAGAAGGAGCTGAATCAGAAGTTGAACCTCTTGATTTGGTAGTTGATCTGTGTCACTACTCTCACCTCTGGACATGAGCTTTGGGTAAAGACTGAAAGAATGAGAATGTACAAGTGGCCAAAATTGAGCTTTCTCCGCAGGAAAGCTGGTCTCTTTCTTACAGATAGAGTGAGAAGAGCAGATATCTGGGAGAGGTCCTCAGCATCAAGAAGATCCATTTGAAGTGGTTTGGGCATCTGATACAGATGCCCGCCGGATGCCTCTCTGTGAAGGTTTTGTGGGCACGACCAGCTGGAAGGAGACCCTAGGGAAGACTCTGGGCTTGCTGGTAGGATTATATCTGCCTGGTGGCCTGGGAACACCCTGGAATCCCACAGTATGAGTTAGCAAGTGTGGCTGTGGAAAGGGATGTTTGGGCTTCACTGCTATGACTTTTGCCTCCACAACCCGGTTTTAGATAAGTGGTGGAAAATGAATGAGTGAATGAAACATAGTCTGAGTTGTTCCCTGCGAGAAAAGATAAGTAGTGCTCAACTTAAAAAGTGAATAGGTGTTGTTGACAAATGGCATATTCAAGCCTGGAAACGGCAATCAGAGGACAGAGGACTTGAAATACAATTGCAGCTAAATGGTGGTACATTTCCTGCTGCTACTGCTACGGCTGCTGCCAAACTCTCAAATGTTCAGTGACACTTTGTGGCATACAGCATATCTCTTGAAGGTATATGTCAATCAGTTGGCATTTTAAGCTGTTGCAGCTCTTTATTTAGCACTTCCTGCATTAGAAATAGCTGATAATAAATGTTCCACAGTCCTATGCAGTTCTGGCAATGTCCATAATTGTTTTACATGCATTGGCAATGAATCTTCCAGGCCTTGGCAGTCCACAGAGCATATGAGAACACAAAACAATATGCTAAAATAGCAGAAGGTCATGTTATGAGAACCTTAACATTGTCACTATTGACAATAAAACGTAAAGTGAAAATCCAATATAAATGTCACCAATGCATCCATTAGCAGGAATTGTATTTTTTACTGAGTATGTGCAGGTGTGATCACTGTGACCTGTGATGGACTGACACCTTACTGCATTAGGGTTAAGTTTGGATAATTATTATTATTATTATTATTATTATTATTATTATGATTATTATTATTATTATTATTATTTACATTTACAGTATATAGTGCTTTTCTCATTACTCAAAACACTGAATAAAGAGTTGGCAGTCACTTCAATCACCACCAATGTGAAACATCCACCTGGATGATAGGACGGCAGCCATTTTGCACCAGAACGCTCACCACACATTACTGTAGCTGTTAGGTGATGAGAGTTAGGGGTGAGAGTTAGTTAGACAATTAGAAACAGGGGATGATTGGGGGGGAGATTGACTAGGCTATGGTTGGCAGTTTAGCCAGAATATTAGGATAAACCCTACTCTTTACGGGATCTTTAATGACCACAGAGAGTCAGGACCTTGACTTTACATCACATCTGAAGATTTACACCATTTTTACAGCAGTGTCTGTGTCATTGCACTGGGTCATTGGGATCCACACACGGGCCACAGGGTAAGTACCCCCTGCCCACTTCTTCCAACAGTAACTCAGGCTTACCTAGATGATCTCCCGTTCAAGTACTGGCTGGGCTCAAATATGAGTAGCTTCAGATGGTTTTTATCTTTTCAGAAGTGCATGCAGTTTGGATGCTGGATGAGAGAGGTAGACAAAGGACAGATGGACAGGCTGATGAGTTGTCATTTAAATATGATAATTTGACCTGGAGGTGAATTTATTTTACATAGTACAGAAGACCCAACATCGATTCATTTTCTCACACTTTTTACAAAAGTTCAGGGTGGCAGGAAAACAATACATATCCTGACAGCATTGGACACAGGGCAAGAGCCAACATTGAAGCAATTTTCAGATACATAATCTTAGTAAGTAAGGGGCAGCCATGGTGCACCAACATGACCACCAATCATGTAGTAGTGACATATCCCACAACTCAATCCAACTAGTCTGTGACTCCGCCCTGACAAGATTTTGTCTTAAGTCATAGGGGTGGCCTAGAGTGCATGACAGCTGAGAACCAATGAGTTCTCATCCGGAAGTACAATGTATGTAATGCAGCCACAGCCTGAAGCAAAGCTGTCCAGTTTAGTGCATTGTGCCTTCATGAGGGACGATGTCTGAGTTCCATATAGAAGAACTGAGATGATAACACTGTTACAGTATATACTTTGTTCTTGGTGTATATGTAGATCTGCTTGTTGTCCCAAATTTTTCTCTATCTGCTCATGGTAGAGGATGCCGTGCTAATGTGTGTCTTGATCTTGCCAGTAGTTGTTGTCGCAGGTAAGCAGAATACCAAGATAATTGAAGTCTTGAACATTGTCCATGCAATTGCCGTTGATGTATAGGGAGGAGCCTGAAGTGTTTATTTACATCAATTTAATTTTTTTGTTCAAGATCAGCAGTTTTAGATTCTGCACAGTGATTGCTAAGCGATTAATCTTGTCTTGTGCCCTCTGTGCATTAGTCTCAGTCATAATGATATCATCAACAAATTCCATTGACTCCAAATAGTTGCCCTCTACCCATTGTAGCCCTTTCCAATTACTAGTGCTACACGTCAACCAGTCAATGGCAAGGCTGAAAAGAAAAGGAGATAACACACATCCTTGTTTCACTCCTGTAACCACCTCAAACCATTCTGTCATGACCTGGTCTAATTTGATACAACATTTGCTCCTTTGGTGCAAGCTGGCAATCACCAATATGAATTTGGGTGGGATGCCATAAAAGGGGTATCTTCCACAACACATCACGATCAAGGCTATGAAATGCCTTTTGAAAGTTGATGAAGGTTAGCAGGAAAGGTAACTGATGAACTAGTACCTGCTCTAGAATTCTCTGGAGGGTTAAGATTTGGTCTATGCAGGATCACCATGACCTAAAGCCAGCTTGTTCTTCTCAGAGGACTGAATCAACATATTCTTTCAGTCTATTGACAATCATTTTGCTAAAGACTTTTCCTGGGACAGATAGGAGTGTAATACCTCTCCAGTTATTACAGTCATGTAAGTCTTCTTTCTTGTGGATAATGCCAATAATGTCTTTTGTCCAGGCAACTGAGATTGTCCCTGTGTGGCAAGATAGATTACACATATTGAACAGCCATTTGGCCATCTCAGAGGAGATGGATTTAAGAATTTCAATGCAAATATTGTTAGTCCCAACAGATTTTCTGTTCTTGAGGCCATTGATTGCCTATGTAAGTTCTGCTAGTGTAAATGGATCACAGTTGATAGTAAATGGACTTGAGGATCCAACTGCAGGATAAAAATGCCTGTTTAAGATCTGAATCTGTATTGGGGAGGTTAGTTTAGGTCTATTTAGGATATCGCAAGATTGTTCCTCCCGTTTTGCCATGATCCCCTTCTTATCTGATGAAATCTTACCATTTTTGTCAATTACTGGAATAATCTGTCGACCCTGTTCACCAGATAAAATCTGACCAGTGCATTTCCAAATCTGTGAAGGAATCGGAGAGTATCAGGAAGTGATTAGATGTCTCAGTATAGAATGTTGCCTCAGTTCAGGGGTCTTTGAGCCTTTTCACATTATTTCTGGTTGATGCTGTTGCTTTGGTGCTCACCCTCAACTGAATCTTGAGTTTGGCTATTAATAGCTAATGGTCTGTCATACAGTTCACCCCATGATATGTACAGATGTCTTGTAATGAACATGTCCATCTCCCTCCAATGCTAATGTGATTGATATGGCTTTCATAATTAGCATCTGAGGATCACCAGGTGACCTTGTGGCAGGGGTAATGCAGGAACATGGTGCTACCAATAACCAAATTGTTTACTTGGCAGAACTGCACAAATCACTCACCATTTGCATTTTGAATACTGACACCGTATGGATTCATTTCCTTGTCCCGGCCAACATTGTTGGAACCAGCCTTGGCATTCAGATCACCAGAATCAAAAGCTTGATTTCGTGCTGTTGGATTCTGTTTACCAATCTTTTGACACTTCATTAGCATCCTCAGTTGAGCTGTAGCATTAGATGATGGATACTTTGGTATGCCTAAACTGAGGGGTTTAGTGATCAACTTGCTAGAACATATTTTTTGGAATCAACCCCATTTCCAATGGTTCTCCAGAATGAACAGGGGACCCCGAGGAGAAAGTGAAAGGCAGTGTCCTTCTGCCATTGGAGTCACCCTCCGTAGCCCCACCTAAGAATAGGTTCTAGTGTCTGTTTGGATGGTATATTTTGTATTGACCATATCTTTATAAATAGAGTGGGAAGATCCTCAGAGTTATTGGTTCATGTAGCTCTCATGCTTCAGATTCCCTCTCTGGCCTTCTGGGCTTGAGATTGGGCTAGGCCATACAAATGGAGCTTGAGGACCCTCATATTCCAGGCTTCCTTTGGGCTCTATAGGTTTTGATTAGGTTATATCTTGAAGATGCAGCGTCCATGCCTTTAAGCTTTGAATTTTCTCCTTTGGAGTTTTCTAGTGTTTACCTCTAGTAAATGCATCTTTTCATTACTTGGTAACAAATACCTGACCCACCTCATGAGGAGGCAGATGCTATAGAGTCCCTACTGTATATTTGGACTATGAGTATGCCTAGCCTGCCCATTCAGGTAGGCTAAGAGATTCTAAGAGTTCCTCCCTAGGAGTCATGCTTAGTGAGACAGGGGAGCAGGTGTAAGATCCACTCAGCTCTAGTCTATAAACAAAACTCTGGCTTAAATTTTTATAATCCATATGTGCCAGTGAAGTGCATCTGGGCATCCTCTGTTGACCATTTGTGATGATATGCAAACTGAAGGTGATCATGACTATCTGGAATGTTTTTTTTATGTGTTCCAGCACCAGTATTTCAAAGCACTTCATCATGATTGGAGTGAGGGTAACAGGTGTGTAGTCATTCAGACAAGCCACTTTTGTTTGCTTGGGTACAGAATTAATTGTTGCCATTTTGAAGCAAGCGGGGACCACAGATTCTTTCAGTGAAATATAAAATATGTCACTGAAGATGCTAATTGGTTGTTTCAGGCTTTTAAAATACACCCTGAAATTCCACCCAGACCTGATACCTTCTGGACATTAACTCATTTAAAAGTCCTCCTTGCATCACATACAAAAACAGAGAAGGATGAATAATGTGGGTGCTGTGAATGGTGGGCTGCTTGATGTCATTATCAAAACAGGCATAGAAAACATTCTGTTTGTCTGGAAGAAAAACTGAAGATGATACTGTATTAGGCTTAACCATAGAATGTATAGACAGTAATAGAACACTTAATTATGTGGTATGTCCAAAAAACTCCCAAGTAGAATGCAAAAGGTGTAAATATCAGAATCATGGCATTAGCCAGAGCAGCAGCCAAGTCAAAAAGTGGCCATGGGTCATGGAGTAGCTTTGCTATATATGATGTTCCAGGGTCAAGTGCAGTCAACTACGATGGCTAATTCACAACTTAAGAAGGTGTCTTTTAGCCCTGGTTTGTTGACATCTTTACAGTAAATTATTCTAAAATGATGAAAAAATTGATCATCTCTCTCCATGTTATTAAGTACTGAAGGGATAATTAAGGAAGCCAAGACAGTGAAATGAAAACAAAGAATGTGCTGAGTGTGAACGCTTGTCTCAATATACAATTCAATACATAAACCTAGTGTTCTTGTCTATGTGTGGATACAAAAGGGGTGAGCTTTGCTTTACTCAAATAAAGAGCTGTTAAGGCTTACCTAAGCTGTGAACATCTTCAAATTCTATGTCTTCCAGCAGGAAATGTAATACATGGCAGATAATTTTACACATGCTGTATATAAAATGAATACACATGGTGGCAGTTGCCTCATTTTTTCTTTCTGTTTCCGCAATATAAAAGCAAGAGCTGAAGCAGACAAAGAGCTTTACTGAGCAGCCCATCTGGGTCCAAGCTGTATACAAATATTTAAAGATGCTTACAATTGGCATATTCTCTCCATCTTTACCCCCACCCCCCCAACCACCAGTGCTACCTATTACGTCTGGCCAAGTCTGTGCAAAAAAAAAAACAACAGAAAGAGGTAATCAACAGGGATCTTTCCCAGATATCCACTGTAATGGAGACATTTAAAGGATCGTAGCTTTTGCAGAGTCACCCTGGCTGTAGGAAGTTCCACACAAATGGAGGAAACTGGCTTTTTTCTGCAGAAATTCTAGTGCCCAAGCCACAAGCTGCTCAGAGCCGATGCCTGAGACTGATAAAAGCTGGGAACCAAGCTGAGGGTCCAAAACCTTATTGTTGATCGTGACGGCTAAATCTCGGCCCTGTCCAACTCCACTATTGTGGCCAACAATACACACGTACCTCAGAAATACTAGCGTGAATAAATGTGTTTATAGTAACCTTTTGATTCCCTCGTTTAATTCATATCAGCATATTAGTGTACTTCTTTTCATTTTGGTTGTTTTTTAAAAAAAAGCAGGTCATTGTTTGGTCTACTTTGGAAAAAAGAAAGGAAGCAGCACAAGAAATAGTGAATATTTAATGCTTGGTAAGCACTCAATAAATCATTCTGAGAACTTTGCAACAATACAGGGTATGGATTGTACACCCACACGCCTGAGATGTGATCCTATATATAAAAACAGAAAAACGGATTGTGTTAATATTTGAACACCGGTATTTGTGAATTGATTCCAGGAATAAGTAGCTACAAGCAAGAAGAACACAAAAAGAAACAGTGATGTAGGAGTGTCCTGCCTGTATCAGATTGGTGTACCATGCAGAGTTAGATACTGTCAAGAGGTTCTTATTGCTGGGATTGGCTTCAGCTTTCCAGTACCTGCCCAGTATAAGCAGGCAATTAAAGTGATGGGTGGTACAGTGGATGTACAGCAAGGGTCCTATGTTCAAAGTGAGGCCTGGACACTGTTTGTTTTGACATTGTACATTCTCCTTGTGTTTATGTGAGTTTTCCTCCCCTATCACTAAATTAGGCCTATAGAGTGATCGTGAGCTGGTACAGCATTGGTTCTCACCAGTGCTCGTGTGACTGGTACTGATGTCTCATGATCAGGAACAGAAGATGCAGATGGACGAGCTTTCTTCTTTTCATATGCTTTTTAAAGTGGATTGCTGCTTAACATCTTATTAATGTTTTCTGTTTATTTTAAATTAGTGAAACACTTGGACATCCATTCCTCATATTAAAATGATTTAAAAAGTTATGTTCATCCAACAAAGATTGATGTAAGGCTGTAAAAGTAAAATTTGCATGTGGGCAAGAGTTTTGAGGTTTTACAGCAAATGGCTGGACATATGGACATCATGAAACAGAGGAAATCAAGTCACACTGTCAAGGGTACTGGCACCTTTTTCGTAAGGGAACAACATCCAGGACTTTGTTTTGGATTAGGAGTGCCTGACTCAGGGCCAGTTAATCCATCAGGTTACATAGGCAGCCACCTAGGGTGCTGACACCTGAGTAGCACAGTTTATGAACCACCTCCAATTCAAATCTGATAATTTTGAAAGCATGCTATGGTCACCAAGGGGCACACTATGAACACTGAAGGGAACCCTCTCTCCACGATCCTCAAAGTTTTATAATACTGAAAGTGCACTATGGGTGCTGAAGGGTGCAGTTCATGTAACTCAAGCGGCCAGTGTTCCGAATCTTTCTGCCTCTCCTTCTTCTGTCCAAGAGCTATGGACACTGAAGGGCACCCCCCCCCAAAAGGCCTAATATGGCCTTCAACTGGCACTGGTCTGACTAACGTGTATAATAAATCAGATCAGCCATCATTTTCAACATTGAATCATAGTGGATTTAACTTGGTTTCTTTGAAAATTATCAACAGAAAAAGACACTTTAAATGTCAAATGTGAAAACAGATCTCTGAAAACATATTCTAAATTAATTATAAAAATAAAACACATAATAACTAATTGCACTAATTGGTGCAGCCAGGTGGGTTTAGAAGTCCCAGAATTACTTAAATGGACACCAGTCTGGGATTTCAACTGATTATAGTGTAAATACATGTCTATAACTGTAAGGTTCAGTTTGTGGTGAGTCAGTATTTCTTGTGAAGTAGGACTCCTAAAGCACATAAGTCACAATAAGTTATAAAACTACATCCAAAAAATGCCCAAACTTTGGCTAGCAATAAGACAAATGCAGAGTATTTATAAACAAAAGGATTTATCACAAAAATGCTCTGTCTTACTAAGAAGCTTCAAAAAGCACAAAAGGCATAAATTAGTTGTCAACATGGCAATCCCAAGCAAACAGTGTTCCAAAAACACAATCCAAAATTAAACTAAACACCAGAGAGAGAAGTTAAAAAGTCTATAATCCCAATAAGCACCACAAAAGACAAATAAACTCACCACTTACCACCATATTCAAAATGAACCAACAGGAACTGTGGGAGACCCCCCAGACTTATAGAGCATAAGGCAGCTTATATACATACACAAAACCAAAAATATAGAATGATGCAAATAAACAACATAAATCAAAGAGGCAAAAAAGAACAAAAGAGAAATAAAACATGAATTGTAACCCTAGCCAGGGGAGGAGCCCTAGCTGAGACATGACAGTATTGTAGCCTAACTTAATGCGGTGTAAAGTTGATTGAAAAGCACAAGTTAGGGGATGGAGACAAGATAATATTCAAGTCACTGAATATCATTTGGAGTCCAGTTAAATCAGTCATTAAGTAATGAAATGAGTATGCCACAGTTGTGAATCTGCCTGGAGCAGGCACTCTACAAAAACTGAACAATCTACAAGAAGAAGACTAGTGTGGGAGGCCACCAAGAGACCTCTGGTAACTCTGCAAGCTACAATGACTGAGATTGGTGAGACTATGCATACAACAACTGCTGCCTAGGTGCTTTACCAGTCATAGGTTTATAAGAGAGACATACAGAGAAAGCCACTGGTAAAAAAATGCATGTGACATCTTGACTGCAATTTCTCAGAAGGCACATGGGAGACTCTGAAGTCTCTGATGAGACCAAAATTGAACTTTGTGGCTATTAGATTAAACACCATGTTTGTCATTTGTACACTCCCACTATGAACCATAGTGGTGGCAGCATCATGCAATGGGGATAGTTCTGTATCCTGGAGTGGCTGAGTCGGAATCCAGATCTCAGTCCAATTGAGAATTTATGGCTGGACTTAAAAAGGCTTGATTCATTTTTGCAAAGAAGATCAGCAGAAAAAATGCAGTTTCCAGATGTGCAAAGCTGATAGTGACCTGTACAAATTCAAGAATGGCATGGCTGGCAAAGGTACATCTACCAAATACTGACTACTTGAAGAGGGTAAATAAATATGCAATCAATTATTTTGAGTTTTTTTATTTGTATTTGATTTAGATAAATTTGCAGAGTTCTATTTTCACTTTGACATTAAAGTCTTTTTTGTTGACTAATGTCAAAAAACTCAATTTTAATCATAAAATGTCAGACCACAGACTGATCATATGGCAGCCATCAACAATATGGCCATTGTCATGCCAAAGCTCAAAATATCAGCGCATGTAAAGAAAACAAACAAGAAGTTGTCATGACAAAGTGAACTTTATATCAACAAAATATTTAACCTTTTTAAAGACAAATAAATTGTATTAAAGCTCTGACCACAATAGAAATGCTTTATGTACAAGTCAGTGTGTTCTATTTGGATCCTGGACTTAGATGTGTGTTTCATGTGGTTAACTGGGTAGTATCTCTGTTCTGTGATGAACATGATAAACAAGGACATCCTTGTATCCTTGCTAGTCAGCTGCATTATTGAACACAGATATTGTAATAGCAGCAACCTTTTCTTAAGTGCTATACTGTAAAAGTCAGGATTACACAAATAAAGACTGTGGACCACCCAGGCTGGCACTGCCAGCTGAACACGACACAGACAAGCGTGGGACACAAGATCAAGGCACACAGATTTTTTATTTTCTTTTTTACCTTGTGGGCAATGCCTTCCCCATTCTCACAAGCTCAACACAGTCCAGCACAAGCACAGCACACAAACAATTCTCTTCCTTCTCTTTATCTCCTTTCTCCTCCACTCCTTGGGTCAAGCTTCATCTTCGTCTTCCTCCTCCTGACTCATTTCCGGCAGCACTACTGGGTGTGGTGGAAGAACTGCCCATAAGGGCTCAGCAGCTCCTCCAACAGGGCTGCACCAAACTCCAACTCCCATGAAGCCCTGCGGGAGTCTGAGGCACCACTGCAACCCAGGCGGGGTTGCCATCTAGTGTCCCAGGAGAGGTAACACTCTGGCCACGCTTGCTCCCCTGGCCCTCCCAGCGTGGAGGTGTCCCAGCCGGGCAAGGGCTACAAGACAAACAAATAAATTCTATTTAACATGCATCAGACAGAATGCTCAGCAGAATTGAATTGATGGTAAAAAGTGACTTCTTCATTGAGTAAGTATGATTAAGGTTTGAATATTCATACTTGAAAAAAATCAAACATATGCAACTGTAAGTTAAAATTATGGAAGCTTCATGTACATTTTAATCAGCATCTATGTGCTTTTTTTATTTATTAATATTATTATTTTTACTTTTCTGTTTATGATGCAGCTGCAAAGCTTATGACTTGGGTGGAGTTGCTTAAAAAAACTAAGTGGCACTTAAAAATTCAGCCTTTCATAAAAACAGGACTTGCTGTGCACAAAAAAGTGACATGATCAAAAGGAAAATGTAACGGGGCACACTTCACACTGCCTGGAATGCATGTTTAGGTCCTGGGGTATATTATATTGGGGCTTAGCACCTATTCTATGTCTGGCAATATTGCCTCTGCTAATGCATTTACCACTGAGACATCCTATGCCTCAGCTCCTGTTCTGCACAATGTATAGCTAGCAGTCATAGTGCCTACTGAGCCCTCCATCACAAAATGTATAAATATATTCAATGATTCTAAATATCCGTAAGTAAATAGCATAACATAAGGGCAGCATGGTTGGCATGGATTCTGAGCCTGTTAATTGTCTTTGTGGAGTTTGCGCATTCCCCTCTTGTCTTTATGGATTTTCCTCCATTTATGTGCACTTCCTGGTCTGACAGTGACCCTTGAAGTGGACCAAAGATTCATCCAAAGGTAATTCCCATTTTATGCTACTGGAAAAGACAGTGACTGCCAACAACTCAGAACTGGGTAAGTGAGTTGGAAAATGAATATATAGCATACTGATGAGCAAAATTTCAATGTACATGTATTTTCCAGTCAAGTTGCCCATCCGATCATCCAGCTCATACCTGGGAGTTCTAAAAATACACAATGGATCAAACAAACACTGATAACTGTGGCCAAATATTGCAAAGATTTAATTTTTAGTGACATATCATCTCTTAGATCCATTTCAAATGCCAGGAGAAATATCTTAGGTCAAATAGGAAAATGACTTTGTACGACAACGAGAAAGACGACAGGAAAATATCTGTATCAGAATTATTAAAAATCAACATGTACAGCCTCAGAAGGAGCTCTATTATGAGCAGGCAGTTTTGAGATATTGTACCTTAAGTCTTCATAAAAATGCAGGTAAATCAGAGTTTGGAGCTGCTCTCTACTATGGTAGTTTTGTTAATTATAACACTTCTAGTTATTCTAAGTTTTGGGACTGCTACACAATACTGTCATGGCCTAGCTGAATAAGCCATACAAACACCACTTTTCTGGATGAGATTGCAAGTGCTGACTCGTGTTACTTTGAAATGCTGTAATATAACGATACCCAGCTAGTGCCTGCTGGCTGGGTCATGGGGACATCTTCTGTATGCCTCTTGCCTGCTCTTTTACTTCGCTCCCTTTTTATTCCCTGTTGTCTTTTTAACACACTTCCCTTCTCGCTGGTCTAAACTGCTCTTTATTTGAACACCAATGCACTGGCATTTATTTTTCACCACTGTCTCTCAGCTCTCCCTAGGGAGGTGTCCTATTCAATCACAAAAGCTTTTCCTCGGCTTCACCCCAACGCTGCTTCCAACTCCCCACAGCTCTCCATGCAGCAGCAAGACATGTCACAATAAGTTATTATAGCCAACAATTTCCAAATAATAAAGAAGATTACATGGAAGAAAAAAAATCATAATAATAAACAAAATAAAAGAATAATAAACAAATGTATCAGATTCCCTGGAAGACAAAATAGATATTCTCTTAACATAATCAGTGCAAATTCCAAACAGTTACCAATGAGGTGTTTTTGGAACAAAGAGGAAAAATGTATGAATTCCATGAGGTTAGTGAACCCTCATCTCTAAATCTGTGAGGGAGTAGCACTAACCATTGTGTCACTGTGATTTTGAGCTTTTTTCTTCTACTAATTTGAATTTTTCAGAAAGCAGAATCACAAAAAATAATCTTCTTTAATTCATCCTCAGTTTTGGCACAGTAGTAGGGTGGCACAGAGGTTAGCACTTCTACTTTACAGGTTTAGGAGACTGTGCTTAAGTTCTAGCCTAGTCCGTTTTGAGGTTTCCTGTTCTTCATTTGCATGCATGAGTTCTTCTCTTCATTTTAGTCCCATATCCTGCAGCCATGCAGGTTGGATTTTTTTGGGTGGCATGAGGTTTTCCTTTAAGAATGTGTTTAAGGAAGTGTATTCTGTCATGGACTGGCTTCTAGTGCAGCACTCATTCCTGTCTAGTGCTGGTGGGAAAAACAAAAGTGGATCCTTGAGTAAGATGGATATGCAGTGCTTTCCAATATGTTAACAAAACAAACAGGTTTGCAGGTTTATGTGATCAATACTGTCACATGTACGCAATATAGTGAAATTCTTACTTACTAACTTACTTATTTACTAATTTACACTTACTAATAAATATGTGATATGCTGCTTCTCTTTAAAGCCATGGCCAGTGGGCATTATACCTTACCTTGAACTATATAATTTACTTTTCTGAAATAAATACAGTACCCTGAAGTTAGATTTATAATTATAGAAGGCCCATCAGTCTCAGTATCACTCTTTCTTTTTTTGTCTTTCTCCACAGAAAATGTGTTAAGTAGAGAAACACACATAATATTTTACCTGAGAAGTAAAAATTCTTTATATCTAAAAAATATATACTTAATTGAATATACTGTGTTATACAAGGCATGATTTTTAAATGTAACTGACATAATATCAGTGAATTTATAAGAGAAGTCAATTAATAAACTGCAGTGCCCCCTAGTGGCAAAAAAAACAACTCATTCTTGTTCATCTGGAGCGCTCTTTTAGTATAAGATGGGTTGAAATCTAAGTTTGCTGTTCACCATCCATTACCATGTATTTTGTAATGCATGTAGTAGTAAAATGCATTGCACTTGCCATTCCAACAGACGATGTATCACAAACATTAGCACTGCATTTAACAAATCCCATACCAAAAGGCATATAATGTAATAGAGACATAGCAACTGGAGAGACACACAGATACACAGAAACCTGTCCTTTTCTGTAGAGGTTACCTTAATAATTTCAAAGTGATTATGACTGTTTAGTTTTGGTGTCATCATTTCACAGGGATCAAGGCTGTTACCTCATAGTTCCAGAATACAGTCATAGTCTGCATGACATTTTTCTCATGTCCGCTTGGGGTTTCTTCCTACATCCCAAACAAATGTAAAGTCACTCACACTTGTTATCCTAAATCAACCCATTCTGAGTGAATACATCTTGCAGCGGACTGGCATTCCATCCCATGATGGAATTGGCATTAACTCTGGATAATTGGTACCCCCACTCTGATTTGTGGATTCAATAAATGGATGGACATTTCACTTTATTCCAGATATTCAGTATAATGCCATGTGACTGAGTTTCATCAATTGCATTCTCTTTACTTTTGCCTATTGCTGATGAATAAAATGTCAGCCCTATTTTGAATAAGAAAATAAATGGATGGACTAGGCAGGTAGTTTGACGTAAGATGGTTAAGGCTTTGGACTTCAAACTCTGTGGCTGTGACTTAAAATCCCACAACTGACACTGTGTGACCATGAGCAAGTCATTTCAGCTGCAAGTGCTCCAGCTAGAAAAACAAAAGAAATGCAACCAATTGTATCTCAAATGTTGTAAGTTGCCTTAAATTAAGGTGTCGGCCAAATAAGTAAATAATGATAACGGACTGAGAAATTGATACATGGACAGAATACATATTAAAATGCACGTAAAGCAATAAAAGCAGAAAATGGGAATATGTGGTCTAATAGTTTAGGGAAATGCTCTTTGGGTGAAAAAAATGATGGTCTTAACAGTGAGCTCCACTTCAAAGTGTTTGAACATGCAAATGGCTTCTTGTTGCAGCAGCCTAACTGCCATTGACATTGCCTAACTGCCAACGGCAATTCCAATATATGCCTTCACTCTACTTTTTAGAAGAGCTGAAGTGGGAAAACGCTCTGTCTTGTCATTGTCATATGCGAATGTAGGACAGGTTTATCATTTCCTGACAAGTCACTTAATTTGCATTTGCATTATTATCTGCATATGAATTTTCACAGAGGTCAGCATTGTGACACAGTGTTTAGTGCTGCTGACTTGGTCACTGCCTGAGAGGAGTTTTTGTGTGGTTTTCCTGTAACATCTCAGAAACGAGCATGTTGGGTTGGTTGGTAACTCCATGACCCTGTTAATATGTGTGAAAGTAAGTGAATTTCATTCAGGAGTTTTCCCTGCTATAGACTGGCATCCTACACTGTGTCCCTTACTCTAAAGACAGGATTTCACATCCCATCCATCCATCCCCGCTTCCCAACCCGCTGAATCCGAACACAGGGTCACGGGGGTCTGGTGGAGCCAATCCCAGCCAACACAGGGCACAAGGCAGGAATCCAGTCCCGGGCAGGGTGCCAACCCACTGCAGGACACACACAAACACACCCACACACCAGGGCCAATCTAGAATCACCAATCCACCTAACATGTATGTCTTTGGGAGGAAACCGGAGTGCCCGGAGGAAACCCACGCAGACACAGGGAGAACATGCAAACTCCACGCAGGAAGGACCCAGGAAGCGAACCCGGGTCTCCTAACTGCGAGGCAGCAGCGCTGCCACTGCACCACCATGCCGCCCATTTCACATCCCAAAAGGATCCCCTAACTTGTGGACAGATAAATTCCAGAGTTTAATTTCTTAAATGTCTTTTATTATTAGTGTGATTCTTCAATTAGACTGTCTTCTTATTTTCTCTTTCATGAAATAGTATTTTTTATTAAAACAAAATGTAGACATTTGTGCTGACAGCTTTTAAAAGGAACCCTAGTGACTTATTTGAGAATGACAGTGAATATCAGAAGTATGTTGAGAAATTATGCTTCACACATTATGACTATGTAAACAGTCACATCTGCTTTTGTCAGTTAATAGCATTTATCTGTGGCAGGTAATAAATGACCTAAAGCAATAGTTTGCATTATGATTTTTTCTTTTTTTTTTTTTTTTTTTTTGCATTTGCTGAAATCTTGTATTTGTGTGCTTCCATGTGATTATGACAAAGCCCTATACAATTATGCAACATTTTTATATTGTATGTGTGTGTTGTAGCTTAAAATCTACAGTGCACACTAATATGTGATATTATAGTTACCATTAGCATGAGTAAGGTTGACTTAAACTTGTTGTTTCAAGTCATGTTTGCTTCTTCATGAATTTCTAAGAGTTTCAAACCTTGACTATGAAATATACCCATTTTTAGAATGATTGATGTACAAAGATTGTTAATCAATAGTTTCATGTCATACTAAAATAATACTTTAGAAAAAAAACATGAAAAATCATACTGTACACCATCATGTAAGAATGTGATTAATCTCTTGATCAGCCTCTTCCCTTTTGGCACAAACTGCTGCTGTATATATACTCTAATTTTGACCAATTTCCAAACATCCAACCTGACAGTGAGAGTTTTCACTTTTGGCAGCAATAACAGAGTTCTGCATTTACACTGATAAATTAAAGACAATATCGCAAAATGCAAACAAGGTACATTTTGTGTCATACACAGTATAGATTTACTTTTAATAGTGAACTTTAATATAACTAACTGTAACAAACTTCTGATAGGCATAAAATTACTTAATTTCCCATATATTAATACGTGTAAAATTTAGAGGCTTGTGAATTTGTGTGCACTTTCCTTTTTCATCAGAACAACATCTCAGTACAGAGTTTAAAAAATAATTATGTACTAAGCTGCTCCTGAAAAGCTTTTTGTTGAGCTTTTTGGTGGAACTATTTGACAGTTCTTCAGTGAAATCTGTGCTGTGCTTTCTGTTCCTGTAAGCATTTTTCCTCTTGCTTGTGCCTCCTGGTTTTGTTTTGCTTGTCACATGTTGAAATGACAAATGCAATGTATTTTATTAATACACAAATGTTTGTTTTGTGCCATCTGTTGGAAAGATAGAGATATAGCATCCAGATGGACACAAAGAAATACAGACACTTATCTTTTTATTAAGGTGGACATGTTTCAAGGGTGGCACGGTGGTGCAGTGGTAGTGCTGCTGCCTCGCAGTTAGGAGACCCGGGTTCGCTTCCCAGGTCCTCCCTGCATGGAGTTTGCATGTTCTCCCCGTGTCTGCGTGGGTTTCTTCCAGGTACTCCGGTTTCCTCCCACAGTCCAAAAACATGCAGGTTAGGTGCATTGGTGATTCTAAATTGTGCTTGGTGTGTGCCCTGTGGTGGGCTGGTGCCCTGCCCAGAGTTTGTTAGCTGGGATTGGCTCCTGTGACCCTGTAGTTAGGATATAATGGATGGATAATGTTTCAATATACTTATAATATTTTAAATTAAACTTCACAAGTCTAATATCATTATTGCATTTGTCAGTCAGTCAGTCATCTTCCAACCCGCTATATCCTAACACAGGGTTATACGGGAGTGTGGGGGGCAATCCCAGCCAACACATGGGGTAAGGCAGGAACAATTCCCTGGGCAGGGCGCCAGCCCACCGCAGGGCACACACACACACACCAAGCACACACTAGGGACAATTTAGGATCGCCAATGCACCTAACCTGCATAACCCAGCCACAGTGGATGCACAAACCAGTGTGTTTCTTCATGCCAGTCCCAAGCCCAAATAAATGGACAGGGTTATGTCAGGAAGGCCATGCGGTGTAAAACTTTGCCAAATCAATATGCAGACAACAATACAAATTTCCATACCGGATCAGTTGAGCCCTGGGTTAACAACCACCGCCACCAGTACTGTTAGCCAACAGGGTGCTGGCAGAAATTGGGCTACTGTTGGCCGAAGAAGAAGAAGAAGAAGAAGGAGAAGAAGAGGGGGGGGACGTGTCCGGAGGCAGGAGGAGAGGAGGAAGGTAAAGAGAGTGGAACTGAGGGTATGAACTTTGAATGTTGGCAGTATGACTGGTAAGGGGAGAGAGTTAGCAGATATGATGGAGAGAAGGAAGGTTGATATATTGTGCGTGCAAGAGACTAAATGGAAAGGGAGTAAGGCTAGGTGAATCGGAGGTGGATTCAAATTGTTCTATCATGGTGTGGATAGGAGAAATGGAGTAGGGGTTATTCTGAAGGAACAGTATATCAAGAGTGTTTTGGAGGTGAAAAGAGTGTTAGACAGGGTAATGATTATGAAGCTGGAAATTGGAGATGTGATGATGAATGTTGTTAGTGTATATGCCCCACAAGTTGGGTATGCAATGGATGAGAAAGAAGATTTTTGGAGTGAGTTGGATGAAGTGATGAACAGTGTACCCAAGGGACAGAAAGTGGTGATTGGAGCAAATTTCAATGGGCATGTTGGTGAAGGGAACAGTGGAGACGTGGAGGTGATGGGTAGGTATGGTATCCAGGAGAGGAATGAAGAAGGTCACAGGATAGTGGATTTTGCCAAAAGGATGGACATGGCTGTGGTGAATACGTATTTTAAGAAGAGGGAGGAACACAGGGTTACATACAAGAGTGGAAGAAGATGCACACAGGTAGATTACATCCTATGCAGAAGAATCAATCTGAAGGAGATCGAAGATTGCAAAGTGATGGCAGGGGAAAGTGTAGTTAGGCAGCATAGGATGGTGGTCTGTAGGATGACATTGGAGATCAAGAAGAGGAAGAGTTCCGGTCTGCGTCCTTTCCAAAATGGCAGCATAATTATTTAGCTCCGTAAATTAGCACGAATTAGATGCCCCAGAGTGAGATATTAACAAATTTCTAAGTGCTGACAAAGTTATGGAGGGGACAACTATCGAGAAAAGGGGAAGACCAAGAAAAAACGCTACAAAAGACGATGATAACATCCCAAACGTACACGAACAGAATACCGCGAGCGGTGACGGAGCACATGAGGGAGAACAAATTAGCCTAGCAAAGATTCTCAACGAGATTAAGGACTTTCGACAGGACAGCCACAAACAACTTCAAGATATAAAAGACGAATTGAATAAGTCTAATAAAAGAATTGAAGAGGCTGAAAATAGAATAGATGAGGCTGAGACCCGAATCCAAAACACGGAAGAAGTGCTGGAAGAGATGATACGGCTAATTGAGCAAATTGAAGCCAGGCTAAATGACCAAGAGGGCCGAGCCAGACGATCAAACATCAAGATCTATAGCGTACCTGAAAAAGCGGAGGCGAACTCTTCCGACTTCATTTCTTTTCTGGAGGATTTATTTAAATCGACTCTGGATCTGACCCCGCCGGTGGACCTCCAGATTGAACGGGCTCACAGAGCACTCGCGCCTACTCCATCAGCCAAAGCCAAACCACGCTCGATAATCGCCAAGTTCCTCAACTACAGAACGAAAGAGTTGGTAATCAAAACGGCCTGGGAGAAGAAAGTGATCGAATGGAAAGGTAACAGGATTTTTGTTTATCATGACTATGCTCCCGATGTGCTGTGGAAACGGAGGAAATATCAAGATGCAAAAAGGATGCCGAGGGAACACAGCATCAGATTTCAAACGCGATTCCTGGCCAGGTTAAGGGTGTTCTACACTGAAGGCACGGTTATCTACAACTCCGCGGAGGAGGCAATGACCGATATGGTGAAAAGAGGTCTCCCGGTGACCGCCCTCAGCACACCTTCCTCGCTGATTGAGCGTGTTCAGCGGCTGACCTGGAGAAAGACCGGCAAGAAGAGTGGTACACCTGCTCGCGTACATCCATCCTACAAAGACAAACTTCTTGCATTCAGACGTTTACAAACAGAAAATAAGTGAGGGATAAGAAACACCTTTTCTTTGGGACAGAAATTGAAGGTACACTGATGTTTTTTTTTTCTTTTTTTTTAAAGTACTTTCATCGTTATTTTATTAGTTTCTACTAGTTTCTTAACTTAAGTTTCACTTCCCGACTTGAGAAGACATGCGTGTTAAGTGCAAATATTACCGAAGGAAAGGACAAACTGTTTCTACATCGATATGACTGTAAGTGCATGGGCCCTTAGTACACCACAAGTACAAGAGGTTTTTCCCATGGAGCATGTTTATTATCCTGGCTCATTGAAGGGTCGTTATGTTCCGACCCCTTGCTTGGAAGTTTTGACTTTATTTTTAATAGTTTTGCCTTTTTTACTTGAAAGTTCTGGTTGTTCTTTGTTTACCTGTTCATGTTCAATGCATACTCAGAAGGGGATGGTATTAGATGACTGTTATACAACTGTGAGTAGATTGAATCAAAAACACAGGAAAATATGCGGATTAAAGGAAAATGAGTAATTCATAAAGGTAGCATCATATAATGTAAATGGGTTACTTAACCCTGTAAAAAGAAGCAAGATTCTAACTAAACTTAAAAAAGAGAAAATTGAGATAGCATTGCTTCAAGAGACTCATCTCAGTATAATAGAGCATAACAAATTAAATCAGATGGGGTTTAAATATGTTTTTTCTGCGTCTTTTGGATCTGGACGTAGGAGAGGGGTTGCAGTTTTAATTTTTAATAAAGTGACTTATGAACATCTTGCAGAAATAAAAGATAGAGAGGGTAGATACATAATGATAAGGGGCAGAGTTGAGGGCACCTTAGTTACTATTCTTAATGTCTATGCCCCTCCGGGTAGTAAATGTTCCTTTTTTAAGACTTTGATTAACCTAATAGCATCCGAATCGCAAGGCATCTTTCTCTGCGGTGGGGATTTAAATGTTTTATTGGATCCTAAATTAGATTCTTCGAGCACTTCCACCCATTTGGCGAGTCCATTAAGAAAATATATAAATACAATGATAAAAGAAATAGGTCTAATTGATGTATGGAGAGACTTTCATCCAGGACATAGAGACTATACGTATTACTCACATCGACATACATCATACTCAAGAATTGATTACTTTCTAGCGTTTGGACAAGACAAATTTAGAATAAAAAATTGCAATATAGGATTAATTGATATATCTGATCATGCATTAATATCACTTTATCTAAATTTAGAGATTAAACCAAAAAACACTCTCTGGAGATTAAATTCTGGCATTTTAAATAATAGAATGATTAGGGAACAACTTGTAGTAGAAATTAAACAATATGTGGAGCAGAATGATAATGGCTTAGTTCCGCCTTCTATAATATGGGACGCATGTAAAGAAGTTCTTAGGGGTAAAATTATAGCCATTACGTCTAAATTAAAGAAATGTAGACTTGAAAAACTTAACAGACTTACAAACAGGCTAAATAAATTAGAATTGGAAAACAAGAAGGATCCTAATAAAAATTTATCTCAAGAAATTAAGAAAGTCAGAACAGAGTTGAATTGCCTATATACCCAAGAAATAGAGAAAAAACTAACGTTTTTAAAACAAAAATATTATGAGTCTGGAGGCAAAGCAATGAAGCTATTAGCTAGAAAGCTACGTAAGCAACAGGCCGATGAGACAATAGAGAGGATACAAGACCCAATATCAAAATAGCTGTTCTATAAGTCAGAAGATATTCAGAGAGTGTTCGAAGAGTACTACAAAAAACTTTATACTCAAGCACAGACTGTAAATTCTGACGAAATTGATTCTTTTCTCACTCCCTTGAAACTTTCTTCGGTTAGTGAGACCTGGAATGCTGAATTAACTGCAGATATAACTGGAGGAGTTAAATAAAGCAATATTCAGGCTTAAAACAAACAAATCACCGGGGCAGATGGTTTCTCATCTGAGTTGTATAAGGTATTTAAAAAACAACTTATCCCCATTTTATTACCAGCATTTAATCATGTTTTACATGGAGGAGATTTGCCGCCCTCGTGGAGAGAAGCCACTATTTCTGTTATTCCAAAGGAGGAGAAAAACAAACAAGATTGTTCAACTTATAGACCAATCTCTGTCCTAAACGTGGACTACAAGTTGTTTGTCTCAATCCTAGCTAAAAGATTAGAATTGATAATGCTGGAACTAATTAACTCTGACCAGACTGGTTTTATTAGGGGTAGGCAAACACAAGACAACATCAGAAGGACTCTCCAAATTATCAATCATATTCAAGACTCTAAATTACAATCTGTTCCCCTAAGCCTTGATGCGGAGAAGGCTTTCGACTCTGTTAATTGCTTTTCCTTAAGGGCATTCTTGCCAAATTAAATTTCCATGAGAAATTTATTAAAGTAGTTCAAAATATATACTCATACCCCACCGCGAGAATTAAAATAAATGGTAATTTATCGAGGAGCACTGCACTTGAGAGGGGTACCAGACAGGGGTGCCCTCTCTCTCCTCTGCTCTTCGCATTGTTTATTGAACCCCTGTGGCAATGGACCAGGCAAAATTCTAAAATAAAAGGTATTAACATCAAAGATGATGAACATAAAATAGCACTATTTGCAGACGACATATTAGTTTATCTAAAGGATCCAACTGAGTCATTGATTGAGTTAATGGAAACTTTAAAAACCTTTAGCTTTTTCTCAGGATTCAAATTAAATATTTTAAAAACTCAGGTACTGACCTTTAATTATAACCCCCCAAACAAAATTAAAAAAGATTACTCCTTAAAATGGGATCTAACATTTATTAAATACCTAAGAATAAATATCCCCAAGGATATGAACAATTTAGAAATGCTTAATTATGGTCCTATTAATAAAAAAATAAAACTTGTCATTGCAAGATGGAATCTTTTACCATTTTTTTAGCATGAGATCTAGATTAGATTCAGTCAAACAAAACATACTTCCAAGACTGTTCTATCTATTTCAGTCTTTGCCTGTTCCCTTGCCCAAAAAACGATTCTCAGAATGGGATAAACTGATTTCCAGATTCATATGGCAAGGCAAGAAACCAAGGGTAAAATTTAAAACCCTTCAACTGAGTAAAGATAAAGGAGGGGTTGCTCTCCCATGTTTACAAAAATATTTTTGGGCAGCACAGTTAAGAATAATAGTTTGTTGGTGCAACCCAGAATATCAAGCAAGGTGGAAGGATATAGAGATTGGTTGGTTTGACAGGATCCCTATTCAAGCTAGCATCATAGATGATCATTTAATTAAAAATAAGAAAGAAAATCAATGGATTAAGGTAACACTTAAAAATTGGTTTGAGATTATTAAGGACTATAATCTAAAGAATTCTGTAAATGTATTGAAATAGCCATCATATGATTCTTATTTTAAACCAAATACATTAGATATGCGTTTTAAAATATGGGCTAAGAAAGGGATCACTGCTTATTGCTCAATCATGGATAAAGGACAATTATTAGATTTTAATTCTCTAAAAGAAAAATTTAGTTTGGAATCCAAAGACTTTTACAGATACCTCCAGCTTCAACAACATTTTTGCCAGAAAATTAAAAAAGGAATCGATGAGGATCCAAATAAGAGTGCTCTAGTTAAAATATTCTCCTCAGTTTACAAGGCTGAACCAGTGTTTAAGACTATTACAAAACTTTATAGAGGCTTGATGGATTTACAAGGAGATTCATCCTTGTACATTAAAGAAAGATGGGAGAAAGAAAGTGGGATTATCTTCTCAACCGAGGAATGGGAAAATATATGTACACAACAATGGGCACCCTCCCGTTCTCCATATTGGAGAGAATTCTGCTGGAGAAATACTATTAGGTTTTTCCTTACGCCAAAACAGAAAAATAATTTTCAAGGCAACTCAAATTGTTGGAGACATTGTGGCTCACAGGATGCGAACCATTTTCACATATTTTGGGAATGTCCTAAAATGAAAGGTTTTTGGAAAGATATACATAAGGTATTGGAAATTATTTTAAACATTACAATTGATTTCAGTTTTAAGGTACTTTATATGGGCACGATGTCAATGGTTTCCTGGGAAGGGAAACATAAATACATGTATAGAATAATTCTTGCTTCAAGTAAAAAAGCTATTACTAGATGCTGGTACAAACCTAATCCGCCACAAATACAGGATTGGATTGATGTTGTAAAAAATGTGTTTATAATGGAGAAAATTACTTTCAGTATGAATAACCAAATAGATCTGTTTGTCGATTTTTGGTCTAGGTGGATTGAGTATATAACCCCTATTGAACCAGATGTTTTTCTGTTATAGAATCTGTGTTTTATGAATAGGTATTGTCTATACATCCCCTGTCTTCTGTAAATAGTTTTTTTTTCTATTATTGAGAGATAATCCAAAGAGATATATTGATCTGTTTTATGCCATGAAGAGCTTTTTGATAATATACAAGCTATATCTGTTGTAAACGTGACAAAAGTCATAAACAGATGTATTGGATTGTATCTCTTTTCAATAAAAACTTAAATAAAAAAAAAAAAAAAGAAGAGGAAGAGAGTGAAGGCAGAGCCAAGGATCAAATGGTGGAAGTTGAAAAAGGTAGACTGCAAGGTTTAGTTTAGGGAGAAGGTGAGGCAGGCACTGGGTGGTAGTGAAGAGTTACTAGACAGCTGGGCAACTACAGGATTTGTAGTGAGGGTGATAGCAAGAAGGGTGCTTGGCGTGACATCTGGACAGAGGAAGGAGGAAAAGAAAACCTGGTGTTGGAATAGGGAAGAGGATGGCAAAGAAGAAGTAGGATAGTCAGAGAGATGCAGAAAGTAGACAAGAGTACAAGGAGATAAGGCGCAAGGTGAAGAGAGAGGTGGCGAAGGCTAAAGAAAAGGTGTATGGTGAGTTGTATGAGAGGTTGGACACTAAGGAGGGAGAAAAGGACCTGTATCGATTGGCTAGACAGAGGGACCGAGCCAGGAAAGATGTGCAACAGGTTAGGGTGATAAAGGATAAAGATGGAAACGTACTCACAAGCGAGGAGAGTGTGTTGAGCAGATGGAAAGAGTACTTTGAGAGGCTGATGAATGAAGAGAACGAGAGAAAGAAGAGGTTGGATGATGTGGAGATAGTGAATCAGGAAGTGCAACAGATTAGCAAGGAGGAAGTAAGGACAGCTATGAAGAGGATGAAAAATGGAAAGCCCTTTGGTCCAGATGACATACCTGTGGAAGCATGGAGGTGTTTAGGAGAGATGGCAATGGAGTTTTTGACCAGATTGTTTAATGGAATCTTGGAAGGTGAGAGGATGCCTGAGGAGTAGAGAAGAAGTGTACTGGTGCCGATATTTAAGAATAAGGGGGATGTGGAGGACTGCAGTAACTACAGGGGAATAAAACTGATGAGCCACAGCATGAAGTTATGGGAAAGAGTAGTGGAAGCTAGGTTAAGAAGTGAGATGATGATTAGTGAGCAGCAGTATGGTTTCATGCCTAGAAAGAGCACCACAGATACGATGTTTGCTCTGAGGGTGTTGATTGAGAAGTATAGACAAGGCCAGAAGGAGTTGCATTGCATCTTTGTGGACCTGGAGAAAGCATATGACAGGGTTCCTCAAGAGGAGTTGTGGTATTGTATGAGAAAGTTGGGAGTGGCAGAGACTTATGTAAAAGTTGTACAGGATATGTACAAGGGAAGTGTGACAGTGGTGAGGTCTGCGGTAGGAGTGACGGTTGCATTCAAGTTGGAGGTGGGATTACATCAGGGATCAGCTCTGAGCCCTTTCTTATTTGCAATGGTGATGGACAGGTTGACAGACGAGATTAGACAGGAGTCCCTATGGACTATGATGACATTCTGATCTGTAGAAATAGTAGGGAGCAGGTTAAGGAGACTCTGGAGAGGTGGAGATATGCTCTAGAGAGGAGAGGAATGAAGGTCACTAGGAACAAGACAGAATACATGTGTGTAAATGAGAGGGAGGTCAGTGGAATGGTGAGGATGCAAGGAGTAGAGTTGGCGAAGGTGGATGAGTTTAAATACTTGGGATCAACAGTACAGCGTAATTGGGATTGTGGAAGAGAGGTGAAAAGGAGAGTGCAGGCAGGGTGGAATAGGTGGAGAAGAGTGCCAGGAGTGATTTGTGACAGACGGATATCAGCAAGAGTGAAAGGGAAGGTCTACAGGACAGTAGAGAGACCAGCTATGTTATATGGGTTGGAGATGGTGGCACTGACCAGAAAGCAGGAGACAGAGCTGGAGGTGACAGAGTTAAAGATGCTAAGATTTGCATTGGGTGTGACAAGGATGGATAGGATTAGAAATGAGATGATCCGCTCAAGTTGGACAGTTGGGAGACAAAGTCAGAGACGCGAGATTGCATTGGTTTGGACATGTGCAGAGGAGAGATGGTGAGTATATTGGGAGAAGGATGCTAAGAATAGAGTTGCCAGGGAAAAGGAAAAGAGGAAGGCCTAAGAGAAGGTTTATAGATGTGGTGAGAGAGGACATGCAGGTGATGGGTGTAACAGAACAAAATGCAGAGGACAGAAAGATATGGAAGAAGATGATCCACTGTGGCGACTCCTAACAGGAGCAGCCGAAAGAAGAAGAAGAATGCACCTAACCTGCATGTCTTTGGACTGTGGGAGGAAACCGGAGCACTCGGGGGAAACCCACGCAGACACGGGGAGAACATGCAAACTCCACACAGGGAGGACCCGGGAAGCAAACCCAGGTCTCCTTGCTGCAAGGCAGCAGCGCTACCACTGCATTATTGTATTTGGTTACAACAAAAAAGGTTATTTTTCCCAGTTTGGGAAGAATAAATGTAATATATGAGCTGAAACTCTTCATGTTTTCTCAGAATATCATCTGCTAATCTTTACAAAACACTAACAAGACTTAAATATCCTGAGACACTTTGATCTTTATTAGGCCCAACTCATTCATACACAAGTCAATATTGTTCCATCTACTTACTTACTCATGTTTCATGTTTGTCTTTCCAAACGTTTGTTTCCATCCTAAACCCTGTACTTCTGGCTTAGCCTCTTTTTGTTTGATTTTTGATAGAGAGGAGCTCATGAGTTTTTGTTCCAGCACAACTGTCATCTCCTCTGTTGCAGGCTTTGCTCAGTCACTCTTGATTTAGTCAATAATGCCTCCATGTGTTGTCTAGTCATCCACCTTGCAATGGTTCCCCTAACATTGAGTAAAAAATGAAAGGGCAGACTAAGTACCCAAACAAGGTTTAAGACAAACATATTAAATTAATGTGTGTCAGGTAGTTGAGCATGTTTTTCAAACTTCTTAAAATTTGTTTAGCATCTGTTTCTTTACTGTCTCATGTTATATTATTTGCCTGTCAATAACCCATTGTTTATCTTGACCTAAAATGACTATATCATGAATTGACTGAATTAGCATGGCCAAATCCTTTAAGGGGCATTCTTCAGATTGCCAGGTTTTTATTTTTTTTCTATATACTGTAGGTCATATATTATTTTGGTAGTCTTTACTGTTGTGCTAAAAAGCAACTTTGCTCATTTTTGAACTTTATATGCTTTATATACTGTTGTGATTTTTTTATTTGTTTTTGCCCTGTGGTGTTTTGGTGTTCCTAGGAACTAGTTATCTTAGACAGGTAATCAGGTTGATCTCTTAGGGTCAGGGATAACCATAATGCCTTGTGGGCTTGAACCATAATACCTTTAATTTTAACACTTTTTTACAATTTTAGTGTTAGAGTCTGTTAGGAAATACATTTAAAATATATTTTTGAAGCAAATTAATAACACTTATTTTCCAATTTAACTGATCATTGTTAAAGAAAATATGAAGATTTTCCTGATAAGCAGCAATAGATACTAAAACTAAAAATAGCTGGCTCAAGAAAAAGTGACATATCTTTGTCACAGCAATTCATTTTATACTTTGTTTTGATGAGAACTCTTTCATTAAGCTAGGCCTGAGCAAGCACTAAACACCAGGATGGTTTGTTTCTCTCTTCACATCTCATGAAAGTCTGTCCATGTATACATTATTAAACCCACTTAATATAGTTAACAGTAGGGAGGGCAAAGGCTATCTCAGCATTTTTCTAAAGGAGCCAACCCTGGACAGGGCATCAGCCAATGACAGAGCACACTCACATATACACATAGTTTAGAATCACCAGTTAAACTAATGTACACATTTTTGCATTATTTATTAAAGTACCCAATACAAATCCCCATGCAGACATTGGGAGAACTTGCACAGTCCATAGAGATAATACCCAATACAAAACATAAGCATACGACAGCACTAATCACTGCACTATAGTACTGACAACAACAATAACAACATTTATTTATATAGTACGTTTTGATACAAATGATGTAGCTCAAAGTATTTTACATGATGAAAAAATAAAAGTTTATAAAAATATGAAAATAAGATTAGGCAATGCTAAGTAACAAACAATAAAGTAAGGCCCAATGGCCAAAAGGATAGAAAAAACACAAAAAAAAAATCCAGATGGCTGGAGAAATAAAAATAAAATCTGCAGGGATTCCGAGGCCATGAGACCACCCAGCCCCCACTGGGCATTCTACCTAACATAAATGAACTCAATCAGTCCTCATGGTTTTCAGGCTTAACATGGAAGAATTAGATGATGATGGTCATGTGGACAGCTGGCCTTCAAACCATCAATGAAGGGACTGAACTTGGCTTTGATCAGATGGTGGTGGTGCAGATTGCCACCACAGAAAACCGGTAAAAGAACAGCAGAGAAAGTAGGGGTTAATACAGATTGTGGAGCCATGATAAAAGGATAATTAAATGCATATACAGAATATCAGGGTTACACTTAAATGAAGCTTTGAGAAAGCCATATTAAAATAATGGGTTTTTAGCAGTTTTTTAACGTGCGCCACTATATTAGCCTGGCGAATTTCTATCGGTAAGCTATTCCAGATTTTAGGTGCATAACAGCAGAAGACTGCCTCACCACTTCTTTTTATTTTAGCTCTTGGAATTATAAGCAGACACTCATTTGAAGATGAAAGCTTACATTTTGGAGTGTAAGGTGAAAGGCATTCTGAAATATAGGATTGAACAAGTTTATTTAAGGCTTTGTAAACCAGAAACAGTGTTTTAAAGTCAATTCTAAATGGC
Source organism: Polypterus bichir lapradei (assembly GCA_026402145.1). Lineage (NCBI taxonomy): Eukaryota > Metazoa > Chordata > Cladistia > Polypteriformes > Polypteridae > Polypterus > Polypterus bichir. Next base: position 37,647,471 of record JANRMT010062819.1, on the reverse strand, counting down.
ACAGGTAACCAATGTAGTGACATCAAAACTGGAGAGATGTGCTTGGATTTTCTTTTCCTAGTTAAGATTCTGGAAACTCCATTCTGCACTAGTTGCACTAGTCCTGAGAGGAGTGTGTTACAGTAATCTAGTTGACTAATAACAAAAGCGTGAACTAATTTTACAGTATCTTCCAAAGTTATAAGGGATCTAACTTCTGCTAAGTGAAAAAATGCTGTCATGGTAATCTGATTAATATGTGATTTAAAATTTAGGTCAGAGTCAATAATTACCCCTAAATTTTTTATCTCTGTCTTGACTTTTAAGCCTAATGGATCAAGTTTATTTCTAATAACCTCACTATATTGATTTTTGCCAATCACTAACATTTCTGTTTTCTCCTTATTTAGTTTGAGAATATTACTACTCATCCACTCAGAAACTACTTGAGATAATCAGACCTAATGGAAGTATGTAGATCGAAAAGAGCAGTGGGCTCAGGATAGATCCTTGTGGAAGATCATATAGAATATCATGTGTCTTCGAAGTATAATTACCACAACTAACAAAGAATTTTCTACCTGTTAAATAAGGTCACATTGGTTACTCAAACCAATTTAAAACATTGCCAGAGAGGCCCACCCACTGACTAAGGCAATTTATAAGAATACTAGCAAAATACCCGCGCTTCGCAGCGGCAAAGTACTGGCTTAAAATTTTTATTAAGAAGACAATTAAACCTTTTTAAAACTGAGGGAAAATATACCAATAATTATTTGTTAAGGATCTCTTTGTATGCCACGTTGTCAGTTCGGCCGTCCAGTTGTAATATGACCAAACTGTAGCTGTGCGCTGAGCTTACTCTTGAGCATGCAACGTACAGTTGGCCATGTGAACAGTAATCTTGTTTCAAATCTCACAGCTTGGATTGCTGCTGTCATAATCGGTTTGAATTTCATGGTTTGTTTCAATTACGACAGTATTTGTAGGACTTGTGTTGAAGAGACATTCGGCATCTGTCAAGCGTTGTAAGTATACAACCAGTTTCATTGATAACTTCACATCCAGCTTTTGAGAGTTTAAACATTTCTAAACATCAAAGTGTCCACTACTGAAATCGTCACCTGTGAATCTAAGATGTTTAAGTGGCATTGGCGGTTGTCCAAAGGTGTAAAATATTTGGCCATTTCGGTACACTTAAGCATTTCACTCTTCTAGTGCTCCTGTGTATTATAATTATCTCCTGTACCGTCATCAGTCCACACTTTGAACCTGTCCCAGTCATTCAATACATAAGACACAATGTTCCTCCGGATATCAAGAGTGAGCCTGATATGGCCGTGCAGTATGTAACAAAGAGAATGGAAAAGGCAGGTGCCATCTCTGGGCATGGAAACCACTTGGTAAGTGACAGTTCTTTGATCGATGGTGATCACCTCGATAGACAGGTTAATGGGGGTACGGTTGGAATGATAAAGGAAATAGGTACCTGAACAATGTAAAGTAAGTCTAAAATACCTACACAATAACTATAATCGTAATAAATGAACAATAAAACAGCGGAGAAGCCGTGGATTAAATAAAGTAGTTATGTAGTTATCAGCAGGGAGACGTGAATACCGTGGCGAAGCAAGGAAGGGAATGTAGAGACTGGAGCGACAGACGGCCTTATATAGGCAGGCAGCCAACAACGTGGGAGGCGTTGGGATGGGGGACCCAACGCCGCCTCACACGGTGACCGAGCTGCAGGCTATGGACGTATATATGTACGTAAGTAGGATTCAGTTAGCGTTGGGAACCCGTGTACCAAATTTCTTGAAGATGGGCCCATAAGTAACAAAGACCGTTTAAAAGTTCAATATGACAGCCGACAGTGGCATCATATCACCGAAATAAGTACCAAATTTCATCCTTCTACCTACACGGGAAGTTGGAGAATTAGTGACGTTGGAAAGTTCAATATGGCAGCTGACAGTGGCGTCACACCACCGAAATAAGTACGTACATTGGTTTCGGTTAGCGCAGGGAAGCCGCCTACCAAATTTCGTGAAGATGGGTCCATGAATAAGAAAGTTCAACATGGCGGACGCTGTTGACCGTTATGACCATTAAGCGTAGAATTTCGAAATGAAACCTGCTTAACTTTTGTAAGTAAGCTGTAAGGAATGAGCCTGCCAAATTTCAGCCTTCTACCTACACGGGAAGTTGGAGAATTAGTGATGTTGGAAACTTCAATATGGCAGCCGACAGTGGCATCATACCACTGAAATAAGGACGTACATAGGTTTTGGTTAGCGCAGGGAAGCCACCTACCAAATTTCGTGAAGATGGGGCCATAAATAAGAAAGTTGAACATGGCGAACATTGTCGACCGTTATGACCGTTACGTGTAGAATTTCGAAATGAAACCTGCTTAACTTTTGTAAGTAAGCTGTAAGGAATGACCCTGCCAAATTTCAGCCTTCTACCTACACGGGAAGTTGGAGAATTAGTGATGTTTGGAAAATTCAATATGGCGGCCGACAGTGGCGTCATACCACCGAAATAAGTAAGTACATCGGTTTTGGTTAGCGCAGGGAAGCCACCTACCAAATTTCGTGAAGATGGGGTCAGCCTTCTACCTACACGGAAAGTTGGAAAATTAGTGACATAGCCTAAAATACCTACACAATAATTATAATCGTAATAAATGAACAATAAAACAGCGGAGAAGCCATGGATTAAATAAAAAGGCTGTAGTTATCAGCAGGGAGACGTGAATACCGTGGCGAAGCAAGGAAGGGAATGTAGAGACTGGAGCGACAGACGGCCTTATATATGCAGGCAGCCAACAACGTGAAAGGCGTTGGGATGGGGGACCCAACGCCGCCTCACACGGTGACCGAGCTGCAGGCTATGGACATATATATGTACGTGAGTAGGATTCAGTTAGCGTTGGGAACCCGCGTACCAAATTTCTTGAAGATGGGCCCATAAGTAACAAAGACCGTTTAAAAGTTCAATATGACGGCCAACAGTGGCATCATATCACCGAAATAAGTACCAAATTTCAGCCTTCTACCTACACGGGAAGTTGGAGAATTAGTGACGTTGGAAAGTTCAATATGGCAGCTGACAGTGACGTCACACCACCGAAATAAGTACGTACATTGGTTTCGGTTAGCGCAGGGAAGCCGCCTACCAAATTTCATGAAGATGGGGCCATAAATAAGAAGTTCAACATGGCGGACATTGTTGACTGTTACGTGTAGAATTTCGAAATGAAACCTGCTTAACTTTTGTAAGTAAGCTGTAAGGAATGACCCTGCCAAATTTCAGCCTTCTACCTACACGGGAAGTTGGAGAATTAGTAATGTTTGGAAAATTCAATATGGCGGCCGACAGTGGCGTCATACCACCGAAATACGTACGTACATCGGTTTTGGTTAGCGCAGGGAAGCCACCTACCAAATTTCGTGAAGATGGGGTCAGCCTTCTACCTACAAGGGAAGTTGTAAAATTAGTGACGTTGGAAAGTTCAATATGGCGGCCGACAGTGGCGTCATACCATCGAAATAAGTACATACATCGGTTTTGGTTAGCGCAGGGAAGCCGCCTACCAAATTTCGTGAAGATTGTGCCATAAATAAGAAAGTTCAACATGGCGGACGTTGTCGACCGTTATCGACCGTTATGTGTAGAATTTCGAAATGAAACCTGCCCAACTTTTGTAAGGAAGCTGTAAGGAATAAGCCTGCCAAATTTCAGCCTTCTACCTTCACGGGAAGTTGGAGAATTAGTGATGAGTCAGTCAGTCAGTCAGTGAGTGAGTGAGTGAGTCAGTGAGGGCTTTGCCGTTTATTAGTATAGATTGTGATCAATGATATCAAATGCTGCACTCAGATCTAATAGGATAAGAATAGATAAATGGCCTCTATCTGCATTAACCCACAAGTCATTTACTACTTTAACGAGTGCAGTTTTTGTACTGTGATTTGTTCTAAAACCTGACTGAAACTTGTCGAGAAAAGCTTTGTTTATTCAAGTGATCATTTAGCTGCGTAATGGCTGCCTTTTCTAGGATTTTACTTAAGACAGGCAGTTTGGAAACAGATGTAAAATTCTCATAACATAAACAGAGGAGTCAAGATTATTTTTCTTGGGCAGGGGTTTAAGAACAGTAGTCTTAAGACAGTCTGGGAAGACCCTCATACTGTATCTAGTGTTGAAGTTTCTATATCAAGCACACTATCAATTAGCACATCGGATACCTCTTTAAAAAAGCTTGTTGGTATTGGGTCAAGGATACAGGTGGAAGGTCTCACTTGAGAAATTATTCTATATAGATCAGGTAAATCTATCCTGGTGAAAGAATTTAATTTGCTTAAAATGAAATACCGGGATTTAATAGGATAGGTACTTGGGGGATGTACTGTATTATTTCAAATAACATGAAATCTAATTAATATTCTGCTACACAAAGAAGATCATAATGATAGCCTAAATAAACAATTTATGATTATTTTGTGGGTAAAGTTGTTGAGAGGAATACTATATTCCCAGCTGATCCTGGTACTAGCAGGAGAACACTACTTGATATAAAATGTTTTGAGCTATTGATAATGGTTTGCTTTGTGTTTTAATAATAGAACAGTAAATGTCCTCTGCAAAAGCTCAGAAATAAGAAAAAAATAATATTTAAAAATGTATTTCTAATTTTTATAAAATATGTTTCACATTAAGATTCCCTAAATTACGGTGTATTTATGGTAAAAGATTAAGTAAAAGAAAATATTCAGAGACACCAAGTATTGATAGAATACACTACAATGCATGGATGTCAGTTGACAGTAAAGATTAATTGCCTGCATAGCGTATTCAGCATTAGCAGAGTTAAAGTTAAGTGGGACTGGGTTGAAAAGAATTAAGGTATGTACACAGTCAGGTACGAAATAATGAAATATACATACCCTACTGAGTTACTCGATTACACAATGAGTACATTGTAGTAATTCTATAGACAAATAGATGTTGTAATTATAGGAAATTGTAAGCACACTGTTTAGTGAAACCTAAACCAGAGTGTGACCAACCAAGATTAAAGCAGCCATGTGTAGTGTTTTTTAGCTGGATCAGATAAAATATAACCTTTCCTGTCCTGAATTTTTCAAAATGACTCTGCCTTTATTAACTTGTCCTTTACTAACTCTCAACAGACAACCATCAAGCCGGGACAGCTAGAGGCTGGACCCACTTTCTTTCTGGGACAACAGCATGGGTAACTCAGACTGAATAGAAGCAAAGGTTGTAATTTAATCGACATAACTGCAGCAAAAACTGAAATAGGTGGATCATTCCTAGCTCAATTATTTTTTCTTTTCATTTAACCATATTTTTGGCTGCAAAATTTCATTTTATATATAGCATAATTAATTCTGTTTTTGATTATGTTCTTTCTGTGCTTTATCTGTTTAATATTTTGTTGTTTATTTGTTATTTTTTAGTTTTGTATTTTATATTTGTATAATTTGTGTTCCTTTTTTTGTTTTTTTTCTGCCCTGTCCCTTTTATGTGGAGCCCAAGGGGACGGGGCCATCTGATTTTGCAGATGGGTGGCTGCACCTATAAGAATAGTTGGTTCAGTATTTTATATTTAATCTTTGAATCTTGTTTTTGTGATTTTGTGCTTAGCACTTTGAATTCCTGATGTTGACTCCTGATTTTGGTTTTGTGATTTTTGGTTTTGTTTTAAAAAGGCAAACCTCTGGTTTACTGCTCCTGCTTTATTTTTTGCAATCCTTTTGAGTTCTTTTAATAAATAATGAAATATAAAGGAACTTTGCCTGAATTTATTCTAGACTAGAGGTTTACAGTTCCCCTCTGCTCCATCATGGGTATTCTGAAACTTTAATAAGCCATAGACCCCATGTTTAGGCCTGTCTAGGCCAAAGCCTGTCATTTGAATTTGGGGCTATGGTCCCTAAGGTGAGGTCTATCCTATATAGACAGTGGGTCTGGATTTTTATGTTTGCTTTTGAGGTCTGAACCTATTTTTGAGTTTTGTTGTGGCAGGAATTTTAACAGTCTAAACAGGATATAAAGTTCCAAACAAATTTAAAACAGCCATTCACTCTATAGTGCTCACTGGCTAGGATGCAGTCACCAGCTCTGGAGTGCCCTTCAGCTTAAGTTTGAGTAACAGGCTCTGGAGTGCGCTGCACAAGATAAGTCTGCCTACTAGTAGTGTGGTAAAGGTAATTGCAATTTGTTTGTCCTTCTCCATTTTAAGCCCACAAAGACAGAGAGAGAGTCTCGTGACAAGGGGTGCCTAACATTTTACTTAGTAAAGTTGAAGAATTAGACCATTGGACCAGTAAGTGAAAATGCATTGTCTCTAACCAAGCCATGTAAGGGTTATAAGATGCTCCTGGGTGTAGAAATACCAGAGGTCAGTGAAGCACCTCTAGTCTTCTTGTTGTCCCTTTGCAGCCATTCCCACCCCAAAAGTGATTCTAGGCCATAGCCATAAGCAAGATACTTTAGTTAAATAAACTCGCTGAGTCTTAAGTTGGGAATAGGTCAGAATCATTTATGGGGGATATACAGAGAGAGAGAGAGATAAGGTGAGATACACAGTAAGAAAGACAGAGTTGTTTTGTGATATCCATAAAATAAACACGTGGTGAAGCAACTTATCCTGAATGACAGAAATAAATACATCTATAGGAAGGATCAGAGTAGCCTTTGTGTATATAGGATGTTTGATTTTTGTGTTAAAGTAACACAATAATTTAATAAGTTTGTAAAATAAATAGTGATAGAATTTAGGCCTCTGTCTCAGTGATCAAGAGATTTGGAACATTTCCTGATTATAGAGTGTGTAAGAGTTTCATTTTCTCCCTTTTTCCTGTTAGTCTTTTTCCAGTGCCTTGGTTTCATCCCACATTTGGAAGATGTACCTATCAAATTATTTTGCAGATATAAACTGAATGTACATGTGAGTGTGCCAGTTGATTGACTGGCATCTTGCAAAGGACTGGTCTGTGTATATTCTGTTTGATGCCACCAAAGTGTGTTTCAGTCCCCTGTGATCTCAAATAGGTTTAAAACTGAAATACTTAGATAAACTTGAATAGCAAGGTTTTTGGTTCAGTTTCTATCTCTCCTGCTTAATTTGTGATATTGTATAAAGTATTTTCTTTCTAGAAAGTGTTTTTTATAATCTTCACGCTGTTAGGTACCATTTACAATAGCTCATTTAGTGTTGAAGGGAGTCAGTAAAGAGGATATCAGCTGTTACTCTAAAATCAGCTTTTCTATAAAAGTTGTTTTGGGACGTGAAAGGAAACCACATAAAAACTCCTGTATAAAATGTGTTCTTTTTTAGATTAACACCAGAAAACAATAAGGACTCACATTAGGTAAAATCTATATATATAAAATTCTTTTCGCGTTTGAAACGGAAATTACGTATGACCACAGAACATATTATAATGCACTCGTGCACTCGCGTTTGAAACGGAAATTACGCATGACCACAACAGTCAGGTTACACAGACAAAGTGAGACAGAAGCAGCCTGCAACAGTCAGGTTACACAGAGAAAGGGAGACAGAAGCAGATCGAGAGAAACGCTCGCAGGCTCGCTGATCAACGTATACGACAATCACAATTGAGGGCCTCACAAACACCCAAACAACGTGCTGAACAGAGTCAGATTCAACGGATGCAGTATTCACAGGCTACCACGTCACACAGGCATCAGGGTCTGTTTATGGAGGGATTCAATTATAACATTGAAAAAGATTATTGCCTACATCCAAAAGTTACAATAGGAGAAATGGACATCATGTGTGAGTACTGCCAATCACAGAGGGTTAAATTTGAATCACGTGGAATGTGTTGTTCAGACGGCATTAATGCCATTGCCTTATGAGAGCCACAGATTTTTCCCTTCCACTCAGTGAGCGAAACCACTGGGTAATCTGCTAGTATTGAATATAAAAATAAGGTCTATAATTTTATAATTAGTTTGTAATCAATAAAGTTATCCAGACTCAGACTCATAATGTCATTATGCCTGCACATTACATATTTTTGACTTCTTTAGCCAATAACATGAATTAATAAATTATTTATACTACAGTAAGGAGACCAGGGTTCACATGCTGGGTCCTCTTTGCATAGAGATTGATCGCATGTTATCCCCATGTGTGCATGGGTTTCCTCCCACTGTTCAAAGACATGCAGGTTAGGTGAATTGGAAACACTAAATTGACCCTGATGTGTTTCTGGTGTGTGGATGTGTGTGTGTGCTCACCCTGCGATGGACTGGTAACCCATCTGGGATTTGTTTCTACCTTACACCCTATTTTAACATGGATAGGGTCCAACCCCCTTGCAACGCTGGTCTAGATTAAACAAGTTAGAAAATGACATGGCATTCTTTACTTTGACTGGTGTAACTGTTTGTTTCCTTCATTCTAAATCAATAACAACACTCTAACATTTAGGCGGCCTTTATATTTATTTATTCATTCTATAGTTTCATCTCTTGCAACATATCTATCCTGTGCAGCTATCAAACAGAAAAAAAATTATATGTGTATATACATATATGTATATATCATACCACATAGAGTTCCAAGTGGCTATTTGATTTTCTTAATTACTCTTGGAGAACAGCTGTGTCAACAAAAATGTGACTACTGAGTTCAAAGTGCAAAGGCTGCTATGGTGATGCCAGTCAATGTTTTTTGATGGCATTTGAGACATCTATAGTGTCCTTTCCCATTCATGTCAGTCTTACCTACTTGCTGGTGATTCAACATGTTAATGATTTTCAAGTCCTTAAACTTTATGCTTTTTTAGTACATTAACTAAGTCATGCTCTCCTTCATGAGTGTCCTCACAAGGTATTCAGACAGCCCAACTTGGGGCAAAATGGACAAAGGGCTCAAGATCCAGAGGTGTGCACAGAAAGAAATTTGTTTTAGCCAAGCATCAAGAAAGGCTGCATCATCATGTGCTTCTTTTCTGTAAAGGTTTTAGAAGTCTTCCGTCAGTTTTAAGGTGTCACCAAAGTGAAACACTCACAAAATTCTGAACATGTTCATACTTAAAAAATTAAGGTCTGTGTAGTTTAAAGAGAGTAAACAGGATATTATACTTTGAGTTGATTTACAGACTGTTCTATAAAAGTATATGGAATTATTGTTCCTCATTCATGTGACAACTAAAAACTATTAATTTGCTTAAACTATATTTTCTTATTAGAGAGCCTCAGGGAGACAGAGGATATTCTGGAACCATCAACCATAAGACCAGAACAAACACTTGGAAATGGAGATGTTCAATCCTAGGGCACTTTCTTGCATTTACCTGCACTCACTCATACTAGGCCAAATTAGGAATTGTCAACCAGGTAGCCTAATCTGCACATTTTTGGGACATAGCAAGAAAAAACATGACTCCTAATATTAATACCTTGTTCCCCTTCAGAATAATACCAGACAACAATAAGGATGTACCATAGGCACAATACTTTAATATAAAATATAAAGTAATCAATCCGTAAATTAGGGGAATTTAGCTCTCATAACAAATAATTACTTCAGATTTGTTACCTTTAAACTATTCGTCCATTAATTATTAAACCCATTTAGACTGATTGTAGGAAATAGTGCCTAGACCAGACAACAATGAATTTAAATTAGTTTATAAACTTTTAATTAAATCCAAATTATCAGAGCAGTATATTGCTACATGCAGAACTGAAGGTATTGTTTGTCCATTCACTTATCCATTTCATCAGATAGCTAGATATGCATACATAAACATATACACACACACACATACATATATCTATACCCATATATATACACATACATGCATGTACACTCATTTAAAAAAATGTAAAAATAGCTAATAAGGTATTGCAACACTGTTTATAGATGTCCAATACAGCTGCACTCAAGCTCATAGGGCCAATTTAGACTCTACAGGTAACCTAATATACATGTTTTAGAGATGAAGGAAATACAAGAGTAACTGGATTAAAACCCTCCCACAAACAGGAAGAACATGCAAACTTAATGCAGGCTTCAACGAGGTCATCATATATATTGCCATAGCGTAACCATTAGCCTTACAGTTATTAGTTAAAAAGTTTAGATATCACAGTGTATTGGATTAGGTTTGGTTCCAGTGCATTTATTGGTTAAATACAATAGATTGTGGAGAGCACTTCAAAGCAAGTGTAAATTCCAGGAGTACAGATGATATACCTGTGTTCATAAATGGTCTAAATATAAGTAAACTGAAGTAGCTGTCAGATTTGTAAGTAAACAAAAAGCAAAGCAGTTCATGAAGTGTCCGTCATGAGCTTACTGTCCATGTTATATAATATTGGTATGTTCACATACAGTAGTCATCATTTTGATTTGAAAACCACAGTAAATGCCACATGTTAACAAATATGACCTTCTTCATCACACACTGACTAAGTCATTTGTAGGAGATTAATTGTAAATGATGTGCTTTAAATTATCCCATACTACCTGTTGTTGTTTAAATTTTCCAATCTGCAACACCAATAATTAAATTATATAACTATTTTTTATTATCATTTACTTTCTTTAATTATTAAAAAATATTTAATTATTTATTGTATACCACTTATTATTCTAGGTTTTTGCCATAACTTTTTGCCAACAGTGCTTGCACAATTTCACATCGATCCAGGTAATTCTCAACAATAAAAATTTAAGACAATCCCATAATGTAGATAAAAGTAATGAAATATATGAGATAATTTCCATTTTCAGTTAACAGTCTTGTCCCTGGTAAGCAGTATAATTCAAAAAGAATTGAAATACACATATTGCATATAACTGACTACTTTCTGTTTTACATTACTGTATAGTTTTATGTAGTATAGCCTGTATATTATAGTCTTTTTTGTAATTAAATTGTAGCACACATGAGAAACTGAAGTTCCCATTAAGGAATAATAAAAAAAACTCTGACCAAGACACATATCAGTGTGTTTAGTTGGACTCTATATTAAAACTGTTTCTTTTTTCAGAAACAGGGTAATACAAGTACTTATTTTTATTTGTGTTTTAAAAGCTCAACCAATCTTTTCATACTTACTCATTTTAGGATTGTTCATTGATTTGAGATTTTTTGTTATGCACAAGAAGAATTAAACTTATGCAATTCCTTGACAAAACAAACAGTTCCTATTCTAAAATAATTTACTTTGCAATGCATGAGTTTTATGACTTTTCGTACAGGTTAGTTTCATATTATTTTGAGTAGACACAACTCTAACAACACCAGTTAATTTATTGTTACTGTGATATTCATCACTTTCTGACAAAGATCTAATGCTACTGTAGCAAGAATAATTTTGAAAATGTTATTTTGACCCCTTTATTCTTTAAATGTTTCTAAATTAAAATGGAAGCTTCATCTATGTAATGGTCAGCAGAAAAATTCAGATAGTATCCTAATGGCCTTGATTCATATTATCATACAGTGTATTAAGTATTAGTAATAAATGCCAACTGGATCAAAAGTGATTCCTTGATTAGCCAAGCTTGGAAAAAGTTACTTCTGCCAATACAGAGGTAAATTATAACCCATCCATTAGAAATTATCCAAATTAAACAATGTGATAGGGAAGATCCATTCATTAGTAAAACAGCCATTTTCCTGAACTATTGTGCTTAAGGTAATATTAATGAAAAACACTAGAGGGAGTAGACTCATGGAAATAGAATAAACACTGTAGATATTGTAACAATATCACAGGCATTTCATTTTTTTATTTAGATTTCACTAATACTGTACCTGTAATAAGTGATCTTTTCTTTAAGACACCCTAATGTGTCATTATGTATCTGTTTATCTATTACCAAATATGTATCTATTATCCAACCAGCTTAAATTGCTTCAAGGTTGTAGAAAGCGAATTAATATCTTGCCTGCACTGGATACAAGGCTGGAACCAACAGGGCACCAGACTACTGCAGGCCACACTCAAATACCATCTGAAAGTACCAGTATAACTGCATTATAAAATTATACATTACAAGAAAGACATTGTACTGTATGATAACAAAGTGCTGGCAGAAGAGGATCTTCCAGGCATCTTTTCTCTGCATTGACATCAATTAGCCAAACAGTCATAGGAAATTTACAGTTAAAATCCTTGTATATGTGAAAACATTTAATAGATTCCCAACAGTAATTTGCAGGGTTCCATTTTGGTTCAAACAATTGTTTTATTAATTTGCTTATGCTTGATTTGTTAATCAAACCAACTCTACTGTACTTTAAATGTAAAGAGCTTGACTTGATTTCAACATAACAAAGATTATCATATATTTATAAAAATATGTTATTTTTCTACTTTTTCTACTATTTTTCCCATTGATGTTTCATTCAGAGCTGATTTCCCTCTTGTGTAAAGAGCTGCTAGTATAAGCTCCAACTCTCTGCCACTGTAATTGATTATCTTAGAAATAATATTCAATCTAAATTTGAAAATAAAACAGAGAATATTTTATTTAAAAAAAAACATAACTTCATAGTTTTTTCACAGAGTTGCACAATAATATACTATATAAAGAATACATTTTCTTCTCCAGACAATAAGACAAATAGGACAAGGCAATAGATATGATATTTGTAGTATACACTTGCAGAGATGCTTTCCCAAAAGTTTGATGGTCATTGGTAGTCAACAACTTTGTGTTTTCTTATATGGAATGTTTTATTTTAACACTATCAATTATTTTTGAATGTATAATGTATTGACAATGATTGGCTAAGGAATGCTAAATTGGGGACTTTCTGATCTTTGCCAGAATTCAGCTTGTATGTCTATAAATACAGTGCATCCGGAAAGTATTCACAGCGCATCACTTTTTCCACATTTTGTTATGTTACAGCCTTATTCCAAAATGGATTAAATTCATTTTTTCCATCAGAATTCTACACACAACACCCCATAATGACAACATGAAAAAAGTTTACTTGAGGTTTTTGCAAATTTATTAAAAATAAAAAAACTGAGAAATCACATGTACATAAGTATTTACAGCCTTTGCCATGAAGCTCAAAATTGAGCTCAGGTGCATCCTGTTTCCCCTTATCATCCTTGAGATGTTTCTGCAGCTTAATTGGAGTCAACCTGTGGTAAATTCAGTTGAATGGACATGATTTGGAAATGCACACACCTGTCTATATAAGGTTCCACAGTTGACAGTTCATGTCAGAGCACAAACCAAGCATGAAGTCAAAGGAATTGTCTGTAGACCTCCGAGACAGGATTGCCTCAAGGCACAAATCTGGGGAAAGATATAGAAAGATTTCTGCTGCTTTGAAGGTTCCAATGAGCACAGTGGCCTCCATCATTCGTAAGTGGAAGAAGTTCGAAACCACCAGGACTCCTGGAGTTTGCCAAAAGGCACCTGAAGTACTCACAGACCATGAAGAACAAAATTCTCTGGTCTGTTGACACAAAGATTGAACTCTTTGGTGTGAATGCCAGGTATTACGTTTGGAGGAAACCTGGCACCACTCATCACCAGGCCAATACCATCCCTACAGTGAAGCATGGTGGTGGCAGCATCATGCTGTGGGGATGTTTTTCAGCGGCAGGAACTGGGAGACTAGTCAGGATAAAGGGAAAGATGACTGCAGCAATGTACAGAGACATCCTGGATGAAAACCTGCTCCAGAGCGCTCTTGACCTCAGACTGGGGCGACGGTTCATCTTTCAGCAGGACAACGACCCTAAGCACACAGCCAAGATATCAAAGGAGTGGCTTCAGGACAACTCTGTGAATGTCCTTGAGTGGCCCAGCCAGAGCCCAGACTTGAATCCGATTGAACATCTCTGGAGAGATCTTAAAATGGCTGTGCACCGACGCTTCCCATCCAACCTGATGGAGCTTGAGAGGTGCTGCAAAGAGGAATGGGCGAAACTGGCCAAGGATAGGTGTGCCAAGCTTGTGGCATCATATTCAAAAAGACTTAAGGCTATAATTTCTGCCAAAGGTACATCAACAAAGTATTGAGCAAAGGCTGTGAATACTTATGTACATGTGCTTTCTCAGTTTTTTTATTTTTAATAAATTTGCAAAAACCTCAAGTAAACTTTTTTCACATTGTCATTATGGGGTGTTGTGTGTAGAATTCTGAGGAAAAAAATGAATTTAATCCATTTTGGATCAGGTCATGTCAGGTGCACTGGTACAGTGTGTTGCCACACCCACCACACAACTGCTCGGGCCAGGTGTTACATGGGTGTCCCCTTGGCCTGGCCCAGCCACTTGGTTACTCAGCAATGAGGATCCTGTGAACCGGGAATCGTGCCACATGGCCATAGTACTGTAACTGACGCTTCCTCACAATGTATGTAATGTGCCTCATTTGGGACTCCATGAACAACCACTTGTTCAAACTAGTGGTACCCAAGGATTCTCAGGAGAGACACAGTACCAAAGAGTCCAGTCTTTGTTTCAGGACACTTATCAGCAACCATGTAGCAAAACAGGGAGCACCAGGACTGTAAAGACTTGAATCTTTGTCCTTTTGCAGTGATATAGGGAGCACCACACACCCTTTTCCTGCAACCTCATGACCCTCCCCTCATGTCACTGCTGTGGTAAGTGAAGCTCTCGATGAGATCGATATTCCCTCCACAGACAGACAAACTGCTGATGGCTGTGCCCAATAGGTCATTAAAGGCCTGGATCTTGATTTTGATCCAGGATACTCACAAGCCCAGACACTCAGACTCCTCGCTCAGTCTCTTGTGAGCCATGTTTAGAGCCACCATTGACTCTGCAAAGATCACCGCATTGTCAGCAAAGTCAAAATCTGTGAATATTTCTTCGCCAACAGATCCCCCACAGCCGCTGGTTTGATAAGGAATTAAAAATAAAATAAGTAAAATGTCCATATTTTTAATTATGAAGTTACATATGTCTAATCAGCCAATCACATGACAGCAGCTCAGGCATTTAGGCATGTAGACATTGTCAAGACGATCTGGGCAAAAATGCCTTGTTGATGCCAGAGGTTAGAGGAGAATAGCCAGACTGGTTCGAGCTGACAGAAAGGTAACTGTAAATCAAATAACCACTCATTACAACCGACATATGCAGAAAAGCATCTGTGAATGCACAACACGTCGAACCCTGAATTAGATAGGCTACAGCAGCAGGAGACTATACTGGGTGCCACTTCTGTCAGCTAAGAACAAGCAACTGAGGCTACAATTCACAAGATCTTGCCAAAATTGGACAATCAAAGGTTGGAAAAACATTGTCTGGTCTGATGAGTCTCGATTTCTGCTACACATTTGGATGGTAGGGTCAGAATTTGGTGTCAAAAACATTAAAGTATGGATCCATCCTGCCTTGACTCAATGGTTCGGGCTGGTAGTGGTGGTGTAATAGTGTGGGGAATATTTTCTTGGCACAATTTGGACCCCTTGGTACCAACTGAGCATTGTTTAAATGCCACAGCCTACTTGAGCATTGTTGCTGATCATATCCATCCCTTTATGACAGGAGTATACCAAACGTCTGGTGGCTAATTCCAGCAGTATAACGCGCCATATCAGAAATCTCAGATCATCTCAAACTGGTTTCTTGACATGACAATGAGTTCACTGTACTCAAATGACCTCCACAGTCACCAGATCTCAATCCAATAGAGCACATTTAGGATGTAGTGGAATGGGAGATTCGCATCATGGATGTGCAGCCGACAAATCAGCAGCCACTGCATGATGCTATCCTGTCAATATGGAACAAAATCCCTGAATAATGTTTCCATCACCTTGTTGAATCTATGCCACAAATAATTATGGCAGGTCTGGAGGCAAAAGAGGGTTCAAACCGGTACTTGCAAGGTGTATCTAATAAAGTGGCCAGTGTGTGCAAATACATACATAATATACGTGTGTGATTTCTAGGAAGGACAGTTGTATTTTCAGTTTGCAAAAATGTGGTCAGCGTTCTCATTTTTAATTATTTTTTATCAAGAATAGCTAAAAGTGAAGTCAATGTTAAAATCAACCTTAATAAAATGGTAAGTCTGTCTATGTCATTCCAATAGATGGCACATCACAAACATTAACAACGCTTTTACGAATCCCATTAAGCAATATAAATCCATCTGCAAAACTGCATTTTCAATCGGAAAGATAATCGGGCATAACATGCAAGGCAAATAAAAGATTAAGTTCCAAATCCAAAATAGTAGGCTATAGTATAAAGTGTATTGCATGCGCTAAGTTAAGTCTTTGTCATGGGCACAAGTAAGCTGCGGTTCCTTTAATTGAAACGCAGGAAATGCGAGCCTTTTCCCAGAATGCAATTCGTTACCAGCTCGAAATATTGTGGCGCGGGACCATCAAAACTCGGAGGTGAGTTCAGTATGATGGAGTTCTTAATGTTTATTTTATGCATGTGAGATATTATTTAGTTGACTACTCTTGCCTTGTGTCTGCTTGTTAACTAGGCGCCTTAAAACAATAGTAGGTGACTTTTAAAGCTGATATGCAGTGAACGCGCGTACGTTTCTGTTAGCAAGATGTATTTAATTTCTAATAGTAACTTTCCTTACTTGTCGTGTTTTAATTTTATGATTGTAGTGTATGCATGAATATAATTGCTCGCTTAATTATGTTTTATGGACAAGTTTCTTTCTGGTTTACTTTTCTATCACGATTCTGTTTAATACAGTATTCTATAAGGCGAGATACATCGTTACACTTTTACCCTTGTAAGTGGATAGCTTTTTTGATGCATATGCCTACTGTACAGCCTGAAACACTGGCGCCGTTTTTGTTCGAGATTGTAATAATTAAATGTTAAAATGCTTTCTTGCTGAACAGTTTGTTTTCTCGGCTTGACTATTGCAGTTCATTATACATTGGAGTTAATCAGTAATCCCCGCACTGGCAACCTACAGGGTTGAGTTTAAACTTTTACTGTTTGTTTTTTAAGTCGCAGACTGGTTTAGCACCCTTTTATCTTACTGACCTATTACCACATTACCCTTCTCCACGATCATGAGGTCCTCAGTCCAGAAATGATTGGTCGTGCCGAGTTCTAGGCTTAGGTTTAGAGGGGACCCTGCGCAATTGCAGTAGCTGCTGTTAAGCTTTGGAATAGTCAACCTTTTTATATTGGGTCAGCACCAGCTTTGGTCTCTTAAAGACCATCTTTTTCCTTAGCTTTTTAAACTTATATGTGAATATTTATTTTGATGTATTTATTTACTGTGTGTGTATGTATATACAGTATGCATGGACGCCGGCTGGGACACCCTTTCGCTATATGTTCAGGGGGAGCAGCCATGGACTGTGCAATACTTCCCCTTGGACGCTAGATGGCTGCCCCTCTGGGTTGGAGCGGTGCCTCGGTTTCCCGCAGGGGTCCATGGGAATTGGAGTTGGGTACAGCCCTGTTGGGTCCCGCAGGTGCCGCCAGGGGGTGCTGCAGCTGGGACTCCACCAGTATAATAGATGGCAGTGCTGCTCTCGCATGAACATGAATGTCCAGAGGGATGTACAGGAGTCATAGTCCTGAGGAACAGTCCTGTCATGGTCCTTGGGTGCCGTTGGGAAGTGTTGCAGGGAGAGTGAGTTCTTCTGGCGGCCTGTGCCCCAGTACCAGAAGTACTCCTGGGTCTGACGTAAAAGCCTCCATGGTGTCAGAGTTGGGAGGCAGAAGGTAAAACTCTGCTGGAGGAAGAAGAGGTGGATTGTTTATTGAAAGGCAGTGGAATGGTTGGAATAGAGGTATTTTATGAAAATAAAAAAAATTGTTTTACACTTAGAATTGTTTAGTGTAGTGTATCCGGGGCTTTGGGGTTCAGTGGCTCCCCATGTTTACTTATATAACATTTTCAAAAAAAATATGTCTATAATAAAGAGGTTTCAATCTCTTTTTGGCTGGTGACCCCATTTTGAAATCTGAACTTTTTCATGACCACCTTTGTTTGAACTATTGACATTCTGTTCCTATTTAGTGCACTGTTTAATGGTGGGCTATATATATATCTATTCTTAATATTTTAGTATACTTTTTTGAGTACAGTAAAGCATAATATGCTGGCATTTTATGTGGCCATTTTAGATGATCAGTCATTGTTTAAGTGAGGCACTGGTCAGCTATTTGTCATAATTTATACAGCTGTGGAACAGGGGCAAAAAATGCATACATTTTTCCAAATATTGTCAGTTACATAAGCAAGGATGGGCATTTTGTTCTGGGCACACACAAACTGAAGAAGTTTTTTTTTTTCGTTCATATCCATGAAAAATGTCGGCTTCTCATGTCTTGAGTTAAACAAAAAAAAAATATATTGCAGCAGTTTTCCCTTTGACAGCACAATGATTCTTTGTGAATGATCAAATTGCCATGCTCACTGGAAAGCTTTTCAAATAGGTGTGACCACAATGGGTATGACTTGATACTAGTTATCCCCTGCATTTACCTGGTGTAATATACCCGCAATGGCCACACCTGGCTCCTTGGCTGCCAGTTGGTCTTGGTAATCATGCAATGCATCCTTATTGCAGAGGGAGTAACATCCATGATTGTGTGCAAACCAGCCGGCCACCCATCCAAAGATGGTACTACAATCCTGTCCCATGGAATTCCTCTCTTCCTCCATGAACTTTTGCAAGGCAGCAAAAATGTCCTGTGTTATCTCATGCTCAGGAAATTGGAGGCAGTATAGAATATCCACATAAAAATACATTGTTGTGTGTATATATATATATATATATATATATATATAGCAAACAAACAAAAGTACAGATGTGAGCGGCTTTACCCTCCATGCTAAAGTCCATTTATAAAGTGTAGCTTGGGTAATTTTTTAATCGATCTAGAGTGCTCTCTTGATGAAGAGAGAAAAATGGAGTCGAACACTGTGAATGGTTCTTTTAAATAATGAAGAGGAAAAATAAGCCAAACATTTTTCTGTTCAATTAAAACTCCCAATTGATTGCTATTTTGGAAATTATCATGGTGAAGTGCTTTTATCAATATTATTCACTTTTCCACGTCCCTAAATTTTTTTGAGTGTGTTTTTGGTATTTATAGATGGGATTGTTTTTTTCAGAATCGTCTTTTTAAAATGCTTCTGATTTTTAGTTCAATTCCACTTAATTAACCAATAAACAAAGAAAAACAAAATATTATCACAGTATTTGGTCAGGTCAGATATATAAGATGTTAACATAACTCCACTTTTTATGTACCTCAACAGTGCAAATTATTTTTGCTACCATAAGAATAACCTCATAGCCTTGCAAGAGATTTTATAGCAAGGAGTATAAAACTGATCGATGATTTCATTAAGTACTTCTGTACAGTTACTTTATATTTGGAGCTTTTCTTTTGATACAATATCAGTTTCCTTACTAACAATCTTATAATTCCAGTTTTTCAACATTCTGTTGGAGGCAGGAAATGAAGTTTGATATTCATTGACATTCATTTATAGCATTGGAAGCTTCATCATACTCATTTAATAATTACAGTGATCCAGGAGGAAAACTAAACCAGTTAGTTTTTAAATAAATTACAAATATCAGTCTGTTTTTAAGTGCTTTAAAACTTTATTATGGAATTTGTTTTCACTCACAGTATCCACATAGTTTGTCCCTACATTTCAATTACTAGATGTCAGATTGTTGCTTGTTGCGATAACCTAACCCAAATCAAAATTAAATATCAGACCTTATTTTTGCAAAACAAGTGCAAGGATATCTTTGTGTAAATTAAAAATGGAATGCAATAGTTGTACAGAGTGTAATATTAATTGAAACAGTTTTTCCACACAACTGTATTCATTACAATTCTGTGCTTCCATGTTCAGGTTCAGGTTAGGGTCATGAATCCTGGAGCCAATCCAAAAATTATCTTGCAAGAAAGAAATAATCAATTCTAGATATGGCAGCCAGTCCATACATTCCTTAACACACGTTTCCAGAGGGACAGCATGTTCAGTATTATTCCAAAATTGTCCTAAGAATCAACTTGGGCAGTTCATAGCACTTGATTCTTTGATTCTTTGTCAGTACCAACTTGGAGAACATTAGACAAGTTATGAGGATTTGTTTACATTATAACCCATTTCTTTATATAGTTCATAAGGACCGTCAGTCTTTCATGATTATAGTTCAGTGTAGACCATGGTACTCTTGGATTGTGTTCTAAAAATATTTATTTCACTTTATCCCTTTATAAAACAATATTTGAATGAACACTGCACTGTGAATGGATATCACCCTCTATCCTGGAGTCACGTGTAGTCATTTCAGCAAAATGAGTACAGTATGTACAGTATATGATGTTAAAAGCTTGTCAAACTGTAGCTAACAGATTGAGTATGTAGGAGTTTGCATTTCAGGACCTTTTACAACTTACTTTATTCAAGAAGTTTTGGAATCTTGGTCCATCTTTGAAATTATATAGAATGAAACTAAAAAGTTTCATGTTTGTCATTAACCAGAGGTCAAAGCTTGAATGTTTGTTACCTAAAAATGAAAATTAACTGTGCTGTTTGTTAATTCCTGTACATGTTGTAATTCATAAAATTGCAAAATATGAATAAACAAGTTATATTGTTGCCTCATTTCAAATTTTATTTGAGTTCCTCCCTTTTACTGTAATTTTTTCATTTTTTTTACTTTATATTAGCTGTAACTTGGTATTCCTTTTATTACTACTGCACTACTTCAGTCCTTGTAAGCATATATATGTATTTTCCCCACAAAGCTGCCCTACATTTGCCATATGGATAGGGTTATGGAGACAGGTTTAACACATCCATTTAATGTGTCTGTTCCAGTCAGTGATACAGAATGTAAAACAAGAAAGTCAACATACCAAAGGAGGCAGTTATGCCAAGTGCTAGTGCAGGATAATTTAGTCGATAAAGCACATTTGTTATATTGTACAATTTGTTTTTGCTTTCCTCTTGTACATTTAGGCATACTGTATGCACAGTATGTAATTTACTAAGAAATACACAATAGTAATTTCTGTGATATCTATTCATATGCTTACTTTGTGGTATTCAGTATGTCTACTTGCTGATGTCACCAGACCAAGTTATTTTCTTGATTTCTAAGCAGTAATTTTGCATAAATTGAATATGTGTGTCAATTATGTACAGATTACACCACCCAACTCTTGTTCTTTGCAGATATTTTGAGTTTCACATTTTGCAAGTGCTTTAAGTGAATGTGATTCTAAAAGTACAAATGAAACCTCACATTGTAGAAATCGCAGAGAAAGCAAAAATAGGATGGGTTCAAATATGTTTTTAATTTTTTTTTAATCTGTCTACTCAATGCAGAGCTTTAACCAGTTTAAGAGTTAACTTAACACTGTATATGAAAACACTGCTAACATTAAAGCAGTTTAAAATGTTAAGCGTGGTTTAAATTGTATGTTTGTTAGTGTTGTGTAACTTTTCTTTTTTATATGTTCATATCTACGAAATTATATTTTAGGTTTACTTATCTCTGCATAAAACATATTCCTGAAGAAGTAAGGAAGTACATCTGACCATCTACATACATACACACTTTCTGAAACTGTTTTGCATATTAGTATGTTCTGTCTTTTCCCATTTATTTGAATTTCAATAGTGTGAATATGTCTATAGTAGTTGGTATTAATAGAAATAAAGTGGTACCTGGAAGCTAATTTTTCTTCACCAGTGTTACTTGCAAATTCGGCCTGAAGTGGGCACTGTACTACCAAAAGTGTTTTGTCACTCCTCATACCTCCAGTGGGTTTTTGTTACCTTTTCCTTCAGCTTCCTGTATTGCACAGTGCTATTGCAGATATACTGTCTTTAAATTTCTTTGTATGTTCCCATTATTATTATTGTTTTGCCCTAATGTTTCCAAGTATAGTCTCCCAGAGCATTTGAAATTCCCATAAAATGACCAATAAGTGACAGAAAGAAGCTTGCTGGCCATTATTTGGACTTGTGGGGAAGCAGCAGGAAAAAAACTGGAAACTACATTTAAAATTCTGACAAAAGAGGAAGATTAAGGTGAGAAAAGGCTAAAAATAATATGCACTTTAAATACAGTATTTTAATGGAAAACAAGCCCAAAATGCCAAAAGATTAAGCCTCTGTTGTGTCATTTTCTGGCACTGAAACAACAGGATGGTTTTGCAGCTTCTTTCTAACAAAGAATTGAGAAATTCCACTTTCTGATTTTAATGTTGAATCCAAGTTATTGGTTAACTTCACTGTGCTTTCAGTAAATATTATTTTAAATTTGATGGATTAGATTAGATAAACTTTATTTGTCTGCAAGGGGAAATTAAAACATTATAGATAAATATAATTAACAAACACCAAACACACACAAGATCTTCTGGCTTCCAAATTTACCAAGTTGAAGACCACAGCATTTAGAAAGACTTGCCTTTAGAATGTTCACAATGGAGTGAGTAATTTCTTTTCCTAGTTTAAAAATAGGCATCAACATGGTTGTGCACTACCCCTCCTAGTTGGTAACGTGGACAAATTAAAACTGTATTTCAAAGTCTGGATTGCACATTTCAGTTTTAATTGTAATGTGTTTGCTTTTTAGCATATTTATTTCACATATGTCTATGTCATGTCTCCAGACCCCTTCTGCTTTTCCCTTCTGTCTGATTATATCAGATGTTACCTGTACAAAGTTAAATAGCATCTGAGATAGGAGGTTTAAGTTGGTTCTTTGAAATACACAGAATGCCACAATACCTGACTTTGCCATGAAATGTGGTAGTGCTTTTAACTTACAAGTGATCAAGGCTGGCCAGTTCTGAATCATTTCCACATTACTTTTATCCTTGCTTCAGATCTTATACTGTTGCCATCCTTGGACAAGCTGTTTCCCCAATACGATGCGAAATAGCATCTTTGTTGGTAGTGATCACTGCTACCAGCCATGTACAGGAATGTTTAATATATCCCACT
The DNA here is from genome assembly GCA_026402145.1 of Polypterus bichir lapradei. NCBI lineage: Eukaryota > Metazoa > Chordata > Cladistia > Polypteriformes > Polypteridae > Polypterus > Polypterus bichir. The sequence goes on along the minus strand of JANRMT010062819.1, from coordinate 37,624,480 downwards.
TTACATTCCTCAAATTCTCTTACATTCACAGATATTGTGGATGTAAGGCAGCCTTTGGATCCTCAGTATTCACCATGAGACATCTCAAGTTCATAACTCGCAGATCAGACCTGAGAGCAGCTTGTCCTCAATTTTAAGAAATCCATCAAAAAGATAGTAAATTACAGTAACAAGGCAGAACAATAACAAAAAAGGTTTATCAAAGTAAAAAATAAAAAAGAGGAAAGTATAGAGAGTGCTTATGTAAAAAGGATGCTACATGGAATCTCAATTTTGCAAAGATTCTACAAAAAATGTGTAGTTATTCTGCCCTGCCATGAAATTGCAAGAACTTGCACCTTGTCCAGGAATGGTTCTGCCCTTGTAATCTTGAGTTGTACTCAATAGGATCAAAAAATAGGTGAATGGATGAGTGGGTAGATAAAGTTAATTTTACAGAACAATTGGATTGGTATGTGCTAATATTTCTCTATATGTCCTGTTAGTCTTTTTTTTTTTTTTGCTGCTTAGTGGTAATTTTGGCACAGTAATATTACAACAGGAGATGCCAAGAAACTCATCTGCTTAATCAGGAAGCTGGATCTTTTCTGCAGAATACCAAAGACATTTTAAAAGCAGTAGCAAAAAGAGAATGATCTTAGCCAGCTTACATCTTGGTCAGCCTGTAGGGCACTGTCACCATAAGGTTAATTCTACCACGTCTGACAAGGTAGCACTTTCAGGGGGTCATTTTTACTTACTGCCATTAGACTTTAATGTGTTGTTTCTGCTTAATTAAAACATGCCACTTCAGTGTCTTGTGGACATTTACTTTTAGTGTTCAAGTATATTTTATATATCTACTGTATATTGAATTGCTGTTATTACCAGTGGGCTGCTGCAGCACTGCACTGTACATCTATGGTATATGTTTCTCGATTTGTTGGTCTGTTTCTGTCTCTGTTTGTGTGTGTGTATCTATAACATGCTTTTAGCTTTGTATTCATAAGGAGAAGGTTTCAACTTAAACAAATCTGTAATGGGATAAAACAGTTTTGGTAACTGGTTGATATTATGCATTAATGTTCCAGGGCTGTGCAGCCAAAATAACTGACTTTTTATATATTTTTGCTAGCTGTTTCTTTGTTTTTGTTGTGGTAGAAGTCTGTAGCTTACAGAAAAGGCAAACAGAACAAGTGATATGAATGAAGGAAAGGAGAGATGCAGAAAGAGAAGGAAAACTTTGCAATAGTCTTTATAGTGCGTCTTAAATCAGCGAAGCACATGGTGAAGGCCATCCAGCTTCTGCTGATAATTGTTTCCCTCAGGAATACAGAAGTACAGATAGTCCCCAAATTACGGACATACGACTTATGAACGGAGCCACAGCTGCTCCTTCATCTCCCTGGTAGATGCAATGCATGCTCCTCAATAACTGCCGCTCTGTCATCTTCGGCCTGGGGACGCTGAAAGTGGTGGCTGGAGGGGGCGATTTTGCTGCTCGCGCAGTGTAGTGTCCCTCGAGCGTCTCCGGTTGATGAATGGGACGGTGGGAGCCACACCCTATTCATTCTCTGTAGGCAGCTGGATGTGCAGCAAGCGGTGACCCGGAGTCCATAGTCACCGGGGCCACAGCTACCGCTTGTGTGTAGGACGGAGGCTTGATGGGGCGGTTTAATGCCCGCCCACCATGCTGCCGCAGCTACTGCTCCTGACTGCCCCGTTCATTCTCGGTGGGCGGCTAGTAATGCTGCAAGCGGTGACGCAGTTGTGGCTGAACGGAGGCAATTGAGGATGAATGGGGCAGTGGTGGGCAGCATTGTATAGTGTGCCTCGAGTGGCTGCCTGTTGAATGGGGGCGGTGGTGGGCGATTCACTACCCGCCTTTGGCCACACCCTGTTCGTTCTCAGTGGGCAGACGCTGCAGGCAGCTTACTGTATGCAAGTGGAGATGACTGTGTGGTGGACGAATGGTGAATCGCCCCTTGCGGCCCTCATTCATTCTCAATAGCAGTCCCACTTGTACTGTTGCGTACAGTACATAGCAGGAAGTTGTCTCTCGTTCAGTACACCAGACGTGCTGACGAGGGATGCCTTCCTGCTGTGATAGCGTGTACAGTGCTGTGCAGAAGAGCTCATCTTAACCTTTTGTATTCACCCTTCAACAATGTCTCTGAAACACAAATCTGATGCAAGTGCTGGTGATACAGTAAAGAAGATAAAAAGCATCACCATGGAAAATAAAGTAGAAAAAATAAAAAGTTCAGAGAGAGGTGAAACTCCATCATTCATTGGCAAAGCACTTACAGTCGGTCAGCAATAGCATTTATTAAAATAATGTACCTGTTCCGACTTACATACAAATTCAACTTAAGAACAAACCTACAGTCCCTATCTTGTATGTAATCTGGGGACTGCCTGTATGCTGAATTTAGCATTGCAGACTTCTGTAAGCTATTTGCCTTCATTAAACTCAGAAATGTTTTCTTCGAGTTTTAGTTTAAGCATTTTACAGTTTCACAGCCCCTGCAAAGTCAAAAGTACTGCTCTCTCCTAAATGGGTTTAAATATAGTAGTTGCTGTTCCTATATACTGTATTGTATATTCTCATTTTGAGTAAATCAGGATCTGGGCTATCGATCTGAATCAAAAAGAACTAATTTCCACCTAGTTTTTTACCCTTCAAACTTTAGGGGGTTAGGAGTTCTTAGATATTAACAGCTTTCAAAGAATGATAATTAACTATTGCCATTGATTGAGACTTTTTTCAAATTCAGTTTAATCTTTATGTTCCCAAATTAGTTCTAATAAATTTGTAGGAAATCTAATGGAAAATACAGTGGCACTTTGATATTTATTATATTTCTCACCTCTGAGGAGCAGATCAACAAGATGGGTAAAAATTAATAAGAGGATACTTGCACTATTAGAAATTGTATTTCTTAAAAAGGTAAAATATGTATTGTTAAAATGACTTTCAGTGTATCCCACAGAAATCTGTCTATTATGCGTTTCAGAGTAGGAAAACAGTCCTAACTAGCTCAAAAATCTCAAGAGTGATGTAAATTTGATATTACTCTTAGATATAAGAGTAATTGCATTTTGCAAGTTTTCTTAATTTGGGAAACTGCTAACTTCTCCAGAATTTAGAAAAGCTTGTGATCTGTCACAACTTACCAGAAGCTGTCAGAAGATGACGTCAAGGCAGAGATTGGCATGTACATTCTAGGGAAGGAGAAATGTATTTGAAATGCTTGACAACAGTGAACTCCTTAAAATATATTGATTTGACGGTGATGGAATAATAATTGTAGCAAATCTTGTATGTCACATGATTGCTCAGTCTACACAGAGAAGTCATGAGCTGTCAAACAAAGTTAAAGTGTTGGTAAACTTTGACCATCCATGCAAAACGTAAGGCAATACACAGATTTATACTTTTCCCTACCACTCCACAAGAGATAGTATTAAAGCAAGCTGCATCCATACAAATCGATGTTTTTTTTTTTTGAGTTGCTGGTTTGAATAATGGCATAAAGACCTTTTCCCCAAGTGTGGATAAGCATGCAAATGCGAATTGCAAGTGATATCACAGTATCACTCCACTTGTGGTTATGGATACAAATTCTTTTGTAGTTGCCAACATATTATCCTGAAGATAGGAGAGTAAAATGTCTCAGAGTTATGTTGAGCTCTGCATTCCTGGAGCCCCTGAAATATTCTTGTTACGAATTAACAGCTTGGGAAGGTTCAAGAATGCAGGTGGAGGCTCCCAGGGCATTGTATAAATAGAGCCTTGCATCAGATAAGGGGGATAACTGACAAAGGTACAGAATGCAATTGTGGAAGATGATCTGCAACACTGGAAGAGTGAACACAACTTTAGAAACGGCGCCAGAACAGCCAATGCTAGTTTCAGTAACTGTTATTTTTATGAGGCTGTAACAGCGGGAAGATGATTCTTTCGAAAGCACAGGTGTGTATTATGCATTGTTAAGTAAATGTGCCCATTATCATACTTTACTCTCACTCGGTGTGTATACAGTGGTGTGAAAAACTATTTGCCCCCTTCCTGATTTCTTAT
>JANRMT010062819.1:37572985-37605417 GCA_026402145.1 Polypterus bichir lapradei | reverse complement strand
GTTTCTTACTGCATCAATAAACAGCTCGTCTTCTTCTTTATCTGAGACCTGACACACTGCATGCACGGGTTTTTTTTTAACACTGTCTTCCTTTAGCGGGACATTCACTTTTTCCACCGTGTGCTTTGTTTCTGCAGTAGCTGTACTTATTACATACTTATCTTGTATGTATCAGACGCTTCATATTTTTTTGCTGCCTTTTCAATTGTGTAATTCGGTTTTTGTTCAGCGCTCTTCGGAACTCTTGCTTTTTGTCTGTGCACTGCGTCAGTTCACGTGAGCCGCTCGGTGTTCTTGCATCGAAGTTTCCCAGCTGTGCTGTTGCTATGTCGTGCTATGTCCATGGCTGTATCTAATGCTACCGAAGTCCCGGTACTTAAAACTTTCTCTCGCAGTTTCGCTGAGTTTGTGCCAAACACCACCCTGACTATCTCATCTTCATCTGCATAAGCACAGTCCTTCACCCGTGAATATTTACCCGTGGCAGTTTGCTATTGGATTGCCGCTGACGGACGGCTTTATATGGGCAGGCACTAAATTACAAACGCCAGCGGCAGCCTGTCTATGAACTTAATTTAAAGTGTAGGTTTACACTGTGCTTTGTTTCTGAAGTAGCAGAACTCATGAATATGGTTGTATATATCACTCGCTCGCTTCTTATTGTTTCGCTGCCTTCTCAATTATATAATGCATATTTTCTTCAGCGCTTTTTGGGGCTCTTCCTGGTTTTCTACGTACTGCGTGATTACGTGGGAGGCGTGATGATGTCAAACTCCGCCCCCACGGCTTTCAAGCTCATCTCCATTACAGTAAATGGAGAAAAACAGCTTCCAGTTATGACCATTACGCGTAGAATTTCGAAATGAAACCTGCCCAACTTTTGTAAGGAAGCTGTAAGGAATAAGCCTGCCAAATTTCAGCCTTCTACCTACACGGGAAGTTGGAGAATTAGTGATGAGTCAGTCAGTCAGTCAGTCAGTCAGTGAGTGAGTGAGTCAGTGAGGGCTTTGCCGTTTATTAGTATAGATATATACAGTATATATAGATATAGATATATATATATATATATATATATATATAGATATATATAGATATATATATATAGATATAGATGTAAATATGGCTACTGCGGTCTGGTAAATTTTATTGTTTACAAATTTTGGTGTAAAATGGTTTTGACAGATAATATTCTAACAAAACTTTACTGATAAATAAAAGGCCTGTTGAAAAAAGTGTGTGTTTAAATAATGAAAAGAGGTTATACAGTAGTTGACAAGATGAGACTTGACTATGATTAAACAGAATTTATAGCAAATGTTTCACTCACAGCAGAATTAACATGAGAATCAACATGCCATTTCACAATAAACAAAGGTAAAGAAACAGTCTTTAAATCTATAAATAAGGAAGACATTTGTTTTAGAGAAAAATAGGAAATCAGATAAAGTATCTGATATAGTACCGGACAGAAGACTACACATCTGAAATATAAACAATTTTAAGGATTACATATAAGCAAGAATAGTAAATATCTCCTCCTAAGGCTCATTTATATAGAGATGAGACACATTAAATTGAATACAGCATTAGATATGAGAGGTGAGAGTCTGGTATTGGATATCAGATGAAGGAAGAGATGTTTTAGGCTTGCTTTATTCCAAACCAATTAAATGCATGACTGAGTATTGAATACTATTATGTAGTACTTTAAAAAAAGCTATGATAACCTATTTGTTTCTTCAAGTGTGCAACTTGAATGTTGCTTTTCATTTTGGGGGAGGTGCAAAGCAGTTAAGCACCAGTTTAGTAGGTTTTTAACTCAACAATTCTAATTCTGTAAGTTCCAGAAATACTTAATTTGCATGCTGCGCTTCTAGCAGAAATTAACATTTATTCATGATAAATACTATGCGTTCCTGTACTATTCACAGTTAGTCAATGAATAAACTTTATTAACTATGTATTCTGCACTTATCAGCCAAATTAAGAACATTTCATTAATGAATTAATTTAAATGCATAAGATGACTCTGTCGACAAGCCAACAGAGGCAGTACTTAAAAATAAAGGACCAGGAGAAAAATTCTTTCCCATATAATGGCCGGTCCTTAATGTGATTACAAAGTTACTGCTTGTTGACTTTAAAGGTGAAACAAATGGAGTTAAACAGAGAGACTTAGGAATAAAGTTTGACCAAATGGTAGCCTCTGAGCTGAATAATCTCTAGCTGGTTCTAAAAATGTTTCTGAAAAGTCATTCCTTGCACCGAATGCTTAGCTGCTAATGACCATTAAACAGGATTAAGTGTATTTGGCAAATTCATAAATACTTTAAACTCTTTAATAAAAATGTTTCTCACATGTTACAATTTGTTAAAGGCATACATTGCTTTCCAGTAGTGGTAATGTCTAGTATTTCTTCCTTGTTGAACTTTTAAACAGTGATGAACACTCCTAAAGCAAGCTACAATAAATGCCACCCAAGCTGAAGATTTTCTTGGCTTCCTGTCGCTTTAGTTAAAGTGTTTGAATATCAACAAATACAGTTTTAATTATAAGTTACACTTTTTGTTGGATTTAAAAGATTTTGCTTGTGTTGTTTAAACAATTTAAGTGGCCTGTACTGTAGAATTAAAACATTTTTAAAGGCATTTTGTCTTATTGTGTGTGAAGTTAGTGGTTATTTTGTTGACAAAATAATGGCTAATTAAATAGTAAAACAATGAATATTTCGGTTCACTTAAATTCTGAGATTTTTAAAAAATTACCATGAAATTTCAATTTTGATTTTGAATTTTCAATATACCACAAAATATTTTTTGAGAAGTTTGGTATTATTTAGAAAGTAGGCGAAAGGCAGTTTACATAAACTAGATGGGGTATGAGTGGTCAAATAAGATGTTTGAATGAATTACAGTTGCAATATGAAACCAAATGTAGACAAATTAAATCATATCCAAAAGAAGGTGTACTTTTATTCATTTTGATGCTGAAAAGAATGAATGTTCTTGTGCACTTTTAAACTTAAACTTATTACATCATCCAGCAACCTTGTTCACATATATGCTTTAGGTCGTAAAATAGTTAAGTACACTACGATGTTAAGAATTATACTGAAGTAAAACACGTAGGATATGTTGTCATAAGCCTTCTCTAAATCAATAAAATGTGAAGATGGGATTGCCAACCTCCCATGACCACTTTCTTATCTTACAAAAAGGGCTGTCCATTGTTCTGCGTGTTTCAGGATGATTTCCGTCTTATTTCTCTTGAAAATAAAGTTTGGCTGTACCTTTTCATTTCTATTCCAGTTGTAAGGCTAGACTGAAGATTGTGCATACTTGGAAAGTGCAATTTGCCCTTATTTTTTAAGAAATGGGGACAACCACACAGTTATAAGATTTTGCCCTTATGTTACATGTAATGTTGAAGAGGCATTTTAAGATGCCCTTAAAAAATCCATTGTGTATAGCATTATAGACTGTAATCAAAGAAATAAGGATGTTCTTTCCAGATGCTTCCTGTACAGTAGGCCCTCTTAGTCTAGGAGTTAATCAATTTGTTCTTTACACCTTCTGATGATATCCCTAGTCTAAGTAAATTCTTTCCCAGTTTCTAAGTGGATGAATGGTTTACTTGAACTCATCTTTTATATGTTTTTTTATTTTAATTTCAGTTTAATTTTATATAGCACATTTCCATTTCATAGCCCAAAACAGTACTCATTTCTGCAAATTTTAAATTAAAATATATAAAAGAAAGACGCATACAATAAAATTTAACAGAAGAGTTCTGGGTTAGCCGAAACTTTCTAAGAAGAAAAGGTTTTTATTGCAGTAATGCATTTTTGTGCTTCTTTTAACTTGAATTATGTCCCTTCTGTGTCAGTTGCCAAATGTACTTTTTTTACCCTCTTCACTTCTCAACACATTTTGGGTAGATTGCCGTAGAACTCGTACTCCAAATCTCCCAAAAATCCTCGTTCACATGTACTTTTGCTGAGTCCACTTGCATATTTGCTTCTTTTTTTTTTTTTTTTTTTTTATAACTGCCACTGTTTTTTATTTTCCAATACTGAGACCATTTTGCTAACATTTTATAAACCTCTTTTTACTTCTTATTGTCTGTTTCTTTTACCAATCATCTTCTAGCTACTGCTATTGGCAAATTTCTCCATTAGTAAGGTTTTGAATAGGGTACATTAAGACTTGCTTGTGCCTGTCCTGCTAAGAGATATAGGAGAAATTGTTCTGGAGAGGAGAGTTGGAAATCATCCTAAACAGAGGTATTTGCTAGCTGTTCTCTAGGCATATTTCGTTTTTGTTTAGACTGTTGTCCTGTCAGTTTACAGCACCAGACCATACAACTTTGGATCAAATTACATTGCTTCAAGTTTGGTCATCAACCTATGGGTCAAGGTACCGTTGAGCACCGGTTGGCAAGTTAGAACATTGTCGATGGTATAAAAGCTTACTAATCAAATACATACACTGTACCATTCTAGAACCTTTCTATATGTTCTTTTCTTTATCATAAAATACAACCTTTAGTTAATTGAGTAGTGTCTTCTAAAGTGCTGTTACCTTCTCATATCTTAAATTTACTATCATTACTTGCTGTCCCATTCCGACGTTCTTCACACTTGCTAAATGAGAAAAATTATTTTGGTCATATATGCACTTCAAAATCTTACCAACAGAAAATGTACACATGGAGTGTAATATCTGACATTTTGCTCTGAGCTGATGAAGCATGTATCAGTCTAGAGCAGAGGCTTCCAAGCTGGCTGTCACATCGTCTTGAGGTGTTTATAAGGTAATACTGTAGTTTGTTTTCAATTTCAGTTTTGACTTTGACTTTCAGTGCACAGTAGAACAAATAAATTTGCAGTACAGCTGCCAACTTAGTTAAAAATTAAGATTCAAACATTCATATTAACAATAAGTATTTTAATATAGCCAAAATATTCTGGGTTTGTACTATATGTGCTTTTTATATTTCTTATTAGTACTTTTATCTTTTTGCTTGCAATGCATTTGCAAAGCATGACTTGCTTGTGACTTGCGCACAGTTATTTAAAATAAAGCTTGTAAAAACTGCACCTTTCAAATGATTGTGACACATGCAAACAAGCCTTCAAGAAAACAGAATTCTCTCTGAGCACCAAGTGATCTGAAAAAGGGAGAATGTGGAATGACAAAGAGAACATGAAGTGACACACTATTCACAAAAATATATATAAATTAAAATGTTCATCAATTTTTAAAGAAAAGTAGTTGTATACCAATGTTGTTATACACGAGAGTACTCAACCTGTGTGATACACAAACTGCTGTCAGGTAGTACATGAGGAAACAAAAACAATATAATAAAGTGTGAAAAGTGGGACCATTGGTTACACACCGGCCAATATCAAATCTCCACACTTAGCCCTGGTTCAATTCCACCATTCCTTCTCATGGTGCTCAAGCTACAGAGCGTCTCGGTCTCTGTTTCTCTCTCTGGTCCAGTCCTTCAAAGTTGCAAGATTTTTAGTTTGGATGAACTTTTTTTTTTTTTTTTTTTATACCATCATTGTTAGATTCAGAAATTGGCTGACTGAGACAGAAAAAGATGTAATGAAGACAACTCTTTAACAATTGTTACTAATGAAATACATGTATCTAACATTTCATTTTAGTAGTATTATTAATGAAATGTGTAAAGCTTTTGTTTTGGGTAGAGTTACCAATTTTAGGTAACCCTCATTCCTTTAAAAAATAAATACAAAATAGACTGAAGTTAGAAGCAGAACTGTGTTTGAAGTTATTAAATCTGGAACCCAGCATTTACGATAATAACCCTATAAAACATAAACATCAAATCTTCATCATTTTCATGACTGACTTTGAGTTTTATTTTATCTTGTTTCCACCAGAAATCATATCTTCCTTATTTTTCTACTTCTTTTGAATTAGGGACATATGTAACTTCATAATTAAAAATATGGACTTTTTACTCATTTTTTATTCCTTATCAAACCATGGTACATGCTAAAACTATTCATTTAAAAATGCAAATAATGTAAATAAGAAAAACTAAAAGACTTGCACACAGGTCTTCTGGTTATTTAATTATTTATTTACTAATTAGTGGGTCTGACTCTGACGTAGTTGCAGCTTTCATTGTCCTGAGTGTCTGCTCTGCTTGTTGTTAATTGTCATTATTAGAGTTAAATGAAGGGAGCAAACTACACAGGAAAATGGCAAAATAATAGGAAAACAACAAAAGAGAGTTAAGCATTTATAGCTTTAGAAAATAATAGATTTCTGAATGACTTATAAATGTAAAGAACACACTGTTGTGCATTTAGTTGTTATTGATTATTTTCACTGATTATGAATCTGGTTGGAACAAAAACCTGCAGCCACAGGGAGTCCCCAGGACTGAGTTTGGGAAACTTTGGTGTAGACCTTCATGTACACTTGGCATGTGCACATCTCCAGAAAATTCCTTGAAGGCACTGTAGAATGAAAAAATCATAGCCTCATGAAAATTAGATTATCTTGTACATGTGCAAATGTTAAAGTGACAGTTAAAAAAAATCACCAGCTCTGTGTTCAGTCACAAGTGGGCTAATTATAAGAATTCCACTGCAAACTGAGCAAATTTTATATTAAACATCATTAGTAAAATTATTTCAATAAAGAACTAAATACATTTGTGTGCATGTGTGTCAATATCTTGGTTTTACTACATTGTACTTCTGTATCTCTGACCTGTATTTTTTGTGAGCATGGCTGTATTCTGAATCTGTCCACTTTATTAAATGCCTTATTATTAATTTTGCTACTGAAAGCACACCTGCTTATTGAATGTATGAAGTTTAAGTAATAAATATTGATAAGGGCCTGTCAATCTTATGTGCAAGGGGCTCTGAATTTTTCACTACAACAAAATGTGTTAAACTCATTAGTTTTATGTGAGCCTATTACACTAGGATGCTTAGCACAAATTTGGAAGACCATTGAAGGTTGCTTTGGAAAAAGGCTGAATGACACTTGTTTAGTGATTTTGGAGATATATTAAAAATATATTGTTAAATGGTCTAATATTCCATATGGACTTCAAAGCAGGTGACTTAACTTTTCATTTATTATGTTATCAAATTCAGTGAGTTATTGTAATGTATTTCGTATTTGGACCTTTATGTGCATAATTTCTTAAGTGCTGATATTTTTGAAGTCTCTTTGGCTATTTGTAAAATATGAGAACAACTACAGAAATCCTGCTGTTGCAGCACTGGCTAACAATAAGCAAAAACAGTACCACTTTAATCACAAAACAATATGCAGTCAGATCTGAAGGACTATTTGAGATGGACTTTTATTATACAGTAGGGATAAGTTAACATTCCAGTAGTTTATACTTCTCTGACATGCAGTGCTATTGCTGTGCTTAAATTCAGGACTAAATATTTACTGATGACTGATCTTCTGATAAACATTTTGGATTTGAAAAAAAAAAAATGATAATTGCGTCTGGTGATTAGTTCTGTCTAGCCGTCAGCAGGGTTGCCAAGACACATGGGGCGACTTTTGTCTCACCCGGGACTCCAAGGGTTCACTGTGTGAAGTGATCTCATCACACTGATTGCAAGCCAGACAGATGAGGTGAATAATTGGTGGGTTGCTGTTTCTGGGTTTCATGCATGCAGTTACATTTCATATTAGTACCTAACACAACTAAATTAAGTTTTTTTTTTCAGTATCTAAAAGAAATAAATGGTGTCAGGCAATACAGTTTAATTGGCAGTAACACCCACCTCCTGTTAATGTTTGGTAAGCATTTATTTTGCTATAATTGCATTTTGAAATGGCTTGGTGAATTTGCACACAATCTGGCCTACATTAAAAAAATAAAAATGTTTGTGCCCGGAAAGTAGTCATTGCTTGTTTTCACAATTGCAATCAAGAGATTCTGGCCCTGTGAAGCAGGTTATACACTATTGTTGACTGCAATAGTTGCATGTTTTTACTTGAATCATTCCTAGTTAGAAATAAATGTGTCTTATCAGAGTTCTTGATTCCCTGTGACTACAGTGTGACTAATGATTCTGAATTCTCTTGACCTGTATTATATGTGGTGTGTTTGAAAGACATTTTGTTAAGTTGCATGTTTTTTTCTTTCTTTATATATTTGATATGTATATAAAGTAGTATGAATCTAAATCTGTGCACCTTAACTGTTATTTTTGATTATAAATATCAATATGTATGAAGTTTAGCAACAGGTTTTAGTAAAGGAATGTGCTATTTAGTAATGGATTGTCTGGTAAATAAATACTATATGCAGCCACAGCCTCCCTGCATTGTCCCTGCTGTAGTTTAAAATTTTGATTGTAAATTTTGGGGTAAACATGAGTCACAAAAGTGGTTTTCCCTGTTTTGTTCCCCTCTGAGAAATGCTTTCCCACTTAAAGGTGATAGCATCTTTTCCAAGTGTCCCTCCTTTGAACACTATTCTGCAAACACATACACAGTTGGACGGCTCAGACTTCTTAATGTGAATGTTTATAATGAGTGCATTCCTTGTGGTTACACAATTATCTAATGTCCTGATTAGCTGTTAAGTAGTGTTCAAAATTTAAGTTTGTTATCAATACAACTTTATTTGCATTAAAGGCTGAGAATCATTACTTCAGTAATCAATGGACTGAAAAAATGTGTTCTTTTTATTTTTTATTTATTTACCTTTATTTAACCAGGCAAAACAGATTAAGAACATGTTTCTTATTTACAACTGTGGCCTGGAAAGGGCAAAGCCTTAAGAGGGAAATGGTGGGGGGGTAAGAAAAAAAAAAAATAAAACGTATTAAGAAAGATACACATATACAATATAAACAAAATTACAAAAAAAAAAAAATGTCATAAAAATATTATATAAACAATAAGAACATTGAAGCAACAATGAATAGAGCAGCAGTGAATTGGAGCAGCTAGCCTAAGTAACAGCGACACACATCTTTATAATAAGCTGAAATCCGTGATTGGAAAACTGATTTAGGAATGAAATTATTCAGTTTTAACATTTTCTGCAGGTCATTCCAGTCTCTAGCAGCAGCGTTCTGAAAAGACGACAGGCCAAGTACAGAAGTAGCCTTAGGAACTGTCAGCAGAATCAGATTAGCAGAACGAGTATTATACACAGAAGAAGAAAAGTGTAACAATTCCTGTAAATAAGGAGGGGAAAAACCAAGGAGAGTTTTGTAAATAATCATAAGCCAATGGACTTTACGGCGGGTGTACAATGAAGACCAGTTGAGAGAAGAATACAGGGTACAATGATGGGTTTTGAAAGGAGCATTTGTTATAAACCGGATGGCAGAGTGATAAAGAACGTTGAGCTTCTGAAGCAGGCCTTTGGATGCTGATCTGTAAATAACATCACCATAGTCAAACAAGGGAAGGATTGTCATTTGAACCAAAGTTTTCCTAGCAGATGATGTAAATGCAGAACGCATTCTATAAAGGAACCCAAGTTTCAATTTAATCCTAGATTTCAGATTGTCAATGTGTTTTGAGAAAGACAGAGTATTATCCAGCCAAATTCCCAGATATTTATATTCAGTAATTTGGTCCAGTGGTGTCCCGTCAAGGGAACAAATACCTGGAGAGCTTGATGGAATATGACCTTTTTTACCGAACCACAATTTAAAGAGATTATTTTTATTTTCATGGGAATTGTTGCATATGCATTATTTTCACTTTTACTTTAAAAACCTTTGTAAAAACAATACCTGTCCTTTATTCCCGGCCCCGGGCACGGTTACATCTCTTTCTCTCAGGACGTATAACGCTGCTCGCGTTGTGAAGGGGTGGTGGCTGAACACACGCTAAGGAGATACCGTCGGATCATCTGCTGTCTTTCTGCTGCTGGCGCGCTGCCTGTTCTGCTTGTGGCATGTCGTTGTTTTAAGAGCTGGGAGCACATTATGCGTGTCTGCTTAAAGCAATCCAACAACTGCTAGGTTAGATGTCCGTGGACTTGTTGTAAATGATGGCTCATTACCTTGTCTCGCGTGACGTTTTAAAAACAATACTTGTCCTTTATTTCCGGCCCCGGACGTGGTTAGATCTCTTTCTCGCAGGACGTATAACGCTGTTCATGTTGTAAAGGGTGACAGCTGCTGTCGTGCTGCCTGTCGATCATTTTAAAGCCTGTCCTTTTTGCCACTTCGTGTCTCTGCTGCTCGCGTTGTGAAAAGGGGGGGGGGGGGGGTAGGGGGGCTGAACGCATGCAAGGAGAAGTGGTTAGATCATTTGCTGCGAGATGTGTGTTTTGCTTTTCTCTTGTCATTATTTTAAGAGCTGGGAGCAAGTTAAAGTGTCTCTTGCGGGTAATCGGATATACAATTTTAAAAGCTTTTTTTTTTCTTTGGAATTGTTTCAATTTCATTATTTGCACTTTTACTTTAAAGCTGCATTAAAAACAGTATTTGGAATTACCTTTTCTTCAAGATCGCATTGAATTTTGATTCCGTTTTTGGAGACACATTGTGACAGCGTAACGTATAACTGCCCTTGAGTGACTATTGTTTCTGTTTCCCTAATAAATAATCTGACTTTTTCTAATGTTTGTCCCTGTGATTTGTTAATTGTCATAGCAAAAGCTATTCTCACGGGAAACTGTAAACATTTTAATACGAATGGCATATCAAGATCTCCTTTGGTGTCTAATGTTATTTGCGGAATATATACATTGCCTTTCTTGTCGCCTGTTAAAATTTGCATTGCTTCTCAGTGATCATAAATATACACCTGACCGAATTGTGTTTTCTTTGAAATTAAACTCGTCGTTGCTTTAACTGTTGCGGGACCACAGATTCTCATAGCGTATGGTCCGTTATTGTGTAAATCTACGTTTTGTGCATTGAATGATACGAAGGCGAAAAGACTTTTTCTGCTGTTTGCCTTTTATTTCTGACCTTGCTTTGTCCTGCTATTTTTTCAATTACACCTGGTCCTGATGATTAATTTCCTTTTGTTTGCGCTAATGCAATCTTTACTATCTTTTTTTTGATACTGTAGCAACTGACATAATAAAGTGTCACAAAAGTTTTACTTGAACAATTGCCGACTTCGTAACCCCAAACACAACTTTCTAGCACCCTCTCCAACCCCTCATCCCCCGGGTCTCGCCCCCCCAACCAACCCCTATCCCGCATCAATCAATACCTTTCTATCAGTCTTCCGTGCTGTACTCCGCCCTCCCTCAATCGGACCTAACAGTCACTTAAAACAAAAAAGGCTTCAACCGGGCTGGGATGCTACAATACTTTCGAATTTTACTGCTTTCATATTCTTTACCTTTCTCTGCATGTGTATCGCGCCATCATTTGTTTGAGCCTTTCAAATTCCTCTGCTTTCATAATCTCTTATCTGCCTTTTTTTCTCTCCAACGCTTTTGGGTCTCTTTTCTCTGTGCTGCTTCTTCTTCTTTGTTTAGTCGTTGACGTTTCATCTAGAATGCTTATACACTTTATATGTGCTGAGAGCACAGGATCTGTGTGTGCTACGTGCCTTTACATGACTGAGTGCTGGCTGTGCTTTTATTTGATATTGCGTCTTGCGGGTCTTTTAAGTGTCTTCCGAGAAGATCATGTCTCGTCACCCTGCTTTTCCTTTCTAGGATTTTTTTATAATAGAGAGATATGCATGAATCCAGCAGTGCTGGCTGAAATTCTCCTACCTCAAACACAAAGCATTTCCAGACATGACCACTTCTGTTTTTGTTTTTAATATGTGTTAATGTGGTCCTGGTAAATTGACAATGCTAAATCTGCCCCTTGGTGGGGGAGGGGTGGTTGTGTGTGTGTGTGTGTGTGTATTTTTTCACATTGTAATGGGCTAGCGCCATGTCCAGGGGGTTGGTCCTACCTGCACCTGTTGCTCCTTACGGCACTGTCCTTGTTATGTGGGTTTAGAAAATGTAATGTGTGTTTAGAATGTTTCATCACCGCTGTGAGCCATTTTCATATGTAGTTTTTACTCTTGTTTTTCTCACATATAATACTATTGTGCCTTATAAAGTAATTTGTCTACTTGTAGTCACTTGGTATTATCAATGCTATTAAAAAAAATCTAGTACCATTACATTTTCAGAATTTTGATATCAACTTATTTCCAGAGTATCAGTTCTTGTAAAATCCCAAATCTTTATTTAAAATTAGGGGAATATCGCTAAACATGGCTGTCTGTTTTAGAGTACATGACCTTGGAGGATTTTGTTTTGTTTACTCTGCTTTACAATATTGTTATATTTGCAACTTCAGGCTTGTTTTATTGACATGAATTAGATTAAAAAAAAGTACACTTACCTTATTATCCAGGTCTTTCAGTTTTCTTGGTGGAGATTTAATTTTTTTTAAGGCTTATTGACTCTTACATTAAATCTTGTCCCTTTATGTTTTAGTCTTATCTACTGCGATTTTAATTATTTTTCAGATGTTTAATACTACCCAGTTTTTCTCTGTTTTGGTTTACTTAAGAAATAACAGGCTAAACAAAACTGATTTTGTTAGTCCATAAAATTAATTAACAATAACTATCAGCCAGATTAGAAAATGTTTGGTGAGGAGATACAAGCTACACTTTTAAAGAGCAGATAATTTACTGTGTTACAGGATCTAATGTATCATTTAGAGCAAGAGTGATCCAGCAAAACATTATAGTGTCAGCTGTACTTCTTTAAATATCATACTTCTCAGGAGTAGTAAAACTAAAAAAAAAAGTCTTCAGGTTCAAGAACAGTTCTAAAATTTGAGCAGTGTTGCTGTTTTTTAATGTAGAGTAGTTAGTGAACTCTTTCAGAAATGTAAGTAGAATTCACTTGATTAGAGTTCCCTTTTGTGCTATCAAGACAGAACATTATGGGTGGAGACCTTGAGGCTAAACCAGGAAGTGCTCTAGGGCTTGCATCTTTCAGCTTGTCTATAAATGCCTGGGAATGCCTGAGGAAAAACTGGAATCTTCTAAGGAGGAGACACTTCTCAACATGCCATTACACTGAACTTTGGAAAGAGAAACTTATAGAAATAAAAATCATGGAGGGTTTATTTGGAAGTTTCTTAGAAAATAAACAGAGAAATGAAATATGCACTTTAAAAATGTTTGTTTTTTTCCCTTTGTGTATTTCATGTTCTTCAAATATTTTTCAAATACATGTATATACATCCTGTATAAATTATTTCAGTTTAAGTGTAAAGTATTTAATAGATGTAGTATGTACCACTCAAAGTACAAACTTTTAAATATATACAATATTAATATAAAACACACTCAAAATCTGGTGAAAAAGTATGATAGCCATATCAATGCTGTGAATTGTGAAGTATCTATTCAGTTAACCGTATGTCCATTATGAATCCCTTTGAATCCAGGTTAGAAACATTTGGTTTGAGGCTTATATTGGTAACTTTGAGAGCAACACAGAAAACTAATGCAGGTGAGAAGGGTGCACTTCCTCATACTGGGCCAATTTAGGCCAAAATATCCAATGAGGATTTAACATTGTTTATATAGTAAATGCTTGGATTTCCATTGTGCTATTCTCGAATACATTTCTAGCTAAACATCTTAATTTGAAGTTTGGGTCACAGCAGGCCTAAAGCTGATCATTAATATGTTGCCTAGGATATTTTGGTTTGAGCAGGTGATGCAGTGGTAGCACTGCTGTCTCTCAGTAAGGATGTCATGGGTTCACATCGCGGGTCTTCCCAGTGTGGAGTGTACTTGGAGTAGTGAGAAAAGTGTTATATAAATGTAAAGAATTATTATTTTATGTACTCTTACGAATATACTTGTGTCTGACATAGTAGGCAGAGTGGTGGCTTTGAGGCTAGGGATTTGCACTGGCAATCGTAAATACCAAAAATGACTCTACTTCGTTGGGCCATTGAGCAAGGCCCTTAACCTGCAATTGTTCCTTCCTGGGTATGACGTCAATCTGCATCCAGCCCTGCAGGTAGGCCCTCCAACCTGCAGGGAAAACCTGGAGGTTGGTGGCAGTATTGGCACTTCAGCCACCATAAAAAAAACCTCACATTGGTTCCATTCCATCTGAACTAGTGTGGTGCTGAGGTGTGACCCATTGTATGGCTGCACTCTGGTCCTGACCCAGGTATTTCTGTTATTCCTAGTTCTACAATGAAAGGACAACAGTGTCAGTATATAATTCTCTTTCCAACAATTAATCCCATATCGGTCAGGTCAGGTTGGGGAGTATGCAGTGGTACAGCGCATTGCTGCACCCCCAGGGAAAACATGCGGTCCAGTCCCACCCTCCAGGTGTTACATGGGTGTCCCCTTGGCCTGGTCCAGCTGCACAGGTCCTCAGCAATGAGGATCCTGTACACCAGAATCACCCTCTGAGAATTGTGCAACATGGCTCTAGTGCTGTAACTGACACTTCCTCAAAATGCAGGTAATGTGCCTCATTTGAGACTCCGTGAGCAACTGCTCATTTGACACAAAGTCAAACCTCTTGACGAGTTTGACATTCTCTCCACAGACAGAGACACTGCTGATGGCTATGCCCAAGAGGTCATTAAAAAAGGACTGAATCTTGTTTTTTATCCCAGAAACTCGCAAGCCCAAACACTCTGATTCCTCGCTCAGTCACTCATGAGCTCTGATCAGAGCCTTCCTTGACTCTGCGAAGATCACAGCATCATCGGCAAAGTCAAGATTAGTGAAACTTTCTTCACCAACAGATGCCCCACAGCTGCTGGACCCCACAACCTTGCCCAACACCCAGTCCATACAAGCATTGAGTAGGAGCAAGAACACTGAAGAACCCCAGACTTAACTGGGAAGAACACCAAGGCTCTGCCTCGACTCTGCACAGTACCAGTGTACAAGCCAGCCATGATACCTAGCAACCCTGGGGGATCCTGCGAAGTCTCAGGATATCCCACAGGAGGGCTCGATCAACTGAGCTGAAAGATTTACAATAATCAACAAAGGCTGCAAAGAAACTCGCATTTGCACTCCATGAGACACCTCAGTGCCAGAATGTGGTCGATGGTAGACTTTTTAGATGTAAAACATAACTGCTCTGATCACTAGTAGGTGAGCAAGTGATCGTGGATCTTATTGAGGATGACCCTACCAAGAACCAAGAACAGTGTTATCCCCCTGTAGTTGCCACAATCCAGGCAATCACCCTTTCCTTTCCTGATAGGGATGACAAGTCCTGTTTTCCATTCAGTTGAGATGACTCCAATCTCCCAATTGGAAGCAAAGATTACTTGCAATGCATAGAGCATAGCCTTACCACCAGCCTGGAGAAGTTCACCCTGGATACCACAGATCCCTGCAGCCTTCCCTACCCTCCGCTGTTTCACCACCTGTACAATCTCGTTGAGATTGGGTGGTTCACAGCTAATTGGAGGATCAGTCTCAAGAGCCGTGGATTCGGAGGTATCCAACATTCTAGCTGGAGGATCAGCTTTAAACAGCCGCGTGTCATTTTAAAAAAAAAAAAAAAAAAAGCACAATACTCTGAATAGTTACAGGATGCATATACTCAGACAGATGTAGTTTTTTATTCTTTGTAATTCAAAGTCACACTGAGGTGAACCCACCTGTCCATTGGAATATACTTAAGCTATATGGAAACTAGTCAGGGGCCCCTGCCTGGGGCCTTTCCAGAGTTGGAAAGAGACCCTATTTGATTGAGAAATCAGCTTTTGGAGTCAATGCTTTGCATACAGGTGAGACTAAATATACCTATTTAGCATTTTTTGCAATCTCTTGTATAACCTCTGAGTTTTTTCTTGCCAGTGGTGTATCCAATGGCCAGTTTCCATACCCAGAATCCAGTATGCCTGGATCCATTCTGTTGCTTGACTAGAACAGCTCCTGACATTCAGATCCATCCTAGTCTGACTACATGAGATTACCAAGTTCTTGTATCCCTCTTCCAGATGAGCTTCTCTCTGATTATCTGAACGTTTGTGATGCCTAATTAAGAATGGTTCTTTTTCTGGCCCTTTTCTTTGACCAGTTTATGAGTAACCTGATCAGATCACATACAGTATCTTCAGAGAACATATTCCCCCACCACACCAAGCTCATTTCTACAGAAACACATCTGCAGCAAACATATATAATCTAGGCTGCTAAACCTCTGATGTATGTAGCTTTTGTTGGTGATCCATTGTTTCTAATAAACCAGAGGTTCTCGAACTTGATCATGGTGCCCCATGTGTATTCAGACTTTTATTCCACCCAAGTTTTTATAATCATTGATTCATCATTGTTTTTCAAATAAGCTGTTTGTTTTAAAAGTTTGGAGATTTCCTCACTTCATTCTTAATGAAAAAGACACTATGCTGTATGAGTTACATTTATAACAAATTTAGATATATTAATATATTTTCTCACATTTTTTATAGTTTGTCTCTTTTTTTATTTCTAAATTATTTGCCTCTTAATTGCATGCTTAAAGTGCCAGTTAACAAAACAGACATCCAAAGTTCAAATAACAGTAACAAAGGGGAGCAACCACTTCATTCCTCATTTTTGCTTATTAGCTAACAACAACTTAAACAAGGCCAGTAATGAGTAATCCCAAATAAGTAAAACACAATATCTGTCTTAAGTTTGCATAAAAAGTAAACAAATCCTAACCTATCCATTATTTCCACAGGCTGTTCTTGTTTTATAAATATACTGTTGAGTGTTTGTACAGTATGTGTGGTGCTATAGATGCTCAGTACACGTTGTAGGATCTTTCAGGGTTTTGTCTTTTGTCAATTCAGACTTGTGTCAGACTTGCCGGTGTGTTTTTGTTGGATATGTTAAGAATCACATTTACTAATTTGCATACATCATCTTCACCAAATTTGTCAGAATGTAATATCAGTATTATTGACCTTACACGTCCCCCTTGACAGTTTCTATATATTATTTATCAATTTATTAGTACAGGGGGTCGTCGGGTTACGACACAGTCCCGTTCCTACAATAGTGATGTAACCCGAATTTTGGTGTAAGTCGAAAAACACCCTAGCCTAAGTCACTTACCTATCTTAACACAGTTGCAAAATCATAATCTAGAACATAAAAACACAACTAAACATCAGAAAAAGGAAAAGGACATAAATATACTGTAGTGTCTACTGTACTGTAGTAACAGAAAAAATGAGTGTAAAAAAGAATCCTTACCTTTTATTCCTTCTCACGTCTCAATTTTTTAAAGTTTTTATGGGAGTGAGGATTGTAAACTCAAAACGTTGTATGTCAAGATGTTGTAACTCAGACCCCCTGTATATTTTTCTGTTAAGGCCATTAAACATACCAATTGCTGTTTAAATTCTTTGAAATCAAAAAATAGCAGTATCCAACCACAACAGAAACTGTCACTTGTGGAAAGCAAAAAATTATGAAATAATACATTTTTTTGCATACGTTTTTTTTTTATTTGGTGTGGAGATGATTCTGATTCAGTAGTCACTTACCAAGCAATACACAGCACCAAGTTAGAATATATTAATAATGATGCAAATATTTCCAACTGCCAGTGTAAGGTTCCTTTGGGAATCATTCTTATTCTGTTGTCCCAGTATCAGAGAGGTAATTTTGGTATTAAGCTAAACTTGCACTGTGTTGAAAGTAAATTACAAAGTTATGAGTACTAACTTGACATTTATTAATATTAAAAGATCTGAAGTGCTTTTTTATTCATAAAAAGAAAGCTGCACTAACATGCACACTCTTGTTTCCTGACCATCAATAACAAAAAAGTGGTTCTTTCAGTTACAAGTTGATTCTTGAATCTGTGCCCTATCCATACTATATTTTTACTTAAATATTGCCTGCTCACTGCATTGTTAAAACAACAGTATTCTGTAATGGATGCTGGCAAGACTTTAAAGAATTCCAGACCCTGATAATATAATGAGTTACTTAATTATGCTTGTCTACAGAAATTAACAGTTACATAGTCCATAATTAAATGCTCAGATATAAACTGAAGTTATGTCACTTTGAAGTGTAAAGGTGGAAAAAAAGTTACTTTTAAGTAATTTACAGATGTTTCTTTGGGAAAAAAAAATAAGCATACTGGTTATTAATATGTTAGTACATAGAATTTATCTTTTATTTCAGAAATCCTAGCATGAGGTTATCTGTTTTATATGTAATAATTGTATTGACTTGTGAGTTTATAGTGTTTTTTTTTCCTATGTTCAAAAAATTAACAAAAATATCTTTAAGATCCTCAAAAATTCACTGCACCTCAGCTTTATCTGTGAGAGGGAACTAATCTCCAGTGGTAATAGATGTTGTATTTTAAAAAACATAAGTAGCATGTTTTGATTAATTATTTTTACATACAGCATAGGCATGTGTTAATGTGTATACAGTTTGATCATCCAGTTTATAAGACATAATAAAGATTTCAACAAAAGGCGTATCAGATGAAAATTCTTACAGAACAGGAAAGCTGTGAAAACAGAGTAGCATCCAAAATATCTGCAAAATATCTGCAAACTATATTTTAAAAATTGTTTTATTTGTCAGAAAACCATCTACATTGTTTCTTTAAATGTGTAATAGATGCTCACTGGTAGAGAGCCAACAGTGTCTGGTTTTGTCCCCCACTTTTCAGTCCAAATGTTACTTTTTGACCAAAAATGAAAAGGCATCAGCACTCTTTTTCCACTCCTTTAAATGTATCTAACAAATTATGTCTGTGTACTAACAGGCAATTTTTTAAAATAATTTAATTGAGAAAATATGTTTTTAATGCCTGGTTTTGCCACAAGTGAGGCTTTCTGGCACCTTATTTTTATGACTTTAAGATTTATATTAGTTTTGAGTGCAAAAACCACTTTACAGTTAAAATCTAATAAGTATTATTTTTGTATTGAGTAATCTTGATTTTGTAATTTTTAAATGTGTGGGGTAAACTGGGAACTAAATGAGTGCTACATTGTTCCTAGTAAGGACATCAGAGGGTAGAATTTAATTATTTTGCAATAACAAAGTGCTAATGTAATATTACAATGACTCTTGCAAGAGTAAACACTGCACCTGTGTATTAAAAAAAAAGATTAACATGCAATGGTCAAGATCTAAACCTCAAAACACAAAGTAAAGGAAGATACATTTTAAAATACTGTATCCTTTAAATGTTTAACCTATAATTAATTAAACTGCTCTAGTAACCTCTATAAATTTTCGTGGTATCCAAAAAGTTTAAAATGATAATCAAACAAGAACCTACAGGTTCTTTTTCTAAAGGCTTTATGTAAATGGATTGAAGTTTAACTGAAAGCTATCTTTTAAGACTTCATTCAGTAAGAAAAAGCAGGCAGAGGTTTGATACATTTGCCATTCTAAAATAATGTTTGCTCTTGTATTTGAATAATTTAATATAATTTTAAAAAATAATCAAGCTTATTAGTAAATACACAAGCAGATTCACTGCTGGTAAATTGCTCTAACATCCTTTATGAAATTTTGCTGTACATTGCACTGTACTGTTACCGCTGCATCCCTTTTTTCAAAAACCAGGGTGAATACAAGTGAATGAAGACAGTGGTGTAATGTTGTTTAGGTTTGGTTCAGAAAAATGTTATTCATACTTTGACAAAAATGCATAAAACTGTTTGAACAAAAAACATTTTTCACGATTTGTATACTGATAATTTATATTAAAGACTGGATTAAGTGAATGGTAAAATCAACCAATCAAATACTTCTTAATTCTTTTTTTATGTTTAAAGTTATAACAGCTGAAAAATACAAGGACTAAGCAGTTAACAAAATTATATATAAATAATAGTAATTCAAAACTACAGTGTATACCCAATATAGGGGAAGTGGGATTTTTTTGGACATAATTTCTGAAGTATTTAATCAAATAATTTCTGGACACAATTCTTTCCAAAGATACAAATTTTAGTGAGGGGTAGCCTGTTTTCTGAGACACTGAGAAGTAACACAAAAGCGACAACTGCTTTACATCACAAGTAACATTTCAATAGGGATTCTGCTATTCAGTAATTATATTTAAGGAAAGTTTCCACTTAGGTTGCAAGGCTTTCTATTACTATTTAGTGTCCAACAGAAAATTTGATACAGAAAAGAATGGCAGGCATAGGGGATTTTAGTTATTTAGTGTACCCCAGCATTATAAGCCTACCAGAAGCACATTTAAACATTTCTTATTTAAAAAAACAGAACATGAGAAAGTTGCTGAAGGAAGATGCCCTTAGACACAATGCTGTTATTTAACGGTATAGAGATTTGTATATCAAGTAAGGATGAAAGCAATAAGTGCCTAATAATAATAATGTGGATGACTTGGTTAATTTTTTTTTCTTTAGTCCTTGTGAAAAGAAAATGTTGTCTGTCTAAGACACAATTCCAGTGATGTCTCTGCTGTTCATACTATGGCTAGCAATGGTCATATTGCCACAGTTTTTACCTATGGTGTTATGTTGACGTTTAGTAAATTGTTCCTGCTTTCTTAGCTGGAGGCTATAACATTTTACCCCTTTGCTCTGCACCTAGCAGTTGAAAGAGGTGCAGCAGCACTGTTTTGCTCAGTTTATATTGGTTTGGCAGCAACATGTTGTGGCTGCCTTTGATGCTGGCCTGTCAAACCGGTTTCCTCTTAATTGAAGAACAGGTTTGCCTAGCTTTTTATGCCAACAAATTCTGGTATGATTCCGGGTCTCAGGGAAAGTAGAAACCTGCCCAGCCAGTTAGATGAAAGGCATATTTGGTTATCTGAACTACTTTATGTGTATGTGTGTGTGTATATATATATATATATATATATACATATATATATATATATATAATATAAATATATATACATACTCTACCTCTGGAACTGAGCAGTCTAGTCAAGCAGTTGTTCGCTTATAGTACTCTCTGACAATCTGCAGAATCATCTCATTTAATAAGCACAGGAAGTCTGCATCTGCAGTGAGAGTTGAATTATGAGATTTTTTCTTTGTTGTCTTTTCCACAGAAACTCTTCATAAGATGGTAAGTATTGAATTCTATACTGACTTCATTATTCTTTTTTTTTTGTAGTATGTGAAAATTAGAATGTATATTTTTCTTTTATTCAGTGTTCTGCTGAATTTAAGAATTCAGCCTTTACTTGATAATGTTTAAGGTAACATCGTGCGTCTGTCAATGATTACTATATAATGATAACTGCATAGTAAAAGTACATAGTAAACACTTTTAGAAACATTTATCAGTGTTGTAAATTATGTTTAAACAATGTCTTAAGGTCAAATAACTTGTAGACATAATAAAAATAATAAAGCCAATATTATGCGGTGCATTTAGTTGTCTTTTCCATAATTTGTAATGATCTTATAAGTGTCCAGCCTAGCATGTAATTGACACAGAAAATTATAAAATCCTAATGCTAAAATTAGTATTAAGCAAAAGAACTTGACTTTGATCATTGCTTTTCCATTTTGCATTACATTTGACTTGTGAATCTCTAATACTATACCACATGGATTTTATACCTTTACTGTTAGATTATTTTTGGTGCAGAATTGCAGTATCTTAAGATAGTCTAGCAAGTATAAAAATTAGTGTATTGAAGGTTCAACTAAATGTAGCCTTATCAGTAATTAGCCAAGGAAGATATCCCAAAGGCATGACTAAAATTTGTTGAGGAAATAATGAACAATGAGTACCGTATTGTATGCTAATTCATTGCTGGGATGATCATTGATTGATACTATTCTTTGTTTCTTGTAGTAACCGCTGTTAAAACAATGAGGTGCAGTAGATGTGATTAAAGACAATGTACAGTTCATTATTACCCACTGCTAACCTACCACACATTTAAGGACTTTTTCTTATCTTTGCTGCCCAGTGTTGCTTTTGTGACATGACCTCTCTTAAAACTGTTTGCATTAGTGTTTGGTATTTTGCATACATTATTTTTATAAATACCATATAAGTTTGCCTTTGTCATTATGGTACTTCATAATAATTTCCACAGTGTCACTTTAGCAGCCTTCCAAAAGTTAGTAATAAATAAAAAAAATTGTGTTTGATGTTTTTCAAATTAGTACATTATTAGTCAGAATTTACTTTTTTTTTGCCATCTATCCTCTTTTTAAACCACTCTTCCAAATTAGAGTCAACAGGAGCCTGTTCTGGTAGCACTGGGTACAAGGCAGGAATCAACACCAGACAGACCATGAGTCTATTACAAAACGTTCTCTCACCTGAACATACATTTGTACACTCTGGACCATATTTAGAGTAAACTCCTGTATTATATTATACTGCTGGTGCTTAGTCATAATGCCCCCTTTAGCATTGATGGACTTGTTTTCTGTATGATAAGGAATGAATATGTTGTGTATATTATATAAAAAAACGGTTTAAATTATGGTATTGGAAAACAGTCAAAGATAAACCCTGCTCTGCATCTTTTTTCTTCATATTTGTGTATATCAAAAATAAGGGTGATGCATCTTTTTTTCATAAATAAATAAACTATGATAAATATTTATTAGACTACATGGAGATTCTGGTGAATAAATATTTTTAAATTTGATCATCTCTGGTTGTGCCCAAACCAACTTTTCCCACAGTTATCCTCTATGGGTGTGGGTGTTTCACATTATTTGTTAAAGTTCTGCTCGACCAGTCTGACCACTAGGATTACATGTCAACAAAAAATACATTCAAGGTGGCTTTCTTTAAGTAATCTAATAAGGTAGTTCATACAGTAATCATTGTGATTCAGTTCTGAATTTGAAGATTTACATTTCTCATACAAATTCTTTTCTTACTGATGAGGATAGGCAAGCTTTGAAGCTTTCATTTTGAGAACCTCTGTCTTATGTGGTTTGTTTTTACTACTTTTGTACATTCATTAAAATTTTTTTTCTGAAAGTGATGATATTCATATTCATTATCATGTACTTCTGTTTTTCTTAACTTATATTTAACTCACATTGGTTCTGTGATACAGAAAATTTCTTCCTCTGGTGTTTGTTGTTGTTATGTGCATCATCATCCAGCGAATGTTTGTGTCTCAATATTTCTGATCGTGGGTATTATTTTATCAGCATTATGAAAGTTTAGAGGAATGTGTTTACTTGGGCTGCAACTAATGATTATTTTGGTAGTCGACTAATCGTTCACTTTTTTTTCCAAGTAGTCACAATTATTTCATGCCTGAATACTTTGATGCCTGCGACCTGTGGTTGCACATCCTGTTCTGGGCTCCAGTGCATGTCTTGCCCCATCTGCTCACGTCTGTCCACCTGTGAATGTCACCCTGATGTCTCTGCATTAACACAATTAAAATTAATAATAATCAAATTAAAATAACAATCAGTGAAACATGTGAATTTGAAAATAATCAATGTTTTATATTAGTGTGACTGTCACAGTAAAAAAGAAATACATTAAACAATACAAACTAAAGTGCACATAGTCTTTAAACAAAAAAAGTGCATTAACTTAACCAAAAATGACCACTGGTATGTCTTAAAGTCCAAAAGTTTAAATAAAGCTTCAATACAAATAAAATAAAACAATAATGTACAGTTTATAAAAGATTCAGTTCATATATTCCTGACTGCAGTGCAGGAACGTGAGCATTTCGACATGCTCTGGTGTGAGGCTGGCTGTCTTCTTTGAGGCAATGTTCCCAGCTGCTGAGAAGAGATGCTCAGAGGGAGTAGAGGTAGCAGGAATACACAAGAATGATTTTGCAGATAGATAAAGGAACACTCTGAAGGAAAAGTGTTGTAGTTTATTACATCATGTACTATATTATGCCAAAATAAAAAAATAACAGACTAAAATATGTAACAAGCTAATTGCTGATATACTCCAAAACACAAGTTACCTTACGTTAGTAAGAGATGGTCTACTATTCATATGAACTCAAATATTATACGAAAAAGAAGACAAAAAACTAGGACGGCTCAGCTACTCCTGTTCACTCGTTTACTATAGCTCTAAACACGTTAGCAAACATAACTGAAGGTATATTCACTTAACCCTTAAACTGCTCAACTGGCTAGAGTCGGTTTCCAGTGAAATTTGGAAGCATGCCGGAGCCGAGTATATTTGGCAATGTATATTCATTGAATACTGCAACCGACTGTAGTCGTGTCTCAGTTACAATTTGCCAGCACGCAGGGGACAAGTACAGGCAGTCCCTGAGTTACATAGAAGATAGGGACTGTAGGTTTGTACTTAAGTTGAATTTGTATGTAAGTCGGAACAAGTACATAAATTTAATAAATGCTATTGTTGACCGACTGTAACGAAGTGCTCTGCCAATGAATGATGGAGTTTCACCTCTCTCTGACCTTTTTATTATTTCCACTTTATTTTCAATGGTGATGGTTTTTCTCTTCTTTACTTTATCACCAGCACTTGCATCAGATTTGTGTTTCAGAGACATTGTTGAAGGGTGAAGACAAAAGATTAAGATGAGCTCTTCTGCACAGCACTGTACACGCTATCACAGCAGGAAGGCACCAGTCGTCAACACATCTGGTGTACTGACAAGAGACAACTTCCTGCTATGTACATAACAGTACAAGTAGGCTTGCTATTGCGAATGAATGGGGGCATTAATGGGCAGTTCATCACCAGGCCACCTCACAGTCACCTCCACTACAGTATGCTGACTACAGCATCCGCCCACCGAGAACGAACATGGTGCGGCCAAAGGCGGCTAGTGAATCACCCCCATTCAATAGGCAGCCATCCGATGCACACTACAGTGCTACCCCCCGCCACACCGTTCACCCTTAATGACCTCCATTCAGCCACAACCAGGTCACCACTTGCAGCATTACCAGCCACCCACCAAGAACGAACGGGGTAGCCGTGTGTGGTGGGTGGGCAGTGAAACCGCTTGCCACCAGCAGTCGCCCGAGGGACACTACACTGCGCGAGCAGCGAAATCGCCCCCCTCCAGCCTCCATCCAGCCACCACTTGCAGCATTACCAGCCACCCACCGAGAACGAACAGGGCAGCTGTGTGTGGTGGACGGGCAGTGAAACCGCTTGCTGCTGGGAGCCGCCCGAGAGACACTACACTGCACAGGGAGCAAAATCGCCTCCTTCCAGCAACCGCTTGCAGCGTCCCCAGGCCGAAGATGATGGAGCAGCAGTTACTGAGGCGCATACGTCGCAGCTGTGGCCCGTTCGTAAGTCGTAGGTCGAATGTCCGTAACCTGAGGACTACCTGTATATTTGCCGACGTATATTCATTGAACCCCGCAACTGGCTATATTTGCTTCACAATGCAATTTGGCAGCACACTGGAACTGATCAGTCAGTGCCGTACATTTGAGCAGCCAGCTCATGAGCACTGCCGGCCCCGGCAGAACTGCAGCACCACTGTCTCTGGGATTCAACCGCTGCACTTCAATCATCAGCATTTACCTCTGTGTGTTTGCGTGCAGCCAGTTCAAGTGCAGTTGGCTCGGTGATTTACTGAATTTCATCAATGGCTTCAGTTGCACCTTGAACATATAATAATAGATTGTTGCAGTAGTTTTTTTTTTTTATAGTTTTTACAGTTCATTTGCAGTGTGTAAAATGATCAGTGTTGCAGTAATTGTGATGCTCTTTGCATGAAAAAAAATGTGTTCCATTAAAATTTCACATTTTCTTTGTGAATTGTGACGTCTACTTAAAAAGTGCAGCTAAAAAGTATTTGGCGTCCAGGGGTGCATTAACTCCCAAGTATGTGTTGGTTTAAGGGTTAACTATCATTGTCGAAACCTTGATATACACATTATAGTACAAACATCAACGTTAACATGTCTCACTAACTTTACTCGCTAAAACTTGCCTCTCAAGAGACAGCGGCATCACGGCTCCAGGATGCTTGCATTTCAGATGCTCATGCATCGCAGTGGTGCTGCCGTGATAAGAAAGCTCTACTTTGCATAATCTGCATTCAACTTTTTTTTCTTTTTTGGTGAAGTGCTCCCACACTTTAGAAAGTTTCTGTCTCAATTTTTTTCCATCTCCTTCCCCCTCCTCTATCCGACTCGCCATTGCAACAACGTTTATTTTCCTCTACATTCTTCTTCTCCTCAGACGTCGTTCTTCGTTGGTAGGACTGTGTGAAGTCTTGACAAACAAAAACAAACGATACTGCCCCCAGACATTGTAGTGCATCGCAGTTACAAAAACCAATGTGTTTCTTTGTGACTGGAGCCTCTATTGAAGGTTCTGTTTATGACGCGTCGACAATAAAAAATTTGCGTCAGCGATTTTTTGAAGTCAATGTCATCGATTACATCAACTAATCGTTGCAGCCCTAGTGTTTACTATATACGTCATTTCTGAAACATTTTCAAAACAAGGCATTTGCCCTTTTCATTTTTATTAGATGAGCGCAGTGGTACCTTGCTGTTCTTGCATTCATGTACACTTGTTTGTTAGTATATGCAATTTTTAATGAATTTTAATTGGTTCACCTGAAGTGAATAAGCTAAAATGGTGCAAAGGTAAGTTGTACCAGGGGTTTTAAAAAAATAGTTTAGATTACCAAAAACTGAAAAGTAATGTAATTTTCAGAATTATACAAAAGGCCTTTTTCAGGGAACCAGTAATGGGATAAAGACTTACAGCTATTCTAGAAGTTAATCACGTATTGAAAGTTGATGCAGATAATTCTTACTGGTGTCTCACCTTCTGTTGATTACTTACAAACCTTCTGTCTTTACAAAAGCGGTGTCTGAATAAATTGTGTTACTACATACTTGGAAGCATTATTTGGATAATATTCCACTGTATATAGATATCAGTAATTGTGAGAAAAAGGCAATTAACAAAGGGAAGACAGACAGACCATTATAAATGTATCTCTCTTTCCTTTATAGAAATCACACAGAAACCCTAAATTTCAATGAGTACAGTTTCCTACGCCATCAAAGGGAACTTGGAAACAGTTGTCTAAATAACAACAGTTTGTGTGGCAGGTGCTTCACACACAAATTGCAAAAAAAAACCTCAAGGGAAAAGCAATTTTTTAAAAAGTACTGCCTAGACACTTAGTGGCAACCAAAAGTTCGTAGGAGTAATATCAATCTACTTTCATAAAGAAGTAATGCACAACACTCAGCTTTCAGTATAATCCATCCAATAAGGATGATGTGAGCATACAATATATGCATAACTTACTTGTATATGCACTCTTAAGTTTTTATTTATTTATCCTAGTGAGTGTATGTAGAATAAAAAAATTGAGAGTGCATATACTCTACATGGTTCAGCTATAGATTTTGCGCCCTGTCTAGAATGGCCTTGAGCTCAGTGCTGCCAGTTCAAGGATTTGATTTTCTGTTGGTAGTTTGAATATTCAATCTTTTTTCTTGTTATTGAATAATTTAAGTAATTCTCATTGTTGTGATTTTTGGGAATAGTGGTTAATACAGACAATTTTTTTTATAGAGAGAGAGTTTACAGTGTTACTGAGCAAAGTAAATCTCAGTACATTTGATGAGTGACACATCTTCATGTAGATGAATACTATAGATTGTAGAATTAAAATGTGCCAAGACAAATTATCAAAACTTAATCTAAATAAAATCTATAGTTTTCTGTGTAAGATGTTATCTAGATAAAGATGATTTTAGTCTTGTTTATGGCATACTGCGATAAGTGGTCCATGGCGCTGTTCTGATTTTAAATAAATAATTGCACCCCGCAAAAGTGTAGGCTTTTGGTGCAAACATGCTTCCCTGGGAGGACGGCTGGGGGTGCCTGCCTGATTGCGAAGACAAGTGTGATTGAACGCTTCAGACAGATGCCTTATTAATCTGAGGGTGCGGTGTGTTTGCGCCTGTGCCCTGTAAGGAGCATTAATATAAGAGCATGAGAAAGAGCTGTGAGAACAGCATCATGGAGAGAGGCAGGACAAGCCAGTGTGGGTACAAGGCAGCATGGTTCTAGGCCCACAAGTGAGTAAAGGATTGGTGCTCTAGGGTCAGATCAACCCCACTGATCAATTATTGAGGTGTGGGAATGATTGAGGTTGCATACTACCCCAGGAATCCAAGGTACGCCAGGGGTGCAAGAAGGAAGACTGGAGGACAACTAATCCCAAGCAGTCTGGGTGGTGCCACTTGGAGGCAGCTAAGTTTGGTGTCGTGTGGTGAGGACCGTGGCTGCTTGTGTCTCTGCTGGACGAGTGAGCAATGGGTGAGCCAGGGAGGCAGAATTGGAGAGGTACTGGGCTTGTCCAACAGAATATGAAGGACCTGATGGCTGTTGGTTTTTGTCTCATTTTAATCTGGATTTTTAACTCACAGACAGTGACCGTTTTAATGGATTATTTCTTTTTCTTTTTTTTTGGAGCACTGCACTATTTGAACACTGTTTGTTTGGATTGTTTTAATAAAAGCATTGGAGCATTTTTGCACCAACCCCTTGCTCTGTGTATTGTGTCTTCATCTGCTAGCTCATCCCTCAAGTATGTTATCAGTGGTGGCGGGGTTCAAGAGGCTCCCCAGAAGGACTCAGTAGCGTGGAGCCAACTCACACCACCACACATACTGTTTAAATCATTTAAATACATTATCTCTCTTATTTTTATTGCCCACAGGGATAAGATGCCATTGCTGCCAGAAAAAAATCAGTTGAAATGTGAAACTTTTTGCTTAGGACAAACTGACACAATGAACAGTACAACAGGAAGCTGTAGCAGTCCTGCTTCTGGCACATCCTCTGATACTCCCAGTGACCTTTTCAGAGACCTCTTGACAAAACTGAAAGACTGTCATGACATAGAAGTGCAAGGTACTCTATTTAAATTTACAGTAATGTGATAGCTTTGTGCAGAATGACTTCCATGTTTTTGTGCTCGGCATTTTTGTTACTTGAAGCTAATGTTTAGGAGATCTTTGCAAACATACGTTCTATGCTGCTTTTTATTTCTCTGATATTAAATTGAAGATTATAAATAGTGGTACACTTTCTAATGACACAGAAATAAATTATAAAGTGGAGTACACGAAGCTTAGGTACTACAGTAAGTTCCATAGCTGGATGGAAACTTTCTAAGAAAGAAGCTGGTGGACAGCTGAAACTGTTAGTGGAACTCTATTAATACTTTGCAGTATGAGATTACCATTTCATTTCTATGAGCAGTAGCACCTGGCTAAAGAATAACTAAGTGGGACTAAAGTAAATATTGTCTTTTAAATATTTCTTATTTTCTCTTAGTTGTTGCATAAATGAAATGAGAGGAGAGGATGTCGAGAGGAGTCAGATGAGGTGGCTCGGGCATCTGATCAGGATGCCTCCTGGACGCCTCCCTGGTGAGGTGTTCCGGGCACGTCCAACCGGGAGGAGACCCCGGGGAAGACCCAGGGCACGCTGGAGGGACTATGTCTCCCG
This sequence comes from Polypterus bichir lapradei, assembly GCA_026402145.1. Classification (NCBI taxonomy): domain Eukaryota; kingdom Metazoa; phylum Chordata; class Cladistia; order Polypteriformes; family Polypteridae; genus Polypterus; species Polypterus bichir. The sequence goes on along the minus strand of JANRMT010062819.1, from coordinate 37,575,993 downwards.
GCTGGCCTGGGAACGCCTTGGGATTCTCCCGGAAGAGCTGGAAGAAGTGGCCGGGGAGAGGGAAGTCTGGGCCTCTCTGCTTAAGCTGCTGCCCCAGCGACCCGACCTCGGATAAGCGGAAGAGGATGGATGGATGGATGAAATGCAGATCACATGAATTGTTGTTTTTATTTATGCCACACAAATTTGAGCAGTGTGTATGCTAATATAGCTGTCACTTAGAAAATAAACAACAGTAATGCTGTATGTTCTTTGTTCACTAGAACCACTACATAGAATGGTGTGAAACTATGTTTTGACTGTGCCAGGTAGAATGAATATAACTGTTGAAGAAGGTGTTACAAATGGTGATTTTTAAAGCTATTTGAAAGACAAGACAATGAAATATATCCCTGCCGTTTTTCTGCTGTTGTTGATGAGAAAGGAAATCAAATATGGCTGCTCTGTGTGATGGGTGTTGGTTTGTGCCAATAATATGTCTCGCACCACAGGTTCAAGAGCAGATGATAACAATGGCAGGTCAATCCTTTTTAAGTTTGGCAGAGGTGTTTGAAAAGTGAGTCGCAACCACTGCACTAGTTAGTAGAATTGTACATCCAGGAGAAGAGTAATAGGATAAAAAGCAATATCTGAAAAATAGTGCCTTGTTGTTGTGACGAAGCGGGTTCTGCTCCAACTCTCATTCAGTCACTGATGAGCTAGGCAGTGAAGACATCAACCATGAAGCAAGGGGATGCTGCAAAAAGTGCAAAGTGCTTTTATTAAAAAAATCTACAAAATCAAAGTGTTCAAATAGATAAGTGCAGTGTCTCTGAAATAAGTCGTTAAATAAATAATCCAATGAAACAGGTGAATCCATGGAGGTTAGAATAGAACACAATAGAAAAAAAAATCCTTTAAAAACCGAGGTTAAAATAACGGCTAGAAGCAGTCTTTCTTTAAAACTAAAGCCAGGTGCGTTCTTCTATGGACGGCTACCCTGCTCTTCCCATTCGGGCCCCGTAACAGGGGAGTTGCTCTGCTAGCAAATGCAGCTCCTTCATTTCTGGTCCGGTAGCCCTCCGATCCCCAGCTACGTTGGGCTCCAGCCAGACCGGGACTTGGGTTCCTTCCCCCAGCGCCCAGGACGCTCACGACACTCAACACTCCCAAAGCATCCTCGACTCCGCTTCATTCAACAGCCAGTTGACCCCTCTGCCGGTCACTCCAGCTCCTCTAAACTGCTCAGCTGGAGTGACCGCTTCCAACAGCCCCGCTCCGAGAGTTGGCCAAATACTCCTTTGGGGCTCTCTTACCAGCTGCCTTCCACCTTAATAGAGCCTGTTCTTGCTTGTGTTCTCACTCACGCACCGGCTTTCTCCTTCCTGCTTCCTTCTCCTTTAACCTCCCATTCTCTTTTTCTTCTCTCTCTTTTCTCTATCTTTCCTTCCCCTTTCTATCCACCTCGCACTTCTGTTATTTATTACGGGGACATGGATCAGGTGTGCCAATCAGCAGCTCCCAGCAACAATTACGGATTACGGAACGACTCCTCACCTGCACACTTAAGCAAGGATCGTCCGCATCACAAATCTCCCGGGAACCGCTCTGGCCACACTGCCACGCCCCCTTTCTAAGTTGCAAGGGCGGCAATTATTTATTTAAAAAGTGGCCTTTGATCTGAGCTGTGGACCCGCTATACCACAGTTATATAGTGTGTGTTGAGTGGCACAATGCTGAAATTAGCAAGAGTTAAAATCAAGGCACCATTCTTGTACCTGTTCATTCAATTGTCAGTTTTTGCCTTTGAGTCAGGTTTTCTTTTAATACACTCAAATGACATTTGACTCATAAAATACAATCTGGCAGCTCTAATAAATATACATTTCTTAATCAGAATCTGACGTGACTTATAAAAAACTTAGTGGTCAGTTTGTTTTAGTTATAACTCATACGTCAAGAAAGAAAATATACTGTTAGTTTTATTGGAAACAGCTGAAATGTAAACAATTGATTTAAATTAGCACAATAAAATTGTTGCTGTTTTTGACTATACTTATTTTTCAACATGTTACTTCAACTTATAATTTTTAAATTCAATATAATTTATATACTTATTTGTTAAATATATTTTTGTATTTATTGGATGTAGTTTGAAAAATATTTTCAACTTGCCTAAGCACCTGGCATTGCTTGAATATATTTGTAGAATGGGTTAAGGAAAGAAACAAAGCCTTATGTGTGTTTTTAAATGGTGACCTGTCATTCATACTGCCCCTCTATCAATATCTCTGATTTTGTGAGTCGAGAATTTGTTCTTTTTAGGTCCAATTGGATTCCACAATTGCATTAACTACCTGCTGGGTTGTAATAGTGAACACTGTCAAGTTTGACTCACCCTGTTAGTTCAAGGTGAACAGTTCATAGTCCTTAAATTATTTACTCTGACAAAGCAGGAGTTAAACAAACCTTTGTTTCTCCTTTGTGTTGTGCTGCATTTCCACTCTCGGTCAAGCCACACCCCACACCTCCCAGCAAAAGCGCTCAATACTCTTTTTTTGTATTTATTAGAGTAGATCGAAGCCGCACTAGTTATGATACACTGTGGTCATTTTGTGTGCTAGTCTGGCTTAAGTGTGTTTGACTGTTTCACTTGCTCTGGGCCATCTGGTGGTACTGGTATGCAAACTATACTTCACAGGGTGGGGGAGGGGGACCCACTGGGACCCTGAGTGTCAAAATATTGGGTTCCAGTGTATTCTATCTTGTCCGTATGGTCCTAGAGAATAACTATGCAAAATTAGGGTCCAGATCAACCAAAGAGGGTAGCATTGCATAGGGAACAGACATACATTATATTTTATACTAGCAGAATACCCGTGCTTCGCAGCGGAGAAGTAGTGTGTTAAAGAAGTTATGAAAAAGAAAAGGAAATATTTTAAAAATAACGTAACATGATTGTTAATGTAATTGTTTTGTCATTGATATGAGTGTTGTTGTCATCTCTCTCTCTCTCTCTCTCTATCTAT
>JANRMT010062819.1:37560395-37571042 GCA_026402145.1 Polypterus bichir lapradei | reverse complement strand
GTAGCTCTTCCTGGCTTTCTACGTAATGCGTGATTACGTGAGAGGCGTGATGATGTCATACGAAACTCCGCCCCTCCATCTGAACTCCATTACAGTAAATGGAGAAAAACAACTTCCAGTTATGACCATTACGCGTAGAATTTCGAAATGAAACCTGCCCAACTTTTGTAAGGAAGCTGTAAGGAATGAGCCTGCCAAATTTCAGCCTTCTACCTACACGGGAAGTTGGACAATTAGTGATGAGTCAGTCAGTCAGTCAGTCAGTCAGTCAGTCAGTCAGTCAGTCAGTCAGTGAGTGAGTGAGTCAGTGAGGGCTTTGCCGTTTATTAGTATAGATAGATTCCTTCATCAGGCAGTTATGTGCATAATTTATTTAATTTCCACATTAAACAGATGTTTTAACAGTGTGGTGTGTAAAGAAAAATTATTTCATGTGCTTATGCATGCCTTCTGAGTGAGCAATCTTTCAATTTGCACTTTTCTGTTTGTGAGTTGGCCTAGTGTATTGATTTTAATATTGAAATTGAAAATCACTTCTTTCTAAGCATTTTTGCTGGTCAAAATCTTTTATCTTTTCTTTTGTTCTTTAAATCCTTGGTTTGAAGTATAACCCCCTCTCACTCTTTTTTTAGTTAAAAAAGGATATTTTTAAATTTTAATCATTTAGTAGAAGCATTAACCAAATAAATGCTGTTGGGAAGTGGAGCAGATCGTTTGAATACTAGAATGCAGGTTATCTTATTATACAGTCTAAGCCTTCTAAGTTTATGTAATGGGATATAACTAAAAGTGAACACTTCAACAAAATGTGATAAATGTAATAGTTTTAATGGTGGGGCATATTGGGGCATAAGTGTCAGTGTTTACCCACCTAATTTCCTTTAATGCCATCTAAATCTCCATTACAGTTAAAGTACCATTTTTCCTTTTCCCAGGCTACTAATACAATAGTGGGACAGACATTGAGAATAATAGCTGCTGACTTACAGTAGCTTAACTAACTTCTCACATGGCCTGCTTTATATTATATGTTCAAGTGTGCCAAGCAGGGAATTTTTTTATTTGTTTCACAAATATACGTTAAAATGTAATTTACAAGAAAGTTCTTAATTGAAGCGAATTACCTGATAAAATACTTATTTTCTGTGTTTTACTATGTTTGGTTTGAATAATTAAATATTAGTGATTATTAATTAAATATTATTGATATTACGTGAAAGTAAGAAATAGATCTGTATATGTACAATGTTTCTTTAGCTTGATGTTAAAATGACTAGCACTAAAATGCTGATTTTCTGATTTCTGGGTTACTTTTTTAAATATTAACAGAACCAGTAATGCATATGAAGGATAAGTACTGTACATCAATATATAATAGTGTACTAGTTTAATAAAAAGAAAATAGAAATGTTTCAGATAAACCTTGATTGTGCTGAAAGCAGCAGGTTTCAGCTTGCACACAAATAGCAGTGGATTTAACTCTTTAATTCCATAGTCTATTATTAAATAAATTATCCACCTTATGAATTACAGTATTCATGAAATACTGTATGGATTTAGTTGATTAATGAAAAGAACAACTGTTGTGTGTGGCTACTAACAAACACATTAATACAACTGGGAGTAGTACTGTGACAGGGTGGGTAGCAATGCTACCTCATACTTTGTCTTGGGTTCAAATCTTTTAATTAATCTGTGTTAAGTAAACATTTTCATTTTGTGTCTGTGTGGGTTTTGCTCCGTATACTCTATTCTCTCACATCCAAAAGACTTGCACGTCAGATTAATTGGTGATTCCTAAGTGTTTGGGTGTGTCCATGAGTGGGCTTTGAGATAAACAGGCGCTTTCTTTGCCTGTGGATATTTGCTCCCTTGCACTCCATGCTTCTAGGAATGTAAGATGATTAGACTTATTTACTAAATGTAATAAGTAATTTACATTGCAATTTTCTCAATTGTATCAGTATTGATTCCTTTAAAATATAAAGACAATAAAGGACTTTAGGTATCATTTTCCAGTAATCTACATTGATTTTATTTTCTTTGGAAATCTTTAACTTAAGAGTAAGATGGTAAACAAAAACACACATATATACACACACACACACACAAAAAAGCCTTGTCTATCTCTGAAACTCTGGCTAGATGGATAGAGTTACTAACAGCACTGCAGTGGGCCACCAGGCCTTGTCTTGGCCACTCAGTAGCTCATGTTGCTGATGTTGCAATTTCAAATACTTTCTTGAACAGAATGCCTGTTTATACAGGAGCAACATTGTTATTCAGCCTCATACCTCTTTGTGGGTGTGGAGAGGGATTAAAGTATACTTTATATGGGGCTTAATTGCAGCCGTCTATCTGACAGCTTGAATAGAGAACAGTTTTATATCCCTCCTCCCCCCCTTCCCTTTTTTTCACTGAAGATTTGTATGATGTGATTGAAACGTAGCAAGTGGCAAGTTGTTCTGGGGTGGTCAAGGAGTCCCTGTCTCCTAACTAAAGACTCCTTGTGTAGTGTCCCCTTAGGCCAGCTTCACAAGTTTAGACCAGTTCATTTACTTAGTTTTCTTGGTATTAATAAACTAAAATGTTCAGACATTTTTAATAAACAGAAGACAATTGTGTTTTCCATAGTGAAGCATAACAAAATTAATATGATTTCTAAGACTGCATATATTTGTAAATTGCAATGCGTCATAGTCTGCTTCTTTAAGGATTTTTTCAAACTTTAGATAGAGCTTCATTTGTCCCCAGGGTAAATTTGGGTTCTTACAGATGCTCTTTGCGTAAATAATTACATAGATAAATAAATATATTCGCACACACACTATTGTCAGAACACACACCAGAAAAACAAAAGAGGAAGAAAATTTGAAAAGAAAGAAAACTTCTGATTTGAGAGTCACAGTGAGGCATCATGAAGGCATAGTGCTTATAGTATAATGGAGCCCCAGTAACCTTTCTTGACAAACTTATGCTGAAAGATTAATTGACTGAAAGCTCTCAATGTTAGTGTGTCCGAGAGAGGATGCATAGACATTGTACATAATAGCACTCAGTTTTATTGTAATTCTCTCCATTGCTACTACCTCCAGAGGTTCAGAGTTCTTGTTGATTCTCTTGAAGTGATGTTCCCAGCCGAGCACAGCTTAGAAAATCAACTAGCTATCACAAAGTTGTACAAAATGTGACAGATGTGAAACCCATATTAAAGGAACATGATCTCCTAAGAAAAACTAGTCTGCTGTGCCCTTTTTTATATAGTTCCTCTCTGTTACGAGACTGGTCCAATCTGTTATTGATGTGATCCCCCAAGTACTTGTGGGAGTGTGCCACCTCTAGATCCTCTCACTGAATAGTGACCAGACATAGAGGCTCTTTGGTGTGGCAGACGTCAACCAGTTAAATGGTTTTGTTGATGTTAATTTGCAGACATCCCTCTTTGTACCAAGAAACAAAGTCCTTCACCTGACCCCTATACTCTGTCTCATCTCCCTTACCATTACACCCCATAAATGCAGAATGACCTGAGAATTTCTGCAATTGACATGGCATAATGTTGTATTTATAGTTTGAGATGTGCAGAGTAAACAGAAAAAGAGACAGGATTGTACCTTGTGGTGCTCCAGTATTGCTCACATCCATTGCAGAAACGCAGTCCTTGAGTCTCTACAAACTGTGGCCTATGTGACAGTTAATTTTCCCGGACACCATAGGCTCACACACCTGCACATCTCTGAGTTTACACTTTAACAGGGATGGCTGTGGAGCAGATAAGATAATAGCATTCTCTACTCCAGTCTTTGTCCGATAGGCAAACTGCAGTTGGTTCCAAGTGATCTGCCATAAGAGGACTCATATAGACTAGGAACATCCTCTGAAAGGTCTTCATGATGTGAGACATGTGGTACTGGTCTGTAGTTATCAGATTAACAGGAGCCTGCCTTCTTTGGAACAGGAAATATGCAGGATGTTTTCTACAGAAGCTGCATTTTTGGAGCCTTGGGGACAGATTAAATAAGTAATAGAGGAGACCATGATGTTTATCAGCACAGGCCTGAAGAGCTTGAGGATTAACTCCATTTGGTCTCTTAGCTTTTCCTTTGTGTGACCTCCTTAGTTTTCTCCTTACTTAGTCTTCATTTATGGTCTGCCTATATCAATAATCAGCAATGTGCTTGTTACTGGCCATTCCAGTTGATGTGGTCGGAGTTGTTGATGTAGAAGGGATGGTGTGGGGAGACTGGTCACTGGAAGTAGGTAGCTGTGGGAGAAAAAAAAAATATTAAAACTTTTTGTTGAGTACATTAGCTTTGTCCACATTCCCCTCTAGCACCTGAGTCCTGGATTGCTAGAGTTCAGTAACTGTGCCCAGTCCTTTCCAGACATCTTAAATGTTATTCAGAGTGAGTTTGTTTTCTGTTCTAGCTTTGTAAGCTTCCTTTCCTTCATTAAAACTTACACATCATTTCCCAGTGTGTCATTTGGAAACAGTCATTCAGAGCCATTTCAGCCTCCAGTCTCCACTTTCTCACTATCCTGGTGGTTACAGGTTGCTGTCTAATGACAGGCATGTTGCTGGGAATGAGGTGAATCAGGTTGTGGTGGTATCTGCCCAAAGGTGCCAGTAGTTTACTCTTAAAGATATCTTTAACATTTGAATATAGCAGGTCCAGCTTGTTATTTCCTCTAGTGAAACAAGGCACAAACTGATAAAAATTTGTCATACTGTAGTTCCTGCCCAGTCACATTGTTAAAGCCAACATATGCTGTATATAACTAATGGGTCAGAATTAGTCATGTATTATGTATTGTCATGTATTTACTATAATTGCATAATACTGTTTTCCCCATTGCTTTTCAGGTTTACAGTTTAAAGTAAGCAAGCTAAAAAAAGAAAGATGTTTGTAAGTATTACAAATGTTTATTATGGATTATGTCACTATACAGAATTGTTTTTTGCATGTTTTGTATATAATGTATACAATGAAAGTGTCAGTACCACTTAGAAGATTAAGGGATTATGGAAATTTGAAAATCCTGTCCACATGTGCTTCATGATTTGGCCATGCACTCAACAGTATATTGTTGAATGTGTACCAAGAATATGAGTTTCTGGGTCTGCTGCTGCATGGCTTTCAGTCCCTGTTTTGTAGAGGTGAAAGCTGTGTTTGCATACTTGATGTCAATTCCATTCAATGTGGGCAAGATTGTGTCTTGAGTCCTTCTCTGTTTGTCATTTTCATAGACAGGATATCAAGGCACAGCCAAGATTGCACAGTATCCAATTTGGAAACAAAGCATAAAATCTTGGCTTTTGGCAGCTGATGTCTTTTTAGCCTCATTAGACCCCGATCTCTGTGGCATACTGAAACCGTGTGCAATTGTGTGCAATGCTGCTGGTATAAGAATCAGCCCCTTCAAGTCTGGTTCTCTCACAGGAGAGAATGTCTGGTTTTCTTTAGGTGAGAGGAAAGTTGCTGTACAAGTGAGAAATTCAAGTATAGTACCTCCACATTCACAAGTAACAAAATAGATTATTATGATCTTAACCTACAAATCAGCACTTTTGTGGATGTTGTACCAGACCGTAGTAGTGAAGCAAAAGTTAAGTCCTTAGGTGAAACCTTCACACCCTACATTCCCATCAACACCTATGGTTAGGTGATGATGATCTTTCTACATAGTGATCGAAAAAATAACATAAATAAAATAGAAACGTTTCAAGGCTTAGTTTCATTGACAGAGTGAGAGGATCTAGAGCAGGGGTCTCCAACCTTTTTTCCCCTGAGATCTACTTTTACAAAATGAAAATGGCAGAGAGCTACTTATGTTTTCTAACGTTTACTCTCATAGCTTATTTCAACCCAAACAAACTGAATAAGCTTGTTTTGCCTGAACATTTACAAAATGTTGGCATCCACATTTTGCATTAAAACATCACAAAAAATATTTAGTTCACCTGCAAGTGCATTTTGTATGTCTGTATGCATTTTCTAGTGTATATCACACTATTGAATTAAAACATGAATGCTGTCAAAACAAATCAATGCAATTACAAAAACGCAGATATTATTCATTTGTCATTTTGTTACATATCACTGTTTTACTTCACAAGAGTATTCACATGTCCAGTTGCATATGTGATGTGTTTTTAGCTAGTCAGGTGAGTGGCACTGCATGGAGTCAATAAGAGAGATGTATGGTGGAGTGTAGCCACTTAGGTTCACTCTTATGGAGTCATTTAAATGTCCATCTGTCAGTCTTGTTCTGAACTTTTATTTCATGACATTCATGTCAGAAAAGGCAGCCTCACATAGGTATGTAGATCCAAACAAAGCAGACATTTTCAGAGCTGCTGGGTGAAGATTCTTATAGTTATCTGGCTCTAAGCTCCAGAAATGCTGAGAATGCTGTTGAGACTTTAACTGCACATTATTTTAAAGGTTTACTAATACATACTACAGTCGATTCCGGTTAATTGGACCATCGGTTAATCGGACCAACCGCTTATTCGGACCGAATCCTAAAGAACCGAAACAGATCATATTACATAAGCCTAACATTGTTCGCTTATTTGGACCAAAATTCCATTTAATTGGACCAAAGAACGTGACAGAGAATAAGAAAAAGAAGCCACAAGTCGCCCGTGGAAAGCAGATGTAAAGCGGGTCAGTGACATCGGGAGGATCCCTGGGCTCCCCAGGAGAATTTATGCTTTTATCAAAGATCAGGAAGTCAGAAAATTTGTACCAAGTGCAAACCAGTGGGGGTGAACATGCCTGCACTTTCTTTCCTAAAACGGACTGCCCAGTAGCCGGCGACATGAAGTCAAGCATAAACACGTGCAGTGCGTAAACAGAATGCATCAGATCACACTAAACAGGTTCTTTAGATGTTGACTGGAATTTGATAATGTAACCTTTTTTATTGTGCTTCGCATGCTAAGTGTCGTGTAGATCGTTTCAAAGAATTTGTAGATTACTTTTTCAATAAATAAAGTTGTAAGCAACCGTGCATGTACATGTACGTTTGTACGTTCACCATATGCGTGTGCAGCACAATAAAAGTCATAATGACATTTTAATATGTTACTTATAGCACGTCCCGTCTTGGTTGCACATGTATAGGGCATGTTCGTGTAATTGGACCAGCTGGTTATTAGGACCAAAATGATCGCATCCCGATGTGGTCCGATTAACAGGAATTGACTGTATATAAAATGCAATGTCTGTCCGCTTTTCATGGGAGAAATACTTCACGGATTTAGATTGTTTGTTTTTTTCTATGATTTGCTTGAACATTCCAGTTGATTTTTTCTCTCTTTTTGCTATGTATCATAGTTCGTTTGTTGTACCGATTTATTTGCGCGAATCCAAGAAACAAGTAGCGGGCCGAGGGAAGTTTTCTTCTCACTCACTGGCCAGCTTCATGGAGTATACCTTAACTCTGCTTAGCTAGCTAATGAGAGAACAATTGAATTCAGCTTTGTTTGATATTTAAAATAAAGTGTTGCTTAGGTCTTGATGAGTTTGAGTCCAGATATTCTCTTAAGTGTATGCCTCATTGAAAAGATAGATTGCAATTCAGATTGTGGATCGTGATTTTGTGTTAAAAGGATTGTGATATGATTTTTCGGAAATCCACCCCTAATTTGGCTTATCAAGCTTTCAGATTTATGTAGGATTCATTAACCCTTTGGCGAGCTACTTGGAAAGGGGTTGCAAGCTACCAGTAACTTACAAGCGATATGTTGGAGACCCCTGATCTAGAGCATAGGAGAATCTTACAACAGAACTACTTTCTCTCCAGATGGAAAAGAGGCAGTTGAGGTAGTTTGGGCATATAGTTTACATGCCCTTTTGCATCTCCCACATGAGGTCTACAAGGCATGGCTATCTGGAAGAACACCCTGGTCATACTGGATGAATTATATCGTTTGACAAATTATATCTCTTAGATGGCTTGGGAATATCAGGAACTTCCCCAGGATGTGCTGGAAAAGGTTGCTGAGAACACAGTAGTGTGGTCAGCTCGGCATGCTGTTACTGCAGCCCTCATCAGGATAAGTGAAATGAGAATGAATGCATGTATGAATGTTTTTCTGTATTCTTATCAGAAATGAGGCCAAGTCCTACATATGAAAATCTCAAGTAAGCCAAAACTGATCTGCAAATTTCAGGTTATGTATTAAGTTATAATGATTATAGTTAAGTACAAGTCAGATCAGCTTACTGGATATAATCAACCAAGTCAATTTACTGGGTTTTTTTTTTCTCAGAGAAACAATTTTTAATAAGAAGTACTTACTTTGAAGTAATTTCTATATGTACTTTTTCTTGTCCAGTTTCCTCATAAGTATACAATAATACTCCTGAGCACTGTATTAATGCTGTTCTAAAATAAGTCTCCTGAGCTCCTGCCTGTGTTTCAGCTAAAATCCTTGTTTTAATTAATAAGAGGTTGTGTAATACAGTAGGCATCCTTTTTTATTGCTAATTAGCGCTTTGCTCTGATCAAGATTGAGTGTTATAGTGTGGTTTATGATTACAGATCTTAATTGTTTCTGTGGTTTTCTGTGATGGGATTAAATGTATTTCTGATTGAATGGTCTTTTTAAAGCTTGTAATTTTTTTACTGAAACTTGTGCTTGATTTGGATATTATAAAACTTATATAATGCATATCACTTGTGAACAATGTGGCCATTTCATCATTAATTCATGACTAAATGTAAATTGCCTTGGATAAAGGTGCCAGCCAAGTGGTAGTAATAATATATGGAATACTGTTTATGCCAAAATGTAAATAAAATGGCAATTATGAAATAATCACATGAAAAGATATATATATATATAGATATAAAGATATATATATAGATAGATAGATATAGATATATATACACTAGCAAAATACTCGCGCTTTGCAGCGGAGAAGTAGTGTGTTAAAGAAGTTATGAAAAAGAAAAGTAAACATTTTAAAAATAACGTAACATGATTGTTAATGTAATTGTTTTGTCACTGTTATGAGTGTTGCTGTCATCAAGGATTTGATTATTATTATTTCTTTCAATCAGGTTCGTATTTGGAGGATGTGTTGTGATCAAGTTATATTCCGTGTTTGTCAACCGCTGTAAAGATAACAGGTTTCATTCATCGAAGTGTTCACTACCCAAATCGGTACTCGTGAATCTAAGATGTTTAACAGGCATTCCCGGTATTAAGTTGTGGATTTGCCTGTGAATATTTAGCGGCAGCGTGTCTATGCAAGCAAGTTTTACACCTTGCTTTCCTATTGTTATGTCTACAAAGGCTTGTTCAGATTCAGAGGGTTGTTCCTTTCTCACTGCATCAATAAACAGCGCATCTTCCTCTTTATCTGAGACATCACACACTGCATGCACGGGTTTACCTTTCCCAGTCCTGCAAAGTCAGTTCACATGAGCCGCTCGGAGTACATGCATCGAAGGTTCTCAGCTGTGCTTGTGCTATCTCATGCGATCTTGTAATGTTCGCGGCTTTATTTAATGTTAGCTCAGACCCGGCACTTAAAAGTTTCTCCCGCACTTTTGCTGAGTTTGTGCCAAACACTATTCTACCCCTGACCATCTCATCTTCATTTGCATAAGCACAGTCCTTCACCAGCAATTTTAACTCCTTTATAAAGTGATCAAAAGTCTCATTTATACCCTGCGTCTTCTCATTAAATTTGTACCTCCCGAATATCATATTCGTTGTAGGCATGACAAACGCCAGTGGCAGCGTGTCTATGAACTTAATTTAAACTTAAGGTTTGCAACGTGCTTTGTTTCTGCAGTAGCTGCACTTATGAATATGCTTGTATGCTTCACTTGCTTTATATTCTTTTGCTGCCTTCTCAATTGTGTAATGCGTTTTTTCTTCAGCACTCTTTGGAGCTCTTCCTTCTTCTCTACGTACTGCATTCACAGTCAGTTCACGTGAATACGTGGGAGGCGTGATGATGCTAGATGCAACTCCGCCTCCCATGGCCATCGAGCTTCAGTTTATTACAGTATATGGACAAAAAAATAGGTTCCAGTTATGACCATTACGCGTAGAATTTCGAAATGAAACCTGCCTAACTTTTGTAAGTAAGCTGTAAGGAATGAGCCTGCCAAATTTCACCCTTCTACCTACACGGGAAGCTGGAGAATTAGTGATGAGTGAGTCAGTCAGTCAGTCAGTCAGTGAGGGCTTTGCCTTTTATTTATATATATATATATATAGGGCGGCACGGTGTCACAGTGGTAACGCTGCTGCCTCGCAGTTAGGAGACCTGGGTTCGCTTCCCGGGTCCTCCCTGCGTGGAGTTTGCATGTTCTCCCCGTGTCTGCGTGGGTTTCCTCCGGGCGCTCCGGTTTCCTCCCACAGTCCAAAGACATGCAGGTTAGGTGGATTGCCGATTCTAAATTGGCCGTAGTGTGTGCTTGGTGTGTGGGTGTGTTTGTGTGTGTCCTGCGGTGGGTTGGCACCCTGCCCAGGATTGGTTCCTGCCTTGTGCCCTGTGTTGGCTGGGATTGGCTCCAGCAGACCCCCGTGACCCTGTTTGGATTCAGCGGGTTGGATAATGGATGGATGGATGGATATATATATATATATATATATATATATATATATATATATATATA
>JANRMT010062819.1:37546079-37560295 GCA_026402145.1 Polypterus bichir lapradei | reverse complement strand
ATATATATATATATATATATACACACACAGTGGGTACGGAAAGTATTTAGACCCCCTTCAATTTTTCACTCTTTGTTATATTGCAGCCATTTGCTAAAATCATTTAAATTAATTTTTTCCCTCATTAATGTACACACAGCACCCCATATTGACAGACAAAAAAAAGAATTTTTGAAATTGTTGCAGATTTATTAAAAAAGAAAAACTGAAATATCACATGGTCCTAAGTATTCAGACCCTTTGCTCAGTATTTAGTAGAAGCACCCTTTTGAGCTAATACAGCCATGAGTCTTCTTGGGAAAGATGCAACAAGTTTTTCACACCTGGATTTGGGGATCCTCTGCCATTCCTCCTTGCAGATCCTCTCCAGTTCTGTCAGGTTGGATGGTAAACGTTGGTGGACAGCCATTTTTAGGTCTCTCCAGAGATGCTCAATTGGGTTTAAGTCAGGGCTCTGGCTGGGCCATTCAAGAACAGTCACAGAGTTGTTGTGAAGCCACTCCTTCGCTATTTTAGATGTGTGCTTAGGGTCATTGTCTTGTTGGAAGGTAAACCTTCGGCCCAGTTTGAGGTCCTTAGCACTCTGGAGAAGGTTTTTGTCCAGGATATCCCTGTACTTGGCTGCATTCATCTTTCCCTCGATTGAAACCAGATGTCCTGTCCCTGCAGCTGAAAAACACCCCCACAGCATGATGCTGCCACCGCCATACTTCACTGTGGGGACTGTATTGGACAGGTGATGAGCAGTGCCTGGTTGTCTCCACACATACCGCTTAGAATTAAGGCCAAAAAGTTCTATCTTGGTCTCATCAGACACCTGAAGGACTCTGAGATGGTGAGAAATAAGATTCTCATCCCCTTCATAATTAGAGCAGCCTTCCTATGGGTGGCTGCAGCAGAGCCACTCCTGCAGAAAGCAGAAAGGGGTCCTGTCTGTCGTCTCAGAGCAGAGTGAAGTTATTTTATGGTGGCTGAAATGCCAATTCTGCCAGCAACCCCCATGATTTCCCAGCAAGTTGGAGGAACACTTGCAGGGTCGGATGCAGTTTAACATCATACCTAGGACAGTGATGTCTCGGTGAATGAGACATTTTATTTGCAACTTCGCTCTGTGCTTGATGTGCACCCACAACGTGACACTCCTCTGGTCATGGATGACTTCAATACAGCCACCTACACTGACAGGGCTGGCTATGAGGATTGTATCAGTCCCCATGGGTCTGGTGACCATGGTGAAAGTGGTCCATGTTTCTTGACTTTGCCAAATGTCAGGGGCTGTGAATTGCTGGATCCTGGTTTCAGCGACCTGAGCTGCCTTGTTGGACTTGGTACTCCAATACTGGTGGTGGGGTGAAGGAGAGCGATCACATCCTTGTGGGCAGGTGCTGGAGGCTCTTACAAAACTGCAGGGTCTACAGAAGTGTCCAGTTTGTGAATTCTAACCTCAGACTTGTTGTTGCTAATCTGAAGATCTATCTTAGGTCCAGTAGCTTACCACCTACTAGGAAAATGAGGCTGGACCACTCCAGACTCCATGATTAGGCTGTTTTTGACGAGTTTGCATGCGATTTGTATGAGGAACTTGACCCTGAAGGTTGCTGAGGGCTGTGTTGGTGTTACCGGTGTTCCCAGTAGGAGGTGTCTCATCTCGAAGGGCACTCTGGATATCATTGAGAGAGAGCTAGCTAGCAGGATCCTTGTTGTTGAGGACCCGAGTGACTGGACCAGGCCTAGGCCACATAACACTTGGCTGTGGCATATTGAGGTCATTTCTGGAGGGTGGGACTGGACTGCGTATCTGCCTGGAGGGTTGCAAACCAGGATCCCGAGTTGTTTCGTCGTGTGTTGGGTGCGGCAACGCACTGTACCAGCGCATGCTCCCTGACCTGAACTGACATGAATAATAAAATAATAATTATATAATTATTATCAGCTGTTATGTAGTGTTATCAATTTAGTATTATTTCAGTTGATAATGGCAACTTTTAGTAAGGTTGTCTGTTATTTTTTTCTAGTTATTCATATTAAGAAAATGTAAAGTTTTATTAGCTTATATTGTGAGTTAGACTAAACTGGAGGTAAGTGTAAACTTTTGAAGAAGTAGGCACAGTGGTTTTCACATGATGCTCCAACAGACAGAAATTCAATTTTTATAAAATATCGAGAGCAGACCTGCTGGGAGGAGCAAGCTGGCCTATTTCCGAATCCGGGGTGCTGTGATCCAATATTTTCCATCTTCCAACTCTTGGAAGAAAGGATCAGATGTGGCAAGTGAGCTGTCATCACCTTCATCATCCAATGGCCAGCCATATGGAGAACTTTAGAGGCCAAGTACCTACTTTAGAAAATCATCAGACTACTAAAATCTTCTTAAGATGGCCCAACAAGCAGTGTACGAATTCGGAATAAACTATGTGATAAGTGCCAACCAGAGTCCAGCAAGGAGATGTTATCTCTCCTCTACTGTTCAACACGATGATCGATGCCATCAGGCGAAAAGTATTTGCTGCAAGGATGGTAGTCCAGTACAACAAACACATTTACATGACAGACTTTATATTCGTGGACAACAGGGCCATATTCGCCATTCAGATGCCAATGACACCAACACACTATATGCCATCACTCTTGCCACTAAACCATACCGCCTGAAGATCAACCCAGGCAAGACAAAAATCTTAATTACATATGGATCACCAGTGCCTATTTAACTGGACAGGAATCAATTTGAAACAAGTGCAAGAATTTCAGTATCTGGGTTCATTCGTCCAAGAAATAAGGTCACCTCTACAACCATTATAGTGGTGATCCTGGGTGTCACCCTTCAAGATCATCTTTGAAACAAGACTGTACTGAAGAGGGCTAATACCCAACCGATGGGGGATATGGAGATCCAATGGAGGCGACTCTGCTCCTTTGGACACGTCTGTCAGTCATTTTTTTTTTAATTTGGTAATACAATAAACACTTACAGAGAATGTGGTGAGTTCATGTTGTTGGAGCAGTGCTTTGCTCCCCTCTTTATTTTGTTTCCCCCCCCCCCCCCAATACCCCCCCCCGCCCCGGGGCCCTTACCGGTGGAGAGGTTTTCTGAGTTAGCAGGGGCAAGGGTCACATAGCCACAGTTACCTGCCTTTGGTATCTGCATGTTTAACAAAACCACCCCAGTATAGGTTATAGGTAAAAGCCTATAAGGCTTTAGAGTAAACAGTTCAAGAGGGAAAACGAAGCAATAACTCACTTTTCTGACCCACTAGACCTATTAGTACAGTTTGTATTAAGTTTAAGAGGCCAATGGATTCAACTTTCTCTGAGGACCTACACACCTCAGTTGAAATGCGTTAGCTGATATGGGTACTATCTTAAGAAACTGTACATTAATTGAAATGCTTCCTTTTTGATTGACAACGATTTTCTGTTTCTTTTTTTTGATACTGAGTGACATATACTTGTACACTGTACAGATATATCTAAATTTGCCTTTAGATGCTGGACTCCCTAGTGGGCATATGACAGGAGTAAGACTGGTGTGGCCCCACAAAGGGGTGGGCTCAACCTCAGATTCTACTTTCATTTCACCTGTGAATACACAGCCACATACATCAACAGTTCCATTAAATATGCAGACCGTAACCATCTAAATGGGCTCAATGTGTCAAGCCTGGCTCTAAATGCCTACAAACTCCATTCCTGCTGTACTGATAATTTTGTTAGCTGATTTAAAATGTGAATGAATATGTTGCAACTGATGTGCCAGGGGCACACAATAAGCATACATCAAGCCTGACATCTGATTCCATCAAATATATACATATATTGTACAGTACATTCAGAATGTATCCAGACCGATTCACTTTCTACACACTTTATTATTTTGTGGAGTTAATTTTAAATTGATTAATGTGCCTTTTTTTTACTCATCATTCTGCACCCAGTAACCCATAATTACGAATTGAAAACATGTTGCAAAATTATTAAAAATGAAAAATGAGAATATCTAATTTATTGGTTGACTAAGTAAACAGATCTTTTAATGTGGCATTTGGCTGTTAAAGCTTCAAACCCCAAAGTCTTAGGGAGGAAGGGGTTGGTCTGGGTTTCATATAATTGTCTAACCTGGGTGAATCCAAAAAATGGCTGCTAAAGTCGTAGATAGCAAATAAGAGTACTGTAAAGTTGTGGTATTTTCCTTTATGGTTGACTTGGTATACTAGTAGAACAACACATTTCAGTTTACTGGATGGTGTTTAAGATCTAAGATTTTTAACACTGTTTACAAGCTGTTTGCTGCTTATTTGCATTTTTAACATTTTTTGAGGTCTAATCTGCATTAAAGACAATATAAGAATAAGAAAGCCAATGATAAACAGTTCTTGTGTTACAATAGCTGTTTGTTCAATTCATTCATTTGTGAGTTTTTTTTTTCAATTTATGGCATTAACATTTTTGTAATACTGTATGGAAATATCAATTTTTCACAGTGATTAGCAGGCTAGGCACCTTATTACATGCTTTATTTGACAATTAGGTAAAGATTTTTTTGTTTCTATTTTTTTCCTGGTTTATTTTGTTTATTAATATGTCTACTAATGAACAAGTGTTTTAAGCATCTCCAGATTAAATATTCATTGGTGCATTTACCAAACCAGTATCTTAACATTCAATTAAATGCACACTGATAGATTGTAACTTAGGCTGGTGTATTTTGACATTTTGCATACCATAATGAAGGGCATAATTATTGTTTGCAAGGGTCATTATACAAGTATTTCATTGTTCACCTAATAGCCTCTAACAAAAATCAGTGTTTCCCATTGACCTTCTTGTGATACCCATGGTTTAATATTTCAGAGCTGGTATCCAGTTTGACAATGGGATTCTTTGTGCAGTAGCTCAAAAGCTCATTGTAGGTAATGGTTTTGGGTCACAGGTATTAGATTTTTAGCCAAGAACTATCAAGTTAAGAGTTTATTCATGTTTGATTTTTGGGAAAGTACTGAGAAAGTACCTCTTTTTTGAGCAAACATTTTATAGACCTTGATTCAACACAAAGATTGTAGATTTTCATATTGAAACACATGGTGGATTATGTAGCACTGCAGTTCTACATAGTGGTTTTAAATACCCCACAAAGTTTGTACATATATATTTTTCAACTGGTGGATTTACACATGACTACTATACATTCAGCAATAGCCTCCTGTGTAAATTCTTACCTTTTGTACAATTTTTGGATATAAAATAAATCAATATGAGGTAGTAGTGTACTACATGGTACTAATAAAATTTACTGCTGCTGTAGATTGAATGTTTGTAGCCTTTTTCTGTCATCCAAATGACAAATATCTGGAGTAAAACATCAAAGCAAATGTATCTTCATGTTTATTCTTTTTTAAGAGATGCACAAAGACTGGAAGAGTTCTATTCAAAGAATCAACTGTTAAGAGAACAACTGAAAGCTCTGCAGGATAATGTGAAAATTCTGGAGGACAGGTATGATAATTTTTTAGAAGGGTAGTTTCCTAAGTAAAGGAACATGTAATGAATATGCTGATCTCTTATTTTTACAGGTACATCTTTAACTGTTTTTTTTTTTTTTTTTTCCTATCATCTCTTTTATGGCATGTGTTGGTATATGCTTTCCTTGTGTGACGGGGCTGAAATCACTATATGGGGTGTCCATAGAACCCTCTGTAGACCTTTGTGATAAAACAGTGGTGATGCATAGATCAGAACAGGGGTATAAAACCATTTCTAAAACATTGAATGCTTTCAGGAGCACAGTGGCCTCACTAACTGTGAAATGGAAGAAGTCTGGAAACATGAGGACTCCTCCTAGAGTTGGCTATCCGGCAAAACAGAGTAGCAAGGCAAGAAGGGCATTGATTAGGGAGTTAACCAAAAACCAGTGGTAATTCTAACACCTTCTGAAGTGCTTTGCTGAGATGGGAGAACCTAACAGAAGAATGGCCATCTCAGCAGCACTCCATTTATCAGATGTCTACAGTAGAGTACCTAGATAGAAGCCACTTTTGAGTAAAATGCATTTGACAGTGCACTTGGAGTTTGCCAAGTGGTATTTAATAGATTCTGGTCCGATGAGACAAAAATCAAACACTTTGGGCAGAAGTCCACGCACTATGTCTGGCGAAGTCCAGGTACTGCTTATCAACTGTCTAATACCTTTCCTGCAGTAAAGCATGAAGATACTTCTCAGCATCAAAGACTGTGAGACTGCTCAGAATTGATTGAAGGATGAATGCAAACAAATACATTGAGGTCCTTGAAGAAACCTTGCTCAGGAGTGCACACAAACTTGTGCTGGTGTGATGGTTCACCTTTCAGCATGACAATGAAATGAAGCATTCAGGCAAGTTAACACATAGGGTGCATTGGGACAAGTCTGTGACAGTCTTTGAGTGACCCATACAAAGCCCAGACTTAAACTCCAGATAACATGTGTGAAGAGACCGGAAGATGGCAGTTTACAGGTGCTTCCTATCCAGTCTAATACAGCTGATAGAGTCTTTAGGAAGACTGAAAGATACTGCCCAAATTCAGGTGTGAAATGCATGTAGGGACTTACCCAAGAATACCCAAAACTGTAATTGCTGCCAAAGGAACTTCTACAAAGTACTGAATTAAGGGGTCCGAATACTTTTGTTTTTGTTCTTTATTTCGCCTTATCCAATTTCTTGTATTAAGAATTTGTTAGTTTTCGCATACCCCTTGGGGTCAGAGCACAGGGTCTGCCATTGTACAGCACCCCTGGAGCAATTACAGGTTAAGGGTCTTGCTTAAGGGCCCAACAGAGTAGGATCTTTTGGCAGTGATGGGGATTCGTACCGGCAACCTTCAGGATACCAGCACAGATCCTTAGCCTCAGAGCCGCCACTCCTCCCCACTAAACTTATGTGAATGAGAAACTTCAGATTTTGATCTGTAATAAATTTGTAAACCTTTCTGAAAATATGCTTTCATTTTGTTGTTATGGGTTATTAAGTATAGATTGATCAGCAACCCCCTGCTCTGATCTGTGCATCACCACTGATTTACCATGGAGGTCTACAGAGAGTTCCTTGGACTTCATGGCTTGGTGTTTGCTTTGACATATAGTGTGAATTGTGGAACCTTATACAGTCTTTCCAAACTCTGTCCAGTCATTTCAGTTTACCACAGGTGGAATTCAATCAAGTTCTAGACATACCTCTAGGATAATTAAAGCAAACATGATACTCCAGACCACAATTTGGAGTATCAGATCAAAGGGTCTGAATACTTCTGTAAATCAGAGTTTTTGGATTTTGATTGTTTAATAAATTTACACGCCATTCTGAAAACATGTTTTTACTTTGTTATTATTGATTAGCTGAGTGTAAATAAATGGGTAGTAATTGCAAATGCATCCATTTAAAATTAAATCTACAACACAATAAAGTGTTTAGAAAGTGAATAGGTCTGAATACTTTGTAATCCACTATATGTGCAATCTTAATTTTATGTATGAGGTGAGACACAAAAATAACTGGACTGGGCTTGGGGCTTCCCTGGAAAACCGTCTGGAGGTTGGCCGGACGTGAATCATAGAACTATATCCCCTCCTACACGCCCTCTCAAACCGCCGCCCGGCTAGGTATGTAATAGCCCAGTCATCATTTGTACAACAATGGCTACACGAGTTGCCATGATAATGTCGGAGAACACAATCGAACAGTGAATCAACATCAAATTTCTCACAAATTTTCTCTTTTTCCATAAAGCATTTTTTTAATGACAAAAACATTCCTGTCCTCAATCATCCTCCATATTCGCCCAATTTAGCTCCCTGTGATTTTTACTTGTTCCTGAAAATCAAAATTGACCTGAAGGGAACACATTTTTCTTCAGTGGATGAAGTGAAGATAAAAACGGCAAGCGTGTTGCAGAGCCTCAAGCAAGAAGACTTCCTGTACTGTTTCAATCAATGGAGATACGTTTGGAACGGTGTAGAGATGAGGAGAGGGAGTATATAGAACGTGACAATGTTTAGAATGCTGTAATTCATCAATAAATATATATATATATATTTTTTTTTTTACCAATTCAGTTATTTTTGTGTCTCACCTCGTATGTACATGGCTTCTGCATTTTTGCTTACTTTTGTTAAATACAAAAACAAGAATGTTTTATGTCATCTCATGTCTATATTTAGTATGTGTATATACTGTATATTTTTATATACAGTATATATTTTTTATACAATGTGTGTGTGTATATATATATATATATATATATATATATATATATATATATATATATATATATATATATAAATGTGTTTGTATTATATATTTACATATTTATATGCACACACAGACTTCTTGTATGATTTTAGTGATCAGATAAGTACCAGTGATAAATTCTATGTCAATAATAACTTGTAGAAAAAAAAATCACTTTTACTTTACTCAATTTTCATGTTTTCCATTGTTATGATAAATGAGCTGTTGGTGTTAGATATTGCAATACTTCTCTCAGTGAATAATTTTGGAAGTGTAATGGGGCAAAAAAGTGGTCATCTTTAATTCAACACGTGTTATTGTCGAATACATGAAAGTAAGTGTTTTAAGGTTAATTTTTTCAACTTAAATTTATTCCATTTCTGATAACTTGTATATAGTGCTTTTCATCGAAAATAGGCTCAGTGTGTTTATACAGATGTGCAAATTCAGTACAATGATGGAAAAGTACATAAACATAAAATGTTTACATGAGCCATAATGTCTGATCCTATATCGATTTTTAGTCAAGTACACTGAACTTATGTTTGCAAGCAGAGCCCATTGAAAGTGTTTGTTCCATGACTTTGATCAGCCATATTTTCATTTGTATAAGACCAATGCCCCAAACTGAGCTATATTTAAAATGTTCATCTCTTTTGTCAAACTGAATAATCTTGGGGGCCAAGGTCATCTTGATTTGTTTTATTTATTGATGAATGTTTATATTCTTGCTTAGCAGCTCTGTGAATATTTAAATATCTTAACTTTGGATATAGTTTTATAATCTAGAATATCCCTTTAATTTCATATAAGAACCAATTATATTATTTTATGGAACTCAGACCTATTTGGTGGTGTGTGCGCTATGACATAGTGGTTAGCTGCTCCTTCATAACTTTAGAACACTGGATTCGAGTTCTGGTCTATTAAATATCTATGTTTGTTCTCACTCTTAGAATCCCAAAAACATTTACATTAGATTGATTAACAATTTTGCAATGGCTTTGTGTATATGTGAAAGTGTATTATAATGAACTGCAATTCCATTCAGGGCTTGTTTTTGCCTTGTTCTCAGTACTGCTGTGAGAGCCTGAACTTGTCTGAATCCTGTATTGGACAAAGTGGTTACAGATACAGTAATGCATATATGAATTAGGGATGGGAATCTTGCCATTCAATTCGATTTTGATTCTTGGGTCTTGGTTCAGTTCAAAATCAATGCTTATTTCAGTATAAACAGTAGATTAGGGGATCCATTTTGGGGCTGGTAGTACTTTGTGTGGTAAGCGATGGACAAACCTGTACTTAGACCACTTCTATATGAAACATATTTGGTAGTTAGCTGGTCTTGATGATGATCAATGACTGACTCAAACACTGACAAATAAAGCAGAAAATAGTGTGTTTTTTTGTTAGCAGCATTTCATTTGAAGAAGGTAAGCAACTGCAATTGTATGAATTATGTTGCTGAACATTTTCTGCAACAATATAATATGAATAATGCCATCCTGAGACAAATAATAACATTTCTTTGTAAAAAATAACAGTCTTACAGGTAAAACATGTTGCAGCTTTTGGTATAGCTTGACAACATCCAAAATATGTTCAGTAAAATATTTTGTTGCCAAGATAAAGCTGGCAGAAGTACTTATATCTAATGCACAAAAAAGTACACATTTATAAAACCAAAAACATTAATTTAGAGCATATAAAGGTATATATAGCTGCAAAAGCTGTACGAGTGGTTAATGCTGTGTACTTTATTAACACGTCTAGATTTTTTTTTTGTTGTTTTACATGTTCTGGAGTAAGAGTGCACTGCTTAGCTATTACTATTTGCCTAGCTGTGAAGAAAACCCTCTCTGCCACAATGTTAGTATCCCAGATGTATACACATGCTTACCTTTAGTGAAGGAGAAGTTGCTTAATTTAAATTGTCTTCCATGCCATCATAGTTAGGAGTGGCACAATATGTACAGTAGTTATGTTACCCATGAGAGCACAGTTTACAGTACTCACACCTGTGTCAACAAATTTGTGATAACTGTGCAATTTCCAGAACGCTTTGTGTGTGTGTGTGTGTACATGCACAAGCAAATATTTTGTCAAAAACATTTTATTTGGAGATGCAAAAATTAAAACTAATAATTTAAAAAAATTTGAAATTTTGAATTAATTTTGAATCTTAAATGATAAGAATCTAGATTCTTATGTAATTGATTTTCTTTTCCTCCCACTGGCCTAAACAGACTGTTGTTTGTTTATTTATTTATTTATTTCTCACAGACTCAGAGCAGGTTTATGTGACAGATGTGCTGTGACCGAAGAACACATGAGGAAAAAACAAGTAGAATTCGAAAATATACGTCAGCAGAATCTGAGACTTATAACTGAACTAAGTAAGTTGCAGTTGGTTGTGATTTCTTACCACCTTTTTTATTTTCATTCACTTTAAAGGTGTATATTTTAAGAGCAAACTATTTTATTGTAAGCTGCGAACCCAGCGGTTTCTGTTAAACATTGCATTGTTAACAAGGAAATGTAAATACTTTTTATGATTTTACAGAAAATATACTGGTACAGTTATGTAAAAAACACCAATTGCACTGGTCTATAAATAATTTTTTTTTCACTACCATCAAAAATTTGAGGTGTTCCTTATGGATTTGGCAACTGAATTAGTCCATTGCAAGAGAGAAGCTCCTCAACTAGTTTCTTGTAGTTTTCTGTCTTTGTATTCCCAAGAAAAATTTGGCACACTTTTTTTTTTCTTTCTTACAATAAAGGAAGTGTGTGTATTCTGTAGAGCTTGCTTGCCTGTTACCTTTTCATGACCATGAATGGATCAACCTGACTGTACATATTTTTGTAAAAAGGATTTTAGACAAAAACTTTCTTTCTTTGGAACAATAAATGCCATCTTTCTAATCTTCTAAATATAAGTTCCTGTTTATTTTGAATAAATAAGAAATATATGATGTGTAGGAAATACTTGATTTTGGGTTGTTTCCACTTCCTTTTATCAGCTTAAACTATACTTCAAATAATATTCTGTGCATGAAAAATACTTATGCCAGAGAGAGATTTAACACAACGTAATCTTTAAAGTACTCTGATTTTTATTAGCAGGAGGATTTTGGTGCAGGCCAGTGTTATGTATGCATCAAAAGAATTATAGAGGTATAGAGTTGAAAATAACACAAAAAAAAAATAACAATGATAAATTCTGGAAGTAGTAAATTAATTCACAGTTATAACATCATAAATATATATAGAGAGAATTTATGCAGCATGTGTTAAATAATTAATAGGGAATACTATGTTTTGGGGGACATAACCCCTTTTTAAAGCATCAGATTGTAATTAGATGACAAAATACCTTAACAAGCTATCTAACAAAACAAAAGTGGAATTAACAAAATTTAACAATTTTAAAGGTATATTATTAATAAAGGTATATTATTTTGTTTAGTAATTAGACACGTGTTTATAAATATTAAATTACAACCTTGTGGAAGTAAATTATTTATTTAACCCCTCCATTAAAGGAACACTGATAATGTTAACGTGATATAATCCAACATCAAATTCCCATGTATATTTGCGGGTACAAGGAGATTGGAGAAAGCAAACCAATCACTGCTAAAGTGTGCCAGAATTGAATGGAAAAAATCTTGTAATTACATGTGAAACCGTAGGCCAAGGTTTATCCAACTAGAAAGAAAACACTGTGCTTTTTAAAGTACATATACTTTAATGAGTCAGACAGACTCGCATTGAAACATGGAAAATTCATGTAATGTCCTTCAATGAAAATAAAGAATTAGTTTATAGGATTAAGGGAAAAGGTATTTTACCTACATAACACTCACATACACCACCAAGAGACAGAAGTATAACAAAAAATCTGAGATGAATGTTTAACAGTTGGGGCATTTACAAGGAGCAACTCGGGTCACGGATTATTCAGCCCATTGGGGTAACAAAGAATTTAAAAATCCAAAAAGCTTCCTGATGTTACAATTAGCTAATAAAATCTTCACCTTGGGCGTGTGGAAATACAATTTCTAATACTGTATATATTAAGTCTGTTAATTTTGTTATGTGCCTTCATGAAATGTGACAATACTGTATGTTGAGTATTGTAGAAACCGAAGTTCATATTATGTACTATGATACAGTCCCTGACCTTAGTAAAGATTTTTCTTACATAAATGTGGGTACAGAAGATAAAAGGTAAACAACATCTTTAGAATTACAATCTGATATTTTTTTCATAATGATGGTTACAGTTTGGGTGATCAAAATGTTGCCTTTATGGACAACACTATATTGTAAATAAGGGAAATGTCCCCCTTTCAGAAACATGGCTCTCTTAGGTTCTCTTAGCGTGGAATTTTAACCACAATATCTCTGAAATTCTGATTACATGAGTTGAGACAGGTTGAGACTTAAAATGTACCAGTGTTCAAGTATAAACTCCCTAATAGCATCTGTAATTTTTCTGTGTCATTATTTATGTTAAAATAGTCAAGCAAAAGATCTCTGTTTGCATAAATAATGTAAGCTGTACTTACATATTGTTTAGAATAGCCTCTCTCCTAAAATTGTTTTTTTTATTTCCTATTAATAAACTGAGACTTACTTGTGGATATGTGTATTAAACATAAAAAACACGAGGCAGGTAGATCATCCAAGGGACCAAGGATGGCACCTGGAGAAATGTATAAACTGAAATAATAAAAAATGTAATGTAAAAACCGAAAGAAAGAAACGTTGATAAAATGAAAAATTAAGTATGCCATCCTCTTTATATACCAATAGGTCTAAAAAATATTTATTTTTAATTGAAATGAAGAGTAAAAATAGGTAAGGGTCACAAGCATTTAAAATTGATAGAATTCCCATAAATAACTTCTTTCCCCTTTTCAAAGCAAAAATATATTATCAGTGTCTCTAATCCATTTGACTAATTGCTGTTGACCTTGCCCCACAAGTTCGTCACACAGTTTGTTACAAAGAGTTTTGCCATATCAGAGCTAAAAGTCACCTCATAGCAACACATTTTGCTATCAAAGACAACAATTCCAACTTAGTGCAGTTTGAGTTAATTAATAAGATTTAATTTGTATACTGTGTGATTTATAACTTTATAAACTCTGAGTCTTTCATGTAAGAGGGAGATTAATGTGTTAAAAATATAGAAGTTTAGAAATGTATACATTGAGATACAGGTTCAATACTGAGGCAATGGTGGATGTAGTAGGTCAACAGGATTACATAATTCTTTATGGATCTTTAATAGAAGCTTAATAGATTTCTGAGTGCAACATACCTGTTGTAGTGTGTCTAAGTTTTTTTTTTTTTGTATTAAGGTGAAAATCTCCCCAGATAAATCAGAAGGTAGATCAGAAATCTTATTGTAATCATTAATAATCTTATGATCTACATTGTCAGTGTCTTGGAAGGAGTGAGTTCCTTCAAGTGTTTAATATCTTTATGTTTATTCTGTTTCATTTTAGATGATTTAATTATTAATAACATTAGATATAACAAACATTTCTTACAATTGCAGCCATTTTGAAACATGGTAGTTACATTTGTAAACTTGGTCTCTATGGAATGTATTGCTTTTAGCAAAACCCAGTGAGGAATTTTGTATGTAAAGCTGAACTAGTTTTATATGTAGAGAGTATGAACCATTTTTGTGAAAATGAATTTCTGTCAGATGTTGAACCTTCCAGTGCTTTAAGGTTTTACACTAATGTTCCTTGATTTGTTCCTTACCATAATTAAAAGTATCATCCGAAATATGTGAGCAATCAAGCTGATGGAAGCAGAACCAGTCTGAATCGCAATGATCAGAGAGCTGCTTTAAATCTATTAAATAGAGGGGAGTAAGGAAAAAATTACAATAATAATGACTGGAGATAGTTGACATGCACACAATTATAA
>JANRMT010062819.1:37503343-37516079 GCA_026402145.1 Polypterus bichir lapradei | reverse complement strand
GGCTCTCACTGTGGTTCGCTGGAGTCCCAAAGCTTTAGAAATGGCTTTATAACCTTTACCAGACTGATAGATCTCAATTACTTCTGTTCTCATTTGTTCCTGAATTTCTTTGGATCTTGGCATGATGTCTAGCTTTTGAGGTGCTTTTGGTCTACTTCTCTATGTCAGGCAGCTCCTATTTAAGTGATTTCTTGATTGAAACAGTTGTGGCAGTAATCAGGCCTGGGGGTGGCTATGGAAATTGAACTCAAGTGTGATACACCACAGTTAGGTTATTTTTTAACAAGGGGGCAATTACTTTTTCACACAGGGTTTGGATTTTTTTTCTCCCTAAATAATAAAAACCATCATTTAAAAACTGCATTTTGTGTTTACTTGTGTTATATTTGACTAATGGTTACATGTGTTTGATGATCAGAAACATTTTGTGTGACAAACATGCAAAAGAATAAGAAATCAGGAAGGGGGCAAATAGTTTTTCACACCGCTGTATGTGTATATATATATATATATATATATATATATATATATATATATATATATTTATTTATTTTTTTTTTTTTTAATAAACCGTTCGTGTCAAGCACAGAAAACAAATAAAAATGCATCACTCTGATTCTAACTTGTTAAAGTTATGCCCCACTATGTATTTCTGTCATTTCAATGTAAGCTTTGAATTCTCTAAGTCAGACTTCAGAATTAATAGGTGGTACTTTTTTGAGGATTGCACCCACCTTCACCTACAAAGCCACACAATCTAAATAGTATCTTTGTATATATACTTTTAAACAGTGAATGAGAGATCACCATTAATCAGTGTGGTAACAGAATAAATGCTGTGCTTGGAGGAGAAAATGACTGTATCTAACTTACTTTTACACCTCCAACACAAGCCCCATTTCCTCCCATGGATGTGGAGTGATCTTGGACCACTTCTACCACTCTAGGTGCCTTTTCCTTTGTCGAGGTCTAGTCAGATTAATATTTCCAAAACTTGTGTGATGCAAGGAACTGAATGTCTCAGGCATTGTTAGAACTATATTTGGAGGCTCCTGGTGAAGTAACTCTTGGTAAAGCAAACAAATAAAGCAATCCATGTCTGATTCCAGTAGTGGTTTGAAATTTACTTCTATAATATAATGCAGCTTTATTAGCTTTTCAATTCGTATTTATTTTATTTCTTTCCTCCACTATGAATATAATTATATAACTGTGTAATTTTCCTCTAAAATACTCTTGGATCAATTTAGATATTTCTGGTTTATTTTGTAGTAATTGTGTGTGTTTTGTATGTCTGTTTTAGAGATCAGAAATTTTGCAGTGTGTTCATTACTGCAGCATGGTGATAGTGAAGCTGTCTTGGCACCAGAAACATGTCCACTGGATTCTTCTGCTAAAACAAGTAATGATTGCAAGCATTTATTTCTTTGTCTCTGTTATAACCCCCATTTCAACTACTCTGAATTAAACAATATCTCAATTTTCAGTTTATTAAAAACAATTTAATTTTGGTAGTTCAGATAACCTTTCTAAGTAATTGCATGCCAAAAATGCTTAACTGTGTTTTTCATTTTTAGAACTAGTAAGTTATTTATTGAATACATTCACATTTATTTTGCCTTGCAGCTAGCCATTTAAGTGGATGTACTCATTCAGAAAATCCTGAGGTAACTGCTGATGTTGCTGAAACTGTTGGACTTTGCAGTTTTGAAGGAACTGTAAGTATTTTTTTTTTTTTTTGCTCCGTAAGAAATCTAGAACAGGTGACATATTTATATACAGGTATACTACTAATGCTTTCATATTAGCGTTCAGGGAATGTAGCTAGGTTCCTGTCATCTTTTAGCTTGAAATATATTGGCACAGGTGATTTTTTTCTATACATAAGACATCCTTTCTTTGTAACACTTCAGTAAGGCTGTAGAGACATCACAGTAGTATTGCACGTTGCACCAGTAGTAATAAAATAGTACCATGCTTACAGACTTTTAAAACATTATTAAACCAGCATAATACAAAATTCGGCAATCTTACCGCATTAAAATATGTGACTGAAATTGCTTTATGCCAGTGTTTCTCAACTTCGCAATCCACTTTTTCCTATAGGAATGGCCCACCCTGGAATTATAGTCACCCCTGGAGAATTGAGTACAAACATCAGAGAGTGTGGTCTGTCTTGGTATATCATTAGAATGGGATCTGTGACCTGTCATGCCCCACCAGGACCCACAACCAAAATAAATAACAGTTGAGAAACACTGTTATTAAACACAGGCAGAGTGGTGGCTCTGAGGCTAGGGATCTGCATTGGCAATCGGAAAGTTGCCGGTTCGAATCCCGTAAATGCCAAAAGGGACTCTGCTCTGTTGGGCCCTTGAGCAAGGCCCTTAACCTGCAATTGCTGAGCACTTTGAGGTAGTGAGAAAAGCGCTATATAAATGCGAAGAATTATTATTATTAGTATTATTATTACTGCTTTACACTGCCATTATGAGAATGTACGAGTTGCCCCTTTAACAAAGGAATTGACAGCACGGAGTAGGCATTCTGATTCTCTACAAACAGTGCTGCATGTGTAAGTAGCAGAAAACCAAATAACACTAGCTGAGCTTTATTACATACCCATCAACTCATTTTACAATAAAGAGATGGAAAAGGTTGATAATGCCAGTCATTCCAATCTTATTTATCAGCAGCTGTCTAAACGAGATATGGCAATTCTTTGATTATACTGTAATGAAAAAAACTGAACCTGAAGATATTACTGTGCTTACTTGCAAACAGTGTTACAAGGCTTGTTTTGCCAAAGGAGGCAACTTATTGAATCTTTCCAAGCATTTATCCCTTTTTAATCTTGATGTTTTACAAGAGTTCAGAACTCGAGAGGTGTGTGATAATTACATTATTCTTAACTTTATTTTACTGTATTTTGATGGGTTAACAAATGTATCAATTTCACACAGCGCACATTCACAAAGAAAGCTTTCCCTAAGCTTATGTGATGCACAGACACAAGCACATATTAGTTCAAGCCTAATCATTGTAATTCTGTAAATTATGATACAAAAATACCATAATAAATAGCAGCAGTCCTCAAATAGTCTGTGCACTGCACACACTGTTTAAATTAATTTGCATTTCACTAGTAGTGTTTATTACCTCCCAAGGACCTTTTGAAATGTGTTTTTTTTTTTTCAGATTTAAAAAATGTAAGTGGATGTTTGGTTTTATCCACTAGATGGCAGCTAAGACCATGAAATAAACCAAGGCTCTCTTTCTTCAAATATTAATTTTACTTACAGCATCTCATTAAACATCAGCTGTCACTTTTGCATACCAAGCAGGTTAGATGAATGTATATACAGGTGCTGGTTATAAAATTAGAATATCATGACAAAGTTGATTTATTTCAGTAATTCCATTCAAAAAGTGAAACTTGTATATTAGATTCATTCATTACACGCAGACTGATGTATTTCAAATGTTTATTTCTTTTAATTTTGATGATTATAACTGACTAATGAAAGTCCCAAATTCAGTATCTCGGAAAATTAGAATATTGTGAAAAGGTTCAATATTGAAGACACCTGGTGCCACACTCTAATCAGCTAATTAACTCAAAACACCTGCGAAAGCCTTTAAATGGTCTCTCAGTCTAGTTCTGTAGGCAACACAATCATGGGGAAGACTGCTGACTTGACAGTTGTCCAAAAGACGACCATTGACACCTTGCACAAGGAGGGCAAGACACAAAAGGTCATTGCTAAAGAGGCTGGCTATTCACAGAGCTCTGTGTCCAAGCACTTTAATAGAGAGGAAAAGGGAAGGACAAGATGTGGTAGAAAAAAGTGTACAAGCAATAGTGATAACCGCACCCTGGAGAGGATTGTGAAACAAAACCCATTCAAAACTGTGGGGGAGATTCACAAAGAGTGGACTGCAGCTGGAGTCAGTGCTTCAAGAACCACCACGCACAGACGTATGCAAGACATGGGTTTCAGCTGTCGCATTCCTTGTGTCAAGCCACTCTTGAACAAGAGACAGCGTCAGAAGCGTCTCGTCTGAGCTAAAGACAAAAAGGACTGGATTGCTGCTGAGTGGTCCAAAGTTATGTTCTTTGATGAAAGTAAATTTTGCATTTCCTTTGGAAATCAAGGTCCCAAAGTCTGGAGGAAGAGAGGAGTGGCACAGAATCCACGTTGCTTGAGGTCTAGTGTAAAGTTTCCACAGTCAGTGATGGTTTGGGGTGCCATGTCATCTGCTGGTGTTGGTCCATTGTGTTTTCTGAGGTCCAAGGTCAACGCAGCCGTCTACCAGGAAGTTTTAGAGCACTTCATGCTTCCTGCTGCTGACAAGCTTTATGGAGATGCAGATTTCATTTTCCAACAGGACCTGGCACCTTTACACAGTGCCAAAGCTACCAGTACCTGGTTTAAGGACCATGGTATCCCTGTTCTTGATTGGCCAGCAAACTCGCCTGACCTTAACCCCATAGAAATACGCCAGACCCAACAATTCAGAAGTGCTGAAGGCCACTAACAGAGCAACATGGGCTCTCATAACACCTGAGCAGTGCCACCGACTGATCGACTCCATGCCACGCCGCATTGCTGCAGTAATCCAGGCCAAAGGAGCCCCAACTAAATATTGAGTGCTGTACATGCTCATACTTTTCATGTTCATACCTTTCAGTTGGCCAACATTTCTAAAAATCCTTTTTTTGCATTGGTCTTAATTGATATTCCAGTTTTCCGAGACATTGAATTTGGGACTTTCATTAGTTGTCAGTTATAATCATCAAAATTAAAAGAAATAAACATTTGAAATACATCAGTCTGTGTGTAATGAATGAATCTAATATACAAGTTTCACTTTTTGAATGGAATTACTGAAATAAATCAACTTTTTCATGATATTCTAATTTTATGACCAGCACCTGTATGTGTATGTATAACATGCTCTACATCAGGCATGTCAAACACGCGGCCCGCAACAGAAATCTCTGCAGCCCGCGTGACAGGTCCTAGTTATCACTAAACTTGTACAAAATGATTACTATCGTTTGTGAT
Organism: Polypterus bichir lapradei; assembly: GCA_026402145.1. Taxonomy (NCBI): domain Eukaryota; kingdom Metazoa; phylum Chordata; class Cladistia; order Polypteriformes; family Polypteridae; genus Polypterus; species Polypterus bichir. Next base: position 37,511,010 of record JANRMT010062819.1, on the reverse strand, counting down.
TGAATCATTTTGTATCTTCGGCGTTACTTATTGACTTTTCTTACTACTTCCTTCCGGAAACGTCATCTGCTGGTATAGTTGTAGCCGCGAAGTCGCAACTGAAGTGCTAGGCTGCGGTCTGCGGCCCACTACCGGGCCGCGAGAGAACTGCCAGCAACGAAGCAACAGCTACAGCAAAAAGCCTGCCCCCTTCACTGAGGACACTTTTCAGAACGCTAGGCGGGTGGGGCTTTGCAGCAGCGCAGAAAGAGGAGAGAGACTGCGGTGAGAGAGTATTACAACAAAGTATTTTTATGTTTCTGACAGTTTCCCCATATGACACGGGTCCACAGAAATCTTGTTACTACGAAGAACATTCAGCAGCAGATATTTTCATTACAACGAAGTGACCTAGAAATGCTTGAATGAATCATCCACAGAGCAGTTAGTTCTGCGGTCACAGCTGAGTTGTGGACATTTGCACAACGATCCCCAAACAGAAACACTGTTTAAAAAAAAAAAAAAAAAGTTTCTTCGAACTTTCCTCCTACTGTTTTTGTTTTGCGTGGTTTTAAATGATACATTTTCCTTATTGCTCGTCAACATTTGAAAAACATCCATTAGAATTTAACTCATTATCACCCTTCTATAGAAACGGCATACTTGTTATATGCAAAAAAGAAGAAAAATCTCGGGTTGCAAATGTATGCGAACTGCTGTATTTGAAGACGCCGAAAAAGCCGTTTTTATGTGGTTGCAGTGATGCTTGTTCATATTAATGCGGCACTCATTCAAGAATATATGAGGTTTTTAAACTCTCTTGGGACCCGGACAAACAATCTCACACGTGGCAATAGCGCTTCGGGACGCACTTCAGCATGTCGTTCCCGTTGGGTGGGGGGGATCCCAGATCCCGAAAGAGTTCAGAAACCTCACAATATGAAGAAGAAGAAAAGGATAATTTGGCTTCTGACTGATAACGATGCTGACCACAACATGCTTCCGCACTTAGATAATGTTCACGTTGAATTCCTCCCACCCAATTGCACGGCAGTGCTTCAGCCATTGGATTTGGGCATCATTCGCACCCTGAAAATGTATCATCGCAAGGAACTGCTGAGAAAAATTCTCGTCAGCATAACTTGTAGACTGGAGAAGATTAAAATAACAAGAAAGAAGCTATTGAAGCTGCTTCCATTTCCAACATCCTATCTTTGTGATGCACGTTTTCTGCAGTGACAGCAACCAAAATGAGGTTACAGAGTATACTGAACATAAGCAACACACTTCGAGTGTCACTGTCTTCCATCCTCCCCAGATGGGATCGTCTGGTTGCAGGAAAACAAGCTCAGGGCTCTCACTGATTCTGCATTATGGTAAGCTGTATAATTTCAATTACTAAATTATAACTTAATAATAATAGAAATGTAATGTAAATCTATACTAATAAAAGGCAAAGCCCTCACTGACTCACTCACTCACTCACTCACTCACTCACTCACTCACTCACTCACTGACAGACTGACTCACTGACTGACTCATCACTAATTCTCCAAGTTCCCGTGTGGGTAGAAGGCTGAAATTTGGCAGGCTCATTCCTTACAGCTTACTTACAAAAGTTGGGCAGGTTTCATTTCGAAATTCTACGCGTAATGGTCATAACTGTAAGCTATTTTTCTCCATTTACTGTAATGGAGTTGAGCTCGAAAGCTGTGGGGCGGAGTTTCGTGTGACATCATCACGCCTCCCACGTAATCACGTGAACTGACTGTCAACGCAGTGCGTAGAAAACCAGGAAGAGCTCCAAAAAGCGCTGAAGAAAACATGCATTATATAATTGAGAAGGCAACGAAACAATAAGAAGCGAGCGAGTGACATATACAACCATATTCATTAGTGGTGCTACTTCGGACACAAAGCACGGTGTAAACCTAAAGTTTAAATTAAATTCATAGACAGGCTGCCGCTGGCGTTTGTCATGCCCACGGGTAATGCGGGATACAAGTTTAATGAGAGGACGCAGGATATAAACGAGAGTTTTGATCACTTTGTAACAAGTTAAAATTGCACGTGAAGGGCTGTGCTTATGCAAATTCCGAGAGACTGTGTTTGTGGGGGATTGACAGTTAAGGTGGGTGGGGGAGTCACGTCATCATCTCCCCTCCCATTCACCTCATTTCACTCTGAGCTGAGCTCCGCAGCTAACGCAGTCTTACGGAAGCGATTTTGTGACGCTGCCACCAAATACTCACAGAAAAATCCACAAGTTAATACACACCATAAATCCTCCAGGCACTACTTACAAAAGGTTACATTAACAATCGTGTTACGTTATTTTTAAAATGTAAGCTGAGAAGCTTCGATGCATGTGCTCCATAACGCATTAAAAAATAATGCATTTAATCACACTTTGCATTCCAATGCATGATTTCCTGGTACACCGATTACATTGATCAGCGCTTCCCGATTCATTTTACCCTTGCACCCCCTTGGTTTGAGAACAAGTATGAAAAAATATGAGGTTAATACAGAAAAACAGATCACCAATTGAAGCTTTATGAATAATCGATACTTTATTCGCCATCAATAATTGTTTTGGTAAAGCCATACTCAGTGTAATTTTGTAATTTTATAATTTTTCCACCACTAGCCATGATTAAATGAACGGTAAAAAAGTAATAGCGAAGCGAGGGTGACTTATTCAGGCAGGCAGGCGACAGCTCAATAGCTCGAATTTGGATATAAGTAGGTTCTATTTAGTCGCCAGAAATATCTTTGGTAGGAATGGAAGTTGAATTTAGTCTTTAAATTTCTATGGTGAAGAAAAATTTATGCAATGATGACTAAATTTAACTATATAAAGTCAAAACTTGTATATATAAAGTCATTCCCAAATATATAAAGTCAAAACTTGATTATATAAAGTCACTGTCGGAACACAAAGTCAAAACTTGAATATATAAAGTCAGCGTCGGTATATATAAAGTCAAAACTTGTTTCTGAATATATAAAGTCAAAACTTGAATATATAAAGTCAGTACTGGAATATATAAAGTCAAAACTTGAATATATAAAGTCATTCCCAAATATATAAAGTCAAAACCTGAGTATATAAAGACGGCGTTGGAATGTTTAAAGTTAAAACTTGAATATATAAAGTCAGCGTCGGAATATATAAAGTAAGCGCTGGAATATATAAAGTCAAATCTTGAATATATAAAGTCAGCGTCGGAATATATAAAGTCAAAACTTGAATATACAAAGTCAGCGCTGGAATAGCCATCCATTTCCCAACCCGTTGAATCCGACCACAGGGTCACGGGGGTCTGCTGGAGCCAATCCCAGCCAACACTGGGCGCAGGGCACATGCATCATTTTCAAAACATTAACCGAACAGTGTTTTTTTAATTTATTTTTCTGAATACGTTTTTGTTAACTTAGTTCAGTTCAGAGTCGTTTCAATCAATATATTTTGACTTTGACTTTATATATTCAGGAATGAGTTTATATACTCCGATGTTGACTTTATATAATCAGGAATGACTTTATAAATTCCGACTTTGTCTTTATATATTCCAGCGATGACTTTATATATTCAACTTTTGACTTTATATATTCAGAAACAAGTTTGACTTTATATATACCGACGCTGACTTTATATATTCAAGTTTTGACTTTATATATTCTGACGCTGACTTTATATATTCTGACGCTGACTTTATATATTCAGCTTTTGACTTTATATATTCCAGCGATGACTTTATATATTCAAGTTTTGACTTTATATATTCCAGCGCTGACTTTATATATTCAAGTTTTGACTTTATATATTCAGAAAAAAGTTTTGACTTTATATATACCGACGCTGACTTTATATATTCAACTTTTGACTTTATATATTCCGACAGTGACTTTATATATTCAAGTTTTGACTTTATATATTCAGGAATGACTTTATATATTCAAGTTTTGACTTTATATATTCTGACGCCGACTTTATATATTCAGAAAATCTATGTATTTGCCAGTTTGGTACCCCGTAGTATATGTGTGTGTGTGTATATATATATATATATATATATATATGCTAGCAACACTCATGACAATGACAAAACAATTACATTGTCAATCATGTTACGTTATTATTAAAATGTTTCCTTTTCTTTTTACTTCTCCGCTGTGAATATATATATATATATATAGATATAAATATATATATATATAGATAGATAGAAATGACAAAACAATTTACATTAACAATCATGTTACGTTATTTTTAAAATTTTTCCTTTTCTTTTTCTTAACTTCTTTAACACACTACTTCTCCGCTGCAAAGTGCAGGTATTCTACTAGTTGTGTATAAAACTGTGTATAAAACTGCCCTACTAACCCGCCCATAAACTCCAACCTCCAACAATCCACCGGTCCCAGGAAAAATTTGCTTCTAGTAAAGAGGTCCTTGGTGTCAAACAGGTTGCGGACCACTGGGCTACACTACTGGCTGGGCTGCTGAGACTGGCCACTGGGCAGACCTGACCATCACGAGTACTAATAGCTCGCATATTTTCATGTTTTTTTTTTGTTCTAGTTTTATGTAATTTTGTGCTAGTATTGTAACGAACAGTTAGTGCAGACTACAGCTGAAGATTTGAAGTGGACGCAAGAGGTTGGTGAGTTGTTTATTAACAGATTTTTGTGATTTTGAGTTTGTATAATTAGTGTAGGTCAGGGGGCTTTTTTCATATCGGCTTATTTTACAATATAAACTTTGAAGTAAACTTAGTAAAGTAAAATTTGATTTTTGGAGGATTTGTTTTCCAGCTTGTATTACTGAGCAATGAATTCAGTGAGCGTTTTCGCGTTTTCATTTCACACGAACAGGACTTTGTGCTGTTTACGTCACCATACTCTTCCAACGTTAAGAATGCGCCTGAGAATATCCAAATGGAATTGATTGAACTGCAGTCAGATTCTATTCTGATGGCAAAATACAACGAAGTTGGTGTGCCAGGTTTGTATGCTTACCTGCCACCCTCCTATGTGCAGATCCATAAGTTGGCATCGAGAGTACTGTCTATGTTCGGAAACACTTACCTTTTGTGAGCAATTGTTTTTGTTAATGAAAGCTACCAAAACCCCACATCGCTCAAGACTTACTGTCGAGCACTTTTCATCCCTCATAAATGTTGCAGCTGCACAAAATTTCAAGCCTGATATTGACAAACTGGTTACTGATAAGAGATGCCAAGTATCGGGACAAAAGAAATAAATCTCACACTGTAAGACTCCTATATAAGCAATGAATATAATATAATAATATAAGGACCTAGCTAAGAGGCTAAGACTCTAATTGTACGCTGTTGTATGGAGATTGTGTGGAAATAAATTGCTTTTCTTTAAACTTTAAGTGTTACATTTTTTAAAGTTTTCAGTATTGGAAAGAAAGCTACAGTAACTTTGTATAATAGTATTTGTTACAGTGCGGCCGCACGTATGGCAGTCGAAGCGGCCCACCAATGGTAGTGAGTTTGACATGCCTGCTCTACATGACTGCCATTGTTTTGAAAACACATTTCAATACGTGTCCGCCACTGCTGATGAACACGTATTAGCACAGCTGGAGTTATGCTTGTAATGGCGTTGGTGATACGTTCCCTAAGATGATTTTTGTTTCATATTTTTTCCTGATACACCATGGCCTTCAAATTCCCCCAAAGCAGTGGCGGACACGTATTGAAATGTGTTTTCAAAACAGTGGCAGTCATGTAGAGCATATTATATAAATAAAAATGGTTTTTCACAAAAAAATGTTTGTTTTCCTATGTATGGAAACTTATGCAGCTAGTAGGTGACATTGCCAGAAACAAATTTAAACTACTACACAGAAAACTTTGATGTCAAACAATACACAGTGTATTAAAATGTTCACTTTCAGAGCAGGAGCACATCATGGAAAAATATATATTGTTCAAGAGTACAACTGCAGAATGCAACTCTGCAAATAGGTGTGCAGTACAACATCAGCAAAAGTGTAACAAAGGTCTAAATTATACAGACATGTTTGGTCAGAATTGGTATATGTTCATACCAAGGACAGTACAAGCTTTAAGAAAAGGCAGAGTAAGCAACTCTGAACACCTAACTACTGGTGTTAGAACTACATGTCACAAGTTAGATGCTGTTAGTAGACTTACAGTCATTTATGATAATGGACTCTTTCCGACAAAATTGAACAGTACAGTGTATGAGCTGTGTAAGGATATTTTGAACATCTGGGCCAGTTAAGAGGCATGTTGTCTAAGTACAGCAACTTTGCTTCCATTTTTAATTTAAAACTAGTCCTTATCTTCTTTTATACACAGTAAATTTCAGAGTTAAAGGAGAATTGCTGCATACTGACAAAGCTATGTTTTTTTTTAATACTTAATGCACTTGTATAGCTCTTAATTTTTGGAGTATAAATATGCAGAATGGTCACAAACTGACCAATTTTATTAAACTTATATACTCAAGTGTTTTATTTTTTGTAAATGTGCAAGTTTTGTAAAACCTTCCGTGCAAAACTGAGATTTATAAAAGTAAACTTAACCGGAGAACTTTTGTATATTTACTGGAACTCAGACCCACCTATACGCAGCAATCCGGAGAAGTGGGAAATGATGACATCCTTGATAAAGTAGAGAAATACAGCTTAACCAGCTAAGTGATGACACACACGCACAAATAATGATTTATATCTCCGAGCTGTTGTTATTACTGTATGTGCTTTGTTGTGACAAATATTACAGTTCAAATGTGATAAATAAGAGGTATAGATTTTTTTGTTGCCTTTGAAGAGGGCCAATGCTGTTCTTCAATGAAGAATGTTTTTGGTTTTCATCAGTATATATCTGCTTCCTGTTGTCACTACTCAGTGATTGAAACCAAATAAATAACTTCTTTTTAGTTACTGCATTAAATAAAAACATACAGTAGGTATGATTCACTCCCTGCCTACAGAAAGTTAATAAATATCATGCCTTATAGCCTATTCATAGCCTAATAGTTTGACACAACATGGTTTGTTTGGCACTGCTTAAATGGTATGCAAATGGTGAAATTCAAGCATAATGAGCTTTTAGGGACCTGCAGGATTTTTTTCCCCAATGTTGATGACTAGCTTATGAGACAATTTAGGCTTCCAGGAGCCATTCTCTTTGAACTATGTGCTGAATTGGACCCAGTATAAGACCCATAAGGCCTCCTGGTGAGAATGAAACCACATTTGTTAACCATAAGCAGTGATATTTCATTAACGCACAAGTCATCTTTGATGCCAAAATGAGAGCAGTGCCCTGGGTCAATACGTGTGGTGTTGGCAGAAAACCTGTTGATGGTGCTGTACGTGATGGCTGAATGCATGAGGTAGGAGCTTGCTCTAACAGCCAGTGAAGGTCTACAGCATTGCAATTGCATATGTATGAAGTTGATTAGCCATGGTCCATATCTGGTTGTTTCAGGGTGACAACCAGGCAGTGTTGTTCACATGCACACATTTACTAGATGATTATGATCTCTATAGGGTAAATTGCATACAAATGGGCTTACGCCAGATTTTTTTATTATAATTTATTTATTTATTTTTTGCTTGCGCATTTTCCTGTGTTTTTTTTTTTTTGTTTTGTTATTGTTTTTGTCATACATATACA
>JANRMT010062819.1:37483889-37498343 GCA_026402145.1 Polypterus bichir lapradei | reverse complement strand
CTATTTAATTTAATATTGTTTCTTTGTATCAGTATACTGCTGCTGGATTATGTGAATTTCCCCTTGGGATTAATAAAGTATCTATCTATCTATCTATCTATCTAAGTTTATTGGATTTACAGAAAGTGTGCAATAATTGTTCAAACAAAATCAGGCAGGTGCATAAATTTGGGCACCACAAAAAAGAAATGAAATCAATATTTAGTAGATCCGCCTTTTGCAGAAGTTATAGCCTCTAAACGCTTCCTGTAGGTTCCAATGAGAGTCTGGATTGTGGTTGAAGGTATCTTGGACCATTCCTCTTTACAAAACATCTCTAGTTCATTCAGGTTTGATGGCTTCCGAGCATGGACAGCTCTCTTTAACTCACACCACAGATTTTCAATTATATTCAGGTCTGGGGACTGAGATGGCCATTCCAGAACGTTGTACTTGTTCCTCTGCATGAATACCTTAGTGGGTTTTGAGCAGTGTTTCGGGTCGTTGTCTTGTTGAAAGATCCAGCCCCGGCGCAGCTTCAGCTTTGTCACTGATTCCTGGACATTGGTCTCCAGAATCTGCTGATACTGAGTGGAATCCATGCGTCCCTCAACTTTGACAAGATTCCCAGTCCCTGCACTGGCCACACAGCCCCACAGCATGATGGAACCACCACCATATTTTACTGTAGGTAGCAGGTGTTTTTCTTGGAATGTTGTGTTCTTTTTCCTCCATGCATAACGCCCCTTGTTATGCCCAAATAACTCAATTTTAGTTTCATCAGTCCACAACACCTTATTCCAAAATGAAGCTGGCTTGTCCAAATGTGCTTGAGCATACCTCAAGCGGCTCTGTTTGTGCTGTGGGCGGAGAAAAGGCTTCCTCTGCATCACTCTCGCATACAGCATCTCCTTGTGTAAAGTGCGCCGAATGGTTGAACGATGCACAGTGACTCCATCTGCTGCAAGATGATGTTGTAGGTCTTTGGTGCTGGTCTGTGGGTTGACTCTGACTGTTCTCACCATTCGTCGCTTCTGTCTATCCGAAATCTTTCTTGGTCTGCCACTTCGAGCCTTAACTTGAACTGAGCCTGTGGTCTTCCATTTCCTCAATATGTTCCTAACTGTGGAAACAGACAGCTTAAATCTCTGGGACAGCTTTCTGTATCCTTCCCCTAAACCATGATGGTGAACAATCTTTGTCTTCAGGTCATTTGAGAGTTGTTTTGTGACCCCCATGTTGCTACTCTTCAGAGAAAATTAAAGAAGGAGGGAAATTTACAATTGACCCCCTTAAATACTCTTTCTCATTATAGGATTCACCGGTGTATGTAGGTCAGGGGTCACTGAGCTTACCAAGCCAATTTGAGTTCCAATAATTAGTTCTAAAAGTTTTGCAATCAATAAAATGACAACGGTGCCCAAATGTATGCACCTGCCTGATTTTGTTTGAACAATTATTGCACACTTTCTGTAAATCCAATAAACTTAATTTCACTTCTCAAATATCACTGTGTGTGTCTCCTATATGATATATTTAACTGACATTTTTTATCGTAACAACCAACAATTTATACAGGAAAATAATGACTATTAACAAGGTTGCCCAAACTTTTGCATCCCACTGTATGTGGGATCTTTAATAAAAGCAAATTCAGTCAGCTGTGATGTGCTGCTCACTTTATCATATATATGTGCAAATTGTATATTTTAATAACAAAAGAGAGCAGACAACGTGAAAACTGTTTCAAAGAAGATGCCCTTGAGTAAAAATATATTTATTGCTTATGATTGAGTTATGGGTTTATTGCAGCATACACAAACAACTTTGAAATGTGGCAGTGTCCCATCAGCGGGACACCTCATGCATAAATGGTTAATTAAATTTTTATTTGTTACGGTGGTTTCTTAGGTGTAATATCGTATTACTGTGCTCATCAGAAAGTCAAAGTAATTTTAAGTCTCATAAATAATTCAATACTTTCTCAAGTGCTTTAGAACTATGCATTTAGCCACTTACACTGCACAAAATTTGATTGCTCTGCATTTTCACTACTGTACTCATCCTAACATTAAGAATTAATATAGAAGAAATGTGAAAACACCTGAAATTAAGGTTGGAAGCAGTTTTTTTTGTAAGTAGAATCTGTAGTAACAGAAAAATCACTTCTGTAAAATTTCACACACAGTGCTTCATTTTTAAACTCCCTAATTGTATACATATGTAAGTAATACACTTATTCTTTGACACTGTTTAGTTTCACACAGATCTCAAGGATGTGATCTTGTGTAATTAAGGAAATTATCTTTGGCGTCTTTTAAGACAGAACTTGTGTTTACTGCTTGTTTACATTTACCACAAAACATGCTTGCATTGCTGCCCTCTTTTGTCATGAAAATGCTTTAAAGCAAGCCAGTAATACACAAATTACTGTAGTATCAAAATGCAATCACCAGAAATCATTACACCAGCACCCTGTTGTAAATGAAGCAGTATACTTTGTATACTTATTTCAAAGCAAACGTTGGCATTATCAAAAGCAAACCATCAAAGGATGTTATGTAAGTTCACACCTGTAGTTATACTCAACTGCCCATTGCACTTCAGTGTGTACATACAGAAACAGCTATCGTAGTAGCTCAGGTTAATTGTAACCTACATATGTAATGCATGACTCGAATAGTATGACTATGGTACTGAGATGCAATGATATAACATGATACTTCTCTACAGGACTTGATCATTTTCTTGCTAAATAGTAATTTTAAGCAGTGTCTTACCTTTAAGTGTTGCTCACTGCAAAATAAAGATAATCAATCTCAAGTGTTATTGAAATGCTTAGAAGAACAACAATACAGTTGGCCTAATAAACCCAACAAAATAATGCATTGCCTGAAGAAAGATGGATGGATGAGAATATATATTTTTTACATTCATATTTAAGATGGATAAATTAGGCTTTTTACAAAAGTTCTTTAAATATGTACATAAATAGGTAAATATACACACTCTATAGTCTTTATACACAGCAGAATGACTGAAAAAGAAGAAACTTTAAAAAAGAATGAAAACTAAACATTGAATCTTCTGTTTATTTTTGAATTTTAATATCAAAATAAGCAATGCAAACTGGTCTTTAATGTAATGTCAAAAGGCAGTTTTTTTGGAAGATTAGATCACAAAGTTAAGTAAGTATTCACCCAGACATACTAAGGCAAACCATGACTTCATGAGATTTCAGCTTTTGCATTAGTTTAAGATAAAAAATATAGACAATTTTGGAGCTCCTTAAATATTAAAATTAGGAGACAAAATCTGAGACATACAGTCATTCTGTCGTGTAACTAGTTGATAGTTTTTGTGGCTGTACAGATTGACATGTGCCTACTATGTGTTGTAGTGTGGGTAGCAGAGATCATATAGTTTTAAAGACAGTGGAGAATTCAAAGATTGTGGTTTTGACCATATTGCAAACTTTGCCCAGGATCTGTGTAGGATCTGTGGAACATTTAGATAAGAGCGTCATCTGTGGGTTGTTTTTTTTGTTTGTTTGTTTTTGGTTTTTTTTTGTTTTTGTTTTTTTTTTTTTAACAGAAGAGTGTTTCTTATAAATAATAATTTTAACAATTAATCAGAAGTTCTAATTTCTTTAATAGACCTTTAGTTTTGAATATCACATCTATCCTGGCAGACCAAAGCACACACACTAGCCCAGTTAATACTTACTATTTAACATTTTACACACATTTTTGGGATAAAAGATAAAACCTGAATTAGTATCAGTATCAAAATGTATTGTAATTCAAATCTTTATGCTTTTAATGTGATTCAATAAACCCATGCACTTTTGAGTAAACTTAAAGTTAAAAATGAAAAGTGGTTTCCATGAGAATGCAATTGAAACCAGTCCCTCATACTGGACAGACTTTTTCTTTAATACCAGAGAATCTTGTTTAAGAAGGCAGAATGGGAGACGGTGCTTGGAGCTTCATCCATTCACTTTTGCTTTCACTGCAGATTCTGAAGCTTCATCTGCTTTCAGTGTGTCACCTAAACTGGGTAACTGTATTTTTATACTTTGTACATCAGCACTGTTCAGCATACTCATAATAAAGAAAGGTCATTCTCATTATCAGCACATTACCCATTACACCACTACAGTATACGCTGCATTTTATTTACCCAATTCCAAATGTTTGTGTGAAGAGAGTACATGTTTTGAAAGTGAGAAGGTTTACTTAATCATCTCTTTCACTACTTCTAAACATATAGTGTACAAACCTCTTTTCAGTCAGCCAGGACAGCTAATGGAAGCAAACATTTATTCAGTGAAACAACACAAAAAGTGTTTTTCTCAATACTTTCCCCAGAGAGTTTAGGGTTATAATTTTCACTGTGTATGTCATGCAGAGTGCTAATATCAGACCTAATATAAAGATCTGATATTAGCCATACCTTGTTTATGTGAATATTAAAGATGAATGCTAAATTATACACAAACCCCATCTGGATCAGTCTGACTACATCTCTTTGCTGTTGTACACTGCATACACTCCACTCTTTAAAAAAAAAAAAAAAAAAAAAAAAAATGTAAAATTGTAACCAATCAAATTAAAATGTGTCCAGCAGGTGCATTCTCAGCTTGGCTCATACTGCTTAGTTCACATTGACTGGGACATGTTTAAAGCTGCCGCACTGTATGATGACTGTTTGAACTTGGAGAAATACATGTCAGTTGTCACTGACTATATCTGTAAGTGTGCCAATGATATTGTGGTCACTGTCGCTATTCAACCCAATTGGATTCCTTGATTGAACTGTGGGATTATTTTACTGTTGAAAGCTTGGATTGCTGCATTTAAATTTGACGACTTGGTGACTTGTAGCAGCCTGGCCCAATTTGATCAACGGCATTAGGAAAGCAAAATTAGATTTTGCCTTTAGAATTCAAGAGCATTTTGTGGACAAGGACCCAAAGATACCACAGTTGAGGACCTCTGCACCATTAATGATGCTTAGCCTATGGGTGAATACTAAACAATATAAGGAGTGATCACCCTCTGCTGTATCATAGCTACTTACAGTATGTCACTCACTTTATGTAGTTTAATGTTTATCTTTGTGTTGTGTGTATATGGCACTATATTTGTCCAGTTTCTCCCCTCCAACCCCCTTTGTTATTTTTGTAATATTTTTTGCCTTGGCCTTGAAAGAACTAAATTTCATTCTTTCTTGTACTATTGTACAATGCAGAATCATAAGAAAATTGAAAGAAGGCTCAAAATTGTATACACAGTAGTTTTAATGTATAGCATACTTACAAAATATTGTCATACCTGTTTTTTAGTTAGTAGTGGAAATAAAGGGAAGAATAACTTCAAAGTCTATTGACTAAGGTAGAAATAGAGCCCCTGTAGTGATTCTTGGCACATCATAGTGGAAGGTGCCAGTGACTTAAAGATGTCCCAAAATGACATGTCATGGAGAGAATGGGCAATATTAGTCGTTATGGTAGCTACTTTTGCCATTGTCCTCTTTTCTGTCACTGTCTATATGTCCTTCCTGCTCAGTTTATTCCTGCGTCTTGCATTTCCTGTTACTTCCACAGAAATCATCATTATAGAACACTAGCCAACGCCCGCTGTAGCATATGATGGTGTAAGAATAGGAACGGAAAACGGTGAGAAAGGAATTCAGAAATCAAGAAGAAAGAAATACTTCTTGAAAGATGTAGTTGTGAATAGGTGTTTGGTAGTCCGAAGGAGGAATAGGAATTGAGAAAAGCGGTGTGGGGGTGTATGGGAGGCTGCAGGCAACGTGGGGAAGGGTTTGGAAGAGGACGAATAGGAATCGAGAAATGCTGTGTCGACTGTGGGACCGGTTTTGAAGAGGAAACAGGACGAACCAAGGAGCGGGGGAACGCGGTACTCCAAAAGAGGAATAGGAATCGAGAAAAGCGGCGTGGGCATAAACATATAGAGATAGATGCCACATTCACTGTGTTGCCCAGTCGACACGATATGTCAGTGCGTCCGCCCTATTGCGAGTGGTAAAAGTGCCATTTAAACTAATACAGGTAGACGTGGAAACCGGGTTTTCTGATGAAAAAACAATACCGTTTAAAACAGTATCGTTTACATACAACAGATTTTGGCAAATCGTTTACATGCAATTATTTATATCCATTTATACACTAATAATGGCAATTATTAAATAATAATTATTATTATTAAATAATTACTCCCATATAAGTAACATTTCTCGGACTGCCTTCTTCCATCTCCGAAACATTTCTAGACTTCGTCCTGTTCTTACGCAACACAGTACTGAAGTATTGGTTAATGCCCGAGTCACCTCACGTATAGATTACTATAATGCTATTCTATCTGGCATCTCACAAAAATGTATCCATCGCCTGCAACTTATTTAAAATTCTGCTGCCAGGATAATAACCTGCTGTTGTAAATCCACTGAACATATTACACCTACTCTCTCTGAACTTCACTGGCTCCCTGTTAACTACAGAATGCAATACTAAATACTGCTCTGAACGTTTAAAGTTCTCCACAACCTCACTGATCTCCTACAGACTTGCACTCCTCTCGCTCACTCAGATCCTCATCTGCAGGTATACTTTCTGTACCACACATCAGACTCAGTGTTATGGGAGCTCGAGCGTCTCTCATAGTGCTCCTCAACTTGGGAATTCTCTTCCCTCTCATATACATCAGCTCGATTCAATAACACATTTTAAAACTGCCCTCAAAACGTATCTTTTCAAACTGGCATACCAATTGTGAATTTTGCACTGTTACTGCCAGTTATCTTTCTTTGTTTGCTAATTATTGCTTTTTAATTTATCATTCTCTTGTTTTAATTTTACTAATTTGTTTAATTTTATTGTAAGGTGACCTTGAGTGCTAAGATTATAAAACAGGATTTTCTAATGGCCAAATATAACCAAAACAATTGTCCAGCCTTACCTATGAAATGTAATCCCCTGGGATCTGGTTTAGAGTGTACAGCGGTTAGTACAATCCCAAGCAGCACATGCGTGAGGCATCTTTATCCATTACTTCACTCTACAGCAGTGCCACTCGCAATATGGCGACGACATTGACTTACGATGCTGCTGGTCATGCGGCATTTAGTAATTCGATGTCTATGGGCATGGGGGTGTATGGGAGGCCACAGGCAGCGTGGGGAAGGGTTTGGAACAGGACGAATAGGAATTGAGAAATGCCATGTCAGCGGGACCAGTTTTGAAGAGGAAGCAGGACAAACCAGAAGAGAAATATATATATAAGAGATAGCCAGCACATTAACAGGTATAAAGTAGGACATAGCCAGTAGTTTGTTGCACATGCCAAAAGTTCTGAGCCACCTCAAAAAGAAGAGACTGCTCTGGCCCATTTGTATAGTACTTTTGAGCTTTCCACCTAATCTATTCTAATATTCAGATAGACATTCTGCACCATTTCTATCTCCTCCCTTCTTATGCTAACTAATCTCAGGCCTCTTGCCAGTTGCACACTGGAAGTCCATCACTGACTCTGTTCTTTTGGTAATATTCAGCTACTGGTAGTTGTCTGTGCACTATATGACAAAGTCGTCCACTGCATTTGTATATTCCACATCTCCAATATAGATGTGTCTTACAATGGAAGAATCATCTAAGAGCATCTGTAAATTGCATAAACTTGAGTTGTACTTAAAAATGATATGTAGGTTGAGGAGCAATATTTTAATGTGTAAACTATAGAAATTACACAGGAAAGCAGTAGTCTAGCTGCTACATGATTGAGGTTCATGCAGGAATAAAGAGAAATGAAGTGGAGCACTAACTATGTGCTGGTTGTGCTAGCATTTTTAAAAGTAAGTTTATTAAGTCAGCAAGCAGTCTGGTTACATGGGATAACACACCCTGCATCATGTATACATTTATTTAGCTGTTTCATGGAGAGAACATAAGTACTTGGGTATCAAAATGTGCATGGAAAACAAAACAGAAGAAACCTGTAATTACTAAATATACCGTATATTAAAGCATATATAATGAAATCCAGAACTTATTAAAAGTGACTAAACTGTACTATTTATACTTTTCAGTTAAATTCAGCTTGTGTATACAGTATGCTATCTTTATTTTATTTTAAAGTATATGAACTAGTTGTGCTTACAAACTAGCAATCCTTCTAAATTAGCTGAAATCACCCAGTGCAAACACCACATGCAAATGTTGTTTAATGTATTGTTGTCGTTCTAGCAAACATCAGATGCGCAAGAACCAAAGAAGAAAAAAGTCAGAACATCCAAAGGGGATTCTGAAGCTGCTTCAGTGTTGCAGCTTAACCCTTGTCTATCAGCAAGGATGATTCTGCAGCAGAAACAAGATGGTGAGGGGTAGCAATATGCAGTAAAATAACCTGATTACCGGTTATTTTGGAATTTGGCAATAGATTAACAATTAATTCAATCTTATTTTCCTAAAAATAATCATTTGATACTGTAATTTGTTTTAGGGGTCACTAAATTAAATATTACAGTAGGTTAAGGTAGCTTTCTAACACTGTCACATTCATGAAAGGTTGGTTTATTTTATTGTTTATTATTACAAGGTTTAATGTGGTTTTTGAAGAAATCAAAACTTTAAAAGTATTAAGTGCTGTGAAAATAAGAGCTTTTTACACACATTGACACTGAATTGTAAAAATGTGCAGGTTTTGCATTGTAAGCTTGAATGAATACAGTATATAGTATTCTAATAATTTCAAGAAAATAATAGCCTTTTCAAATAGAACAAAAATAATTACAGTTATTAGTTTCTACATCTATTACTCTGCTCACATAACTGTTATCTAACTGTATTCATAACTGCCCATCCTCCATCCATCCATCCATCCTCTTCCGCTTATCCGAGGTCGGGTCGCGGGGGTAGCAGCTTAAGGAGAGAAGCCCAGACTTCCCTCTCCCCGGCCACTTCTTCCAGCTCTTCCGGAAGAATCCCAAGGCGTTCCCAGGCCAGCCGGGAGACATAGTCCCTCCAGCGTGTCCTGGGTCTTCCCCGGGGCCTCCTCCCGGTTGGACGTGCCCGGAACACCTCACCAGGGAGGCGTCCAGGAGGCATCCTGATCAGATGCCCGAGCCACCTCATCTGACTCCTTTCGATGCGGAGGAGCAGCGGCTCTACTCTGAGCCCCTCCCGGATGACTGAGCTTCTCACCCTATCTTTAAGGGAAAGCCCAGACACCCTGCGGAGGAAACTCATTTCAGCCGCTTGTATTCGCGATCTCGTTCTTTCGGTCACTACCCATAGCTCATGACCATAGGTGAGGGTAGGAACGTAGATCGACTGGTAAATTGAGAGCCTTGCCTTACGGCTCAGCTCTTTTTTCACCACGACAGACCGATGCAGAGCCCGCATCACTGCGGATGCCGCACCGATCCGCCTGTCGATCTCACGATCCATTCTTCCCTCACTCGTGAACAAGACCCCGAGATACTTAAACTCCTCCACTTGGGGCAGGATCTCGCCCCCAACCCTGAGAGGGCACTCCACCCTTTTCCGGCTGAGGACCATGCTCTCGGATTTGGAGGTGCTGATTCTCATCCCAGCCGCTTCACACTCAGCTGCGAACCGCTCCAGAGAGAGCTGAAGATCACGGCCTGATGAAGCAAACAGGACAACATCATCTGCAAAAAGCAGTGACCCAATCCTGAGTCCACCAAACCGGACCCCTTCAACACCCTGGCTGCGTCTAGAAATTCTGTCCATAAAAGTTATGAACAGAATCGGTGACAAAGGGCAGCCCTGGCGGAGTCCAACTCTCACTGGAAACGGGCTCGACTTACTGCCGGCAATGCGGACCAAGCTCTGACACCGGTTGTACAGGGACTGAACAGCTCTTATCAGGGGGTCCAGTACCCCATACTCCCGGAGCACCCCCCACAGGACTCCCCGAGGGACACGGTCGAACGCCTTTTCCAAGTCCACAAAGCACATGTAGACTGGTTGGGCAAACTCCCATGCACCCTCCAGGACCCTGCTAAGGCTGTAGAGCTGGTCCACTGTTCCGCAACCAGGACGAAAACCACACTGTTCCTCCTGCCCATCCTAGCAAAGATTAAAGCACTAGAAGTTTGAGGAGGAAAATATTTTTAAAGATTACCTATGGTAATAATAATAAAAACGTTAATCTGAAATTGATAGACCTGATTCATTCATTTTATTTTGAACCTGCATGTAGAGGCATGTTGAATACCAAAATTGTATTCCTCATGCTTTGTTTTTTCTTGTTTTATTTAAGCAAACCTAAAAAAATTACATTTGCATTATTGATTAGGATTTAATGGATAAAAAGTATTTTTGTCCATAAATTAGGTTGAAAAATCAAATTTTCCCTCGATTTTATACAATAAACCACTTTTAAGAAATCATTACATATTGCAGTACAATGAAAGAATAAAAATGTTTATAAGTAAACATTTGTGTCTTGTTTCTAGAGTTCTACGGTATATTAAACTAAATTGATTTTCCTAAATAAGCAACAAGAACCTCCTGACATAAACCAAGCTCTCAGTTTGTGCCATTTTTAAGCTAATTTAATATTAATTTATTTGGAATATAGGTTAATTTAAATGTTGCTTATTCAGTGATTATAAGTGTGTGAGGATGAATTCTGTTTTCCAATACTGAGCTTATATGCTGTATGATTTATGAGATGTATTGTAAAATAAAATAAAAATTATTATAAGAGTATTATATAGAGTTATATTTTTGGAACCTAATAGTACCTTCTGTGTCCAGTTATCTTATTTTTTCTCCTTGTGCTTGTATGGATTTTCTATAATATTTTCCACCCCAAGGTATTCTTTTCACTTAGTTGGCTGCTCTGAAATGTACAAAGTGAGTTAATATGTTTACTACCTGTGACATTTGAAATATGCTTAAGGTTTCCAAGACACTGAACTAGTTAAGTGGATTAAATATGTTGTTGTACATGAATAAAATGACCTGTTCCTGTGAAAACATTTTCTGATATATACATCTTACAGTGGCCTGCTTATTCAAATATAGAATCATGAGGAGCTTTACCATTTTGCAGTAGAGATGGGCACAAGGCATTAATCAAGACTGACAGATTGTCACTCCATGGCAAAACACACCTATTAACATACAATCAATCATAAGAGATGCCAGTTAACCTAATATGAAAATTGTTGCAATGTTAGGCGACTTCATTTTTGTATGTTCATTATAATCTTGATATTTGCAACTTATTGTATGAAAATAAGTTTGTTAAAACTTTACTGATTAAGCAAGCACCTAGTACATTATCTCAAATTCAAGATGGATACTGGGAGAATGACTATAAACTTAAATTTTATAAATGACATATTCACAACAAATAACAATAGATCCTTAACTTATACCTAAAGTGAAATTTTGTACTTGTCCACTTTGATTTAGCTAAGGTTTGAAATCATTTTCATATATTCCTATTTTGTTTTTTGTTATTGTTTCTCTCAGGATAATGAGTAATGATAAAAACAGAAGTACCTGTAACTAAACTGTGTATTTATAGAAAGTGACTTTAATTTTTTTGTTTTTGAATTTAAGACAATCCTTTGTAAAAATGCTATTTTTTATCAATTTTGTGTTGATTATCTTTTTTAACATTAAACATACAAAGGGCTGCAACATATTCAAATTACGAAATTCATTCTCTGAACTGAATTATGTTTTATTTTTATGGTTCTTTTTAAGATGGTGATTGCAACCCAGAAGAAATGTCTTGGAGTGTAGATCCAGGTGCAGATCTTTCCCAGTATAAAAAGGACAGTTCTGTTATTGAGCTAAAGGTTTGTTTTTATTAAACATGATATACTTTTTAATTAATCTTATGCATGTATGTTCCTAGACTTTAAATTTGGCAGTGTTAAAGAAAACTGTATTACAGGTATATGACATTACTAGCTGCGTGTGGTCATCAGGACAGAAAACAACCCAAAGACTCCCTAGCAGTTTTACTATATTACTGAACTTGCAGAGACGACAGCTAAGTGGGCCAGGACGAGTCATATTTTGTCCAAAAAAGACATGTTTTCAAGTGCAGCTGTGAAATAAACTGAGCAGGTCAGGCTGGAGCCTGTCTCAATCAAACATATAGTAGCTCATTGTGTGAACATACAACATGATTGTACCACAAAGCTTAGTTTATCTGCTTGGGTTGAATGAGAAGTAAAGTGCATGCAAGTGCCCAAAAAATTTAAAAGTGCATTCATGTGCCATCTCATCAAGTGTAATTCATACTTTCATAAGCTTCTACATCTTCCGTAGAATTCACAACATATTCACAGATAAAACTTTCTGAAAAGATATAAATTACCAAGCATAATCGTTTTCTTCCAACAAGGGTAAGTACAAAATAAGGTAACATATTGGATTTTCTTCTCTGAGACCTTTCTGATTTTTTTCCCCATTGTTTAAATATGCAAATTATTTTTATGTATGGTGCAGAGTTGCAGGTATGTATGAAAAAGGATGACTTTGAATAAAGATATAAAATTAACTCACTTTGTTGGATTTGTTTACAGAATGGGATTAACTGCAAGTCTTTTGGTGAAACTGTTGACATGGACTGTACTTATGTAAGCGAAAGTATGTTGATGAAAGGGACGAACCAACAAAATAAAGAAAATATTTCTGGTAAGTAGTATTTCAAATTTTACTAAACAATGGTTTAACATATGTTTACTACTGTAGTTTCATACTTTGGTTGTTTAGTTTACATTTGTAACATATTAAATTTTGTTGTTCAGGTTTTGCTTTCCAGATTTTTGTGTACTATAACTAAATATAAGTATGTTAAATTCCCTGTACATATATACTGTGGCATTCCCATGAAATTATTAGCTGATTTTTTTTTTTTTTATAAATATATCTAACCCATGTTATTTATAATCAGAATAATTTATGTTCTTTTTAAATTGTAGATATAGGAGAAAAAGCAAATGATAGTTTGGGAGATATTTTTGACCAGACAATCTATGGAGAGTATGAGTCTTGTCCTCAAGACAGAACTTCTTCAGTGGATTCTGAAAATGATGGGAATTGTATGCAAGATGAAGAGGACAACAAGCTGGACGATAAAAATGGTAAATGCAATTATTGTAGTATGCATTTTATGAAAAAACAGCAATCGTACTCTTAATTATGAAACAATATGTAGTTTCAGAGATTGCATATTTCTGGTGTTTTATTGTTAGCTATATAGTGTGAAAGTGCGTTGTATACAGTATTTGAAACAGTATATACTGCAAACATCCTGTACATTTTGGTAAAGTGGTTTACTTTGAAAGAGAACAAAGCTGAAAAGCATGTAATAATACCCTATATTCTTTGCTTCCTATCACATTTCATGTACTGTATGCTTTTTATGACCTAAAATTGCTGTTGCATTATGTACACAGTCGGGCTGTGTGGAGTTCGGTGGAAAATTAATAATGTTATAAGTATGGGGGAAAAGGTTCACTTTCTTAAAGGGCTATTGAGAGAGTCCTGCTTCATCTGTATATTTAAAATGCTAAGGTTTTTCCCTCCGTGTTGCAAAAACTCATGAACCACTGGGTGTTGAACATTAACCTTATGACACTTATAACATAATAAGTGCTCCTGTAGCAAAAAGTGGAGGTGCAGGCTATGCTGGCAACATAATTACGTCTTAGGTTCTTCTTACAGAAAATTGTGGCACAAGAGTGTGTCACAACTGACAGGGAATAAAAAAAAATCATGCAGGCACATGCCATGGCTGGTAGGAAAAGCACAGTGGCAACATCTGTTGAGAATGAAGCACATTACACTTACCAAGCAGATGTGCATCAACTGAAAGATACATGTTGCAGGCACGATAAACACAGATAGCTACCTGCACTGACTGATGTCTGCTCAGGTCTTTACAGCAGACTGGTTGTTTTCATCAAAATTTTAAGTTATAAATTCTGTTATGCAACATAAACAACAAGAAGAGATATGTGACCCCAGGTTAGCGACAAGCCTTTTTACTAACAACAAATAAGAAATGATGAGACGACAGGACACTTAGAGCTTTGAAAACTACCAAAAATTGATCACAATATAATAAATAATTGCCATTTCCTTTTCAATATTTTTGGTGTTATTGCAAGCATAAACACAGGATTTTTTAAAAATTATTGACCAGGGGACCATGTAGACTACCATAACAAAAATTCTACTGTAATGGAAAATTTGGAAAAAAAAAAAAAAAAAAGAATCTACAATAGTGATGAGCAAATCTCCATGTTTGCTTCCCAAGTTTGGTAAAATCATGGAATTGTTTGCAAACTTCACCAAACCAAAAGGCCAAGGAGGTGTCTGCCAAATGTGCTGGAGTGTTTATTGAAGCCAAAATGTGATCTGAGCTGTGAGGAAGCAGTACTGACCACTGAATATGT
>JANRMT010062819.1:37466781-37483489 GCA_026402145.1 Polypterus bichir lapradei | reverse complement strand
TATATATATATATATATATATACTCAGCAAAAAAAGAAACGTCCCTTTTTCAGGACTGTGTATTTCAACAATAATGTTTTAAAAATCCAAATAACTTTACAGATCTTCATTGTAAATTGTTTAAACAATGTTTTCCATGCATGTTCAATTAACCATAATCAATTAATTAACATGCACCTGTGGAACGGTCGTTAAGACCTTAACAGCTTACAGAAAGTAGGCATTTAAGGTCACAGTTCTAAAAACGCAGGACACTAAAGAGACTTGTCTACCGACTGTGAAAACCACCCAAAGAAAGATGCCCAGGGTCCCTGCTCATCTGCGTGAATGTGCATTAGGCATGCTGCAGGGAGGCATGAGGACTGCTGATGTGGCTAGGGCAATAAATTGCCATGTCCACACTGTGAGACGCCTAAGACAGCGCTACAGGGAGACAGGAAGGACAGCTGATCATCCTCGCAGTGGAAGACCACGTGTAACAACACCTGCACAGGATCCGTACATCCGAATATCACACCTGCGTGACAGGTACAGGATGGCCACAACAACTGCCCGAGTCACACCAGGAACACACAATCCCTCCATCAGTGCTCAGACTGTCCGCAATAGGCTGAGAGAGGCTGGACTGAGGGCTTGCAGGCCTGTTGTAAGGCAGGTCCTTACCAGACATCACCAGCAACAACGCCGTCTATGGGCACAAACCCACCTTCGCTGGACCAGACAGGAGTGGCAAAAAGTGCGTGAGTTTCTGCATGACAGCAATGTCAGTGTTCTGCCATGGCCAGCGAAGAGCCCAGATCTCAATCCCATTGAGCACGTCTGGGACCTGTTGGATCGCAGGGTGAGGGCTAGGGCAATTCCCCCCAGAAATGTCCAGGAACTTGCAGGTGCATTGGTAGAAGAGTGGGGTAACATCTCACAGCAAGAACTGACAAATCTGGTCCAGTCCATGAGGAGGAGATGCACTGCAGTACTTCAAGCAGCTGGTGGCCACACCAGATACTGACTGGTACTTTTGATTTTGAGCCTCCCTTCATTCAGGGACACATTGTGAAACATTTTTAGTTTATGTCTTATGGTGTTGACTCTTTTAGTGTTCATACAAATATTTACACATTAAGTCTACTGAAAGTAAAAACAGTTGAAAGTCAGAGGACATTTCTTTTTTTGCTGAGTATATATGGCAAAAAGTTTGATAACATCCCAGCAGCTATAGGGTCTATTATTATAATTTTGAAACTGTAGAGAGAGTAGTGCTACTTAAAAACTAAAGGCATATGTTAAGAAAAAGATCTTTAATTACATGGCAAGAACAGGTATAGTAGTGAACAGTCAACATGGGTTTAGACATGAGAAATAGTGTTTTAGTAGTGTTCAGGATTTTTATGAAGAAGCAACAGAAGCATAAACACTGTATCTGATATTCTTTAACTTGATTGAGAAAGCTGTTGGTAAGGCCACACGTGTGGCTTATGATTAAACTAGAAGAAGTGCAAGGCACATTATGTAGATGGGTACAAAACTGACTTAAATATAGGAAGTAAAGATTTTTGGTGCTAAGAAATTATCATTAAAAAATAAATAAATAACAGCCAGGTTAAGTTTACAATTGATACCTTAACTTGGAACTGAACAGAATTCAGAATAATTATAGCAGGTGAAATTTGATGTAACCAAATTTAAAGTTTTAGATTTGAATGCACATTGGGAGGTTTAAAAGTATATATTCATAGTAGACTCTTCACTGGCTACATCTAGAGAATGTACTGAATGAATTAAAAGGCTAATAGGGTGTTAGGTTATTTAGCCCAATGTGTAGAGAGCAAGGCCCAAGACAGGTTACGCATAAGCTATGTAATCAGCATCCCAGGCCTCATCTGGAATTCTTTGTGCAGCTTAGGCTTCATGTTAAAAAAGGTATTACAGTGCTAGAGAAAGTTCAGAGAAGAGTAACTAGGATGGCTCCTGTACTGTGTGTTATGATGAGTAAAGTCTGCTGACCCTTTTCTATTTAAGCAAACAGAGATTTAGAAGTGACAAGACTGAAGTGTTAAATATACAAAGTGAATTAATATGGTAAATCACAACTGTTATTTTAAAATAAGGTCTTCAACAAGTATAAAAACACAGAAATGTGAATGGTAATTGGTTAATTGAAAACTTCACACAAACATTAAGCTTTTCTTTAGATGCTGTGCCATGTATACATGGAATAAGTTAGCAAGAACTATGGTAGTGCTACTTTGAGGACATTCAACACTCAAGTCAGTGTTATTTTGGAGGAGTTAAGTGAACAGGATTGACTGGCATTTTTGGGTTGAATGGCCTGTTCTCATCCAAAAGTTACAGTGTTCTAATAGTGTTCTAATATATATTTATTAATGAGTGAAAACTCAGATGTCACTTTTCAAATTCCATATTTAGCTGGTGATTATTTTTGTTTGGTAGTAAAAATTATGCTTTCTTATATCATACTGTTGTTCTTTAAAGGAAGTGAAGAAGAAAGAAAACAGACCGGACCAAAAACATGTTTAAAAAATAATGAAAGGTAATATCATTAAACTATAATTATGTCAAAATCACATCATAACATTTTTAAACCTACCCAGTCCAGTTCAGTGTCACAGAGAGGCTTGAGCTTATCCAGGAAGCATTGGACAGAAGGCAGGACTAAACGTTGCACTGCACACAAAATCCTGTACCCAATCATACCACCAGCGACATGACTCAATTGAGTGTTGCAAGTTAACATAACACACATATTTTTGAGTTTTGGAAGTAAAATCCACAAAGAAATAATTTGTAAAAATTCCATAGCATATAGTCGGCCATGGTAGGTAGCAGAGGTTATACATTGTGCCACCATACTGCTCTAGAATATTTTAATTTTAGAAGGTATGAGGTACAGCTCATGTTTCCTTTAAGAGGTTTTACTTGCATTCTTCACTGCTGATGTTTTATTTCCTTAAAATCTACCATTTAATACTGTAGATACATAATTTCACTATAATAGAGCTTGTATTATCTTAAAATTAGTGTATTTGCCATGTTTAACTTAAATTCTTAAACAGACATTTAATGTATTACATGTTTCCATATTGTATCTGTTGATAGTTTACATTTTCATTTCTTGTTTTTTTTGTTTTGCTCATTATATCTAAAGCCCTTTAATTAAGAAAAGGTTTATTGTTTTTCATTGTGAGCTAACAACAACAACATTTATTTATATAGCACATTTTCATATAAAAAGTAGCTCAAAGTGCTTTACATAATGAAGAATAGAAAAATAAGACACAGTAAGAAAAGAAAATAAGTCAACATTAATTAACATAGAATAAGAGTAAGGTCCAATGGCCAGGGTGGACAGAAAAAAAACTCCAGACGGCTGGAGAAAAAAATAAAATCTGTAGGGATTCCAGACCATTAGACTGCCCAGTCCCCTCTGGGCATTCTACCTAACCTAAATGAAACAGTCCTCTTTGGATTTAGGGTTCTCACGGAAGGACTTGATGATGATGGTCACATAGACTTCTGGCTTTTAATCCATCCATCATTCATCCATCATCATAACGTGCAAAAGATGATCATAAATTCATGAAACTGATAGTGAACAACTATTTACTTATAAAACTGGACACTAATAATTATGTTATGATAAAGTTATGTACAAAGTTACCTTTCAGATTTATTTTGTTTTCCAATATTTTTAACTGAAAATTAAGGTCATAAAAAGTAAATTTTTAAAATTATTAACTATTTACTTTTTATTTAAATGTAATTATATTTGGTCTGTTAGCCCATAAGAATTATTATGTTTGAGAAGTAGTTGTACTGGTTACAATCAGCAATTTATGTTTTTCTTAACTTTTCAGAAATGATGAAGTTTTACCATTTCCTCATGTGAAAGTGGTGCGTAATAAAGAGGAGAGAAGGAAAATGATTGGCCACACATGTAAAGAGTGTGAAATTGTAAGTAAGCATTTAAAAAATTTTTGTAAGTGGATTTTCTTTTTTTTTTTTTGTATGTGTGCAAGTAGCACAGTGATAGTACATTGCTTAGCGTGGCTGCCATCTCACACCTTTAAAGATCTAGGTTCAATTAGGTTTATTGGTATTTCTAACCTGATGTTCCTATGCGTTTACTTTTTTTTAGGAACTGCTTACAGTATGTGTGGAATATTTGTTTATTAAAAGCTGTCTTCAAATGTTTATCGTTTTCTGTGTTAAAAGATTAATAAAACATGTTGTTTTTATTTTTCCTGCTTGAGAATGTACAGTATAGTCCCAAAATAGCAGTGAAAGAAAATATTACATATTATACTTAATGAGTTTTGCTAAATTAGTGAAACAGTCTCGTAAAATATAGAAGTACTTTGCATATGCTGATGTCCTTTACAGTTACAGCACAGTTTACAGTTTAATATACCTGTTCAGTACAGTTTACAGTACAGTTTATCTTTTTGCCTCCTTTTTTGTTGCCTGCTGCAGCAGCTTGAAGAAAGTAGTTCTATCAAGCCTTTTGAAGGCTTTCCTAACTTTATAGTCATGCATTTGCAAGATTTCTGAACAGTGTATTTCCCAGTGAGGGTTTAAATATTTCAGTCAATTTTGTGAAAAAATTAATCAAAACATAATAGTTCTGTCCTGTAAAAAAAATTCTGCATTTGTTATTTTGTTATTTCATTATATGCAATTTATAAGGTAAGTTCCGAAGTACCAGGATTAAGGCTTAAACAAATTTGTAGTTAACTAATTTGTGTGGGATTCTTAATAACTCTTGCAATAGAGCTTTTGGCTTAGATGTAGAATCATTGAGTGCTCTTGAACATGGCTGCATTTGCCATGTATTCTATGTGTAGAATTCAAAGTTCCAAAGTCTTGCACTATAGTACTCACAACTGCAAGATACGAGGTGTGGCAGAAAAGTAATGAGACTGATTTTTTATTTACCAAAGTTTTTATTTTTTTCAAACATCAATGTTATCCCCTTCAAAGTAGTTCCCTTGGGCAGCTACACACCGATGGAGACGTTGTTCCCACTGTTGGTAGCAGCGCTGGAAGTCTTCAACCGGTATGGTCTTCAGCATGTCCGTTACACTCTTTTGGATGTTTTCTAAAGTCCCGAAATGACGTCCTTTGAAGACATTTTTCAGTTTAGGAAAAAGGAAAAAGTCACACAGACTGAGGTCAGGTGAATAAGGGGGCTGGGGAACCACAGGAATGCGTTTTATTCGATTGTCCTTCTGCTCAATTGTGAGGTTTTTCGGCACCATTTTGGCACAGGCCTTTCGCATGTGCAAATGTTTAGTCAAAATTTGATGAACGGTAAATCTGTTCAAATTTAATTGTTCAGTCAACATTCTTAATGTTAAACGACGGTCTGATCTCACAAGAGTGTTCACACGTTCGATGTTTTCATTGGTTTTCGAAGTTGAAGGCCTCCCTGAAAAACTTGAGCTCGGGATAAAGAATGTTCCCCATAGGCCTGTTTTAACTTTTCAAACGTCACACTTGCCGATTCTCCAAGCTTAACACAAAATTTAATGGCACAACGTTGCTCCAAATTCTGCTGTTCCATTTTGCGCGACGCACAACCAAAAACACAACTTCGCTAATAGCAGTCACAAAAATCACGTAGTTAACGGAAGGAGTTGAAACTCGCACTGAGCTATGGGAGGGTACTGATACACGTGCTCTATCAAGGACAACAGCGCAGCGTTGCCAGATCGCTTGCAGTGTTGCCAGTCTCATTACTTTTCTGCCACACCTCGTATATAGCCACATTCACAGAATAAACACACAACACATTTGAATATAAAATTTTATTGCACATATTTGCTATTTATCGGTTCATATGAAGTTTAACCCTTTAAACTCAGTACCATTGTTTTTTCACCCACCAGTGGGTCCAAACAAGAATGCAACGTTTATTTAAAAAAATTCCATAAAATGAAAAATGTCCTCATTGCTATAATTTAAAATAGAATATAAATTGAAATGCCTTATTCCATATCCCAGTACCATGTTGCAATGTCTTTCTCCCCTCAAAGATGACCAAATTGTTGTAGAGTGTAACAGCAATACCAGTCCCATCACCTGACCCCTCCATGGCTTTCTTGAACATCTTGATTCAGTTGTATACAATTTATCGGATAAAAAGTTATCAACAAAATAAGAGGGGTGTTTCAACTTTCAAATGATAAAACATTCCATGTTTTCTACTTTCTATACTTGAGAATGTTTTTTATTTTTTTTTTTGTAAAGACATTTTTGAATCTTGCAGCTTGCTGGATTGGTGTTGCTGCCCAGTGGGGACTGAGCGTTCTCATGGCCTCGGAACCCCTGCAAAATATGTTTTTTTTTCGAGCCCTCTGGACTTCTTTTTTTTTTTTCTCTTCCCTGACCATCGGCCCTTACTTTATTCTTTGTTACTTAGTATTGCCTAATCTTATTTTTATATTTTTCTTCTTTCTTCATCTAAACTTTGAGCTACATCATTTGTATGAAAACATACTATATAAATAATTGTTGTAATTTGGACGCAGTATAATTTCTTTACCAACTAAACTAGGAGGCTTCGCCACCTGCTCGCTTCGCTCGCCAACCCTCGTGTTTGGTTTTCCGGATACACACTTTTAAGATTTTTTTTTTTCTTTGAATTGTTGCTATTTCATTAGTTTCACTTTTATTCCAGAACTTCTGTAAAAACAATATTTGGAATCTTTCGAGTCCCAATATGCTGAATCTTTTAAATGAGGTCAGTGAGACATGTGTTTAATGACTTTGTACCATAATTTAGGATAGGTTTCTCTGTTTGTAATTTCAGCACAGACAAAACGATCTACATCAGCAGCAGTTAATCATTTTTTTTTTTTTGCAAAGTAACCAATAAATGCATGTGAGGTAAACCTCGTTTTTGAAATTCTCTAACTTAAACTCCAAAGCCTTACAATATTTACATACTTCTGACATCACCTATGTCCATATATTCGATCTCTATTCGCCTTTTCGTTATTTCTCCGAGTAATAGTTTCTCTTTTTTTGCGTTAATGCAGTGTTTACTTTGTTTTGACACTGTCTTTTTTTTTTTGCTTTCATATTCTGTATCTTCCTCTGCATGTGTTTCACGCCTACGTTTTTTTTTTTGAGTCTTTTGAATTCCACTGTTTTCATTATCTTTGCATGTGTTTGGCCCCCTTGTTTTTTAACCTCTTTATGGCGTTTTACTTTGTTTTCTACTCTGTCTTTTATTTCTGATCTCGCTTTGTCCTGCGTTTCTTTCAGTGACACCTGGTCCGTGGTGATTATTTTCCCTTTTTCGAGTAATAATTTCCATTTGTTTGCGCTACTGCAATCTTTCCTTTTTTTTTTTTTATACTTTCTAATTTTCCTACTTTCATATTCTTTCTCCACATGTGTATAGCTTCAACGTTTGTGAATATCTTTATGAAGTTCTACTTTGTCTTTTACTCTCTGTCTTTTAATTCTGAGCCCGATTGGACATGCTTTTTTTTCAATTCCACTTGTTCCAAGCTGATAATTACTTTACTTATTTTCTGAATTTGCACCTAGATTGTTCTTTTTCTTTTTTGCTGCTTTTTTTCTCCAACGCTTTTGAGTCTCTCTTCTCCATGCTGCTTTCTTCTTCGCTTAGTCGTCGACGTTTCATTTATAACGTATTGTCCTTATATGGTTTATATGCACTAAGAGCCCTGGATCTGTGTGTGCTCAAAGCCTTTACACGAC
Source organism: Polypterus bichir lapradei (assembly GCA_026402145.1). NCBI lineage: Eukaryota > Metazoa > Chordata > Cladistia > Polypteriformes > Polypteridae > Polypterus > Polypterus bichir. The sequence continues at coordinate 37,475,743 of JANRMT010062819.1, read as the reverse complement.
TGAGTGTTTTGCTGCCCGTGGTCTTATTTGATATTGGTTGTAAGTAGGGCGTGTCTTGCAATAATCTCATGTTATACGTCCCCGCGAGATGGTCCTGGGTAAATCTCTTGGCACAAAGTTTCATGTTTAAGGTCCCCACGAGATGCTCCGTGGCCAAGCTCTTTCGTCTCACGGGTCTTTTAAGTGTCTTCCGTATCTTTACGTGAAGATCATGTCTCCTGTCTTTCTCTCCCTGGATTTTTTTTTATAATAAAGATTTATTCTGACAGAGTAAGATCTACCTTTCAGAATGATATACAGACCATGGGTCTTCAATAATGAAAAAGTATGCTATAGCTATTTATTTCAAAGCAGTAAAGATGGAGAAAAAGAATCTTGTTTTTTGTACTACTTCAAAACAGTAAAACTAGACATATTACACATAATTAGTTCATAGATTTTTTCCTGCAGTTCCAGACAGATTCAGTGACACTTTTATGATGTTTAGAAGCTTATTCCAATGCCTATGGAAATAAGATTAACATTCAAAGTTCAGTTTTGGTAAAAAGGTTACTGAAATGTGCAATTTGTTCTTCTGTAATATGTGTGTACAATGTAACTAACTCCCTAACTGTAACAATTCTGAAAGTGAAATGTAAGACCTTTATATTGAGGGGAAGACCATGAATATTGAGTTAAAGATGTTAAAATTACAGCCAGTTTAATTGAAATAGCAGAAAATGGATAAAATGAAGCTGTGTTTAACGAGTTAAACTTATTTTCCACCCCTCTGCATTCTGAATTTTAATCCAAATGAGGAACTTATCTTATTTTAATATGTAGTACTGTTACTGAAGGGCTCTTGTATGATAAATGCTAATTATATGATACCGTATATGACACATTCACTTTATGTGGAATGTAACTATTATTATGAAATGAATGATACATGGTGTGACTCAGAAAAACAACTGATCCATACTCTCATCAGGACTTGGGAACACAATAAAAGCTCTTATATGAAACTGTACTACATCAAGCCTTTATTAACCAAAAATATAAGGTATTACATGTAAAGAAACAATCAAATGGTATTTTTTTCAGAAAAGCAAAACTTTTACTATACAAATTAGTGTGATGAACATAATTTTCTTATGTTAAATAACTATGTTAATAAAGTAAGATTGTTCATTTCTATATTTTAGCAGTGTGCATTTATTTTGTTCTTGATCTGTATTAGCGGTAGCTTTGTGCCTTGAAACACTGCCTTTCCTTAACATGTTTAGTTGAGACTTGATTAAAATTATTATTTTTTTTTAATTATACATTTTTAAAAAAACGCTTCAAAAATTCAATGCAGTCCCACTACCTTAATTGTGCTTCTGCCTATTCCACACAGCGTACTACAGTACATGTGCATCTGCTAGTTTGTTGACATTTTTTTGACCAAGAGTAAATTCTGCCAGGAATTGGAGTCCTGTTGACTTTAATTAAATATATATAGTTATTTATGTTGTTATTTACAATTTAATGTACCTTGAAAATTGTTAAAGTAATACGTGATTTATGTTTGTATTACGTCTTCTTCAATGATTATTTCTAAAGCATTCACTTTAGGATGTGCACACAAATGGGTTAATGAAAATAAAGTAACAGTTCCTGATTAGGAAACATTGTCACTTCCACTGATAAAGTAAGCAAGCAAACTGTTAAAAACAGAATGTGTCTTGAAAAAAGAAGATTCAGCTAGAACTTAATAGGACTCCTTTAAGACCTACATTGTATCTTTGATAAAGTAATAATCTGTTTTATATTATTAGCATATCCTTGGCACTTTACATTTTTTACAAACCCAAATCACACTATATAAAATAAAAATATGGAACCAGATAACTGATTTAAATACAACTGACAGGAATTGAACTACAATAACTTGGATGGAACAAAAACCATTATTTATTTATTTTTGTAACCTGTTTTTCCAGTACATAGTTTCAGGGCCAGGCAGCCTCTGGCATTGAGGGTAGGCAATCCTGAGCAGAGTTCCAGTCTATTGCAGGGCAAACTCATGCAAACATCCATACAAGACCACTTTTTAATCCACACATATGGTTTTTAATGTTTGCATTGCATATTTAATTCTAGGTTGTTCAGGAAATATGCACTATTTTGAAATATTCAGTTATTTTTCTGCAGCCCTCTGAGTATAACAAATATATTCAGAACTACTTATTTTGTCATTAGTATTATGCAGATCTTCCAGAAGAGGAAAGGCAGAAGAAGTTGTCGTCTTGTTCAAGGCACAGGTTTCGATACATACCACCTAACACGCCTGAAAATTTTTGGGAGGTGGGATTTCCTTCAACACAGACTTGTGTTAACAGAGGTGAGATGAATATAATAACTAATACACTTGCTCTGGGTTGATGATTTATAAGCAAGAAACTGGCAATTTTCTGGTAAAGTTTGATATTGTTGAATATTTTAAAATGTAGCATGTTTCTTCCAAAGAGCAGATTATTTGTTAGAATTTCATTTGCTGAACATGCGTGTTGTGTGGATATACAGTATTTCGAACAACATTCTGATTACTTTTGCAGCAAACATTTCTTTAAATCATACTATATATATATATATATATATATATATATATATATATATATATATATATATATATATTTTTTTTTTTTTTTTTTATTGCAGGTTGATATCTTACAATGAATGATAAAATTACAATATTGAACCTAATTTAATTCTTTTATCTTATCTTCTGAAAAACCTATAACTGTATCCATGATATATTTATGGCATTTCCAATACAAGTTATATTTTATTTTAATGTTGTGGCCACTGAATGTTAATACATCAATAATCATAATTTTTTTTCTTTCTTTATGCATAAAGGGTATATTAAAGAGGAAACTGCACCACCTCCACAGAGAAGTAGAAGGCGGCGGCCATATAATGCAATGTTTTCTCCTAAAGGAAAACAGAAGAGAACTTGAAAACTGTCATAATTCAGTGATAAAAACTCTGTTGCAGGCAGTCTCTGTCTTAATTTGAAATACCTACAAAAACAAAAGAAGAGAAATTTTATAATCCTGTTTTAGAAATAAAAAATATAGAATTGGTCAACAGACTGGAATGTTTAAGAAACAGTCTGAATTGAGGAATTAAATTAAGTCTTCTTTTCCACTTCCTCATTCACAATGTTACATTGTCTTTCCTACACAACAGCTATTATCTAGCATTTGTTCATTATCCTTCTTAAAGACAAAGAGCAAATATGTTAATTTGATTTGCATATCATCAACTAGATACATTAGATGACATTTGTGTATGAAAAAAGTGTGAACATAATTTAAAAAGCAAATAGTCTTTTTGTATAGATTGATTGTATATCTTTAAAACAAGTTGTTGACAAAACTATCACACAAAATGACATTTTTAACTGATTTAGTTCTGCACTTAATGTCTGAGTTTCAAAGGTCTAGGAATTATAAATATTTGTCTCTCTTCCACTATGCTGCTGCACTATTTTAATAGTATATTTGTATATTAAAAGTGCTTCAGCTTAGTATTTTTTATATTTATTATTAATGTATGCACCAAAAAAACAAGAACTGTAATTGTAATCATGAAGTCTAACTTCAAAGTGCACTTGTTTGTAATTGTGTTTTTTAATTTTCAAATTTGTTTTTCTTATGATCTAGACACTGTTACTGTTATATGATGTTTTGTACTGTGTTTGTAGAATCATTTCTAATATGTAAAGTTTGACATAATATGGTTATATTAATGGAATAAAAAAGTAGCTGTACAGAGAGGATCTTACTGTCATATTTTTCCTAACCCCTCCTGCATTAAGTATAACCAGTAGTAATGGTGTATTCAGCTCATGAGTTTAGTGAACACCTTTGTATATCATCAACTTGATACATTAGATGACATTTGAGTATGAAAAAAGTGTGAACATAATTTAAAAAGCAAATAGTCTTTTTGTATAGATTTATATCTTTAAAACAAGTTGTTGACAAAACTATAACAAAAAATGACATTTTTAACTGATTATTTTATGGATTTTAAGCATTCATTACTATTGCAGTTTTATTTCAAACATGTGAAATTAACAAATTGTGATAAAGATGTTCTGTATTAGAAATTGTATTTGAAATGTTATATCAAGCTGCTTTTTTTGATTGACAGGTCTTCCTTAAAATTATTTTCCATTTATATGGTATATTAAATAACATAAATAACTCTGATTATCTGATGAATCTAGACGAGACCCTGCCTCGTGTAGGTTGTATCTCAGGAGAGATTATAGAACTTTTGTGACCCTAAATAAGGATGTAAACATTTGTTTAATTCTGTTAACAATAATATGCTTTTACGTGTCAGAAAGATTTTTAGATTGTTTCTACAGAACTACACTATGTAACTCACTGTTCAAATATCCAAAATAATTCAGGTTGTTTTAAGATTAGCAACATCACGTCAGACAACCTGTAATGTCAAAGTGCTGTCTCACTTTTAACATTAAAAAGCATAATGATTGTAACTTTGTCAGCACTTGCAGAAACACAGATGAAAAATTGTGTGCTTTGTTATTGCTTTCATGTTGGAATTTAAGCCCTAAAAGTCAATTAGATCAAAGCTTCACAGTACATTTTGACTTTAATCCATTTTTGTGTATCCTTGTATATTTTTAACTTGCTTATACATCAACATCACTTCTTAACAGTTGACTGAAGAGGGCAGCATTGCAACATATTTTAATTTCTATTGACTACAAGTATTTTTTTTATACACTGTTCTTTTTGTAAGTTAATTACACTGAGATGTTAATGAAATATGCAGCAAAATGTTTGTTTTTGGTTTTTTTTTGCAGTATCATGAGATAAGAAAATTACATTCAGGAAGTACCAATTAGAGTACAGTATGTTAAAATCCTGGTAGTAAACACATTTCTTCTGCTCTTACAATCTGAATAGCAACCCTATCTTGATTTAATTAAAGGTGGTGCTACTTGTAGCTGCGTTTTCCCAAAATTACCAAAGTTCAGCAGCTTCAACTCAAAAAATGGGATTCAACAAAAGCCTGACACGCAGAAATGATTCCACAGACAAAATATCTTCATTTTTAAGTTTAGTTAAGTTTTAAAGTAAAACAGTTCACACAAAAAAGGAAAATTAAAATAGCAAAAAAGGAAAAATTAATGTTAAGAAAAGTTCAATTCTAAGCTTAATCTTGTTGCATCTCAAATAGTTACTATTTACTTAATACTTCTGAACCAACGTTTTAGAACCATTTCTAAACGGTCAGAAAACTGTATGCTTATCCCATTTCGTCCCTATGTACTGGGACCTGTTCTAAACAACAACTGAGCTTATCATCACACTGTTTCTCAGTTACAGTAAGAAGGTTCTATCTCTTGCTAACTTATAGGGGGAAAAGACTATACCATAAGTTATGACTATGAAAGAAATTTATGTTCTATTCAAATTAAGCAAACATTAATATGAGTTTAACTCAAAACTTCAACTTTCTAAGATTGGCTCTTACACTGCTCAAACAGTAGCAGTTTGTAATCAAATAAAACTGTGCCAGATCAGTTTATAAGATAATTTGCTTTTTGGGCCATTCATTTAATATTTCAGCAGAGAAAGATGTAAAAGCACTTTCCCTTAACAATAATTTAGATCCATTAGCTTTTAGTCTAGAAATACCTTGCTGCGTTCTCTTGTACCCTGACCAAAGTGATTAGCCACAAAAGTAGTCTGCAAAAATGAATGAACAGCTCTTAAATGCTTCTCCCGGAGTCTAATAACTCACATGTATTCTAAACATACTAATTCCTGAAAATGTCAGTGAAAATCCATGCAAAACAGAATGTATAGGATATTTTTAGAACTAATAGCTAATAATAGCTAATGTGTTTGACTTTAAACCTCAAGGCTGCAAGTCGGCTCCCTTCTTTGACTCACTGAGTGACCTGTCCTTCATATGTGAAATGTATACATTAAAAAATTGTAATGTATGATTTATCTTGTAAAACTCCTTATATAAACTTATTGGCCAAATACACAGCAGCAATGAGAGTAATCATGCACTGGAGACTGTACCCAACCTCTGACAACAAATCCATCATTCATTTGCTTTTAATGGTTCTGTGCCACGTGTCAATTTGGGTTGAACCAGTTTTCTCATCATTTTAAACTTACAATGTATGTACTTTGGCCTCACAAAAAACAAAATTACTTACTAGGTATGATTACTTTTATAGTATGTTTGCTTAGAGTTAAATTTATTTAGCTATTAACAGCATTACAATGTTGATAGTATATGTTTAAAAAAGAAAAAAAAAGTTACTAGTATACAGTTCTCACTATGAAAGGTGTTGTGTGTGTGTGTGGAGCCGATGTAGAAACTTATACAAGTGTGACTTGAACTTGATGAGATGGTGCATGTATGCAGTTTTAAATTTTTTCAGTGCTTCCATGCCCCTCACTTCTCATTCAGCCCCAGCAGACAAACTCAGCTTTGTGGTACATGAATGTTATATGTTCACACCACGAGCTACCATATATTTGCCTGTGACAGGTTCCAGCCTGACCCGCTCAATTTGTGTCACAGCTGCACTCTAATACACATCTTTCTCAGACAAGATGCAACCTGTCCCTGCCCACTTAGCTGATGCATCTACAAGTTCGCCATTATAATAAAACTTCTAGGGAGTCTAGGTTGTTTTCTGTCCCAAAGACCACTTGTTGCTAGTATGTGTATGTATGTGTGTGTATATAAAATATATCTCTATCACACCAAGCTGCAATAGAAGCAGTGTGATGAAGAACATATGCAGGGGCTCAATTTCTGTTAACAGTTACATTTTGTGTAACTGATTTGAATATTTATTACTTGATACTTTCAATGCTTGAAAATAATTTACTGTAATACCAGTTACCCATATTGCTAATATAATGTTCCCATATTCATATTTGATTGTGTCCCTCCTTTGTTCAATATAGTTATATTTGGCAAATGAGAAATAAGTTGAGTCAACATAATTTATTTGGTTACCAGTGTTTAGAAAATTGAATAGTGTTACATAATATGTGAATAACATGCTTCCATGCATTTTTATAAGGCAAGATGAGAAAAAAAAAAAAATCAGAGTTTGCATTCTTCTCATAAGTAGATTTTAATTATTTCTTTAATTCAATGTAAAACTTCAAGCCTGGTCACAAGAACATTTAATGCCCCATGTTAATAGCTTATAAGGTGGGTAAAGCTTTTGGTAATCCTAGCATGCATAGAGAGTGTTAGTTTCCTCATTTACTATTCACTCCACCAAGAGAAACAGATGGGCTTGAGCTCCTCCGCTGTTATGCCCATGTGTCTGGAATGCAGATGTTTAAAGACTATTGCACTTGTCAGATGAATCTCATCTTGCTTTTCTTTTCATCCTCCAGATGATATCGTCATAAGTACAGACTCTTCTATTTCTGCTGTCATTGAGTTCTACAAAGCCTTTCCTCACTATGATCACAAAAAGGACCTGCAATAGTTTTATTATGGCAGTTATTCAGCAATATGGTTGAAGAGAAAACGGGTGTCAGCATTCAAAATTATAACATTATTTGAACTCTTAATTTTACAAAATACTTTGAGCTATATTTTTTATTTTATAAGATACTGTAAGTCTCTTAGTTCCTATCATATAATTTTCTCAAGCTAGAAAGAAAAAAACAAAAGCATTAGATTTTCCGAAACAAACAGCACCTTCCAGAATGTACTGCTGACAAAGATGTGGTTGAAAGAATGACATACTTTACTTGAAACCACATGTAATTAATAATTTCACACATTGCCAGCAGTTTTATGTTGGTTTGAACAATTTTCAATTCGGTTATATATAAACTTTTGGTTATGTAAGATTCAGGATAGTGTGGCAGTGTCATCGTCTCAAGGATACAGGCTAAGTTCCAGGCCTGGTCACTGTAAAGGATCTTCACATTCTCCACATGTCTGTGTGGGCTTTTATATTCTTAAATATACAAGTATAAACAGTTTCCTCTCACATGTATTTCTTGTGCGTTTTGTTGCCCCCATGACCAAATAATAGAAAAGCAGTTTTAAAAAAACAATAGCATGTTTTGTTTTTGGGTATTATAAACTGTATTGGAAGCAATATGGTGGCATAATATTTAGCACTGTTGCTTCCAGGTCCTGGGTTCAAAACCTGTTCCCCACTGTTGTCTGTGTACATTACTGCATTGACTGTTTCTCCCACATTCAAAACATGTGCACTTTAAGTTAATTTCCAACTTTAGCCGTGTGACTTGATGTGATGGACTTGGTGGCCTATAATCCTGAAGAATGCTTCTGCCTCCAGCGATGCGGAATTGGATTTGGACCTCAGCTTGAGAATGTTAGCTTATAAACTGCATTACTGTAATCTTTCTAAATGTGCTTTTTTTCCCCTCCAGCATCTTTAAATTTGGACGATTGCAGGTGTGCAAGTGTGTCAAGAAACGCTGCTAGGGCTCCTTTATACCAACAGCAGTACAGTATATCTACATAATGCCTCACTGGGACTGTGACACCCAAGTCAAAATTTTTCTTTGTTTTGAATATTCTTGCTTTATAGTAATTCAGGTGAGTGTTCAGTCAATAATGTGTTTGTGTATATATTTATCTATCTATCTATTTATGTATTTATTTATTTAAAGACCTTCTGTAAAAATCCAAATTTACCCCAGGGACAATTAAAGTTCTATCTAGCTAATATTTAAAAATCAGCTAACAGAAAATAATTATGTTGTGTCCATATATTTCCAGTGTACACTGAAATGAGATTGCAAATTCCAAATATTCACAGCATACCATGAAAACCTAAGTTTTTTCATTGTTCATATCAGAGCTTTGTAAATAGCATAAATCATTTATATATATATATATATATATATATATATATATATAT
>JANRMT010062819.1:37448524-37466681 GCA_026402145.1 Polypterus bichir lapradei | reverse complement strand
ATATATATATATATATATATATATATATATATATATATATATACATATATATATATATATATATATACATACACACACTGTGTATACAGGGCCTGACCAACTGACCAACATATAATTTATATCTAAAACAGCATAAGAAATGATTCAGTTTCTAATGTTCAAAATAGTAGTAGGGTGTTGTACCATGTGAGCCATTATGAATGTAGTGAGAAGTCAAGCAAAATGACACCTTTTATTGGCTAACTAAAAAGATCACAATATGCAAGCTTTTGAGGCAACTCAGGCCCCTTCTTCAGGCAAGATGTAATCATCTGAGTTGACTCGAAAGCTTGCATATTGTCATCTTTTCAGTTAGCCAATAAAAGGTGTCATTTTGCTTGACTTCCCATCAATGTTCATAATGGCAAACCTCATTAGATTTGTGGCTATGTGCTGTATAATTATTGTGTTCATAAAATTTACTTATGAGCACTTTGAAATCACTTAAGTTTTGTTTTTTTTTGGTCAGGTGCCTCTTCACTCACCAGTATGAGAAACCCTCACATATGATGCACTGTTTGACTCATCTTGATGTCTAGCTATGTAAGAACTCACTCTTTTTAAGGTCCACACATGTTTTTAGTCCTCTAGACCCCAAAAAAAACTCATTCTTAGACTATATTTCATGCTGGAAAATAAAACCTTATGATAAAGAGTTAACCAATATGTGTCTTCAGCAAAAAGGATCAGAAGGGCTTGAAGTTGTGCATGTCACATCAACTGACCCCAGGGGTTCACACCCTAATGGGATACAAGGAGTCAAAGTTAATCCTTTTCACAAATCTTTCACAAAAAATGGGTATTTATATATAGTATAACATATAATATAGATATAGATATATAGTAGACATGTGGTGTGTTGCTTTATGCTGTTTAACAGTTGCTAATCACGAATATAATACTGTAATGCTTTCAGAGCCACTCCCAGAAGGTTAAATATGGCAAATTTCAAACATAAGCATGTGGGGTATTATTTTAGACCGGGGTCCTCAATTACAGCCCTGGAGAGCCGCAGTGGCTGCAGGTTTTTGTTCTAACCTGGTTGCTTAATTACAAAGCAATTCTTGCCAATAATTTAATTGCATGGCTTGTTAGTGCTTTAAAACTGCTATGTCAGGTAATTCTCATATCCTTGATTTTCTTCCCCTTTCTAAGGATATCATCCAAATGATTTGAAGGCTAAAATGGATGAGTAATTCTCAGTCCTTCACTTTCCTTCCAAGTATTTAATTAAACCCAATAGTGCATGATGAATACACACAGATGTAAATGGTAACAAGCTAAATGGAGAAATTCTGGTCTCTTAATTGCTCCTAATTATTGCTAATTAGGAGCAATTAAAAAACGAGAATACAGCTATTTAAGACTAAAATAAGCAATAAGGGTTCAAAATCTTAACGAGCGAGACAATGAAAGTGAAGCAGAAATGTTACTTGAGCAATAAGTGCTTCATTTTAAGCAATTGGGTTGGAACAAAAACCTGCAGCCATTGCGGCCCTCCAGGACCGTGATTGGGGACCCCTGTTTTAGACTATTTCAATGTTAGTTTTATTGAATTTGATGTTATTTTTGATCCATTAGTAGGGATCTAAGTTTACAGATGGTATCAATCTTGGTGGAAGGTCAGATAATGTAGAATTAGGTAAATTATTGCGGATGAAACTGGACAGCATACAGTCTTGGGCAAAGCTGTGGCAGATTATTTTAATGTAAGTAAAAGTAAGCTATTACATGTAGGAAATGGAAATGTTAGACTTGAATAAACAATATGAGTTGAAATTTGAAAGTACATTTTTGAGAAGTATCTAAAAGTGGACTCATCCGTCTCTGCATCAAGACAGCATACAGAAGCGATCAAGAAAGCTAACAGGATGATCATTTGTATGGCATGTTGTGTATAGAAAAGTCAAGGAAGGTTTTGTTAGTGTGTTAGAGAGGCTTGACCTGAAATACTGGGTGCAGTTTTGGTCCCCATATTACAAAGCAAATGCAGCAGTGCTAGCAAAAGTCCAGGTGAATGGGGGGTGGGGTGTAATGAGCTTTGAGTTGAATCTTTTCAGTTTAGACTACCAGAGATTGACTCTGGGTGTTTAGAATTATGAAAGGAATTAATACAGTGGATCCCAGTTGTTGCTTTAAAATAAATTTTTCAAAAAGAACACAGGAGCATACTGTATTTTGAAACTCGCTAATGGCCAATTTTACATAAATATGAGATGTGACATTTCAGCTGTTGATATTTTGTCAAGTGTGATATTCATAATGTTTCCATCTTGAGTGTTATTTTACAGCAGGATATTAATGCTCTTCTTTTTTTATGTTTATGTAGCATTTCAAAAATAATATGCCATGTTTTTAATTTAGATCTCTCTAGGCTACATATATGTCATCTTCATGTTAATGCTTATTCAAAGAAATACAAATTTGCACAACAACAATTTGAGTTTTTTTCTATGTTCAGATAAATTAAAGATCCAATGTTTTGCATTTGCTTTAAGCCACCTTGGTTAGCACTGGCAGCCTCATACATTTAGAGTCCTAGACTCAAACCCTGTTGGGTATCTTTGTGGAGCTTCTATGATTTCTCCATGTATATGTAGATTTGCCTCAAGACATGTATGTTACAATAACTGAGGACTCTATTTTGAGCCCCATGGCTGTTGTCATAAGTTTGAGTCTGCTCTGTGATGGACTGGCATCTGATAGTGCAGCACAAGCTTTTCATTCAGTCCAGTGCCAAACGACACAAAAAGGCCTATATACTCAAATTACTCTATATTACTTTTTAGATATGAATATTTTTCAATTTTCTGAACAGAAAGGAAAGACTCTGGTATTTTTTCAATGAGGTGTGACAAGATGAAACAAAACATTATTATTTGCCAGTGCTATTAGTCAGTGAAGCATTATTCTGGGCTCATCCTATTCCTGCTTTGTTTTCGATGCCACTGGTTTAGGCTAAGTAATCCATAATCATGCATGTGATTGAGTGGAATTAAAAATCAGTTGAATGGCACTACATATCCATTTATCATAGGGCACAAAATGCAAAAATTCAAAATAACAAGCTAACAATGTGAATAATTAAAAAAAACTTTATTTCAGCTATGTATTAAATATTTAACAGAGGAAAGATCATAAGTCTGCGGTGGGTTGGCACCCTGCCCGGGATTGGATTCCTGCCTTGTGCCCTGTGTTGGCTGGGATTGGCTCCAGCAGACCACCGTGACCCTGTGTTCAGATTCAGCAGGTTGGAAAATGGATGGATGGAAGATCATAAGTATTGGACAGAACAATGCAAAGGGTGTTCGATAATTTATCTACCTGAGTATTATGTATTTGTGGTACAGATCTGAACATGTCACCGGACATCTGGACATATCCTGGCATGCCACACATGCAGTTTGAGATCAATTTATAGCAAACACTCCAAGCGAGACAAACATGGCAAACATATCTACCTGTAAGTCTATAAAGAAATTGATAGATTGGGAGCATTGTTCCATCATTAAATTCCTTACAAAGGTAGGGAAGAAGCCAATGGAAATTCATGGCAGGATGAATGCTGTGTATGTTGATGATGCACTTTCATACTCTAAGGTGAAGTTTTGGGTCAAGCAATTTAAAAGGACTCAGGAGTCGGTTGAAGTTGATTCCCACATAGGGCATGCTAGGAAGGCATCTTTATAGTAAATGTTCCAAAAAAAGGGCATGATTATGGAAGATTGTCATATTAAGGTTGATGTTATAGTCCATGAACTAGGCATTTCAACTCAAACAATCATCCCTACTCAGTTGATGACATCAAATGTCATTTCCCAATGGGTTCCCCAAATTCTAACACAGGATCAAAAAGCATGTAGCCAGGAATTCAGTCACAATAACTTGGACCTTCTTAGAGAAAAATCCTATATTTTCTCACTGATGGGTTCTCCAAACAAGAATCCATACAATGGAAGCATAAGGGGTCCCCAGCCACGAAGAAATTTCATGCGCAGCAGTCAGTTGGAAAAGTCATGGTGACCGTTTTCTGCATATAAAGTGTGTTCTGATGTTGGAATTCATGCCATTATAGTCAGCCATCACTGGAGAAACCTACATTTCTACACTGAAGTAATTACATGAGGATGTAAAACAGAATTGTCATGGTTAACTGTCAGCAGGCATGTTGGTAAATCTAAGTCTGTTATCGGGTAATGTGGCGTCATAGCGCTTAACCATCCACTGTACGGTCCAGACCTGACCCCATTGATTATCTTCTCTTTTGAAACCTGAAGAGGTTCCTTCACAGATATCAAATTCCATGATGATATTATAGCCTCAAGGAGGCAGTAATGGGTTGGCCTTAGGATCAAGATGAATCCTTCAATTTCAAAGGGATTAAATCAATGGAGGCAAAGTGGACCAAGTGTGTTGAAGCCAGGGTGGTTCACATTGAAATGTAATGAGGTGAGTTTGGGTAGATAAATTATTGAACACCCCTCATGCATACAGTATGCTGGTATTTTAACTCCACATTCTATGCAATTGTTTTTGCTTCAGCATTAAGTGAAAGAGCAGCTACAGAAGCAGTGCAAATCCCCCTCATGACACTGTTGATGATTTAGTGTTAATGTGCGATGAATCAAAAAGTTTAACAGTTTAAACTGACATTTTAATTTTAAAATTTGATTGCATAGTAGGTGCCAGGGAATTGAGCAGATTTCCAATTAGTCACAATTTATACCTCCACCTTGGGATTGGAATGGTTACGTGCGAAATCAAAGCCAAAGCCTAAGGTAATCTTTCTGCAGAGTTTTGGGCTTCGTTACGCCCGGCTGACTTAAATGTGTGCCCACACCTTGTTCATCTTAACGCTCAGCCTCCTCTCCAAATAACGACACACGTTACGTAATCGTCATCCAACGGCTTCGCCCTAACCCCTCCCGACGTTTATGTAACTACTGCGAAGCCACGCGGCTGCGAGACGGGCCACGCCCCTCTACGACGCGCCTCTCGCTATTGGCTGGCGGGTATGTTTTGGGAAGTTTTTTTTTCGTGATGCGTTCTGTGCCTTTTCCTTGCTCACCTAGTCTTTGGAGGCTTCCTCGCCTTGGGCTCCGAGGTGCATTTTGCAGCGTTTGCAGGCGGAGGGCGCCCATATAAACATAAACACGCGTTCCCACTGAGAAACAGTTTGCGGCGGACGCACGGACTGTACAAACACCATGGCGGCCGCTGCCAGTAGTAGCCCGTCGGCTACCACGTTGCAACTGAAGCACCCAGGACTGGAGTCCGCACGAAAACGTATTGACCCTCGGAGAAGACAGGCCGCCCTCACCTTTCTCACCAACATTTCCCTGGACGGGCGGCCGGTGCATGAGGATAGCGAGACGGCGGAAGGGTCTGTGGAAGTCAGGACTCGAGGAAGTGTGTTTTCTGCAGACAGAGGGGGTTCCTCCCCCACAGCTGCCTCCATCCAACCTTTATATGCCGCCAGCCACCCTAGCCTTTTTGGTTCTCGACCCATCTTCACGGCGAACATGAGCCCACTTGCCAAACCGCTGTCCGTTGAACTGGAAGGAGACGTCTGGAGCAGCAGCGTGCATGTTGCCGGCCAGCCTCCCTTTACGTCGTCCAGGGGTAGATTACAGTCCTTCACTCAGGGAATTCTACCTGCCTCTTTCTCTAGGGCCACATCACAGAGCTACTGCTGCCCGGAGCAGGGGCAGGTAGGCAGCGGCACCTTCGAGCTGCAGAGATCCAGGTACATTGAGTGGACTACAGATGCAGGGGAGCATGGGGTGACGATCGCGGTTTTGCCTGGATTGGTACTCCTGCAGAGGGGGAGCTTCGTATTAACGTGACATGTGCTCGAATGAGGAAACGGTTACTCGCTGTTTTTTTAGTTGCGAATTGTGAGTGAATCGCCATTATTCAGTTTGCAGCTTGCAAAATACATTAATAGCCACCTTTCTCATGTTAGCGGTCGTTCTTGCGGAATGTAATATGACTTAATTTGCGAAGATTTCCTCAGCAAATCAATAGTGCAAGCTGTCCGTGGGTGAGGGATACTTCCCTACTGCCGTTCTCCAACGTTAACTTCATTCCCATTTAGAGGGAGCCAACTTTAAAGAGAGTAATACGAAATGAGATCTAAATGTTTTCTTCAAGTTTGGGGAAAAAAAAATGCTGCTATCGTTTTTAATATGTAGAAGAGCATTAATGCTAAAAATCATGGAGCTATTAACAATTTTCCAGTGGTAAACAAATATATTTCTAATTGGATGTTTACAGAGATGGGCAGGAAAAGTCTTAATAAAAAAACCGATATTTTTAGCTATACACACAGATAAAATTGTACCTTTATTTTGCGCAAATGTGTAGAATACGCATGATATTTTTCATTAAGTTTTTGAAATAGAACGTGCAGTTAAGTGCCTTATTTTGCTAGGTGTTTAAAAATTTAAAATTTCATCCGTGTCAGATCTGCATAGCTGAGTTCTGATCTTTGGATATCGGTGACTGTACTCCGCAAACCTAAGCTGGAAGGCCAGTATATCTATTAAAATTAACATCAACCTAGATCAGTGTATTTTTAATGATATATAGTAAGTTTTTATGGGATTCGTTTAGACTGTGCCTGAATGTTAGGCCGTATTCTAGTAAGTGCAGTCAAAGTTTAAAAGTAAGATGTGGCAAGAGCTTGCAAATACATCTTAGAACCTTGTGGACATGGAAGGAAAGGAAGCTGTACATCTAGTGTGAATCTCCCTTCATGCATACTTGTGTGAATTTAATGTGTGAATTAACTTTTAGAAGTTCAGGCTGTACGATCATTGGTACTAAATGGAAGAATATGCTATTATCCACAACTAGTTTAGTTTCTTCCTGCCCAAATATCAGATAATGAAGCATCTCAATTTACATACAAAAAGTGTGGTGGGCCAAGAGGCTCACATCATTAAACACCAATAATGAAACCAATAGAAAACAAAACTTAAGGAAGCATTTATTAAAAACGCAATAAACCAACATCTGTGTTAAACGGTTTATTGTATTAATTTTTACACAACAATTTAGGTAAAATTACAATTACACATCACAAAGTTTCACAGTACTTCTTCAGATTAGATTAGATAGATGCTCTCATCCCTACCTATATGGACAGCAGGGAGCACTAAAGATTTAACATGAAGTAATCACTGAAAGTTATTGAAACATCTAGCAGTGGTTTAACCTGCTTAGCTACCTGAGGACATCTTTAATCAATGACTGACAGACCTGAACTGTTCCTTGTTAAAACAGACGTCCCAAAATGTGAGTCAGTGAAGCAGGTGCCTAACTGCATCCCTTTTGATTCGAATATTGACCTGGTAAATTTTCTGTAGTCAGGGTCAGTAAAGATTGTGTGAAGTATGGTCTAATTCTCACTATTAGAACTATACATCATTCCCAACAAGATTAGGGTGTATTTTAGTAAGGATTGACTAATTTTTCAGTGTGAAAATCTGTTAGAAAGATTTAATTCCGAAAAAATATCAGGCTATCTAGAAGTGCATTCCTTTAGTTTTTGGAGGCAATACCTATTACTTTATAATATTTAGTTCAATTTCTACAGTAGAAAGTGGGTAAAGCCAAAGAAAGTGTAATTATTTTCTAACACCAGGGGCCTCCTGTATAACGCCGTGCGTAGAATTCACACTATTAACATGACGTAAGCACAAAAGCTGAAATGTGCTTACGCACAGAAAATTCCAGATGCAGGAATCTGTGCATACTCCAACTTCCGCGTTCTTCCGCTCCATAAATCCCGATCAGCGTGAATACTAACGCACGTGCATGCGCCTTCTGTCCCGCCCTGTCTCCTCCCAGAATTATGCCACTTTGAATATGCAAATCAATATAAATAGACCTTAAGCTCAGCGTTCTGTGAAAAGGCAATGGCAAAAGCAAGAGGGAAAATATAAGAATTTCAGCGAATACCAAGTGGAGGCAAAGAAAAACGTACTATTTGTTGGTTTATACAGTGGTATAATCAACAAAAGGAAGTTGATTGACTGACATAGCATGTTGGAGAAACAAGCTCAAGTTCACAAAGTCTTACAGTGCCTGACATAAAAAAGAACTTGTCACATATCAAAGTCACCATGAAAAGGCGAGACGTAGCCCACCGTCTGAGGGTCATATGGAAGCTTATTAGGATACAGTGAGAAAAAAAGGCACAGAGTAGGAAAAAGGCACGAAATGTTAACTTCAATCTCAAAATATCCACTTTAATCATGTAGTTTATTTTGTCATTAAAGTAGAACATATAACTGTAGTGCAAGTTTACAGTGAGGTGATTGTACTTATAAGTACAAACAGTTCTACAAGGAGCAATTGATTGAGTGCGTTCTTGGAATGAAACTGTTTCTGAACCGCGTACAGGAAAGGCTTTGAAACGTTTTGCCGTGGCTGAGGCAGCGTGGGCTTGATGCTGTATACCGATAATTTCTCTTTCCGATCAGCTGCTGCTGTGATTCCCCACTCAGACACAGTGATATAAATATTCCGAGTGGTGCAGTGAGAGTAATATGGAAAAAGATGATCCGCTGTGGCAACCCTTAAAGGGAGTAGCTGAAAGAAGAAAAAGAAGGTGCAGTGAGAGTAACAAACAACACTAAAGCAGTTATGGTATTTGGAATTCTATGGCTATTCCCTGGACCATTATATTGTTACAAGTTAATTACAATCAGATGCATTACACTAATAAACAATATGCGGTTAGTTTCAGTGTATTTATAAAGCCATGTTAGGAAAATAAAGAGTAACCACACAGGAACAGTAGCACTGCTTTGACGCTGAGTGCCGCCAGTCTGCAAAACCGAGTGGAGAACTTGCGTACAACAAGGTATGAGGTACCATGGAAAAGTGCGTGGCTTTACACCAAGTGTAGGTTTTATACATCGCGATTTAAACGTGGAAAAGTTCTTGCGCAACATTTCTGTGCGTACGCACCGTTTATACATGAGGCACCAGGTGCATTCTATATTTTGTGTATTTTAGGAAATGTAATGGCCTTATAAAGTTGCAGTGAGCAGTAACTTTTCAGCCTTCAGGTATCTTGTGCAGTGGTTACCATATTCAGAGTGTATGCTGAATCAACAGATTTTTACTTTGTTGATGGTGATTAGTGGTAACTGCGCTGCAATAAAACATCACAAAGTAAAATCATCTGTGATAATACTACAACCACTTCCACCCCCAGCATCAGATTATGGTGTTCAAACACCATTGGGTTGAATATGACTTGGAACACGCACACACATACATTATTATACACTGATAGTATAAATTTGAACTGTATTTAAACAATCATTGATGTGCAAATTATTCCATGTATTTATTGACCAGTGGAAGCTCAAAAGGTATAAAAATGCTTTAGCCAATGAGGGGTCAAAAATTAGTCTAGCTTCCTAGGCTGTACCCTTTTCTAGTCTGTTCAATAAACAACCTGTGCACATTTAGCTGGTAATTTTGTCAAACATTTCATGACTATACTATACATATAGCATCCCCATCAGCTTCTGTTCTCACAGACCAACAAATGGACGTTCATTTTGGTTAAGCAAGAACATCTGCCGTAGACCTGTAAAACACTGCACTCTCCCTGTGCAGTATGTCTTTTTTAAACTTTAAAACTGGATAATACAATGTTGAATTTTTTATTAGTATTATATATCATATAGTCAGGGGAGAGAGGGAAAAAAGTAAAAATAAATAAATAAATAAATCAAATTTTAACAGGCCTTCCAAGCCTATCCACCAAGCCATTTGTGCAGAGCACAACTACTCACCAACTACTCCAGTAATAAAGACTGCCTTTTTAAAGGCACCATGCCACAAGACATTAGATAAACAGCAAATGAAAACATCCTGAGCAAGAAAACATCGACTGCTCTCCATGGAATGTTGAGAATGCATAGTGTGATATAAGCAAAATTAAGTTGTCCTCACACCACTGGGCTTGCTAGCATATCAATAAATTTGCTTCAGAAGTGCAAAGTTACTATATAGGAGTACTGTATTTAAAGTAAAGTTGATCATTTATTTACGTGGAGTACCTCATTTGTACGCAGTGCATGCAGCATTGATGTGTGGTGTATTTTTTTCAACTTAAAGTGTAAAAGGCTTAGGCTGTTTAACAAAGCAAAATTAATTTTATTTAAATGCCTTCAGCATACTACCAGCTCATGTACCAGT
This sequence comes from Polypterus bichir lapradei, assembly GCA_026402145.1. Taxonomy (NCBI): domain Eukaryota; kingdom Metazoa; phylum Chordata; class Cladistia; order Polypteriformes; family Polypteridae; genus Polypterus; species Polypterus bichir. Next base: position 37,456,418 of record JANRMT010062819.1, on the reverse strand, counting down.
AAACAGTCCAGAGCTTTAGATTTAATTACATGCTGTTTACTTAGGAGCTGCCTGGTTAAAGGAGATAACAGTAATAACCATTATCTAGTTATGTACACGTGTTTGGTTTAAGGCTAAGTTGGTGTTTCACTTAACACTGTATTTGTCATATAATAACTTCAATTGGGTGCTAATTCTGCCTGTGTTGGGGAAAGAAGTGGAGAGTGCAGAGACCTTTGTACTGCTGAATTGACAACTTTCCTTTGTGCTTTGCTGAACTGACCTGCTCTTGAATGGGGAGCCTCCACTAGAATGTTTCAGCCCTCTTGTTTTGCTTTTAGTAAGCTGAACACTCCATTTAAATGCTGCGTTTTTTTTTTTGTTTTTTTTTGTGGTACACTCACATACCAATAATAGATCCCTCATTTTTAAAGGTAAACCAGAGTCTTTAAATGCAAGACTCACAACCCATTTCATCTGATAATTTGTTTTATCAAGCAAAGCTTAAGAATATTAAGTTTCCTTGTGACTTTTCAAAATGCTGTTTATTTTTTTAGACCAGTAATTTTGCAATAATCTGATGTTAAAATTGGTCACCATGATGCATTAACTATATATTGTTTGGCTTTATTAAACACTTAAATATCTATTATAATAATTTCATTGTCTGTCTTGTATATAATTTCAGTAGCACTTATTTGGCTTTTTATAAAGTACTTTAAGCTGCATTTAATGGTTTGGAAATGTGATGTATAAACTTATTATCCTTTTAACAATGAGTAAATAAACAGTTTAAAGAAAATGTATGAAAATAAATAATTTCATCGATGCCCTAGGTCCAGTTTGAATTTTCCAAAAACAGTCAAGTATCTATAACAATTTATATCATTCAAGGACCAGTTGATTTAAAACCGTCTACCTAAATTGAAAACCCCACTGGACTGCCTAGACATTTTCCATTGATGCCTAAATTTGTTCAACAGTCATTCAGTTGTTCTTTGGCTCAGTGCTATGCAGTGCAGCAGTAAGTCATTCTTTTCCATATCTTCCTAAACCTGTCTTGGCACTTTCAGAAACAACCTCGATCTGAATAAATGATAGTAAGGAAAATTTCTTTGTTGTTCTTTGGTGTTGCATCTACTTAGCAATGCACATTATTATGCAATGTTAGTTTAAACTTTTGTGACTCGTTGAAACATGTATTACAACAACACTTGCACCTCTTTTTGTATATTGATGTTAATATATGGAACATTGCAGAAGAGTTGCTTTGTAATGAGCATAACCTATACTGTAGGTTGTTTTCCAATTTCTTGCCAAGGTCATCTGTTAAAAAAAATCAAGATAAGAATACTATAACTGCCAACCCCGCAATTTCCTCATTAAGATTTAGTGCAGTTTCTGGAAATTTTCCTTGCTCTGTGTATTTAGAAACAAATCCAGAAAACTGTCTGATAAGGCATATAAAGCATTAAGCTGTCTTCATATAAAATGTGTTAATATTAATTCAAGTGAACCATTCATAAAAATCTGTGGCAATAAGGTATGAATGTCTATTATTAACTTAATTGTTATGTTAGCATTTTGTAAACTAACTGGAAGTTGAGTGAATTGTGACATAAATTAGCTTTTTTCCATCATCCTAATGAGGATATTGTTTAACATGTTTGCTCAAACCTATTTATAGATTTTTTTTTTTCCCCAGTTGTAAAGTAAGTGGTGCACACAGGTAACATTGAACCAACAATGAAATGAGTTGTGTGGTATTTCAGAAACCAAATTTCGTAGCCAACTGTGGATTATTAAAAGTGAACTTACAATTGTGTTCAGATTCTTGCTGTTTTGTGCTGGCTCTATGTTTTTGTTGGCAAACCATACTGTTATATTTTAAAGGTATTTTGTCATTTAAGTACATTGTGCAAACAGTAATTGGAGCAAATTTAGAACTCAACCATTTTTTTCTCCAGTACAATGTCTTTCATTTTTGCATTCAAGATTGTTCATCCTGGACCAATTTTGCACAGTTCTGAGGATCTGTTGATCTCCAATTCCATTAACTTGATTGAGACCATATGTGAATGCTGTCAGATTTGGAAACTGCTTATTTACCAACTCATTACATTTATTGGCTAATAGTGGGCACAGAATTCCATGACTTCCATTTAATCTGGAGTTGAGAGATTTCTTGGGAGAGTAAGAATTCATTGGCCCTCTTGCATACTGTGCTTCCATTAAAATGTTTATTTAATCCATTGAGCAAAATTATCTGTAGCTTTATAGGGCCATTTTCTTTTACTTGTTGCTGTTTGTCTTTCCCATCAGTTTTGATCTGTTTCCACACTAGTCATCTATAGAGATTCCAGACCAGGCATTATAAAGCATACCATTAGGTAGTCTGAATGCTTTTGTGGTTATGGGTGTTGCAGCTTATAAGTGTTGTTACACTGGTTCAATTTGATCACAGAATATTAGGTTATTAGTAATGTTCAAAGGATGTTGTGGGGCAGGTGCTGATTGAGAAGCCATATGCTGTAAGGATAGAAGCTCTTTCCCAGCCTCTTGGTTTGGACCAATAGACTGAGGAAACTTTTGCCCGATTTTAGCAGGCAGAATAGTCCATTACCGGGCTGGTAGGATTCCTTGATATTTTCGGTGGTTCTGTCCCTATACTGGTTGATATAAATGCTGATTCTACTTGCATTTTAGCTTGCTCAAAAAGCAATGATGCTGCCTTTTTTTTTCGTTTAATAGCATATAATGCATATACACTTTTATTATTTTCTGTTTACACCTCTATGGTAATTTTTGTAGCGAGAGGTTATAAGCATTTTTATATGCTAATTGTTTTTCTTCTAAGAACATGTGACTTTTTTATGGATCACGCAGAATTAGTCATGTGTCCATGTGTGTGGAGGATAAAATAAATAAAATTTTGGTGACCTACCCAAATTTCAGTAAATCTCTTGGGAGATTTAACTTGGAATGTTCCTTACACATTCATACGTTATGTAAGGTGCAAAGGACAGATTGTATGGGTGGGTGTGTATGTTGATGGAGAGTGGGAGGCCTTTTAGGAAGTATACTATATACTATATACTATTATACTATAATCTGTTTTTAGAAGTAGTTTTGTATATCAGTTTTGCAACAGTTTTTATGCATCAAACACATTTTTGTTTCTTTCAGCTTGTGGTTTTTAAAGCATATTAAATGCCATCAGTGTATTAGTATTTTAAGCTAACTTGATGTGATGTCTTTGCTTCATGGTATTTGGAATGAGACTTTGAGTGTGGCATCCATATAATTTAACAGCTTCTGTGGTTTAGTTATTGGTGACCACAAAAACACTGCAGCTCAGAATAGCCCTATTATTTTGGTTTGTGACCACTTTCCTTTGAATATAAATGCAAACTTGAGTAAATGTAGAAAATATTTAATTTTAGTCCAAGGTAGATTTAGTAGTAATGTATAACATTATATGTACATCTCTCGATTATCCTTTAAATTTCCCTCTGCAGATTGTCTTTAGTGGAAAACAGTAATTATTGCTTCAGAAAAGCAGTCCAGTGTTGATTCAAACATGATCCAGCAATCACATATTTTTGAATGCCGGTGGGGTGGATTTAAGAGAAAGAGAGAGATTTGCCAGTAAATGGGGGGAATAGAATAACTTAGTATTGCAAGGTTGGTGTTAAAAACTGGGTTGATTACGAAAGATTGTTGTTTGACTTTTTTTATGTGATCTGCAGTATACACATGGAGTTTAATTCCTCTTGGAAAAGATTTTTTAAAAGTTGTGTAATTAAGGGCAGTTTTTTTTAATTTGCCCTCGCATGTTTTGGTATGAGTTTAGGAATGTTATTTCTTTATATGTTTCTAAGATGTTAAATATTTAGGGAAATATTGATTAGGTTTTGTATATGTTTTTTAATAAAGTACAGCAGTGACTGTGAGTTATGCAAACGTGTTTTTGTTTTTTCATTGTAAAATTCTTTTCTGTAAATGTGTGCTGACTAATGCTTTTCTGCAAATCCCAAAGTCTGTAGACACATGGATTTATTAAAATAGCAGACTTAAGGTAGATTTAATGTTGGGTTTATTGCTGTAAATGTAAGGTGCTTACAACACAAGGGACTGGTACTAAAGAGAGGCCCAGAAGTACTGTGAGCTTATGCTTGCCTCTAGGTTTATTTGGCAAATGCCATAGCTTGTATCCAAAGGAAAATAAAGTGTCATGATTTTAAGCATTATGTATACAGTTTGGATTACAGGTTGTCACAGAACACTTGCTTATTCTGTGGTTGTGTTCAGAGCTTTTTCTGGAACCCTGAAACCAGACATATGTGAGGAAGTGTTGACTAACTTACAGTGTATTTTGCTGGATGAACTTGTGTTTCTGGTTAACCCCTGGAAATGTCAATATGGTTATGTACTGTCAAAGTATAGCAACATAGTAATTGTAAAGGTGCTTCAGCATGTTTTGTTTTTTTGTTTCTTAGTTCAGTATAATCTGATCCTTAAAGCAGTCAAATGTATGAGTTTTATTTCAGATGCAGTATTTTGATATCCATTATTTCACATTTAAAGGTTAACTTTCCCTGTTGATGTAGCAAAACATTGGAGACTGTATGATTGACAGAAGTGAGGCCAGCACACTGGCAAAAGGAAACCTACTAAGAAAGACAGTCGCTTAGCTACTATTGCACAAACGATGCAAGCACTTCGGCAACATGAATCCTTCTAGCAGAGAGATGCCCAGAGTAGTTCTGACGATTTTAAATACTTTCTAGGTTCGTATATACCAGGCAACTGTCAGAGTTCTTTATTTTTGAGCAGCACCGCGCCCCTGTTGCTTTTCAAATTAAATAGAATTGGCTGGTTCCGAGCGTCAACTAGATGATAACATACATACAAGACCGCAAGACAAGGACATTAGTGAGTCTTTGTTTGTTAATTTATTTTTATTTTTAAAGTTGTTTTTTTTTTTTTAATTATGTTTTTCTCAAACAATTAAAAAAAAAAAAAAAAACTTTATTTTCCTCCCGGATAACGCTGGGTATTTCAACTAGTCTGATATATAGGTGGATCAGTTCACTGCACAACAATTTTTTTGAAACGTCTTGCTTCCTGAACAGTTTTGCTGATTGTGACAGGTAGCTACTGGGTATGCACATATATAGTTTTGGTTTTACTGCATCATAGGAACTCTGAGAAATAGATATTTATATGTTTACTGACAATAATGTATTTAGTCACATTTATGTTTCACATAAGCTATTAAATTCAGCAGAATTAAGTGTTTTACTCCTGATTTTCTTTTGTATTCAATGTCTGGTGCATCACGTTGCAGTGTCCAAAAGTAGTCAGCAAGCATTGATGGATTCCAGTTGTCCTGGTATCGTTTCTCCATCGTAGAAATGTCATGGTGAAACCTTTCACCGTGTTCGTCACTGACAGCACCGAGATTTGCGGGGAAGAAGTCCAAGTGTGAGTGGAGGAAATGAATCTTGAGTGACATGTTGCACTTCATTGTCTTGTATGCTTTGAGAAGTTTGTCTACCAGCTGAATGTAGTTTGGGGCTCTGTAATTGCCCAGAAAATTGTTAACAACGTCTTTGTTGGCTTTCCAGGCAATTTTTTCTGGCCCAACTAACAGATCTTCAAGCCACTTATCACTCATAACATGTCTGATCTGGAGGCCAAGAAAAAAAGCCCTCTTTGATCTTGGCGTCAGTTATTCTTGGGAACATCTGTCTTAAATAACAAAAATTTTCGCCTTCCTTGTTCAATGCTTTCACAAAATTCTTCGAGTCCCAGTTTTATGTGAAGAAGAGGCAAAAATATCTTTGCCGGGTCGACAAGCGATTCATGTGCCACATTTTTCTGTCCTGGAACAAACTTTTTACAGAGTGGCCAGTTCTGTTGAGAATAGTGCGACTCTTTGGCACGGCTGTCCCATTCACAGATGATACAACAGTACTTTGTATAACCGAGCTGCAGTCCTAGTAACAGCAACGACTTTAAGATCTCCATAGATATTCCAGTTGTACCTGCTATACTTGACGTGCTTCAGCAACAGTTCCATATTCTCACGTTTCTTTTATGTGTGTTGCATAGCCAACAGGTACTGAAGGATAAACGTTGCCATTGTGTAGCAGAAGCGCTTTCAGGCTTAACATTGACAAATCAATGAAGAGACACCACTCTTCCGGGTTGTGATCACAACCCAAGGCAGAGAACAATCCTTCAATGTCACAACAGAAACAGAGACTGTCTACTTATGCAAAAAAATTGGCTATATTATGATGTCGGCCTCAAAACACAGAAATTTTCGTACCTGGTGACAGCAAACACCATTCCTGCAGTCTTGAACCCAACAGTTCAGCTTTTACTTTTGACAGACCCACATCTCTGACCAAATCGTTTAATCTGGACTGTGTTATCAGATGTGGATTGCCTGATGAGCACAGTTCAAAATCCGGGTCAATGTCACTGTCAGTACCCTGCATTGCAGTTTCTTTGTCTGGTTCATCTAAGGTCCAGTCCTCTGGTGGTTTTGGAATTGGAAGACTGTCGTCATGTGGCACGGATCTCATTGCTGAAGGCAGATTAGGATGTTCAATTGACTTCTTGTTTTTGGCAGAGAAACCAGACACACAAGTAACAGTCCGTCACATGGTCTTTCTGTTCTCGCCATATCATCGGAACAGCAAACGGCATCGTCTTTTGAGTGCCTCTGAGCCAGGCTCTCAGACTGACAGCACATGTCGCACAACAAATGTGAGGCGCCCATTCCTTGTCTTGATCACCAATTTTGCAGCCGAAATACAGATGATAAGCTTTCTTCACAAGAGCAGTCATCCAACATCTCTGAGGCGCAGGTGTATATTTGCCACAGATATAGCAGAATGTATCGCGGCTGTAACGACATTGACGAGACATATCGCCCGACACCAAAACGTCTATGGCATTAAGCTTACTTACTGTTATATTGCTACAGATACTATACATACACACTGACATCTATATTAACCAAATGAGCAGGATGGGTGTATGTAAGCCACCTTTATAGCATGCTGAGACAGCGTCAAGCTCATTCAGACCTGCCCAAGCATGCCCAGGATGTCAACTTCCACAGAACAGCTTCCAACCTGGCCTGATTCCATGCCTGGACATGCCCAGGCTGCACAATCTGTTGTTGATAAGTCACTTATGGGAGTGAAAATGTTTGGATACAAATATAAGAAAAAATCATGACAAAACTGAAAACGGTACGTGATGGGTAAATTTTGATGTGATATTCATGATCAGCATCCAAAAATCTATAAGAAACACACAATATTGTTCAAGAAGCAAAAACTTTGTTGTGCAGTTACAGACGGTGGGCGAAAATGGGGATTTGCGTTTTTACAACAGCTTTTTAAATAAATATATAAATAGAGCAATAAATAAACACACACACCCACACTGGGATTACTTTAAAGCAAGAAAAATGTAAAAGAGAAAAGTTCTGACTTGGCTGTCACAGTCCCATTGGAGCATTATGCAGGTGTATTGCTATTGGTGTAAAGGAGCCTCAGTAGTGCTTCTTGACACTCTTCTGCTGAGTAATTTGTTGGCTAAAAGTACTCAGTGTTAGTGTGTCAGAGAGAGGATGTACAGCATTGTTCATAATGTCACTCAGTTTTTATTAAATATCCAGATTTATTAAGAATATAAATAAAGCACACATAAAGACAAAGAGTGATTTCAAAGTTGCATCTATAACAGATTTATAAACCACTAGCAGAATACCCACGCTTCGCAGCGGAGAAGTAGTGTATAAAAGAAGTTATGAAAAAGAAAAGGAAACATTTTAATAATAACGTAACATGATTGACAACATAATTGTTTTGTCATTGTCATGAGTGCTGCT
>JANRMT010062819.1:37409163-37431472 GCA_026402145.1 Polypterus bichir lapradei | reverse complement strand
AAAAAACAAATAAATAAATAAAGTGAACTTGTAAAACTGTGGTGTTAAATGTGATGCGGTTGAAAATTTGGGTGCACCTAACTTTTCTGCTGGTGCACCTAAGAAAAAAAGTTAGGCGCACCAGTGCAAAAAGTTAGTCTAGAGCCCTGTGTATATATATATATATATATATATATATATATATATATATATATATATGCAGCCCTTAAAGAACTCTGTGTATTTGTTATTTATTTAATGAATATTGTTGGAGTATGCTTCTGTCACTGAATTTCTTTTATCAAAAAAGTAAGAGCACAGCTGAATGTATTTTTTTAAAATTGACCTAATGAAAGGTAACAAGCAAAAACTGTTTGATTTTAGCCGCTTGTATTTACTGGGTACAAAGAGAAAGGATGAACAGGTGTATTTTTGCTTATTTTGACAAAATAGTCCAGGTCCGGTGTGCCTCTACAAAGCCTTCGTCTGTAGTGTAATCAATTGCCTAATTTAACTCTTGAGTTTGCACCTCTGCCTACAGAACATCTTGAGCAACAAAGCCTAAAAGGCAAAAAGTAAAACAACCATATTAAATAGAGAGAGAAAATGTATGTTGATGTAAACTACTGTTATTTTTTATCAGCTTTAGTCAGTGACAATGACACCATCTTATGCTATCACATGTTCTACAAAAACAACCTCTCTTTAAGATAGATAGATAGATACTTTATTAATCCCCAAGGGGAAATTCACATACTCCAGCAGTAGCATACTGATAAAAACAATATTAATTAATTAGTGATAAAAATGCAGTGCAAGTTTAAAAATGCAGGGTGGAGAGTGCAAGGCAGGTATAACAGACATTATCATTGTATAATGTTAACGGTTAACCCCCAAACGGTGGAATTGAAAAGTTGCAAAGTGTGGGGAAGGAACGATCTCCTCAGTCTGTCAAGGGGGGGGGCTGGACAGTGATAGCAGTCTGTCGCTGAAGCTGCTTCTCTGTATGGAGATGATACTGTACAATAGAGCCTGCCTTTTTGACCAGTTTGTCCAGGTGTGAGGCATCCCTCTTCTTTATGCTGCCTCCCCAGCACACCACCGTGTAGAAGAGGGCGCTAGCCACAACCGTCTGATAGAACATCTGCAACATCTTATTGCAGATGTTGAAGGACACCAGTCTTCTAAGGTAGTATAGTCGCCTCTGTCCTCTCTTGCACAGAGCATCAGTATTGGCAGTCCAGTCCAATTTATCATCCAGCTGCAGTCCCAGGTATCTGTGGGTCTGCACTCTCTGCACACAGTCACCCCTGATGATCACAGGGTCCATGAGGGGCCTGGGCCTCTTAAAATCCACCACCAGCTCCTTGGTTTTGCTGGTGTTCAGTTGCAGGTGGTTTGAGTCACACCATTTAACAAAGTCCTTGATTAGCTTCCTATACTCCTCCTCCTGCCCACTCCTGATGCAGCCCACAATAGCAGTGTTATCAGCGAACTTTTGCATGTGGCAGGACTCTGAGTTGTATTGGAAGTACGATTATATATAGGCTGAACAGGACCGGAGAAAGAACAGTCCCCTGCGGTGCTCCTCTACGACTGACCACAATGTCAGACCTGCTGTTCTCAAGATGCACATACAGAGGTCTGTCTGTAAGAGAGTTCACGATCCATGCCACCAGGTATGAATCTACTCCCATCTTTGTCAGCTTTAAAACCTGTGACAAGACCGTGTGTCCTTCTATGTGTTAATTAGACAAGTAGTTCTTGAGGTACTAGTTTCTGTTGTTTGCTTTTGTTAAGTATTCTGCTTGTAATAGAGCAGTGAGCAAAATTACACCTTTTATTCTCTAAATGTTTGTGGCAATTCATGCCCCTTCTCCAGGCAAGATTTAAACTTTGCTTGTAATAGAGGAAACTGCTTTTTTGCCCCTTCATGTGTCAGTACACTACTGCAACTCACTGTTATTCAGTAAATGGTAAGACCACAATAAAAACTAACGTGGTGGTTTACCTGAAGCAGAACTGGGCAGCAGTGATGTATTTTTCTGGATTTGGGAATAACCTCACTGAATTTTTATTGTTTTTTCACATTTTACTAGATGACTAATTTTCCCATCTTATTATCTTGAAATTAACTTTTATACCATGGTAAGCAAATCATTGACAGCTGGTCTCTGTACAGTACTGTTTTGATCCACTTTGAGACTTAAAACCACAAGTCATACCAACTATTTAAAGCCAGTGATGCAGATAATTTGCCTTTGTTACACCGCTTATTTTTATACTCCTGTGTGCCACTGCTGTGTAGCAGAGCACAAGGGGATAGATAGACTAGCTTTTTAACTGTTAAAAGTGAGAAGTGGACTGTTGGAAGATGAATGTAGTAGTGATTTTTATATGTTCAGAATTTGTAAATATGTATGGAATACTCACATAAGGTTGTGATTTTTTGAAGTTCAAATTAAGTTTTATAATTATAATGAATCATGGTATACACATACAGTTTGTAATGAATAGCAAAACAATTACAGTACTAATTAAGTTCTGCATATCAGTCTGTGTTTTCGTGTGTGACTCCGTATGTCATATTGGTATATTTAGTCATCGCTTTATTAGATGCATGAGGGGTATGCGTTTGGTTATTCCTCTTTGAGCTCCACTGGTTATTTAGCTTCTAGTTGAGTGTGTAGCCTTCCGTCTGCTGTGTATAAGCTGGGTCTGCCACTGCTGATTACTTTGGCAATCTTTTTGTTTTGAGCCAGAGGATCACCGTATTGTTTTGATGTTGGTACTTGGCCATGTTGATGTGTGAAAGCTTCAGGAGGGTTGCTATGAACGCAGTCAGTGCATCTTGGCCTGTTCTCCATTACAGCTGCATACATGCACTTTCTTAGTAGTTTGCCTAACATTTTTAAATTGCATCATATCCACAGGTAATGCTACCACTAATCTGGTTATGAATTTTACAATCTAATCCTTATATAATTATAGTTTGTGTATTTTTAAGTGGAATTAATATCAATTAATAAAAGGAATGGATAAAAACAATTAGCTCATGCTTTCATAGGCAAGTTAACTCCTGACTTTATAATCCCCTAAGTGGTAACTGATTCTGTTAGGTGCACCAAAATGAATGCAACTTACCAAATCATTAAAGAGTGCTATATTTGCTTCTTATGTAGACTAGTTTTTTTTTGTAGTTTGTTTCTGTTGGTTGATCCCCACCATCTTTCTTTCTTGTGTCAAACAGTGCCATTACATATTCTTATCTTGAAAATGATGCTCAAGCAGTTTTTGATCAGCAATTTGTCTGAATTTGGTAGGGTGGCTTACTCCATGGTTTTCCAATAATCTATATATTTTTTTCCGTTTATATATAATTCTTTATATTGAATGAAAGTGGTTAATATTCTTTTACATTGTGTTGCTGTTCCTTCCAGATGTGACATGTATTTCTTCTGAGGGCCTCTGGAAATTCTTTTGATCTTAGTATTACTGTTTATTTGTATGCTTAAAACCAACCTAGGCCAAATTTCTGTTTTTTATAAAACTGGGCCCTTCAAGCTACTATACTTTTCATTCCTGATCATTTGAATTGCTTTTAGTGCAACCAATGAAACCATAATTGGTTACAGAAATAGTTGTTAATTATTACTTTTGTTTTTACACTATATGGTTCAGTTATGCTACATTTTGTAAATAATATTGGTGGATTGTCCCTTTGAAATAGTAAGAACTAGTTTTAACTAGACATGGATTTCATGAGTAAAATGTAATGTTTAAATAACAACAGTTTCAAAAACTTTGTAGTGGCATTTTTAAATGTTATGAAAATAATTGTGTAAATGAGGCCTTATAAAAAAATGCAAGCTAATAGGTTTGTTTTTGGTTAGCATTGTTCTCTCTAGTCTGTATTTTTTCACTCTCTTTTTCTAAAAACAAACTGATTAAACTTGTGGAATTATTTTTATAGTTCATTGCCTTTTATGCTAAAAGAAAGTTAATTCTAAACAACTGCACAATGTAAGTTACTTCTTGGCTTACTATTAAATCTTCCCACTACCCAATTCTAAACAAAATACTTTATAAATATAGCATTATTTTTCCACCTTTTCTTCCATCCATCTATACAGGAATTTGGAATAGAATGTTAGTTTTAATTAAAAAGAAAACTTTTTTCCTCTTTTTGAAATGTCATTATCAATATATTTAATGATCTTTCTCTAATACTTATATTTGCTGCCAGGTTTTTGGGTGATCAGGATATCCGTCATATACTGCACAGTTTTTATAAATACTGAATTTCTAATATATGCAAACAAAATCTCTTGGCTTGCATGATGAAATGAATTTGGGAGTACAGTCAGAAGAAGTTATTTTAACATCCATGTAATTTATTAACTAACAGATTCCAGTTGAGTTCTTCCATCCATCTACATACTCAATGCTATTAATCCAATTAAGAACTTGTGGAGGTAAGCTTGAGCTTATTCCAACAGCATCAGTCATAAGGCAGGAACCATTCTTGGATGGTATGCCAGCAAGTGCCTTGTATCTCCTGAGTACATTAATTTGTATTGTTAAAGCTAAGTTTCAGCAAGGGATAGAGAATTGAACTTAGTTCAGTTTATATTTGTATGTGCTGTTCACAGAGTATAGGCACAGAGCACTGTAACAAGTTCTCAGGTATATTGCAAGTATACATTTTACAAATTAATAAATACAGAATCATTACACATCAGGACACATTTGTTAAAATACACCGAAAACAAAGTAAAAACTGATTTCATATGCATGGAAACCAGCAATATCTGTCTATTAATTGTTGTGCTATTGCCAATGCGCAACAGAGGAAAGGAAAACAAAACCTCTAGATATCTGGAGCTCCACAATCAATTGTAAGAGAGAAAATCTCAAGAAGATGAAGTCATGACTTAATCCTTGTTGTATGAGTAACAGTTCTGAATGCACATTTATTTGCAAACCTAATGCTCCCCATAACATTGATTTTTGTTTTTTGCTTCATTCACCCAGTTGAAAGAAATTGGATCCATTTTAATCCTGTTCTTATTACATTAGGCATTGGTCATTTTCTGTGTGGGTCATTATTAAATTGTATGCCATTTAATTACTGACTATGCAGTTTGGTGACGGCACTTGATACTATCCTCTTGCCATCTGCTCATTTGTCTTGTCTTTTCTACTTCTCAGACGAAGACTGATCTCCCAACGCTCTTCTTTGGAGACTCTGGAGGACATTGAAGAAAATGCTCCCCTGCGCAGGTAGTAACTTTAGGAGCATTAAAGTGCAGACATGATTTATTTTAAATACTATTTTTATTGTCATTTTTAGATATTATGCTATTTATTTTAAATAATAAATATTTTAAATAACTAAATACATATGGATATTGTTATTTGTGAGTTGAATTTGTAAAACTAAGGAGAAATGTATTATTTTTGTGCTTAAAGTAATGTTTCTGTGTCATGGTTTGCTTTGTCTTACAGATTAATGAGAACTGCCAGTAAGAATTCATAATTATGAATATGTATTGTGGTGGATTTTTAAATGTATCTTGACTCTTTCAATATGTTACAAATTCTTTCTGTATTGGGACAAAACTGTCTCTTTCTTGATCATAAACCAGAACTCTTCATGTGCAGTCAGGTCCATAACTATTTGGACAGTGACACAATTTTCATACTTTTGGCTCTGCATAGCTCCAAAATTGATTTGAAATAAAGCAATCATTATGTGATTCAAGTGTCAACTTAACAAATTAAAGGGTTTACCAATAATATTGAATGACAGCCATTTTTCTGCATAGCCCACCATTTCACTGGGCTCAAAAGTATATGGACATTTGACTGACAGGCTGTTACGTAGCCAGGTTGGAACATTTCACTCATTATTTCATTAACTGTTAAGCAGGTGAAAGGTCTGGAATTGATTCCAGTTGTGGAATTTGCATTTGGAAGCGGTCACTGTGATCTCTCAATATGAGGTACAAAAGCTGCCCATGCAAGTAAGAACAGTCCATCATTAGGCTGAGAAACCAAAACAAGCACTTTAAAGAAAGTAGGAACACAAGGAGAGTTCAAATCAACAATCTGGCATATTCTTAAAAAAGAAAGAATGCACTGGTTAACTCGGCAGAAAGTCTGGAAAACCACAGCAGACAGCTGTGCCTGATGATTGCAGAATTCTGTCCTTGGTGAAGAAGAACCTCTTCACAACATTCGCCCAAACCAAGAACACTCTGTGGGAGGCAGACCTATCACTGACAAATTCTACAATCAAGAGAAGACTTCATGAAAATAAAGACAAGATGGTTTACTACAAGATGCAAACCACTGGTAAATCTCAAACATAGGAAGTACTGATAATGCTTTTCCAGAAAACATTTTTAAAAGCCTCTCCAGTTCTGGAACAGTATTCTTTGGACAAAGGAAACTAAGATCAATATATACCAGAATGTTAGAACATGGTGAAGGTAGTTTTATTGCATGATCATGTATGACTGTGAATGGAAGTCAGTCACTAGTGTTCATTAATGGTATGACTGCTTGAAAAGGTAGCAGGATGAATTCTGAAGTATACAGGGCTATACTATCTGCTCAGATTCAGCCAAATGCTGCAGAACTAATCAGACATCACTTCACAGTACAGGTGGTCAATGACCCAAAACATACTGTGAAAGTAAACCAAGTGTTTTTCAAAACCAAGAAGTGGAATGTTCTTCAATGGCCAAGTCAGTCAACTGACCTCAACCCAATTGGACATTCCTTTCACTTCCTGAAGACAAAACTGCTGGCAGAAAGTCCAACAAACTAGCAGCAACTGAAGACCGATGCAGTAAAGGACTAGCAAAGCATCACTAGAGTGAAAACACAGCACATGGAGATGGCCATGGGTTCCAGACTTCAGACAGTCATTGACTGTAAAGGATTTTCAGACAAATATTAAAAATGATCATTATATTTATGGTTGTTAGTTTGTACAAATACCTTTGAGCCCCTGAAAATAGAGGGGCCATTTATAAAAATGTCTGTCTTTTCAAAACAGCTCATATAATATTTTTGTTAAGCCCCTTGAATTAAAGCTGAAAGTCTATACTTCAATTACATCTTGATTGCTTTGTTTCAAATCCATTGCGGTGGTGTGGTGTGTCACTGTCCAAATACTTATGGATCTGACTGCATAGCATTTTCTAAACCTTGCACTTATTGACTCAGAAGAGGTTACATACAATGTATTGCCATATAAAATAAGAGAGAGGCAAATGAGATACCATTTGATTGTCCACTTCAATACTGTGTATTATATTACCATTTTAAAGTAACTGTTGTGTAACCAAAATATAATTTTGTAAGCTTTTATACTCTTCCTAAAATACATGAAACAGGATGCAAATTGCATTTTAATAATTCGGATAATCACCATACAAACATTATGGCTGTCCAATTCAAAATGCATTTGCATTACAACAAGTTCCTCCTATTCCCATTCAACAAAAATACTCTTTGTTTCAAATAGCTTTTGAATACTAGCTTATTAGGTTTCTGTAGGAAATAAAGAATTTATATTGCGCAACTAAAATATCTGAGTGATACAAATTTAGTACATAAAAGATTATACATTAAATTAGTCACCAAGTTTGTTTCAATATGAAAGTTAAAAGTAGTGGAAAATAAGTATTTGTTTTAGGAACAGACAAACAACTATCTTGTTCTGAATTCAGTCTTTTCTCCACTCCTAATGATCTAAGCTAAAATAGACTGTATCACTTAGATATTTTGAAGAGTGATATTTTTACAAGGTGCCTGCAAAGAAAGTTTGTGTATTTCTCATCAGAATGTTCTGCAATCAACTGGGGTCTTTTGTATTTATTTATTTATTTTAATTTAAGGTGCCGCACTCTATCAGGTTCACCAAGACCAAAGAACTTTAAGAAAGTCCACTTCATCAAGAATATGAGACAACATGACACCAAAAGTGGCAGGTAGTTGAAATTAAATGTTTTGTACTACTTAGTTCCACAATTTTTGAATCATTCAGCGTACTGTTAACATACTCTAGCAACCAACTTATTTATTTGGTAGGTGTGGTTGGGTGGCAGGAAAGTAGATCTTCCGGTCCTGTTCAAAGGAGTGACATGTCATAGGAGTGACATAATGAAGGAGTGAAACCTCAGATACAAATTTCAAAGGAGTGACAACCACCCAACCAACCATCCAAGTGGTAGGTGAGGCGACACCGATTGTTTTGGCGAGCATACTTTCAGTTGTGTGTTATAAGGTGACTCGTTATGTCACTCCAATAAAATGTCACTCCTTTAATACGGTATTTATGTCACCCCTTTATGTCACTCATATGAAGTATCACTCCTTCAATACAGACCCAGATCTCCACAGTTGTAAATTCTTCAGCACAGTCCAACAGAAAATTCTGTTAAAATGTTGAACTTTTATTGTGTTGCAAAATGAAATCTTCTTGCAATTACTTTTTTTTGTCATTGATTAACAGCAAAAATTTGGTAACTGTAAAAACAAAATTCAGCATGTTTTGAATTGAATTATACAAAGATGAGATGTTAAATAAGTACATTTTTTAGCAACTCTACCATTAATAATATACTTTGATGCTGTCCAGATTTTTTAAATAAGTTCTAATTTGAGACCAGTTATTAAACATTTCTACTGTTGAAAGTTAAATCTGAAATGTCTGAATGGTTGATTATCTGGCGATGGGTCACTAAGGTTTCGGGGGTAGCCTTGGAAAGAACAAAGCTTATTAGAACAATCGGACAAGAACTGGCCATTCAGCCCAACATAGCATGCCAGTCCTATCCAGTTAATTTGTCTAAGAAACATCAAGTGTCTAGTTTTTAAAGTCCTTCAAGTCTGTCTACCATGCTACTTGGTAGCTCATTCCAAGTGTCTATGGTTCTCTGTGTAAAGAAAAACTTCCTACTGTTTGTGCGGAATTTACCCTTAACAAGTTTCCAACCATGTCCCTATGTTCTTGATGAACTAATTTTAAAATAAGTCTCGGTCCACTGTACTAATTCCATTCATAATTTTAAACATGTCGTTTAGTCTTCTTTTACTTAAACTGAAAAGGCTTAGCTCTTTTAGCCTTTCTTCATAATTCATCCCCTGTAGCCATATAATGAGCCTTGTCTGTCTTCTCTGGACATTTTCTAGCACTGCTATGTCCTTTTTGTATCCTGGACACCAAAACTGCACACAGTACTCCAGATGAGGCCTCACCAGTGTGTTATAAAGCTAAGCATAACCTCCTTGGACTTGGACTCCACACATCATGCTACAGTAACATTCTGTTTGCCTTCTTAATGGTTTTTGAACACTGGAAGTTGATAGCGTAGAGTCCACGATGACTCCTAAATCCTTCTCATAAGGTGTACTCTCGATTTTCAGACCCCCCCCCCCCACTGTGAATGCTAACCTAAAATTTTTATTCCTTTATGTGTAATATTTTACATTTACTGAGATTAAATTTCATGTGCCACAAATCTGCCTAAGCCTCTATGCTGTCCAAATCATTCTGCAATGATTTAACAGATTCCAAATTATCTGCCAATCCACCTATCTTGGTATCATCTTCAAACTTAACCAGCTTGATACTTACAAATGATTTAGAATGGAATATATTTATTAAAAATAGCAGCGGCCCTAGCACTGACCCCTGTGGAGCACTTCTCTTAACATCAGCCAATTCAGGAAAGGTTCCTGGCACCATAACCCTCTGCTTCCTTTGTTTGTGCCAATTCTGCACTCATCTACAAGCATCACCCTGAACTCCCACTTCTTTTAGTTTGATTCTTACCCTCTCATGTGCCACCTTATCAAATGCTTTCTGAAAATCAAGATGATAAATATCATATGCTCCACTTTGATCATATCTTTTTATTGCTTACTCACAGAATTCTAACAAGTTGATAAAGCACAACTTTCCTCTTCCGAACCCATGCTGACTATTCAGAAAAACTCCTGTACTTATCATATGCTGCTCAATCTTATCCTTAATAATTCCTTCCATTAATTTTCCTGTTTTGCACTTTAAGCTTACTTGCGTATAGTTGCTTGGATCTGCCCGGTCACCCCTTTTATATAATGGGATAATATTTGCCATTTTCCAGGGTTTATATATGTTTTTGCTAGCCTCCTTAAGAATTTGTGGGTAAATATTATCTTTCCTGGTGATTTGTTTCATTTCAGCCTATTTAATCTGAGCAGTATTTCTCCCTCTATAGTTTCTAAATCACTCAGGACCTCCTTAGTAGTCCCATTTACTACTGGAAGGTTATCCAATTCTTCAGTTGTGAAAACCTCAGAAGGATTTAAGTTTAGAGCATCTGCTGTTTCACTGCTTATATTTTTTTTTAATTCCCCTTTACTATTCCTGATGCACTTCACCTCCTCCTTGACTGTTCTTTTATTACTAAACTACTGAAAGAATCTCTTCAGGGTCATCTTTCCCCTTATCTACTATATTCCACTACAACTGTCTTTAGCCTTCCTAATATCCTTCTTAATGGTTGCCCTCGAGTTCTTATATGCCCAACAATTCACCTTGGAGTTATTAGTCTTAAACACCATATACAGCTGTTTTTTCCTTTGCAACCTAAATTTCCTATTAATTCCAAATTTTGGTATGTAACTGTCCTGGATTACATGTAAATTATTTTTAAACCTGTTCCACTGCTCCTTGACTGTCTCTGCCTTTAAAAGCTTATCCAAGTCTATCCTACTTAGACTTTGCCGCATTTGCTCAAAATTTGCCCTATCAAAGTTAAACTTAACAATTTTAGTCTTTGCATCATCACTCTTATAAAACACTGAGAACTGTATTATATTATGGTCACTTGACTCTAATGATTCAATTGCCTCTACACCCTCAGTTCTATCCTGATTATTACAAAATACTAAATCCAGACTGGCTTCAACCCATGTTGGTGCTCTAACATACTGTGTTAAAAAACAGTTACTTATTACAACCACCAAACCTTCAGCAACTTATTGTCCGAAGCTCCCTAAATGAAATGACAGCAAATGGCACATCTCCCTGCCTACAGAAAAGATGTAAAACGTGTGCCCACATCTACAATACAGACCGTATAGTTATACCACACTGCCGACTTGAACATCCCATAAAGGGATCATTTTCCTGCAGATCATCCAATGTTGTCTACCTAATTCTCTGCATGAAATGTCCTGACACTGCACTCTATGTGGGAGAAACTGGACAAACACTCCTCCAGAGAATGAATTTGCACAGATTCCACATTAAACATGGCAACACAGATGTTCCTTTAGCGGCCCACTTCAACAGCCATGGACACTGTGAGAGGGACTTTAAAGTCACAGTGCTTATGGGCAACTTCAAAACACAGCAAGAGAGAAAAGAATGGGAAGTTAAGCTCATGTTAAAATTTAATACATTACAGCATGGCTTGAATAGAGACAAGAGTTTTATGGCCAGGTATGAGGACTGTTTGCATCTCTCAGACTGACACAGATAACCTGACTACAGACCCATATTGTTTTGAAAAACTCATCACAGACTTCAAAGGACTTTGTTGGACAGTTATCTTATCCAAAAATCTCTTGACCATACATCGTTTTTCTCTCTCTTGTTAAATTAATCTTAGCCTGAGTGAACCTATTAATTTTTTACATTTAAGATTTTTCCTTTAAAGATTTACCATTGTTGTTTCTTGTCCTAGTGTGTGGATATAAACACAGGAAACTTCAGTTTCTGTATTACATCTTGCCTGAAGAAGGGGCCTGAGTTGCCTCGAAAGCTTGCATATTGTAATCTTTTTAGTTAGCCAATAAAAGGTGTCATTTTGCTTGGCTCTTCTCAACATTCATAATGGCTAACACGGTACAACACCCTAGTACTACTTATTACTTCTTAAAACTCCTACTCTTGTCCTCTGCTATTTGCAAGGTTATCCCATTTAATATTTAGATAATTAAAGTCCCCCATGACTATGTGAACCTGCCTTTTTAATATTAAAAAAAAAAATGTGTTAAAATTGCTGTCTGCATTGGGTGGTCTATAACACCACTATACAGTACTATCCTAATATAAGGCCTCATTCCCAAATGCTTTCCAGGCAAAGCCACATGTCCTCACTAAGAGGGGGCTCATCATCCAACTGAGGAGGATTTGCATTTAAATTCTGTTTGACATAAACAACAACCCCACCTCCTTTTCGGTTCTCTCTATCCTTCCTAAAAATGTGTGTTCCAATATGTTATGCTCATCCTCATTGTTGTTATTTAGCCAGGTTTCCATTATTGCTATAATATCATAATTATGCTCAGCTACCTACAACTCTGACTCCCTTGCCTTATTTTTTTTATATTTCTATCAATAAAGCAAGCTGTTTTTAATGTTACTCCTTCTACATTTAAACAGTGAGTTAGAATTTGCATTACTATGCATTATTTCTGCATTGTTGTTTGGTCCTCAATGTAGAGTACTAAACCTGACTTGTCCTAAAATTACTGAACCCCTATTCCCTAGTTTAAACAATCCTCGACTTACTTACTCCTACACAATACATTGGTGCCCCTCCAGTTCATATGTAACCAGTCGTGTCAAAACAGTTCCCTTCTGTTCCAAAAGGAGTCCCAATGCCCCATAAACCTATACCCTTCTACCCTGTACCAAGACTTGAGCCACGCATTAAGCCTTCTAATTTCCTCAGTCTTACATGGACTGGCGTGTAGCACAGGCAGATCTTCAGAGAAAACTACCTTATCAGTTCTGCTCCTCAGCCTGGCACATAACTCTTTGAATTTGGATCACAGAAATGATAGACTACCCTTATGTATGCCATTTGTTCCAACATGAACAATAAAAACTGTATCCACCCCACCCTAGCCAAGAGCCTTTCCACCTTTTCAGGGAGGTCTCCCACCTGTACACCCGGAAGGCAACACATTGTGCGAGACTCTCCATCTCTGGACCACACCTGCGCTTCAATCCCCCTAATGATCGAGTCCCTAACTATCACTACCTCTCTGTTTCTGGAAACTGGTTTTGAGGTGACCCGTTGTGGCTCCCCATCCCTGTTTACCACCTCAGAAACCTCAAAATCATCAGAGAACACTTCCAGCTCCACAAGGACCTGAAAATGGTTTGACACTTGTAATTCTGGGGTTGATGCCCCCAGAAAGTGGGCACCCTTTACACCTTGTAACCATGACCCACCTATCTCTAAATGTCTGGTTTGGGATCTCCTTCCGTGTCACCTTAGGGGTGTACACTATCTCTCTAAAGGACACTTGGGCCAGTTCTGCTAATTCAATGAGGGCCAGCCAACTTCTCCTTCAGGTTCGAACCTGAGCTTGAGGTGCTGTATCAGCTGCCATCTCCTACAGGTGTATCCCTCGTAGACGACTGGCTACTCCAAGCCATCATCTAAAAAGTCCAGCATAAAACAGGACCTGCTTTGCACAGGCCTCATTATTAAAACTTAATTCAGGATTCCTAAAACTACCTTAAGTTTTTTTTCTTTCTTTTTTTTTTAAATATTAAATGATTTAACTTAAATGGTCAAACTAAAAAAAATGTAAGCCAAAGAAATTTGATTATAGAACTGCTTCAGCTGTTTTACACATTCTGGCCCCTTAAGCTTCTGTAATATTCTCCCTCTCAACTGCTTTCTGTTTGTCCTTCTATGAGGTTAACTTAAATTTTCTCTCTCTGTTCTCCTTGTTTGCGCTCCTTATTCGTTACTTAAAAGCTCTCCACTCGCACTGTTTGTATTCCCCTGTATTAATGAACCCTTACGCTGTCACCCACTTAACTGCTGTACTTCCGGACCACTAAGAACTGTTCAACCTAAAATTAATAAATAAATAAAATTTCTCTGAAATCTTGTAAAAGAGAGAATAAAACTAGCCATAACAAAAGCCATCCCACCCTTGCCAGTCACCCAACTGGCTTTGTACTTAGCCAGCACTCTTTTTGTTTTATGGGTAGCAAGGGGCTTCATGGATCTCAACTGGATTATATGGTTACCCACCCATTAGGCACTTGCTGGTGAGCAACATTCTGTGGAGCAGGTCCCGGTATCCCTGCTAAGTAAAAAGTCCCAATTAAAAAATTCATAAGTGACAATAATTGTCTATTCTTTGTCTGGCTCCTAACCTGAGACCAATTTCCCAGGGGTACCCCCAACACCAGCATGTATTTCCAGCCCACATAGTTGTAAATATCTCTAGGAGGGGGTACATGAATGAGCATTTATTAAGTCATACTGCAGTTTCAATTGGCTTTTGATTTATCCATTTAAATAACCTTTATGTTAATCACTTAATAATGGTTTGGGATCTAATAATAATGTGCTACTGTGGGACCTTCTAAATCATAAGATTTCACAGAGCATTCCAACCTCTGCAAGAATGATGTGATTAACATTAATTTTAAGATTGATTCTAATGTCCAAGGCCGTTGCATATTTAACAGCTCCTACTTTTATAAAATTTCAGCTTTAGAAACTGTGTCTTTGCAGAAAGGTTTGTGGATACTAGGCTTGAGTCCCCAGCTCCTTATTTGTCCATTTGGAATTTTTCATTTCCTCCCAAGGTCTGTAGGAGGGTTTTTTTTTTTTTTTTTTTTTTTTTGTTTTTTTGTTTTTTGTTTTTTTCTCCATGTAATTTGGTATTCCTTTCCCCATTCTAAAGATTTTTGTTTCAAATTAATTGGCAACTTTGAACTAGCCCAAGGTGAGTGTCAGTGTTTGCAAGAATGTACCATGCAATAGACACACACCATGTCCAGCTGTTTCTCCCACATTGTACCCAAACCTGCTGGGATAGGTTCCTGATACCAGTTAATCTGAACTGGTTGAGGCTTGGAAAATTGAAGGCTATTTAAACTGTGTTTTTTTTTTTTTGTTTGATCCTGCTACATTTTTTTAATAATACATACAATATTCTAATATGTTTTAAGAAAATAAGATTGTTTGAATGCAGTGGCAGTTTAGTGATGAAGGGTTTAGATAACAGGCTGTTATATTTTAAATGAAATCAAAAAAACATTGTATGGTGTCTTATTTTTTAAAGTGAAAATTTGCAGGCAGAATAGATGGACTGTTGTCTAACAGAGTTTAGAATAGGATAGTAAAGGAGAGTAAAAGGTTGAAATAACAGCAATAATATTTGTTCAGAGTGAAAATAAGTAAGTGGCAGTAAAAGAGTGTATGATTTGATGATTTTAGCTATTGGTGATTGATAGCCAAGAAACGGATCAGTCCTTTTCTGTTTTATATTGCTTCTGTTACAAAACCCACATTCACTACGTGGTTTCCAAAGCATTCAACATAAGCAAATGTGTATAGAGCAGAATTTGAGGTTTTATATTCATAAGTGAGATTTTAAATTTATTGCCTTTAATTTTATTTTGTAGGATAGTTCTTATCAGTGGTCGAAGATCCTTCTGTAGTGTTTTTTCAGTACTGCCATATCGGAACTGCAGTCAGACTGGGTATGTACTCAAAAATGTTAATTATTGTGGTCACCTTTGCCCTTTAAAATATTTTTAAAAGGCCCTGCTCCTGAAAGGAGCAATTTCTCAGCTAATGTGGATGCCATGTTTTGTGTAGTATAGACAAATGTATTTTAGATTTTATGATCTTGGTTTGAGAAATAAAAAATTGCCCATTGGTATGGTTTCATTGTTGCCTAGACTGAGAGTTTTGTGCACCTTCTATATCAAATCCTTTCTAATGTTTTAAATATGTTTTTATTATTTTAATATATGTGCTACAATTACTAATCTTCACATTTAATTAGTGTACACACAGAGACAAAATTAATCCAGATTGAATTTAAGAAACCTAGCCAACAGTAATGGATTCCAATTCAGCTGTAATTTTAGATAGGATTCATCTTGAGAAGATGGACTGAAGCAAGGAAAAAACAGATATGTTGGAGTGTGTATGTTTGTCAACAAGAAGTAGCACAACTCATTTAATGTATCGATCTGGTGCTTTATTGTAACATTAAATTGTTTACTGGGTCATAGATTAAAGATTACTTGCCTCAACAAGCTCACAATATCAAACATTGTGTTGTTTACATTGTTAATTTCTTGGTTGTCTCGAATGGGATGGGATGCCATCTCCTAGAATTTACCTATGTCTGCCTTCAACCCCTGGTCCCTCCCATCCTATTCTTAGTTGCTATTGTTACTGTTCTTACATTTGCCTTTTTTTGATTTGCTTTTTCTGTTTGTGACCTCCAGCCTTTTTTTGGATAAGTCTTTTGCGTTTTGGGGTTGTCTACGCCTTTTGTGTCTGATGCCACTCTTCACAAATATTTTTGGGCACATTAAATTATTGTAAAGATGTAGACGTTAAAAATAAAGTATAAACCTCACCCAAAACATGAACTCCAGATAACTACTGATTTAGAACAATTTTATTTTTGAATCAGAAGTGGGTCTTGGCGATATGGCTCAAAATTTACAGTATATCATAATATTTTTGGGCCAAATGTCGATATACAATATGCGTCAATGTTTTTTCCTATCCAGTTATCCAGTTCAGTTATATTGTTCTTCTGTTTAATTATATGAATCTAATTGCACAGTAATAACTTTATATGCTTTATTTTATAATAGCACAGGCATAAACATAATTTACACATTATCCCAAGAAATGCATAAAAACATTAAAGCAAGAAAGCCAGTTCTCTGACTGTATTTAGGTAGTGTAGGAGTAGGTGCTTTGAATACTGTAGTAGATTTGCTGTCCAAAAAAAAAATGAATATTGAAGCATTTTTATTTTTAAGCTGTTTTTTTTTATTTTATTGATTTTATTTAAAGAAAATATTCCATACAGTCAAGTCCAACTTAATAGATCAGAAATCAGACCTCGCCCAAGAGAACAAGGAGAGCCAACAGCACAAGCAACCCTTTAAAAATACAAAGAAAGGAGGAACGGCCTTTTCCCTGATGTAAATGCTTATTCTAACATTTGATTCATTAGGTCTTATATTTTAAAAGTTTTAAACAGATCCTCTTATGTGAGGATTTTCATTTTTTCCAGTTTCAAATCGTATAGAAAAGTAGTTAACAACTGATTTTATAAAAAAAAAAACTTCAAATATTTGAAACATTTTTAATTTTAAGCTATGTTTTGTGAACAAATAAACCAGAGCAAAAGCAAGCAGATCTGCATATAATAGTCTTTTGTTCTGTATCATTCTATCTGTAGCCACACAATTTCCAAACGATAAATATCACATTTGTTCTTTTAGTGCCAAAAAAAAAAAAAAATCGTTCGAACTGCACTACCCATTTCTGCCTCTGTTCCATCCATTGTTACTAAGCAGAAGATGAGCTTTAGTCACAATGCCCATGTTTTCCACTGAGCTCAGAGTGATCCACGTTATTGGTCATTTTGACCACGTCACTAATCAAGCCTGCTACAAAAAGCAACATGACTGAACAGCATCATGCTGCCGAAGTCATTGTGATATCTCAGTATACAAAACCAACTATTCTGCACTGTTAAAAAAAAAAAAAGTCAGTAAGAACTGAAAAATGAACTGGTAATTATAATAATGGGACAGAAACTGGGGTGGCCTTGCACATGTTGTTTACTCGCAACTAACAAATCCAAATGATCGTTAGAAAAGATATAATCTAGGCAGAGACTCCGCGCTAGTCCATCAGGGGACAGGCCGGGAACGTAAACAATGAGGCAGAAACACTGGAGCTTATCTGGGAAACTGAGGAACACAACAAGTGCAAGATGATGCAAGAACTCTGTATACTATATATAGCATTTGTTCTTTTTTATGCAACATTATATTTTTAAAGCTGGTTTGTGACAATGCTTGTTTAAAGTACTATATATAAAATGACATGTTAGCACTAAACAAAGTCAAAACTAATTTCCTTATACACCATAGATCTACAGTAGTGGTTTCTGTCATGTTTGTCTGAAGTTGCCTTGCTAAGTCTGCCCACTGCTGTTGACGTCACATGTTGCAGTCGCCCGATTAAATGAAAGTTTAATATATCACAATAGTTTTATTTTCAAATGATGTGTTTAATAAAACATTGTTCATATTGTGGCACTCAATATATTGCCCAGGCCCAGTAAGAAGGAACACTATTTATATGGGGGGCGGGGCAGGTCAGAGAGTAAAATTTTGCTAAAAAAGATTGTGAACATGCCTGCTGACTGCAAAATAACATTTTAAAACAAAGTAGAACTCTTGTTTAATAATTGGGCCGGTAGGTGTGCATTCAGCAATTATTTTTTTTATTTTTATTTTTTTTTTTTACAAATAAACATAATAGTTTCTTTTGTAATTCTAATACAAATGTTGTATTGGTAGTCTTTGCTTGTTCTTGATTAAATAGTTGCTGCAGATTTTGAATTTAAATTTTAAATTGTTGTTGCTGTTAGTTCTCATTTTAAACAAGTAAATACTGTACAGGTAAATCTCATAGGCCAGACAAAGTCAGTTGCATAATTGTCAAATATGTGCAGACCAGTTATCACACCCCTAATACACAAATAAGAAACTGTTTCAGTGGTTGAGTGTTTGTGAAATGGTGCCAGCCTTTTGGAAAAAATCGATTAGTCATATTCAGAATAAACCAATGCTATAGCCAGCAAAGTCTTTTTTGAGAAGATCTTTGAATGAAGTCCTCTCACAGATTGTACAACTCTCCTGACTGAGGGTGATAATGCTCTGGAGTAGAGTCTGTGACTGGACAGTGTTTTGTTTTGTTTTTTTTGTGTGTCACAGCCTGTAAGTAAGATTGATTTTTACTTTGTCATCCTTAAAAAAAATATTAAAACCGACACATCACAAGCTGGTAATCTTGTCCTAACTTTGTACATTTTGTACAAAAATTTATTAATGACACTGCTTTGTTGGGTTTTTGTAAAATCTGACACTTTATCCTAGATACTGTATGGTGAAACATTATTTTTATACACTGATATCTTTCTCAGGATAAGCCAGAAGAATAAAACATTTGAAATTTCTGGTTGATGTTAAACTGAGATTTTCTAATTGTAGCTGGATATTGATTAACAGTTTTTTTTTTTAGGGTTGTTTTGTCTTCCGTTTTACCCAGACTCATAAACTTTACTGCTAACTACTCGATTGCAGAATGTTCTAACCTATGGTGTTATCTGTGCATTTGCAAAAGTCGGTGCTCAAGATAGTTATCCTGTCAACACATGTTTAAAATAGCAAGCAGAATCACCAGGGTCTATCTAAATCCTGTAGGATAGCTATCTAAGCCCTGTCCATAAAAAGCTTAAATCTTGTTAGGTTCAACTCAGTCTTCACAGTCTAATAAGCAGTAGAATTAGTAATATCAAATCAAAACAATAGCAAGCAACAAATTATGTATTTTCAAGAATGATTCTGCTTTATGGTGAAGAATAGTTTATTGCCATTTGGAGAAGTTAATTTAGCTTTTTTTTAGGAAATTAGCATTTAGTTTGAATATTGCCTTCCAAAAAAAAAAGTTATGCTTCTAAAGACTAACTATTGTTATAAAGACTAACTTTATTAAATGTCACTTTCCTATTACACAGTGTCATAATACTATTTTGTTTCTTCAAAAAGAGTAGAAGTTGTTATAATAAAAATAAAGAACATACTTCCCTGCTGTAATTTGCTTTTCTTTTTGCCATTTGTTAATCTTATGCATGAACTGTTGAAAGTAATGCATTATAAATAAACAAATATAAAATGTAGTGGGGCGGTGCCTTGTAAATGTAAAATCCATATATCTTCTGAAAGAAATTAACCTAAAAACATTAATTAAGAATTTCTATTTGTGATCTCACCACTAGTAGAAGTTTCTTATTTTATTTGTATTCTCTTGCTTTCTGCCACTTTCCAAATGAGATTTGATAAGATTAGGCTTACATAAGGAACCTTTTTTAAAAGTAAATGTTGTATGCTAAATTGTCTAATCCTGTAGCTGCCTATTCAGAAACTTAAAAATGTCATTAGGAAATTTAAGCTTCCCCTCCATGTAGGCAGTATTAAAATATGTTTTTTCAAATTTCAGGATAAGAAATATGAATTTTAAATTGAGAAAAATGTGTAATAGTTGTGTGTAATAAAAGAAAAAAATCCCTATAAAAACAGCAGTGTTTCAAGTATACTTATAGAAATGATTACACAATACAACATTAAAATTCCTCGTTTCTTACATTTCAGTTTAATAGTATAAGCAAAAAAAAAAGGTTAGCATTGCTTGATGTTTGTGATAGAACTGCAACTCATGAAAATGTTGTAGCCCAATGGAAATAAATGTTTCAAAGAATCTACAATCTGCTTAAGAAGAACACATACGAAATACAAGGAAAGACGTTTAGTAAAATGGGATAACCTAAACTACAGTAGAACACTGTTCCTCTGGAGATGGGAATGGTCAATGGCATAATTATCGGCATTGCAATCAGGAGAGTTGCTTGAGTATGGGGGAGCAATAGTGACTGCATAGTTGTTGTTTTGCAGGGCTTTGTTATTAAAATTCTTGCTCACTTGACAAAGGCATAAAACGTTTAATGGTGTTGTAATACCTACATCTCCATAAAGCTTAGTTTTGACTTGTGAAGCTTACATGCTTGACTTGTCTCAATGATAGTGATCATATATTCATTCAATTCAGTCTCACAAGATGAGGGCTAGATTTATTTTTTCCTCTAGGGCCCATCAAATTTTATTTGACGTTACTGGGAATGGCTATGACTTAGAACCTTTAACTGGATATTCTTGTTTAATGTATAATGCAAATTGAAAAAAAATTGATTCATGAAGATTTCTCATTGTACTAGGTACAAAATAATACATTTGAATTTTAAAGCCATTTTCTGTTTCATGATTATCCTGTTTGTGACATCTGCTCTTTTGAATATTGTCATTTTTACAGCATTAAATGTAAGAAGATAAGTAGTTTATAGTTATTGCCCTAGTATTTTCTTTAGGGACATGAAGGTGGAAGGTGGACGCCAGCGTCACCCATCTGGAGGAGTAGGTGCTAAGGAAATGGTGATTGGGCTTGAGGGTGTTGAGCTGGGAGCTGATGGAAAGGTGAGTATTTTCTAGTAAATGTATTCCCTTGTGAAACAGAGTTTTACTTTCACCTGAGAACAGAAAATTTTATATTAGTATACAAATGTTTTAGTTGATGTGCTTCTTGTTTTCTTTAAATTCAGCACGCTTCTGTATTCTGTAATAACATGAACATTTGTAGTAAACTGTGTGTGCTTTTGCAGTGATTCCTTTTTGTGTACATTACATAGCAGAAACAGTTTTTTGGGGGATATGTGGTAGCAGAACCAGCCCTGATTACAAAATGCTCCATGGAAACTGCTGGGATCTAGCCACTTTTGGTATTTTAGCATTAGCAGTACAGCAAGCTGCCAAAACAATACATGTAAAAATGTATATTGCACTATGCTCCTGTCTTTTTATTTACATCTTAATAAACACTTGAAAGAGAAAAATATTTTTTTTCAAAGCAGGTTAAATATATAAAGATAAAAAACGGGAAAGTACTTATTCTTTCAGTATGTTAGTTTTTATTGGTACACTTTTATCTCAAAAGGTGTTCAGCTTTGCCCTCGAGAAGCATATAATGATTAAAAGCACTTTCATAATAATTCTACCCTTTGACTTCAGTAGAGTTTTTCTAGTAAGGTGACTGGGCCCTGGTGCCTTTCCAGACCACATTAGAAACAAAGCAGGATGCATCCCTACGCTCACTCTAGAGCAATTTAGTGTTGCTAGCCAACCCAGCAGTATTTATTTGCATTGTGGAAGCATACAATTGTGAACATAGTGAGAACATGCAAATTTTAGGCAGAAGGAACTCTGCCAATAAAAGGTGTCATTTCACCCTACTTTCTCCTGTATCATAAAATAGTATTTTATTCCTAAGCTTTTGATTCCTACCAGGAATAATCAGGCTTGAAAAGAACATGCAAATAATAAATAAGACTTTGTGAGCAACACCCTCCTAACCCCACCTCATCAAACTATCCCCCCCCCCCCCACATCCACCTATCCTCCCCTCCTTATTTGGTATATATTGCCTTGGGTTCTTGTAAGTCTAATCAGTTTTCTCTGATGATGCGGACTCCTGGTAGAAATCAAAGGCTTAGGAATAAAAGACTATTTTAAGATATGTGATTTATTTCCTCCCTGTGTGGATTTCCAGCTACAAATGTACAAACTGTGTCACAGGCCTAGGAAAGTTAACACATTAAGTTTTGCAATAAATATGGCCTGTTAATG